>JALMGJ010000003.1:102523856-103723856 GCA_023362775.1 Charina bottae | reverse complement strand
TATCAAAGGCACAAAACCTTCCAGAGCCCCTCAAAACAATACTGAGGGTAATTAGAATGGTCAGTCCCAAAGAGAGTGCCTTTGGTTATTCAACTTAACCCTTTCATGTACATAGTAGTAGCAGAATGGAAATGGAAAAACAGGACATCAGGTGATTCCTCCTCTATTCCGCACCATTAAGAAACAATTTGGTGGATGGGGATAATGTAGCCAACATCTAGGGCATGCTGATTTAGGTAAAATAATTCTGTGACTGAGGTGTCCTCTGACTTCTCAAGATTTGATAGAAAATTCAGTGCAATTCACCAGATTTTTTTTTCATCCTTTTATTAAGAAACAACAAGTAGGCAACAAAACAGCTTCTTTTTCCTAGTCTCACTGGACAAGCATAACTAATTGCATTACATTTCACTGGAAAGTGAGAGCATGTTTTTCTGTATTCAGCCTAAACCAACTTTTTTCCCCAGTACTTTCAAGTCAGTGTTGACTCCTGGTGACTGCCTGGACAAGTCCCTGCTGTTTTCTTGACAATAATTTGGAAGTGGTTTGCCATTGCCTTCTTCCTAGGGCTGAGAGAGGGGGACTGGCCTGTTGGATTGTAAACATATTTTATATCTTGAAATAAGTATCTAGTCATGTAGCACACCCCATTTCTTTATTATAAAATAAATATAGAACCAGGAAATCAAGGTCCTCACATTGACCAGGAAATCAAGGTCCTCATATCAGATCTCCTTTGTATAGTTTAAATATCCCAAAGCCAACATTCTTGAGGAAGCTGGGACTCACCAAGAATGTGTGAATTGCCTAGACTAAGCACTGCCCTTCCTGCCTCAATGGTCCTTGTAGAAGGTGATAAGTTGTCTTGTCCTTGCATAAGGAATGTAATTCAGAACAACCATTCAGGATTGTAAAGGGGATAAAGAGATAGTTGACATGAAGATGACCTGACTAAATACTCCTCTTCCTGCTTGGATATGAAGATGGGAGGGGGTATGCTGGTCGGGGTAACTGACCTGATTGGGCAAGGTAACTGGCAAGGTAACTGACCTGATTGGGTAGAGGGAATATGCCATCCCAACGTGGGTCTGTGAGTAATCTAGGGTATATAATGTGCTGTAGGAAGGGGGTCCTGCGCGATCGCCCACCTAACAGCCTGCTGCCTTGTCTTTGCTCTTGGGTGAATAAAACTCCTAACTTCATGCAATTCGTCTGTTTCTTTACTCCCGGCTCAGGAACGAATCTGGTAAGATAAAATTTTCCTTCCAACATTTTGGCACCCCAGATGTTTCTCTGGGCTAACCCAATGGAGTGGGTCCCAAGGGGATAACACTCCCTGCCGGCACCGGGCCACTTGCCCGAAGGGTTGTGCTTTCTCCTGTGGGAACACCCAGAGGGTAGTAAAGGGAACTTTGGTTTTTCTGCCAGCCAATTGCATGAACCTAGGACAACATTGCAGTGGGTGAGTACCCTTAAATTTTACTCTTTTATAAGCCCAGTGAATGTGTGTGCTTGCTTCCTTTCATACAACCCGACTGTCGACCAGGGCTGTGTGTCAAACTGGTTCAAGACGCCCCCGGGCCTCTGCTAGCTCTTTTGGGCGTTGACCAGAGTAACTCGGATAGCCAGTGGGACCAGGGCGATACGCGTGCCCGGACAGGTTGCGATTGAATGCATGATTGAACTATAACTGGGCAATTACCGCTTGTGAGCTAAAAGTAGAAAAGGTGAATAAGTAATTGAGGTTTGGAAGCGCGCAGAGGGTCGGTACTCTAATAGGGAGTCTCTGGGTGTTTAGACACACCCCAAACCCGACGGGCACCGGTGCCACGCTTAGGGACACAAGTAGTTATGGGGAACACTCAGTCAACGGTACCCCCATCCTCCCCCTTGGGAGCGTTGTTGAAGGCTTGGGATAAGGGGATTTTGCCCACCCAGCCAGGAATGAAGAAAAAACGTGCACGTGAGCTATGTGTAGAATGGACTCAATATGAAGACACAAGCGGTAATGCAATCTGGCCACCTTTGGGTACATTTCACTGCATGAAACTGAAGCTTCTAAAATTCGAGCTGAAAAGACATAATCCTGATCAATTGTCTTATTGGCATTGCTGGAATGAGCTTGCCGACCCACCTTCCATTGCTAGTGCTCCTGATCCCTGCCCCTTCAGTCAGGAGGATGCGGAATCTTCAGCCCCCAGAAAAATTATGGCACCCTTAATTTCGAATCCGGTACCTCTGCCTCCTCAGCCTGCCACGGATGGGCAACCGGCTCAGCCTGCCCAAGTGATTTTTCTACGAACCCATACCCCTTTTTCCCCCACGGACTTGTCCGTGTGGCGATCTGATACTCCTTCATTCCGGACAGACCCACTTGCCGTCATACGGCGCCTGGAGGCAGTTATCCGCAGTCATAACCCTTCATGGGCAGACATGATGGAACTCCTTAATATGCTGCTGACTAGAGATGAAGTTTTAAAATTATTTGAGAAATGCGAAGAAATTGGCCGCCGCCCCATCCTGCCTCTTCCTGGACAGCCAGCTCCTCCTCCCCGTGTTCCGTGGCCAATCCAGGAACCCGCATGGAATTACAACAATGCTGAGCACTGGGGGGAATATAATCGGGCTAAGGAAAATCTTATTGAAAGCCTTAGAGAACTTGGTAAAAAACCCTTAAAATGGTCTGAATTTAACAGCACCACTCAGAGGCTTGATGAAACCCCAGATGCCTTTTGGGTCCGCTTATCGGAAGCAGGGGTTACTCACGCCCATTTAGACATTGAAAATGATAAAGACAACAGACTCCTCCGCTCTGCCTTTGTCCAACAGGCTGCCTCTGATATTAAAAACCACTTTCAAACCATTGTCTCCAATTGGCAAAGCTTGGAAATTGCTGAGCTTCGTCGTATCGCTAATTTTGTCTTTGATCAACGTAAACGTAAGGAGGAGGAGGAGAAAGAATATAAGCGGAAATTGGAAGCCGAAGAGAAGGATAAGCGGCGCCGCGCCGAACGGCGGGAGGATTTAAAAATGTTTGCTGCTTTCCAAGCTCCCCGTCGTGGCCGCCCACAATTTCAACGCAACCCCAGACTTACAAAACGCGGCCCCATTTGCTTCTATTGCCATAAGGAAGGACATTTTTCTCGTAATTGTAGGAGCCGCGAAGCGGACACCCGGGCTTCAGAAGAGCAGCATAGAAGGGGGAGGAATCCCTTTCTCCCACAGCAGCAACCTGCTCCGGCTCCACGTTTCCAACAGCCAGCACCTCGTCCCCCCTTCTCCTCCAGACCCCGCTCATATCCTGTTTTACCTTCAGCAGATATTTCGTTGCAGACTGACTCTTCTCCACAGTGACTGGACCTTGGGGACGCCCAAGCAACCTTACCTATGAGTGCACTCGCCTTACCTCTACATTCTGGACCTGGAGGGGAACCTTTTCTTCCTTTAACAATAGGTGGTCATCAGTATCACTGCCTGGTTGATACTGGGGCCACGGCATCCTTACTAACTCACCCTCCCTCTTCCCCCACTGTTCTTTCTGGGATTTCTGATCATATTATTGGAGTTGGGGGTAGGATAATTCCTGTAAATGTTACTGACCCCTTAATAGTAGAGGTGGGCCCTCTCACCGTTGAACATGCTTTTACTGTTTGTTCTGAATCTCCTGTTTCCCTCCAAGGTCGTGACTTGCTCTGCAAACTTGGGGCCACTATTAAATGCACTCCTAATGGGTTGATTTTGGACGTTCCTCTCACACAGATGCATTGTCTCTTTACCCTTTTCTCAGCAGAACCCCAATTGGCGATACCCCCCAACCTCAGCACATTACCGGACTCCCTCTGGGGATGGAATTCTTCTGATGTTGGTTTCCTCAAAAGTGCCACCCCAGTTGTCATTCACACAAGATCTGGACCACCACCTTGCTTACCTCAATATAGTATCCCTGCTGAAGCCATCAGACCCATCCAAGCCCTCATTACTAGCTATCTCCAGCAAGGAGTCCTGCGTCCCTGTACTTCCCCTTGCAATACTCCTATATTTCCTGTTCGGAAACCTACGCTGGACCCTGCTGGAAATCCTGTTTATCGCTTTGTCCATGACCTTCGTGCTGTAAACTCCTATGTGATTCCCAGAGCACCAGTGGTCCCAAACCCGGCCACAATTATCACCATGATTCCTGCCACAGCCACGTGCTTTACTGTTATTGACCTATGTGCTGCTTTTTTTTCTATTCCAGTAGATGCGGCTTCCCAATATCTCTTTGCCTTTACTTGGAACTCTACCCAGTATACATGGACACGGCTCCCCCAAGGGTATACGGAATCTCCCACTTTATTTTCACAGATCCTGAAGCATGATTTGGCTTCTATTGTACTACCCTGCCAGTCTGCCCTGATCCAATATGTTGATGATCTATTGGTAGCATCTGACACTGTGGACTCTTGCCGTACTGACACTTATACCCTCCTGGCTTCCCTGGCAGACCGTGGCCATAAGGCATCGCCAACCAAGCTTCAGTATTTACAAACGGAGGTAAAGTACCTGGGCTACCTTATTGCCCCCGGTTCTCGAAGATTGGGTTCTGAACGCATCCAAGCCATCCTGAGCATGAAACCCCCTGCAACCAAATGCCAGGTACGTGCTCTGCTTGGGGTCTTGGGGTTCTGCCGCCCCTGGATTCCTTCTTTTGGGGAATTGACACGCCCACTGATTCTCCTGACTGTTAAGGATGCCCCAACACATGTCCAATGGACTCCTGACCTTGATACTCTGTTGCTTAAAATTAAGCGAACTCTTTCTTCAGCACCTACTCTGGGTCTCCCGGATTACTCCAAGACTTTCTTTCTTTATGTCCACGAGAACTGTGGCGTCGCCTCCGGCGTGCTCACACAACTTCTAGGCCCCACCCACCGCCCGGTCGCCTATTATTCCGTTCAACTGGATCCTGTCGCCCGCGGAGCTGTCCCATGCCTTCGTGCCGTTGCTGCCGCTGTTGAACTGGTGAAACGCTCTCGTGACCTAGTTCTCGGTCACCCCCTCGTCCTGAGGGTGCCACATGAGGTCGCTGCCATTCTTCTGAAATCCCAGACACAGGCTTTTACTCACCAACGCCTAGCTCAATATGAAGCTGAGCTTTTCACTTCTAATCATATTTCTTTTGAAAGGTGTTCTACATTGAATCCGGCCACCTTGTTACCAGAGTCTGATGCCTCCCAGCCCCTTCATGACTGTCTTCACATTGTTCACGATGCTGAAAATCCTCGCTCCGACCTTGCTGATCATCCTCTCCAGAACCCTGACTGCGAATACTTCACCGATGGTTCTTCCTTCCTCCACGAGGGCGTCCGTGTCTCCGGAGCAGCAGTGGTCTCCCTATACAACATTATCTGGGCTTCCCCTCTTTCCCCTTCCCACAGTGCCCAAGCTGCGGAACTCATAGCCCTAACAGAGGCTTGCAAGGCTGCTCGTACCCTCTGTGTGACAATCTACACAGACTCCAAATACGCCTTTGGGGTTTGCCATGCTACAGGGGCCCTGTGGAAACAGCGGGGCTTCATGACCTCTTCTGGTGCCCCCATTGCTCATGCTACCCTCATAGCCTCCCTTTTGGAAGCCATTATGCTCCCTAAGGCTATTGCAGTAGTACATTGCCTGGCACACCAACGTGACGTATCTCTGGTCACTAAGGGAAACGCTTTCGCAGATGCCGCAGCTAAATGGGCCGCCCTGCAGCCTCTATCCCTCTCGGTCACAGCTGCTGCGTTTCATCTTCAATCGTCTCTTCCATACAACGATTTCGTTGAGAGGGGGGAGGTGGAACAGTGGCAGGCAAACTATGAAGCAACCTTTACCAATGGTTTCTGGAGGGTACCAGATGGAAGACCCTTGGCTCCTAGATGCTTGTTACGCCTTCTGTGCCAACAGATTCATGCAAAAGGCCACTGTGGGACCCAGGCCATTGTGGACACTGTGAGAAGAGTGTGGTATGCGCCTGGAGTCTACATGGAAGCCGAGAAAGTAGCACGAACATGTCTCACATGCCAAGCTAACAATGCTTCCTCAAGACAAAAGATCCACACGGGAGGGAGACCATGGGCCCAAAGACCTTTTGAAAAATTACAGTTAGATTATATTCAATTACCCAAGGCAAATGGCTTTGAGCATGTACTTGTTTGCAGGGACCAACTTACACACTGGATTGAAGCCTTCCCTTGTCGACATGCTACCGCAATTGAAACTGCACGACACCTGCTGAAGGACATCGTTCCCAGATATGGTATCCCCTCTGTCTTGGATATGGATCGTGGCCAACATTTTGCAGCACACGTGATTACTCACATCCTGCAAGCTTTAGGCATCACACAGAACTTACATGTCCCTTATCATCCTCAATCTTCAGGGGGGGTAGAACGGGCTAACAGGGAACTCAAGACGTTACTAGGAAAATTATGCCAGGAGACGCATTTAAAGTGGCCCCAGGTATTGCCTATCGCTTTATTTCACTTACGTACCCGACCTCGAAAAGATATGGGATTGTCCCCATTTGAGTTGCTTTTTGGCAGGCCACCAGATGTTTCAAAAGGCCTGGATCCCCACTCCCTTCATCTGGAGAGGGGGGATTCTACGTTATTTTCTTATCTCCTCTCTATGTGCAGGTACTTGCGATCCCTATGGAAACGAAGTGCCCTACTCCAGACCTTGCCATTGGAAGAAACGCTTCATCCCTTTGAGCCAGGCGACTGGGTGTGGACCCGCTCTTTTTCCAGGAAAACACCGTTGCAACCTAGGTGGGACGGCCCGTACCAGATCCTTCTGACAACTCAAACAGCAGTTCGGGTTGCTGAACGGAACACCTGGCTTCACTGGACACACGTCAAACCAGCGGTCCGAGATCACAGCCCTCCTCCTGCCTCGACACCATCCGTGCCCCCCATCAAGCTTGTTAGGGATCCTGACTCTGACACTTGGGGTTTGAAAGAATGTCTCGGCTTATAATGTTGTGGGTCCTCCAACTAGGGGTGTCTACAGGGAGTTCACTCATGGTTCCCTTTTCTTCCCCAAACACAACTATCAACTGGCCCCTTTTGCTCGCTTCCGGACCCACACAACCTCCAAAAACTTCTTTTCGCCTATGCAAACAGCAAGTGTTATCCCAATACCAATGGCTCCCTGGAACTATGGGTGACTGTATAACCTTTACAGGGCGAGGTGATTGGATGCATAAAGGTACAAAACTCTATTTTTCTATCCCATGGGACCAACCCTCCTTTCAACTGCAATGGTCCACCCCATGGGATCTTACCTTTCAAACACTAACCAATGACTCTTGGAAGACCATTCGTACCCAGAAACAGGCCACCTCATGGAACTATTCTGAGGTGGGTCGATTAAGAAGTGATCGACTGACAGATCTGCATTATGATTTTTTCTATATCAACTTCATTCGTGCCCGCTCTTTAGTATTGGGCACCCCTTCTACTATCATATTGCTGAAAGATCATCCTCATCAGATAATGGAAGCTTCACTGCGGCGGGTTTATTATGTTACTATTAATGTGTCTGCCTATAATATCTCTATTCATGAACCTGTTTGTTTACCCTGGGCTTTGCCAATGTACAACTCATGGTTCCAAGGTCGCACCACGCGATCAGTGTTAGATACCGTAATGGGAGGGATTGGCACTGGAGCTGGAATTATCAACTCCATGGATATTGAGGCCATCGAGAATAAGATTGCCTCCTTAGGGAAACATATTAAAACAATGTCACACCTTACAGAGCAGCAAATTTTACAAAGTACAGATGTTCTCCACCAATCTGTACAAGTGACTATGGCTTACTTTAATTTCACTACCTTAGCCCTTCGTCTATTCCCTCAGGACCTGCTTAATTCTTCACTTGCCACCCGGTGCGCCATCCTCCAACTAGGGAACCTGCTTCGTATGGACACCGATATAAAGGAGTGGCAGCAAGGTGATGTTCAGGCCTGGAAATCTATTATCCTGGATAACGATGTCAATTGGTTATGGATCAAGATTGATCAGTTTAAAAAAGCTTACCCGTCACTACATTTCACCTTTACCACGGTGATTGCGGGTAATCCTGTGGAAGCATACCAGTTTCTTCCCCTCCCTTCCATTGTTAATTATCACCTATGGATTCCTAATTTTAATTCTAAACTAGCCACTTATGATTCCTTTTTTATGACTGCTCGTTGTGATCAGTGGGGCTTTCATAAATGGCTTTGCCCTGCCTACACTACCCCTTTTGAGCCATGTGCCTATAATTTCAGCACAGCCACCTGCATGTGGACTCAATTGGCTAGTGATGACCCTCGTATTATTGACAATGGAAAGGGATGTGTTTGTGTAGTTTCTCTACATTCCATCCATTGGGAAGATGGCACTGTATCCCATCCTCCGGTGCGACAGTGCCGTTGTAATGTTTCCTATGTCACCTCCTCGAAAGGACTTTATTCTACAGTACATTATTCATCAAAAACTTTGGGATGGGAAGCCCCTGATTGGAATTTCTCTTTACCCTTAGGTTTTAATATCTCTTCTCTAGCTCAGCTTGCCTGGGAAAGTAACTTTGTACAGAAAAAACTGCAAGACCTCACTCGGAATGATAAAGGTCTCGTTTTAAAACTTCATCATGAAAAAGCTGAACTAGTACGTGTTCTACAAGATATAGATGGTTTTACTACCCATCATTGGTGGGATATATTATCAGGATGGAGCCCCACATTCTCTAACGTACTACACCTTGCACTGCATCCTGTGATCATTTTACTTTTTCTAACTTTGCTCCTGTTCGTTTTAATCATAATTTTATATATACGAACTCGTGTTTTATATACTCAACTTTTTTCTATTCATAGGTCTTGTTACCGCTCATAAATGTGCTATGGGAATATGCCTTCCCATGCACAGAGGGGGGATTGTTGGATTGTAAACATATTTTATATCTTGAAATAAGTATCTAGTCATGTAGCACACCCCATTTCTTTATTATAAAATAAATATAGAACCAGGAAATCAAGGTCCTCACATTGACCAGGAAATCAAGGTCCTCATATCAGATCTCCTTTGTATAGTTTAAATATCCCAAAGCCAACATTCTTGAGGAAGCTGGGACTCACCAAGAATGTGTGAATTGCCTAGACTAAGCACTGCCCTTCCTGCCTCAATGGTCCTTGTAGAAGGTGATAAGTTGTCTTGTCCTTGCATAAGGAATGTAATTCAGAACAACCATTCAGGATTGTAAAGGGGATAAAGAGATAGTTGACATGAAGATGACCTGACTAAATACTCCTCTTCCTGCTTGGATATGAAGATGGGAGGGGGTATGCTGGTCGGGGTAACTGACCTGATTGGGCAAGGTAACTGGCAAGGTAACTGACCTGATTGGGTAGAGGGAATATGCCATCCCAACGTGGGTCTGTGAGTAATCTAGGGTATATAATGTGCTGTAGGAAGGGGGTCCTGCGCGATCACCCACCTAACAGCCTGCTGCCTTGTCTTTGCTCTTGGGTGAATAAAACTCCTAACTTCATGCAATTCGTCTGTTTCTTTACTCCCGGCTCAGGAACGAATCTGGTAAGATAAAATTTTCCTTCCAACAGGCCCAAGGTCTCCCAGATGGCTTTGTGCCTAAAGCAGAACTAGAACTCATGGTCTCCCGGTTTCTAGCCCGATGCCTTAATCAGTACATCAAACTGGCTCTCAAACCAACCATAAGGATTTATATTTGCAGATTATAATGTGAGTGTGCACTACTCTAATCCTAACCCTACCTATTTCCTAGTTTAGAGTTAGAAAGAGTTCCCTTTTCCCTCTGTAAATTAAGCTTATATCTGGGTGGGTTGCATTCTCATCAGTCTCTAAGGCAGAGCTTTCCAAACTTTTCATGTTGGTGACACACTTTTTAGACATGTATCATTTTGTGACACACTCTTACAGCAGGGCACAAGGCAAGCACTAGGACCTGCGTGGAATCACAGCAGGTTTGGAGGCAGCACGGCACAAGGCAGGCACTAGGACCTGCGCGGAATCCCAGCAGGTTTGGAGGCAGCACGGCACAAGGCAGGCACTAGGACCTGCGCGGAATCACAGCAGGTTTGGAGGCAGCACGGCACAAGGCAGGCACTAGGACCTGCGCGGAATCACAGCAGGTTTGGAGGCAGCACGGCACAAGGCAGGCACTAGGACCTGCGTGGAATCACAGCAGGTTTGGAGGCAGCACGGCACAAGGCAGGCACTAGGACCTGCGTGGAATCACAGCAGGTTTGGAGGCAGCACGGCACAAGGCAGGCACTAGGACCTGCGTGGAATCACAGCAGGTTTGGAGGCAGCACGGCACAAGGCAGGCACTAGGACCTGCGTGGAATCACAGCAGGTTTGGAGGCAGCACGGCACAAGGCAGGCACTAGGACCTGCATGGAATCCTGACAGGGCAGGTTTGGAGGCAGCAAGGCACAAGGCAGGCACTAGGACCTGCGCGGAATCCTGGCAGGGCTCGGAGGCAGCAGCAGCCGCGACACACCCAGACACTGCAGCCGACACACTAACGTGTCCCGACACACAGTTTGGAAAGCTCTGCTCTAAGGGATTATCTGCACAAGGTAGATCATATCCCATGACCCAGGGAATTAGATGAAATACATAGTTATTGAACAGCAAGCACGCATTAATTGGCTGAGTTCTTTATTCTCAGATGTTGGCCAGAAATGAGAAGTGCTAATTGGCAGGTGTTTTCTGGATGTTCTAGATCTGCAACTATTAGATATGACAATGCTCATAATGTCCTGACAATTTCACATTGCTGTGAAAACCACAAAACCACCTAGATTAATCCTAGATGCATTCAGAAGAACTGAGAGACAGAAATGCTGTAATCTGGAAAGTTCAAGAGAAAAAAAAAACTTGTTGGGGAGGGTGCATAAATGAACATTCTAACATACTTCCTCCCATAAACCCAGTTGGTCTAACCAATGCTCTGGTGAACAAAGTGTGCAGTCCAACATAAATTTCAAACCATCTCCTGTTTACAGGATTTTCTTAGCAGACATATCTACGTAAACATATTCCCAGAAGTAGAACATTTGGAGAGAACTGTTCCATATTTCCAGGCTGCTTATTTTGTGCAGAAGAAAAGAATCAAATTTTAATAGCCTGAAAAGCAGCATTGCAAGACACTAAAAAATCATTTTTTTAGGACAGTCAGGGGGCAAAGTATGTAGCTAACAGATACTTACGTCACCAAGGGAAGCAATTAATGTAATAATAACAATGCAATTAATAGGCTAAAATACTGTCACAAGTATTTATTTTAATTTATTTAATTTATAGGCCATTCGACCCCCAAAGCACTCTGGGCAGCTTACAACTAGGAACCAATATATATATAAAACATATTCAGTATTCCAACAATCTTAATCTTTAGTCCATTCAAATAATGTCATAGAACTTGATTTCTTTTCATTTTTTTCTTTGTCCCTTCTCATGAGATTCTTCAAAACTTTAACAAGCCTCTTTTGTAAATCCAAGACAGGAAAATTGTCCAGGTCACTCTCTTGGTTTATTGTTTGTATATCCCTTTTAATTATTATTTAATTATCATTTGTAAATCCACTTTTTTAAAAAAATCAAAACAAAAGCATTTTCTCATGGGAAGGACTCTTTATTATTAATTCCAAAATCTTATTTCAAATTTATCTGAACCCTTAGTCTGTTTGTAACTTTCTAAAATCAAAGTTTTAATCACCCTTTTCCTGTTTATTAAAAAAAATTTTTTTTAAATCCTTAAACTTGTATTTAAAACTTCTTTCGGTAAGGATTGAAGGAAACTCACCTGATGCTATAAAACTTGTCAATCCAAAGGCTCCTAATAGCTGACAAGCAGTTAACAAGCAATTTCCTAAAGTGATTAGAAAAGGAAGTATGCAAATCCAGTGTCCGTTCAATGGTACCCGTCGCAGTTTGAGCAAGATGGCTATTCCCTAATCTTCCAGAGCTCTAAACCCATAAGAGACTGCTGTCTTGTTGTCTCCTCATGAGGAGCAACTGTCTGGAGCACTTGTGGGCGATCTCAAGTTCTCTCCTTGTCTGGAGAGGAATTACGAAGAGCCGAACTACTCGCCGGTTCTTCATTCCGCCACGGTTGTTGGCTCTGCTTTTCACGGAGCCATCTTCTGTCCACCATTTCTTCCTCCAGATTAAGATAAAGACAGTTAGCAGTAAAAGGAAGGAATATAAACTTGGTTTGTTTGATCAAGGTTAAAATAGATATGTTGTTATCTCTGGTAACCCTTAATGGACTTTTGCTGACACCAGAACTGAAATGACAAGGTTTTATGGATTTGTTTATAGATAAGAGATGGGATGGGGCATGGTGGCTCAGTGGGTAAGACGCCAGGCTTGTCGATTGGAAGATCGCAAGTTTGGAGGTTCAAATCCCTAGCCCTGCGTGATGGAGTGAGCTCCCGCACTCGCCCCAGCTCTTGCCAACCTAGCAATTCGAAAGCATGCAAATGCAAGTAGATTAATAGGTACCACTTCGGTGGGAAGGTAACAGCGTTCCGCATGCGTCATGCCGGCCACATGACCATGGAAGCATCTTCGGACAACGCTGGCTCTTCGGCTAACAAACAGAGATGAGCACTGGCCCCTAGAGTCGGACACGGCTGCACAAATGTGCGGGGGGAACCTTTACCTTTAAGAGATGGGATATGGGAAGAAGAGATCATTAGTTGTATTTTAAGAAGAGGTGAAAAATTACTAAAATTGTTTATACTTGTTATGATGAAGGTGGGAAGTCACTTCTTTATATATTTCTTTTCTTTTTCTTTACTATATTCTTACTTACCTTTCTTTTTATTTCTTTTTTCCTTTTTTATTTATTTTCTGCACCTTCTTCTCTCTCTTTTTATTTTTCTATCTTTTTTTAGTTTGTATTAGTTTTTACTGTTGAAATTATAATCTTTAATAAAATTACTGTTAAAAATCGTATTCAGTATTCAGACCAAAACAAAACAAGCAAAAGGACAAAAGGAGGTTCCACAATCACCCTGTTCCCAAGGCCTAGGAGAACAATTGGGTTTCAACAGTTTCCTGAAAAACATAAGGATGGGAGCCACATGAGTCTGGGGTTGGGGGAGGAAATTCCAGAGGGCAGGAATTGCAACAGAATAGGCATGCTTCCTGGGTTAATTGATGGGACCACCCTGGAATGCTATGATTCATAGTCACTAAATTTTTTACAATACCAAAATAGATTAGGAAGATAAGGATAATGTGATTATAGAAAATTGAGCAGTATATTTCAGCCAACAAAATGCAGGTAATGGTATATTTTTATTTTTTGCTATCAAGTTATAAGTATGTAATTTAAGTTTGAATAATTCAAACATAAGTTGCAGTTTACCATATTTCTGCAATAACGTGTAAAAAAGTGTGCAGCTAAGACAAGAACAGATTTGAGTAAGTGCATAGTTCTGCTGCTCAAGAACTTTCAGCTAATAACTGGTTATTGATAATTCATCCAAAGTACTCTTGTTAACTGAACGATTTATAATGCTTCTGAAAAGCTATCTGATTTTGCTTTGCTATTTGACTTCCATAGCAGGAAGAACCACCAAGGGGAAAAATAGAGAAAGATTATTTCATATTCATTAAAATTGGTAGCAGCAGGTAACTATAAAAGGACAAGGAAAACCACAAGGATAAAGGACCAGAGATGAAGCACAATGAAAGGCAAGCAGGTGGTGAAATGAGCAAGCAGGTGAGCTTTGCACAGAGCAGGACTCACATTTCTATAGCTGTAAGACTGCAATCCTATACACAAACTTGTGTCTCCAAGACTAAAGCTATGCTCTTTGTACTTGCATGGGAATAAGGTTTTTTTAAGTTGCTGGTCACTGACCGAATAAACAAACAATCATTCATTCATTCAAGTTTTTTTTAAAAAAAAACTCAAGGAGGCTTACCAATTAGAGCATATAACAAGATTTCACATGCTGGGGCAGATTGTTAGTTAACTTTTAGCTCTTTTTATTGAACTATATTGTTACTATTATACCTGGACAGATTTATAACCTGCTTTTCTGTTTAAATATGAGAAACATAACAACAGAACTATATAGTAACAGCAAAGTAACTCTATAGAGGTTGGGAAGGGATATTGAAGTTGCACCCTGCCAAATTTCAGCTTGTCAAGACAGAAGAAGGAAGCTGGTGTCATGATGGGGAAACACTGTTTTTGTCATTTTGACAAAAGCATCTAATCCAGATGATGCCTCCAAAAGTAATGCCTTCTTTTCTCTGCCCACATTTTTTATGCTTCCTGAAATTACCTAAATGTTCCTTTCCCCCTCAGTCTGAAGCTACATTTTTCTTACCCTTTTGGGGAATTTGTTGGGGGATTGGGACAGTTTTGGTACCTCTTAATCAAAACCCTCCTGTGATACACCCTTGGTGCAATCATTCACATTGAAGATGTTGATTGAGCATGCCTTTGGAGCAGATTTTCTTTTTCCCTTTTTTTTTGTCTATGTATTTTCCACAACTTCCAATGGTCCCTCAGTTACCTGCTCCAGATTTAGATCTGGTTATATTTGCTCTTCAAACATATTAACAATAACAAAGTTATTAATCCATTTCCTCTATAGAAGACACCAAATTCACAAGCAGAATAAAAGAACAAAACCTAGTGTGAATGTAAACAAGGGGAGACATGGTACAGATATATAAAATCATGCATGGAGTGGAAGGTTTTCTTTTTCTTCCTTTCTCATATAATTAGAACTTGGGGCCATCCATTGAAACTTAATTGATGGAGATCTAGGACTGATTAAAGGAGACATTTATTTACAAAACGCACACTAAACTATGGAATTTACTGCCATCAGATGTAGAGATGATCACCAATTTAGATGCTTTTAAAAGGAGACTAGACACATTAATGCAGGATCAAGGAATTACTGGCCACTACTCTAGTCTTGAGGAGAATTTGCCATCTCTGGAATCACTGACGGTGTATCTTAAATATCACCTGGTAGATAGCAACAGTAGAAAAAAACTTTGATGGAATTCTTTAAGCCTGGGAATGAAAATGGATATTTTTAAAATAGTGCAGAGCAGGAACAGATGGAAATTTGGGGGGTATCAAATAAGCAATTAACATCCTCTCCTATAAAACAAGACTCAGAGGATCAAAGGCAATAGGACACCCCCCCTTTTTTAACATACCCACTGATAATATGAGGGCCAAGCTATGTACATCCAGTTTCCAAGATTTTGTAACGTCTTTTTCTCTTGCAATAAAACTAACTGCCCAGAATCTCTGTGAGCATCTTGCTTTCTTGATTGTGAGCTGCATTAAGGGGTGTTAGAAGAGCTGTAATGATTGCTATGCTCAAACTTCAAAGAAAACTACTTCAGTCAGTTTCAAAGTAGAAAGGGAAAGTTATTTAATTGAAGAATGCTACAACAATGCAGAGAAAGCTGGAACTGGCGAAAAAGGCGCGAAGCCTCTAAGTAAAACATTCTCTTGGTGAGCTAACATCCCCCCTCCCCACACCTGGCTCAGGCAGTTACGATTGACCTTGGTTCCCAGAGTCTGCTGCTCGCTGTCTGGCATCCATCCCCCCTCCCATCCCGTAAACAATCTTGACATGTGTCTCTCAGCTAGCTGGCTCTGTCGGCGGGAAACTGGAAGCGAATCTCATCTAGCTGACTCTGTTGGCAGGAAGCAGCAAGCAGATGTACTACGTTCATTTGTTTGCCCGGACCTGACATGGCGCTCCTCCTGAAAAAGGAAGATCTAAAACAGTTAAAGAAATGCAATATATGAAACTCAGGGTTCATTTTGGCTTGTTGGGGTATCGCTGGTGGAACTTGTTAACCAGTCTCTGGGCATGTACATGGTTGCTGGCAACCCATTCGTTGTCTGGGAAGTGCTTCCACTTGATTAGATATTGCAGGGTTCCCCGAAGTCTCCTGGAGTCTAGAATTTCTTTGATTTCAAAATGCTGTTCCCCATCAATCATGGTTGGGTTAGGTGGGGTTTGCTCAGGGTGCCAAACTGTTGAAGTCCTCATAGGTTTTAACAAGCTGCAATGGAATACTGGATGTATTCTATTCATGTTTTTTTGGCAAAGCAAGTTGTACAGTTACTGGGTTGATAATCTTGGTAATGGGGAAAGGGCCAACATATTTGGGTCCCAATTTTTTCGATGGTTGCCTCGTTTTCAAAAACTTGGTAGATAAATATACTTTGTCTCCCACTTTTAGTTGCCATTCAAGGGATCGTTTTTGGTCTGCGTATTTTTTATATGAGGCTTTAGCATGTGCTAGGGCTTTTTGAATTATTGGCCATGTTTTGTTCATCTGTTTCACCCAATCTTCCAAGGAGTTTACTTTAGTAGATCCTTGGGGTAACTCAGGAATTGGAGCAAATTCCTGACCAGTGGCCACACGAAATGGCAAATAGCCAGTGCTTTGGTGTATTGCATTGTCATAAGCCACTTCAGCAAAAGGCAAGAGATCTACCTAGTTGTCTTGTTGATAATTGACATAACATCTTCTATATTGTTCAAGTACAGAGTTCAATCATTCACTTGATCCATCCGTCTGGGGATGGTGACTCGAACTCAAGGCTTGCCCTGCACCAATTAACTTTAAAAATGCTTTCCAGAAAGCGGAAGTAAATTGAACACTGCAATCGCTGATCACACATTCAGGAACTCCGTGTAACCTGTGCATGTGTTGGATGAAAAGCTTTGCTAGTTTAGTGGCTCAGGGTACGCTGGCTAGGGACACGAAATGAGTTTGCTTTGAGAATAGGTCAGTTACCACCCAGATCGCCATTTTGTTTTTGCTTTCTGGCAAATCTACAATGAAGTCCATGGCGATTTCTTTCCATGGTTGTTTAGGATCGGCTACGTTCTGCAGCAGCCCCCGGGGTTTGCCTCCTCCCTTTTTTGCTGTGGCACAAACAGGACAGCTAGCAACATAATTTTCTACATCCTTGCACATTAAAGGCCACCAGAATTGCCTTCTCACTAAATGCAGCATTTGGACTCCCAAAGCCACATCTGAAGCATCGACCTGGACCACTAGGGGTTCTTGTGGGTCAGGATGTTTTAAAATGGATTCGGCAGTAAATAAGGCTTTCAGCTGTTCAAATGCCTCCTGACATTCAGCAGTTCAAATCAGCACCACCCCGGGGTTTTTCACCTTCCTGGTGTCTCCCTTCCCCTTAGTCTTGAGTAGGTCTGTCAGCGACAGAGCCTCTTGGGCGAAATTATTGATAAATTGTTGATAGAAATTTGCAAACCCCAGGAAACTCTGCAACTGTGTCTGGGTCTTTGGGGGTTCCCACCCTAGAACATCTTGCACTTTAGTGGGATCCATCTTAATGCCCCTGCTTGAGACTCTGTAACCCAGGTAGTCTAGCTGCTCTTTATGGAATTCACATTTTGAAAGCCTGACGAACAATTGAGCTTTCAAAAGCCTCTTCTGAACCTCACGCACTAACTTAACGTGTTCTTCCAAGGTTTGGGAATAAATCAGGATGTCATCTAGATAGACAAGGACCCCTTCATACAGAAACTCACGAAGAACTTCATTTATGAGGTGCATGAACACCCCCTCTGCTCCTTTCAATCCGAATGGCATCATAAGAAACTCAAAAGAACCCAGTTGACAGTTAAAAGCAGTTTTCCATTCATCCCCTTCGTGAATGCGTACGTGATAATAAGCTTCCCTCAAATCCAATTTTGTAAAAATCTTCCCCTTTGATAGGTGAGCAAGCATGTCTTTCATCAGTGGGAGTGGGTACTTATTATGAGCACTGATAGCATTCAAACCCTTATAATCGGTGCACAGTCTTAAGGACCCATCCTTTTTGGGTCTGAATAGTACAGGGGCTGCCATTGGCGAGGTAGCTGGCTGGATGAAACCCCTTTTAGGTTTTTATCTACGAAGTCTCTCAGTGCTTCCTGTTCTTTCGGAGTCATTGAATATAGTTTGGGTATCAGGCTTTCCTCCTTCTGGGTCGATTGCTCACCCGATTCCGCCATCATGCCAAACAACGCAGTATGGGGATTTACAGCCGATGGGCTTTCGCCTTTATATGACCCATCCTCGAATTCTATGTCTCCTGTTGCCCAATTGATGTGGGGGTTGCATTTCCTTAGCCAGGATAAACCTAAAATCACTGATTGGTTGGCAATTGGGGTGACAAGGAATCTAATTGTCTCTCAATGGGTCCCGATCTTTAACTTAACTTCTTCGGTACAAAACTCCACCAGACCCCCACTAGCCTCTGTGCCATCTAGTTGCGTGAAGACTATGGGCTGCTTTAGTTTCCCCACTTTAAGGCCAAGTCCAGTCACGATTGCTGGGTTTATGAGGCAATGTGTACACCCAGAATCTAGCATTGCCATTAGGTCCACCCTGCGTTTGGTTTCTAGAGTTTTCAATTGTATGCTTATTAACATTGAGGGACATTCTTCACTTTCCATGGGATCGATGTGCCCGTCACATTCCGCCTGGGAAGTGGGAAGTGAATCTCATCTAGCTGACTCTGTTGGCGGGAAGCAGCAAGCAGATACACTACGTTCATTTGGTTGTGCGGACCTGATAAGAGCTATCCCTTCTTCTAGTCCACGCCTGGGAACTTCTCAGGTGCATTTGTTTGGCCAATATGTGACAGAGAATGCTACTAGACTAGCCTCTGGCATGATCCAGCAGGGCTGTGCTTATGTTGTATATTAAGAGGGCTTGCATAGATAGAACTCTAGAAAGCTAAAGAGACAGTAAGGGATATTTAAACAGACAAGGTCAGCTAGAGGAATTAAATGGTGCCAATAATCTTGGCAACTCCCCCTCCCAACAAATTTACAGCAACAGATTTTTTAAATCAATGTCCATTCAGCATTCTTCTTCCCACCATCACTGATATGTCAGTAGGGCAGTGTGCTAAACAGAAGTGCAAGTGCTCCACTTGAGTGTTAAGACCCAGTAGAATAGATTTAGCTGCATTTTTAAGCTGAATAATTACTGATGGCAACACCAACATTCAGCACATGATGCAGTTGCTCATTGTGATGACAACAAGCAACCATGCAAAACAGAAAGGAAGCACTGTGCTTGCTTTCAATCCCCGGGGCACTTGTCCTAACAGTGTGACATCTGTAATGACCTTTTACAAACCAGCTTGAAGATAGGGAACTGTCACTTAAGAGAGTTCAAAGCTTGGGGGCAAAGGGCCGAAGTGATGTCTTGCTTGGATATACTACACCGTTGCATAGCCATCTTCTATTGGAAAGAGGCCAGATGATTACCACACTGCAAATAAATTATGCAGGTCTTTGGACTTAAAATTCAACTTGAGTGAATGAGTCATTGTCCCATGACATTTTCCAAAATGAAAATCAATGCTAAATCAGCCAAAACGTTGATATAGATCCAGGAATTTTTTTCCCATCCATTGGGGCAACCAAAGGCAATAGTCCACATGACAATAGTGTGATGAGCAGGGATAGATCTTGCAGAAAGTTGATTTCATGGAAGTTACAGTCTATTTGAAGTGGGTGGGGGGAGAAAGGGCTGGCTTAAGTTTTTTTTTCTCTCTCTCTCTTTTTTCCTTCACCAAAACCCAGGTGTAAATTATGCTGTGGATTCTCAGTGGTTTGCTACCAAAATTCAACGACCAAATATAAATGAATTTTTGGGAGCTTCAAAATTGAGAGAGAATGTAACCCATGCATCACACTGGCTGATTATTTGGCAACAACTGATCTTAATCATTGAGAGTCACACAATAAAGAGCATGCTTGTTTAATATTGGACTTATTGTGGTATTTTGCATTCAGAGGAGAGGAGAGGAGAGGAGAGGAGAGGAGAGGAGAAGAGAAGAGGAGAAGAGAAAGAGGGTGACCCTAAGAGACGATGGTAATATCTGACTGCTAAACTGTAAGTTATCTTACACCTTCCTCCAATAAAAGCAGGACTAATGAGGTGACCTCCCTAGAAGTAATGCTGGATGGAATGCCCTGAGAGACAACAAGTCACTTCATTGTTCTGCCCATTTCAGGTTATTAAACCCAGAAAGGAGGAACATTGATAAGATGATTATTTTTTTTAAGTTAATAGTTAAAATTTATCCCTGTGGTGAATAGGCAGACTCTATACGATCAGTTCATTTCCTATAACAGGAATTTGTGCATGCAGAACTATGACAGTATATAACTGTCAGAATGTCTTTAACAACTCACAGAGTGTGGAATGTGTTAATTAGGAATGCTTATGGAGTTCGTGTGAGATTTTTCTCCAAATTTCAAGTGTCTACCTTAGTGATATTCTTAGTGGAGCTGAATTTAAAGATGATGAATTCCTCATTCATCCTGAGGGAAGATTCATCCATTTTGGGAAGTTTTCAGTATATGGATATGATATGGTATAAGATGAGATGAGATGCTATCAGTTTTCCTTTTTCATGTTAAGAGAATGTTTAATTGTTGAATTAATTAATGTTTAATGTTTAATTAAGAGAATGTTTCATGTTGAGAGCCAGTATGGTCTAGTGGTTAAGGTGCTGGGCTAGAAACCAGGAGACTGAGTTCTAGTCCCGGCTTGGGCATGAAAGCCGGCTGGGTGACCTTGGGCCAATCCCTGTCTTTCAGCTCTGGTAGGAGCCAATAGGAAACCAGGAGACTGAGAGTTCTAGTCCCGCCTCAGGCATGAAAGCCGGCTGGGTGACCTTGGGCCAGTCACTCTCTCTCAGCCCAACCCACCTCACAGGGTTGTTGTGGTAAAAATAGGAGGAGGAAGGAGTATTAGGTATGTTTGCTGCCTTGAGTTATTTATAAAAATAATAAAGGTGGGATAAAAATAAAATAAAATAATAAAAATAAATAAAAGAAAAATAAATAAAAGAAACTGAACCATCTCCCAAACAACAGTAGAACTAACATTTGTTTTAGACAGATTTTAATTGGGAAGTTCTCTTGTAAATTGTGCCCTATAAGCTAGATAATGGAACCTCCTTCTCACAAACTTAGGAGCACCCTAGAGAGCACCCTGCTACCTGTGGTTGTGACCAGACCTAAACTCATGATAGTCTAGAAGTAGCAAGTCATTGCCTGCATCCTCTGAACCCCTTTGTGGGGGGGTCATAATACCCCCAAGAGATCCAATTAAATGATGCAGTAGAATTTTCCATATTTTTTAATCCGTGTCCAATTCTCGAAGACTGCCTGGACAAGTCCCTGCAGTTTTCTTGGCAAGGTTTTTCAGAAGTGGTTTGCCCTTGCCTCCTTCCTAGGGCTGAGAGAGGGTGACTGGCCCAAGGTCACCCAGCTGGCTTTGTGCCCAAGGCGGGACTAGAACTCACAGTCTCCCGGGTTCTAGCCTGATGCCTTAACCACTACACCAAATTGGCTCTCTTATATTTTTAGCAAGTATTTAATAAAAGGTATCGGTTTTAATTTTTTAAAAACCACCCTCCAAATGATAAAAAAGAGAGAACAATTCCAGCCCACCTCTCCTGATGACACCATCACATTGCCACCTCGCCTCCTGTGGTCTCTGCACCACCTTGTCAAAAAACTTATTTTTTTAAAAAAATATTTGTTGGCCAAACAAGGCAAGGAGAGGTTGGCTCGAAGAAGGTTGCCCATTTCCTTGTTAGAGCATTTGTCTTTCTCAATCTGTCTGCACAAGTGCAGTGTAATCAGCCAATTGCTCTGTACTGTAACTATGTGTTTCTGAACATAAGGTTTAATTTAAGCTGCCTTGGGACAAAGGTCCATCCACTAGACAGTGATAACAATGATAACAAAATTCCTGTTTGGGTAGCAAAGCAACTGCCTTTTCAGGAAGATTTTGTCAAGGTGGTCAGACAGCTTCAGAACAGCCATTCTCTGAAGTGCGATAAACACAATGACAGCTCAGATAGAGGAAATCAAGGACTTTAATATATGTTTTCTTCCTAAACAAATCAATAAGTCTAAGCTACCCTTGGGCTATCTTCTCAAGTTCAGGGAATGATCCACACAAGATCTAAAAGTGACATAAGTTTAGCGGTTCAAAAAGGAATCAAGAGTTTCTACCCTTTTTTAAAATCTTCCTTGGAATGACCTGATCACAAATGCAGTCCCATTTATGCTAGAAGCCCTCAATGCAGTGCCTTTAAGTGGTTTAGGAACTTCATAGTGCCTACTCAGAACAACTCTGATATAGTCATAAGTATTATAATGATTGACATTTTTAAAAAATGTCAAGTTTTTATAGTATACCTTCTTAACTATAGTTCTTAGAATCAAACCATCCATTATGTTCCTGGTGTTAGATTGTCCCTAACTTCACTTTTTTGGATAAAATAGCACAACAGGATTCCCTTTTTACATGAGGACCTTAGTGTGTGGTGGTGGTGGTGAGGCAGATAGTTTTAATTCTTTGTACTTTTTACAAGTTTGATTTAGTTCTGGTCTCCAATGGCTGAACTGTATTTTAAAACAGGATTTCATTTTTAGATTGGCAAAGCAGGATTAGAGCTTCTGCTCTGATCCAGAATAAACTAGAATAGCAATTGTCTTCCACTGAAGTCAATGCAGGACGAGTGGGCAGTACTCAACAAACAAAAGATTTCATATATGTCCTCCCACTTCTTACTTTCTCCTCTGACTGCCATAGGATTATTCTGAACTTTAAATTCTGTGAGATGCTAGGCTGCTACAGATTCTTATTCTACCGAAGAATTACAATTACCATAACTTGTAGCTTGATTAAATAGCTTGAATTTCACTTCATCTTAATCGATTTTTGAACTTTGTGCAGAATTAATAGACTTCTGGGCACCACAGTGCTGTGATGGTTGAGTTGATGAAAATATTTAAGCAGCTCATTTGTATGATTTCTAATACATCTAAATACAAACTTAAAAATGCCTTTTAAAGGTCAGAAAATATTTGGCATATCTCCATTGAAATAACCATTTGCATATGGAATTGGTGAAATAGGCAGCTACATAGAGTATAAATGTCATTTCTTTTAACTTTCCCCGAATGTGATTCTCATTAACAATACTTACTTTCAAGTGGATTCAATGGTTTGGTGAGTAGGAATGAAGCTAAAATTTGGAGCCCTTTAACTTTGAGCTTATTTGGGAAATTATTACTCCCTCCTAAAAAATAAACACCACATGTTTTGTATCGCTTTCACATTTCTCAAGTGCGAGTCACTGGGAATCTCTGCAGAAGAGAAAAACAGCATAACTGAAAGGTAGAGTTTTACAAGCTAAAAAGATGCATCCATTTTAATTTTTGCTCCTATCAAGCTCATATAGAAAATTATGTGTATGTGAATGAGGATGCTCTATAATAAAAAGTATGAAATATACAAATATTCTAATCATTAAATTGACTTGGCAAAATGTCATTATGAGCTTTAAAGTTCATAATGTTTAAAATTGACAGCTTCTGAGCTAATAATTGCAATCTTGGTATATACTATCTGTCTGACGACTCCAATTGTCTGCCTATCAAATCAATCTGATAAAAATAGCTATTAAAGCAAAAAGCTAAATAGTGCTGAAAATGGGTACAGTTACCTTTTATTCCATTTTTTGGACGTATCATATATTTATGTCAAATTTTGGTGAAAATGGCTGGTGAACTTCTTTCATTGAATTGCTGAAGTTCAGAGCAGCAGTTCAAAAGTGATTAAGGTTTTCTTGGCCCATTAAAGCTATGGCAGTCACTACTGTTAAAGTCACACCATGCATGTTGAGATTTTTACTGAAGTTAAACTACTGACAGTATTCCAAATATTTTCAAAGGGGTTCTTCTTTGCAGGGGAAAACTGATGCATTGTACGAGTCATGTCTGTGCCTTTCATTAGAGAACATGAGCTCCAGCTATGGCTTCAGATACCTTCCTCCAGCTATGACTGAGTAGGGACAGTGGGGTGCACACAGTGCATACCCAATGTGATCATTGACCATCATGAATGATAGCATAATTAGGCATGTACATCTGATCCACTCACTCTAATGGATTAGACTTACTTGAAGGCTTCACACAGTCATATTACATGTTGTTACATAACATCAGTGACTGTCTGTCCATCCATCCATCCATCCATCCATCCATCCATCCATCCATCCATCCAGAGTTGTGTACTAGCACAGAAATCTGAAATACCAAACCCTAAATGCTGATTATCTTGTATAATGTCAGCTGTGTTTTGTTCAATGGGAGTTGCTGTCTAGAATAGTGACCCTCATCTGCAATCCATATTTTCCCCTCAACAGTGCAAAAAAGGATTTGGCTGCAGTGACTGAAGTAAAGCAACTCTGCTTCTTTGGTATCACATTTTTCCCCAGATACACCTCTCCTTCTCCTTCTCCTTCTCCTTCTCCTTCTCCTTCTCCTTCTCCTTCTCCTTCTCCTTCTCCTTCTCCTTCTCCTTCTCCTTCTCCTTCTCCTTCTCCTTCTCCTTCTCCTCTTAATTGCATGGGTGATTCCACTGATCCAGAATCTAAAGAATGGGATGCTCACAATGCCACAAGGACAGTTAGAGAATCCCATTGGAGTAAAGGCAAGTGAAAGCAATTGAGTGTGAAAGCACATGATAGCAAAACAAAAACAAAAACAAAGATCAGGAGGAAGATTGTAAAACTGGTAAAAAGAAAAAGATTATCTAGAGGGGGCACTGGCAAAAATGTTCTCGGAAGACAATGGTTTCAGCATAGGTCTAACAGATTCAAAGTGGGTGGCAAATCCAAGAGTAGTGGAGCTGTTGATGAAATGAAAGCAAGCAAAATTAAACTAGACATGCACATGCAAATCCAATTTCATTTATTTCTTTGATCCAATCTCATTGTTGGTTTTGATGCAGCAAAGCATTGAAGGACACCCAGAACATTGTTTTGATTCTAAGTTTAATATGCTTCAAATATTTAAATTCTTTAGAAGAAATTGTTGAAAGAAGCCTGAGGTTATATTCAAATTCAGCATGGCAAATTAACTCCACGTAGGGTTCTAAATCACAAGCCCTTACCACATCAAGCAATTGTTGACAACAGAAGATAAATGAAGAAAGGGTCAGAGACTTTACCACTGGCACAACTAGCAGAGAGAGTTTTATTGCTTTGAAATCAAATACTTACAAATTTTAGTTCCCAAACTTATGTCTTTGAAAGATTTTATATAGGTCCTTTTTAACAACAACAAACACTCCCCCCCCAACACACAAAGCAAAGTAGAAATGCACAAAAATCAAACTGCGCAAAGTGTTCATAAATGAACTTTTCTATATGGCTATGCTGGAAAATAAAGCCTTGTGAAATCAATAAAAAGAACAAACATTCATTGAACCGGCTGGGGTTGAGTTCAGGCCCTGAGTGCCAAAGAGGTCAGACTAATGCCAGAGTTTGCTGCTGCTTCTTTTTAATGGATCTACTCTAGATCTACTCTTGATCATACCATGTTTTTATTTATTAATTTAAATTAAGATGTTGCTATGGTGCAAAAATGAAGGGTTACTCATTTACTATGGAAGACCAAAATGTATTTCCTAAAACAAGTACAGGTAGTCCTCATTTAGCGACTGCCTAGTACAGCGACTGTTCTCAGTTATGACAGTGATGAAAAAGTAACTTTGCGACCAATGCCCGCATTTATGAACTTCACGGCTCAGCCCACCTGTCAGCCTTCCCAGGTAGACCAGACAGGAAACAGGACCAGATGAGCTAATTCTACTTTATTGTAAGTAAACAGAACATTAACAGTCTACAGTCTACATTAACAGAACCTTGCAAGTCTGAAAGTACAAATCTCCCGGCGTCTCTTTTACCTCCTGATAAGTTAGGGAGGTTCCTTTCTGAGTTTCTTTCTCTGTCTGAAATGCAGCTGCAGGCTACACCCCCTCTTATCTGGTCATTTCCTAGGAAGTACCTCTTCCCCCAGTCTCCCAAGGTCATTCCCACATTCCATTACACCACCAGAACTAGCAGAGAGGGCATGCTCTGGGTCCCTTCCATTAAACAATGTCATCTTGTTGGACCCGAGTCGTACCTTCTCAGTGGCAGCACCTGGCCTATGGAACAGCAATTGACCTAATTTACTTCCAGCTCACAGGAAGTGATTTCTTCAATTTTCCTGTTGAGTCAATAGAGCTCTGCAAAGCTTGGGAGTGGGGCAGTTTCCCATTATTGGAAGACCCACCTCCTGGTCCTGGGCTTTCCTTCCCCCCTTTAAGTTGCTGTTACTAATCCTTCCATCTTACAACTATTTTTCTTTTAATAGAAACGAGAATATCTTGTCAATTCTTCTTCATAGGAAGCACTGACTTTAAAAACAAGCATGTTAGTTGGAGGTCAATAGGAACGGAGCACTGTTTCTTGTGGACACCTAGATGGACCAGATTGATAAGGTGATGTTGCATTTTCAGCATTTCAAGGTTGGCTTCAGGAAGAACATGCACTGGTTGGTTCTAAAGTGTTTGGTAGGGTTTGAGGGGTGAAAATGGCACTGGTAGGGAAGTGTCATTATTAATCCTTTTTCTTGTATGCTTTTTTAGTGTCTAGTTTTTTTTGTAAACGACTCTGGGCTTTTTTATGAAGAAGAGCAGCTACTGGTTCAATTTCTCTCATCTCTTTTTAAAGCCATTCAACGTAGGAGTCATCAGAGGATTTTCATTACATATGGAGAAGTACCTCCTTGTATTCTTGCCATCAGTGGCTCTGGATACTAGTATCAGGAGAGAGAAGGGGGAAACCTCCTTCCAGTCCAAGCATTTATATATTTCTCACCTCTTCTTGTTTTTTTCTAATAGGGATGCCCAGCTTTCAGGGGGACAAGACCTCTGCATGTGGGGCCAAATCCAAAACTTACATTCCATTTAAACTTGATTGAAATTAAATGAATGAAATACAGTTAGTACAATAACTCCCTGAATATTTAATCATTTCTCCCCCTCTGACATTATGATTTTGGTTTGGCCCTCAGATTTTGCACACACATGCTTTGGGGCACATACAATCCTGGGAATATAGGTTGTACATTTCTACATTGGACTAGGCCTAGGAGATGTTGAGGATCAGAAGTTTTGTTTTGTTTGTTTGTTTGTTTGTTTGTTTTAAGAAATCCCTGAAATCCGAATGAGTGCCAGATTCTACACAATATTTGTGTTTTTTTTCTTACATCTGAATGTATGGATTTGGAAGTAAGCCTGGCTCCTGACGGAACAGACTCTCAAATAATTGCCAGCTCAGGCCTGCAGTCCCCTTACCCCGTGCTACACATACTTACTGAACAAAAACAGATTTCATGAGATTTAACTTTCTGCTAGATACGTTTAGAGCTGTAGGCATCAGATGTAGAACTCCTGCAGTACAAAATGCACACAATACCCCACCCTATGAAATATAAATTGTAGTCGAGCATCTCTGATGGGCAAATTCTGTGAAGGTTAGCTGTGTTTAAGTCAACCAACCAGGATTCTAACCAGGATTCTAATATTTGTGAATCACCAAAAGCAGCTCCTTACATCCAGAGCAGAATTTTAGACAGAATGCTTCTGAAGGAATTCCACTCCACCCCATCCTCAACAATTTTAAAAGACCTTAAAAGATGAGCCAGACCTCATAATTATTGGTAAAGCTTTCGAGCAAACTCCTCCTGTAAATGGCTTGTTGTTGTTTTTTGCTATATACATTCTCACTCCTACAAGTTATCCTTCCCTTCCACCAGAATAGAGTTCAAGAATACAGGCCTTGTGTATCAATCCATAATCAAATTGACAGGTTTCCTGCATGTTTCCAAAGGAAAGTCATGTCCCTTGTTTCCTCAAAGGAATCTGACTAACAGACTTAAAAGCCAGTCTCTCTTGTGGCTCAAAGAAATTCTGAAAAAGACTCTACTTGTTTTCAAAATGTTGGCTAATTTTCTTGCATGCTTCCCCCATGTTTGTCCAGTCATTATAATGCCTAACTCTGACACCAGGGCACAATAAGAGATATGAACTCCAGGACTCTAAATGTTTTTTTCCCCTTCTCTTCTCCCTCCTCCTTCCTTTGCAACAACCATGTATCTTAATTAATCTAGGAATGGACTGACACAGCTGACCAAACATTTGGAAAGGTGGAAAGCTTTTTTCTGAAAATTATTTACTTTTATTTATTGATACAAAGTTTGAGGGGCCCAGCTGTTCAAAATTACTTAAGGTGAAGTGTATTATCTTGGAAGATAAGCCAACACTGTTTCAAACGTAAGTAAGAACATTAAATGTGTGTTTATATTCCCACTGGAATTCCCCCTACTCCAAGAATAGTCCAATATTTAATTTTTCAAAGGGTTTTGAGCAGTGTTTTTCAAACTTGGCAACTTTAAGATGTGTGGACTTCCACTCCCAGAATTCCCCAGCCAGCATGCTGGCTGGGGAATTCTGGGTGTTGAAGACCACACATCTTAAAGTTGCCAAGTTCGAAAAACACTGGTTTAGAGGCTCACAGGGATTTAAAAAGCAGGTTATGATCTAGAGCACATGCTGGCGATTATATATGGAGTGCCTCAAAAGCTAGGCATTATACAGTGACAGTTTCAAAAGAACAGATCCTTCCTGAAGATTTGTAATCCTGCCCCATCTTTTCAACTTGAGTCCAGTCAAACTATGGCCTGAAGTCAGTGTTGGAGGGATGTGTTAAAGCTGTGAGTGGATGTGAAACTGGAAAGAACACTGGTGAACTTTGCATCCTCAGGTAAGAGATGGGGAGAGGGTTAGGAGAGCCAGGTGGGACGTGGGAGTGGTGTTGCCACATGCAAGAGGGGCATCTCAATTAATCAACCTTTATAGACTGTAGGAACTGAGATATATTTCTCCTTGTGGGCAGTTTATTTTTGTGATAAACTTTATGTTTCCTCTTGTTTAGTTATTCTAGGATGGACTGTTAGTTTATTTGTATCATTTTATTCAGTATTATATAGGTTGATTGCTTCAGTATTAAATGTTCCAGAGTAAAGGAATTGGAAGCAATAAGAGATCAAGCCAGAGATTTTATTAAGCATATATAAAGAAATGGACAAAAAGTAAAGGGATTTGACAAGGAATTAAAATATCCTATAAGGCCTTGACATACTGTTCAGTTATCAATAATCTCAGGCCCTTAATTGTGCTGATCCATCACTTCATTGCGCACACATTTCTGTTGCTGTGGCCATTGGCCATGCTCACCAGAAATGATAGGAGTTGCCATCTAGCACATGTGGGGACCATCAGGTTCCTGAAAGATGCTCTTGATTATGTTGATAGATGTACATTAAGTTCTAAAATCTTCATAGCTTTCCATACTTCTCTGAGCATGGATCAGGCTCCTTTGAAGCACATGACTCATTTTTTTTTGTATTTGGGCATGATAATTCCTCATCTGTACTATGTTACCTGATCTTCTCAGAAGGCCTTGCTTGAGGATCCACATCTGTGGGAAATTAGTTTCACTGGTTCATGGTACAGAACCTTCACTTTTCCAATATTGTGGACCTCAACTCATGTACATTCTTACATGATTTACTGGTAGATTTATGACTCATCTTTTTTCAATACACTTAGTAATATATGAATAAACAAATGGTAAAGGAGTGCTCAAAGGGCTTTAAAGCAAGCTGGCCAAGACTAGCTTCTTGTCTTTCAAACCTTTGGGGAAATATCTAACCGATACTGACTTTCAGTGAATTTGTTGCTGCTCTTATATTGCTGTATCATATCATCCAGAATCTGTTTTTACTGCAGTGTTTTATTGTTTTATGCTTTCTATTTTGTATTTTTATTGCTCACTGCTTTGAGTATTCTTGAATAGAAAAGTAATTTATTAGACAAATAGTTAAAGAAAAAACAGATGTGGAGCAAGTAAGTAATGCCTTGTTTTTCTGAGTCGATGGGTTCAAAATTTATCCAAACTATGAACTCCCAAACTGGCCTCAGGCAAAGTCCAAGAAATAGCATTATTACCTTATCATATCTCAGAAGATACAGAAACATTTCTATTCTCTCTCCTCTTACTAAGACATATAAGTGAGCTTTGTTTGATTAGAGCAGTGGTCAGCAAACTCATTAGTCAACAGAGCCAAATATCAACAGTACGATTGAAATTTCTTTTGAGAGCCAAATTTTTTAAACTTAAACTATATAGGTAGGTACATTGTTATTAACTTAATTAGGGTACTCCTAAGCTGGCCTTTGCTAAAAACGTCCTCAATCTGGTACGTTCGCTGAGGTCAACCCCTTCCAACTCTCCCATCCACACTCGTCTTGTATACTTGTTTCGTCTATCTCCTTTCGTTCATCCTCTCTATAGTGTATGTCCAAACCATCTCAACATACCTTTCTCAATCCTTGACACTACATCTTCTTTCACTCCACAATGCTCCCTAAAATTAACTTAATAAACTTTACTTAAAGTTTTAAGTCTTAGTTAAACTATAGGTGCGTTGAATAAAACTTGATATCATACTTAATAACGATATTATTTATTGATAAAATTAAATTGTAAGGTATCCATAAAATTAAATCATGACAATGACTGACAAACACTAATGTGAACAATGGCCTTGCATCTCCTTGGAAAGTTTGGGTAAGTCAGGTTTGTATATTGTTGTTTTTAATTTTAGGCACGATTCCAGGTTCTCATCAATAAGATGACTTCTCAATTTACTCTTGATAAGGTTCATGATTGAAAATAAATATGTAGACCCGAATAAGGAAAGAACAGCAAACGCTAGTTTTTTCAGCTGATTATATGAGTCAGGAATACTATTCCAGGTGTTAAAAATCAACATATCTTCCTTCTCCAGGTCTTTCAAAGCAGACCACTTGTGCTGTGAACTAAGTTCACATTTGTTTTTCTCCAATATTTCTATATCAGCACAAAGACGTTCAAATTTCGAGCTCCACAATTTTTTGTTTTTTAAATCCAGCAATTGCATTTCAAAGTTGCCAATGTCAACATTAAAGGGAGAAAATTTTAATTCTGTTACAGTAGCATTAAGAGGTTTTTTAATAAAGGCTAACGTTGCTTTGCTGTTTCTGAATTCCTGAAACCTGTTAAGAAAAGCTTCCCTCATATTTAAAAGTGTTGTTTTGAAATAGCAAATGTCAATATCAGAATTATTTTCTTGGTGATGTTTCAACAGGCTTGGAAAGTGAATCAAAGTTTCTCTTTCAAAATCTTGAGCAAAAAGAGATAATTTGTTTTCAAATGAAATAACTTCTTCTAACATCGAAAAAGTTGTGTTTCCTTTCCCCTGTAGTTTACGATTAAGCTGATTTAGATGAGACGTAACGTCTACCATGAAATAAAATTTTTGGATCCTATGATCGTTCGTTAGTTCTGGATAGTGAACACCCTTCTCAAGGAGAAATGCTTTAATTTCTGTTAATAAGGAAGCAAAACATTTCAAAACGTTTCCTCTTGATAACCAACGTACCTTGTTATGCAGCAGAAGATCTGCGTACTCACTCTCCATTTCAACTAAAAATTCTTTAAATTGGCAATGATTAAGAGCTTTAGCTATAATGGAGTTGATAATCTTAATCACCAATTCCATAACTTTGCAAATTTCTTCTGGAAATGTCTGTGCACAAAGCGCTTCTTGATGAATGATGCAATGGTAAGTAAGTATCTCGTGATTAATTTTTTCTTTCAAAATAGCAACAAACCCGTTTCTTACGCCGGTCATGCTTTTCGCTCCGTCTGTTGAAATTGAGACAATTTTATCGAGTGGAATATGATGTTTTTCAATGCACTCAATTACAGCATTTGCTATATCCTCTCCACGTGTTTGACCTTTGAGTGGCAATAATCCTAAAAGTTCTTCTTTAGGACCTGTAGATGAAATAAATCGTACAAAAAGTGAAACTTGCGCTGTATCATTTATGTCACAAGACTCGTCAACTGCTATTGATAAAGCTGAAACCAATTTAAGATCCTCGACTTGCTGGTTGGTTATATTCGAAGACATTTTGACTGTTCTATCTTTCACTGTTTTAGCAGACAATGGTAACTCTTTAATTTTTTTTAGAATATCAGCTTTGTTCTTAAAATCCCCAAATAGCTCTTCGGATGCATTTATAAAACAACTTTTTATGTATTTGCCGTCTGTATATGGTTTTCCTCTCTTAGCAATCTCTTGACTAACCACAAAACTTGCAATATTAACATTGTTGGAAGATTGCATCCAGTAATTAAATACAGAACTTGATTTTTCTTGACTCTTCTGAAGTTCCTCAACTGCTTTCTTCCTTGCATCACCGACAGGATATTTAGTACTAAATGACACGTGTTTAGTTGTAAAGTGTCTCTCCAAATTTGATTTCTTGTTATGCGCCAATTTTTTCTGACAAATAAGACAGGTCGGAAGGCCATTTAAGTTTTGAATAAACGCGAAAGTCTCGGTCCATTCAACTTTAAATTCACGGTTTTCGTCTTCCGTTTTTCTTTGCTTCTTCTTTGTAGCCATGTCAAACAGGGCACCTGAAAAAATGTTTCATTTTATAATAATAAAGCCACCAACACAAAATAATTACAATTCTTAAATTGATGACAAAAATACCTGTAGGATTTGCAGCTGGTTGGAAAAATACACGTAGCTTTATGCTTCGAGTAGGTACTTTTGTCACCCGTGCGTGATTTGCGGACGCGACTAGCACTAACCACTGCACAATGAGACTGCTGACTGACTCGCTCACTCAACTCGTGCATGAATCGCGCGTGCCTCCCCCGTGCTGCGTATCCCGCGGCCCTCCTGCGTCGCGTCTCCCGTCGACCGACACCCCCGCGCGTACAGGCCGATTGAAACTTCGTGGCCCCTAAATGCGCAGAACGGCAGCGAGTGGAGGGGAAAGTGCTGCTGGTGGGGGAACCAGATGCCTCCACTCCCAGACCTCCAAAGACCCTGGGTTGAAACACGGGTCCCCTCCCCCACGCACACATCTCTCAAACTCAGTCAACTTCTAGTGATGGTAGGGCCCCCCCCAGCGCACCAGCCTAAGCTCTCAGCGCTGATAGGGCCTAACCACCACAAACACACCTGCTATGTCCCCCCACAACCACTCTCACTGGTCGCAGAGGGGCATCATCCACTCCTGCCCACCACCTGTCTCTCACTCAGGTGTGGGAACTCACACATGCAATCACACAGTCTTGGACACACCCCCTGACTCTCTCACATCCAGGGGGAGGACCACATTCACACTACGGGGACCCTAAAAAGTCTCTGCCGCCTATAAATAGATGTAGGTGTAGATGGGGGCTTCCTCTTGTTGTTAAACTAAAGTTAAAGGTCCAATAAAAAACCTTCAACAGTTGTTAATTTCATGGGGATATCATGGCTGGTCCCCCATACACGAACCTGTCGTTCCCCCTTAGACCCCCTCCCCCCACAGTTAGAGACCACCAGGCCCACCAAGAGTCCATCCGAGTCGATGTGCCTTAAGGTCTAACATGCTCCGCCGCTCTGCTCTTCTGTCTTGTTGCAGCGCCAAGGTCTCGCAAGCCACTGGGGTATATTAGATCTCTGGGGCTCGCCGGGTCCACCAACAACTGTGGGGGTTCGCCAAAGTCCGTCCGGGCCCCAAGCTCACAAAAATATAGTAAGAAATTTTCCCACAAGTCCCACAAGGCTCCTGTTATACTCCGCCACTCCGCCACTTCCTCTACTACACCGGAGGGCCACCAAGTGACCGAGCGTCTTAGTCCAGATAGTAAGGGCTCACCAGGGAATCCGCCCAGTTCACAATGGGCTCGCCCGAGCCCCCAAAGCCCGCAGGGAAAAGCACCACGTTCCGCCATCTTCCAACACTCCTCCTCCAAACGGCCGTCGTGTTCTGCTGCCCCGCTTCGCCGCCTCGTCGCCTGCTGCTCCACCTGGGGGGGTCCAGCCATCTCCCCACCTCAGTTCAGAAGTAAAAGCCGAGGGAACCCCACAAAATCCCCTACCTGCACCTCCAGGTAACAAAAAGGCAGGGTAGGGTGGGATTCAGGAGACCAGGATCCTCTCTCCCAGAGCAGCGATCAGCAGCGCTGCTCCCAATCGCCATCTTGGATTTTCTTTTGTGGAAGAGCCACACTCAAGGGGCCAAAGAGCCGCATGTGGCTCGCGAGCCGCGGTTTGCCGACCACTGGATTAGAGCAAAGAGGTCCAACATGTGGCCCATAATAGCTGCCTTAGCTGCTGCTAGTTTTAACTAAGTAAATTGAATATAAAGTGATTTTAAGATAGAAGAAAGTGTAGGTGAGAGGAAAATCAGTGTATGGATGGGAGTTTAAGAAAATGTGGGTTTTACTCTTAAATGTTTTAAATATCTGTGTTTCAGATTGAACTTATGTTTTATTGTAAACTGCAGAGATAACTTGACAGTCAGTGATATAATAAATAAATCTGCTGAATACGCTCTCCCATAGGGGCGTGATGGCTCAGCGGGTAAGACACCAAGCTCGTCAATCAGAAAATCACAAGTTCGGAGGTTCGAATCCCTAGCCCCACATGATGGAGTGAGCTTCCGCATTCGCCCCAGCTCTTGCCAACCTAGCAATTCGAAAGCATGCAAATGCAAGTAGATGAATAGCTACCACTTTGGTGGGTAGGTAACAGCTTTCCATGCTTGTCATGCTGGCCACATGACTGCGGAAGCGTCTTCAGACAACGCTGGCTCTTCGGCTAACAAACGGAGATGAGCACTGCCCCCTAGAGTCGGATACGGCTGTGTAGGTGGAAACCTATGCTCTCCCGTATTCTGGGAGAGAGTCCCTTGGTTCCTAGTCTATTTTGACACAGGGGTGATATGTTTGATATTAAGGAAGTACAGAAGACAGAGACTGGTGGATCCCACTGAGCAAACATATGTCACCATAAACCCCTGAGTGACCTCAGCACCCTAGAACAAATACATCAATAAATAAGTAAATAAATAAATATGTGGGAAAAGGATAACTCCCTCCCCTACCCCAAATAACAGCCCAGTTTAAACAGTCTCAGAGGATGCAGAATGGTTGCTGTGCTTTTTGGGGAAGGAGAAACAGAAACCTGGGATGGGATGGGGTGGGTGGGAGAGGGTCAATGGAATAGAGTGGAATGGGACTGGCTGGCTGGCTGGCTGGAATCTTAAGTGTTCTACACTGCAACTGTTATGACCAGTCCTGATTATAATTAATAGATCTAATGTGACATTTTCTTTAACATAAGAAGTACAGTTTATTTATTTATTTATTTTTTATTTGGATTTATCCCTCCCATCTCTACCGTGGCAGACTCTGGGCGGTTTACAACCAGTTAGCAGATATTTTGTGCTTATACTGGAACATTCTGGAACATCCTGTCATTCATCTAAGTGCAGCAGATGACAATGCACTGGAACAATGTGGCACAGAAGAGAGAGTTTTATGATCCAAAGCTAGTGGCTTTGGCCTGGTTTGTTGTTTTTTGTTAACAGAAAATGAATAGGACACTGGAAAAATATATTAAGAATTAATAGCATGTTCATGGATCATGTTAGGTATTCATGCTGTCTATGAATAAACAGAAAAGGAGGAGAAGACAGGGGGTGGATAAGTTTTGCAGAAAAAGTAAGGACTTCTGAGGAAAGGAAGCAGACACAAACTCAAATTCTGGACCTTATTGATACATTAAAAAAAAATATTGGCCTGTGTATCATTTATTCAAGAATTCTTAAATAATTCAAATTTGAAACCACTAGCATGTTGCAAAGATTGGCTTTTTGCCATGGGAATGGAAAGAATCGCTTCCTAGTGCAGGCAATAGGGATCACATGGGGGATTACTAGAATCCAGCATGCGTCTGTTAAAAACAGGTCATGCCAAACAAATCTTTCTGGGTTTTGGGTTTTGATTTTTTGACAAAGTGATTAGATTAGTAGCCTAAAGAAATGCTGTGGGTTTTGTGTACTTAGGTTTCAGTACGGTGTTTGATAAAGTTGACCATAGCCTCCTTCTTGATAAAATGGAACAATGTTGGATTATTTATTTATTTATTTATTTATTTATTTATTTTTCCAATTTCTATCACCGCCCATCTCTCCCAAACGGGGGACTCTGGGCGGTTTACAGCAAAATCAACAATTAAAACAATAAAACATATAAAATAAAATGATCCCACCAGCAGATGGATTTACAGCTAGCTGAAAAATTGTACCCAATGTGCGGTCCTTAATGGTACTCTGTAAACTTGGAGGAAGGCATCCATGGGGTACCTCAGGGTTCTGTCCTGGGCCCAGTGTTCTTCAACATCTTCATAAATATTTTAGTGTCAGCCTCACATATTCGTCTGCCATGCTTCTGCCTTTTATACACGTGTAGGTTGCTGGTCTGCTATACTTGGCTTCAGAGACTTCACCTTCTGCATCTCTTGGAGAGAACTGATAAACGCCTGCTCCCTGAAGGACATTCCGTAGGGGGGAGGGATTCCTGGAGTGGCAATTGGTTTGTTATGGCTGGGCTTTCATGGGTGTCTTTGCCGTTGCTTTGATAAGGCTCTTTTTGGCGCAAAAACCATTATTCGAGGCTTCTGCTGCCCTGAAGTGTACTAATCCTGAATAAATGGATCCTTTAGAGTAACTGCCTGAGGGATTTCTTTGTTGGGAATTCTGACACTGGGGGTTATCACATTTAGATTAGGGAATAGAAGAATGCTTATACAATTTGGAGAAGATGCAAAAGAGGGGGATTGCCAACACTTCAGAAGACAGCTTAAGATTCAGAAGAATATTGATAGACTTGAACATTGGGCCCTATTCAACAAAATACAGTACAGTAGTGAGAAATACAGGGTTTTGCACATAGGTAGAAAAAACCAGATGCGGAGATACAAGGTAAGTGGTACCTGGTTCAGAAGCAGTACTTGTGAGAAAGATCTGGGCATCCTGATTGACTACAGTTTAAGTGTAAGCCAGCAATGTGCTGCAGCTGCCAAAAGAACTAAGGTAGTCCTCGTTGAATGACCACTTGTTCAGCAACTGGTTTAAGTTACAACAGTGCTGAATGAAGGGGACTTACAGGTCAACGGGAAAGCTGGCAGGAGGTTACAAATGGCGATCACGTGACCACGGGACACTGCAACTGCACAGGATTTGCCTAATTATGGCAACTGGGACTGCCTCAACTGCTGTCATAAGTTGGTGCAGTCATGTGACATCGCGCTTTACAACTGCGTCGCTTAGCAATAGAGTTTCTGGTACCAGTTACCATTGTTAAGTGAGGAATACCTGTAATGCAATTTGGGGCTGCATCAACAGAGGTCTAGTGTTGAGCTCATAGGAGGTGAGAGTTCCACTCTATGATGCGCTGGTCAGTCTGCACCTAGAACGCTGCTTCCAGTTTGGGTTGCTACAATACAAGAAGGATGCTGAAGAACTGGACAGATGGTGACAATGATGGTGAGGAGCTTGGAAACTAAATCCAATGAAAAACAGTTAAAGGAACAGGATATTTTAGCTTAAAGAGGAGAAGGCTAAAGGGAAGACATGATCGCAATCTTCCAATATTTGAAAGGCTATCACAGAGAAGAGGGTGTGGATTTATGCTCCATAGTGCCAAAGAGTAGGACAAAAACTAATGGGTGAAAGCTTTACAGAGAGAGTTCCAAACTCAAAAATAAGGAGGAATTTCTTGACTGTGAGAGCTAATAACAGTGAAATATTTATTTATTTATATTTCTAACTTATATCACCGCCCATCTCCCCCCATTTCCGGAGGGGACTCTGGGCGGATAGCCTGCCTCCTGCAATTGTGGGTGTTCCATCACTGGAGATTTTCAAGCAAAGTTTAAAAAGCCATTTGTCTGAGACAGTGTAAAGATTCCTGGGCAGGGGGTTGGACTTGAAGACCTCCAAAGTCCCTTCCAAGCCTATGATTCAATGATATGCACTGGTTATCAGGCACAAAATAATACCTTGAAAAACGTCTTAGGACCTAACTTTTTAAAGGCCTGCTCCTCAGGAGAAGCTCCTTGAAAATTCCTCTGCTGGAGACTTGACAATCCAGCCCTGGAGAGAGAGATTTATTTGGTTCTGTTCCAACTCTATTGAAATTTCTGTTGAGCCCCTTCTCTTTTCTTTGAGAAGAGTAGCCAAGATCTTCACTGAGGTTTTAATTATTAATTCATGTTTGCATAGTTTTTAATGTATATCTTTGAATTTTTGAGGGGAGTTATTTGCACTCTGTATTTTATTTACTACTTGCTGCCTTGTGTGCTCAAATTGAGTAGAAGGGTGGGACGGAATCGCATAAAATAACAATTTCTGGAGTGATGGCAGCCTTGATTGTATATCCCTGGCCATTCATAAAAAAAACAGATTGAAGCACAAATAAGGCAAATACTGTCATCAATTACACAATTTCTTTTGAACCATTTGATTACGTTGTCTCCCAGTTGCCCCACAAACTACCACAGCAATGAACATGGGTATATTGCAGCATTAAATGTGCAGACATGCAAATATGCAGAGGCAGCTCTTCAAATAAGAATTTAATGTCCAAAATGCTGCATTGCTGGCAGGAGACATAAGTTAAGCCTGTGTTATAAAGTCCTAGTCAAGCATGACTCTTTCTACTGTAAGTGAATTCCGTTGTTTGTTTGTACGGAGTAGAAATGAAATAATTTCAAAAAGCTCTTTCGGTACCAAAAGCATTTTGGCTGTTTTGGATTTGTATAGGTTTTTGTTTTGTTTTGTTTTTAGCCAAAGAGAGCAAATAGACAATAAATATTGTTTTTTGGAATTCTCAATCTTTCAATCTGTAGCCAAGGTTACCTAACTTAGTTATGGGTCGCCTAATTTGTACAAGACTGGAAAACAATGTGATATTTTTGTAATCAATAATACGCAGGAAAGTGGCTTGATACTGGTTTCTACCTGACTTTGAGCACCTTTTTTTTTGGCCATCCGTTTTATTTCAAATTTTGCTTAATCCAGTATAAAAATGTGGTGGTGGGGGAACCAACCCTACCGGACAAAGAATAAAAAATAAAGTTTGCTCAGTTCTGCACCAAACAATATCGCTGAGATTTTTTCTCTTTAACTGGGTGCTTTTCATATTTTCCAGTATGACAAATAATAAAAGCATAGAACTGTTATGTATACATGAATTCCCATTTACGTGGTGATGTCATCTCATAGCCCAGTCTAATTGACCATACAATGCTGTAGTATTACATACCTCACTGCATGATTGCCCATAATGTGAATAAATCAACAGCAGTTAAGGAAAAAGAAGGGGTACCAAAGTAATAGTAATGACATGAAAACAATAGAACCAATTGAGATAGGGAAAAAGGTATTATCTTCAAATCCAATTATCTGAACAAAAGCTTGCACCACATGAAAAATGCTACATTCTGTTTGAAAATAAATGCAGAAGATATTCAATGCAGCTCTAATTCCATAGGCTTAGCCAGATCTTTCACCTTCACTCTGTCATTTAGTTTGGAATTTTAGTTAATTCAAAAAGGTGCAGCCAGGAGTTCTGGCTAATAGAGAGCTCAGATTGACTGGTGCTCTGCCCTCCATTTGGCAGTGATAAGACTACAGATGGGTAAGAAATCAGTTCAGTAAACAGTTCAGTATGAATCTTCCCAATTTGCATTTCCCAATGATCCAAATCCAAACTTTTCAAACTTCATGATGCAGGTTGCAACTCACAAAAGGGCAGACAAAAATACATATATCAGAGGAAAATGCACACAGATCCACATTTTAGGCAAAGTGCTTGGAAAAAGCAGGAAAAATGCCTAGATTTAGACAGATGTGTACACAAAATGCATATTTTTGAGGTAGAGAAAGAATTGTAGACTGATGTGAAAATGGGCCAAAGCAAACTTAAAAGTTTGTTTGAGAAAACTAAAACTGACAGATTCACCCATTGTCAGGTCAGGGCTAAGTTGCAGGAAATGGATGTAGGTATGCAGAAATCACAGGACAAATATGAGAAACCAAGCCAGGAGACCAAAATCAAGGAACCATCATTACTATCATTTAATTTGTTTCACTCTCAAAAATGAGGTATATCTCAAACTGAAACAGAAGGAGATCTGCCCTATTCAAACTAAAGGAGCATCTGAACATGGTAATTTTGCCTGGCTATTGGCCACCACATTGAGGTGAGCAAATAATATTTTAATTAACTTCATTTACACACTGTTTCTCTTATAAATTTCTACCACAGCTACTAACTTTCTGTTAAGCAGAGCACAGTATGATTGGTGGTGCAAAGTTAACTTTACTGATTTCTGTTTGGACATTGCCCTGCATTCCTAGGCTCAGACAGTCAAAATCTGCTCCCTAAAACTCATGCTTCTCTGAAGACTCTTAGTCAAGAAGGCAGTGACAATGTTTGAAGAATGCTTAAGAGACCTCAGATAGGAGAAGGCCATTTAAGAGTCACCAGTCAGCCTCTAAGCCTCTAGATTTATGACAGGTTCTTTGTCAAACACATTGCTGAAATGCACTTAATTGTTTAATTAAATTTAAGGTTTATGCTGCCAAATCCTTCCAGACTCTCAGCAGCTTACAACAACAAACTATACAATAGAAAAATCCTCAATAAATACATTCTTTAGGTCCAGGTTACCTGAGGGACCGTCTCATCCCCATGACATCTACCTGTCCCACCCGGTCATGCAGAGAGGGCATGTTACGGACCCCGTCTGCAAAAGAACTTCATCTGGCGGGGTCCAGGAAGCGGGCCTTCTCTGCAGTGGCCCCCGCCCTATGGAACATTCTGCCCCCAGAGGTGAGACAGGCCCCATCGCTCCTTGCCTTCTGGAAGAACCTGAAGACTTGGCTCTGCCATCTTGCTTGGGGTGGGAAGTGGAGTAGCTATTCTTGGGGGTGGCTGGCACCTTAGAGCTCTCCTCACGGAATTAGATCTTTATGGCCACTTGGTTTTTATACTTACTTTATATTTATATTTGGTAAATTGTATATGTATATTTTAAATGTTTTTATATTTATCCTTTTAATATGGGTCTTATTGTAAACCGCCCAGAGTCCCCCTTTCTGGGGGAGATGGGTGGTGGCAAAATTTGAATTATAAATAAATAAATAAATTCTTAAAACTATCAACCCCCCAATTTAACATAATACAGAAACTAACTATATATTAATTAATAATTATTTTTAACAATAACAATTCCATATAATGGCAACAATCCATTTCCAAAGGCCTTCCAGAAAAGCTTGGTTTTCACCAATTTCTGGAAGGTTATCATCAAGGGGGCCAATGGCATTTCCAATGGGAGGCTCTTCCATAGCATTGGTGCCATAATTGAAAAGCATTTTCTGGCCTCAGCCCCCCTCATCTCATAGCACTGGGGCATCATTAATAGCTTCTCTCCTGCGGATAAACTCAGCCAGGTTGACTCTGCTTGGAGTAGGTGGTCCTGAAGGAACCTTGGCATCAAGCCACCTTGGGCCTTATAAATCAAAACTAGCACTTTGATTTGCTTCTCCCACTAGGTTCTGGCCGCCAATAGGGGGTCTCCAAACAGGTGTAACACCAGTCACCAAGCAGGCCACTGAGTTGTGAACCATCTATTGTTTCCAGGTAATCTTCAAAGGCACATTTATGTAAAGTGCACCGTGGAAGTCCAGCTAAGTGGTGATAAAGGCATGAGTCATTGCATGAGATATATTATTTCTATTGAATTTCCCCAATCTATTAAGGAAGTTGCCTGATGAAAAAATAAGATTCAGTTAGTTGAGGACAAATCCATTCTAAGATCTGGTCATTACTATCTTGTTTTCAGAGCACTTACAGATCAATCCCTTTATGATCTTCTCTAGAATCTTCTCTGGTATCGATTCTATAGTTTCCTGGTTCTTCTTTTCTCCCTTTTGGATGTCTGGGACAATATTTACACTCCTGGTACTTCATCAGTTTTCCATGATTTCTCAGAGATCGTCAGTTTATTTCTTCACTATCTTAGGATGCAATTTATCTGGTCTTCTAGATTTAAACTCATTCCAAGTAAAAATCTACTGTATATTTCCTGATTATTTTCCTATCACTCTCAAGCTTCAATTCTGCCCCTTTTTCCTGTTCTTCACTATTTCCTGGTGAACACAGACTTTCTTCTTGGACAAGATTGAACCAAACAAGAGTTGAGTATTGTCTTTTCTTTTCTTTGTTGCCCTTTTGAATGTATTTAAAGTGCCCTTTTGGTTACTCAAGCATATTTCACCAACCTCAGCTCACTCTGAATTGTGTTTTTTCCTGACACATTCTCTATATTTCTGGGCCACCTGAGTGTTCTTTTTCTCTACATTCTTATTTAATTGTACTGATTGTAAGTGGTTTCACTGTTCAACACATGGGAATCATGAGAATAGACACTTATAAATGGAAGATTGACGGTTTAGTCCTTCAGGATAAGCTGCATGCCTATTATGTGACTAAGGTCCCACTGCTCTGCTGAGTTGGAGGAAGATGAAGATGAAGAGGAGAGGAACACATGCATAACTCCAATCTATTTGTACACTGGATGCTGAAAACCATGGTCAGGTTTAGTTGCTAGAAAATTGCAGAGATGTGTTTACACTGTAACAGTTGCAGAGAAATGGTTTTTGAGGATTACTAGTGTATTTAGAGTACTTTTAGTGGATAACAGAGGCTCCCTGATCATAGTGACAGATTATATCACACCTACAAGGTAAGCATTTAGATCCAGGTACTACTGAGCACAGCGCCATATACTGAGTTCACCATGCAGATCCCAAATGCAAATAATTTCTAATGCACTTTATATACAATTATCCACTTCATCCACATCATTCACAGATCCCAGACGTATTTAGCATAGAATTGAATACCCATGGTACACCTTCAGCCAATCAATACTAAATCTAAACTAGATAATAGATGAGCTCTGAGAATGCCAGGCAGTTCTCTGCTTTAATATTACCAATTACAGCTTTAATGTAGGGCATACATTGGGAATAGGTTAAATCCTAGTTTCTAGCTAACTACATATTTTCAAGTAAGAGTCAATAAAGCAAGTGTGCTTGAAAAAAACAAAGGCAGGGAGGGAACATTGTGAGATTATAATCTCATAGACAAAGAGGAGGCAAAGTAAGACATAAAGAGGGAACATGGGAGAAATTCCTAACTATACCTGACTACCCAGTAGGCAGTGCATTGTGAGCTGCTGAGATTTAGTGCAACTAAAGTTAAATTTCCAATACCCCTTCTCACTGGCTCAGATTCTGATTCACAACTCCCATCATCCCTCAGATTGTTCTGTTTTGAACTCTGGGCAAAGGCTTTCTTATGATGGGCAATATTTAAGTTCAATTAGTCCCTTTTCTTGAGTATCGCAGAGAATGTGCGATACATATGCATATGTGCTACTCTATTCAGGAAAGCTGAATGCATCCCTGATTGTACTTAAGTATCCCTGTTGATTTTGGGTTACCTATCCTGAAGTCCATTAATAGTTTATAGACTCTTGGCTTGTTTTTGCTGCAGATACATAATCTGCTTCCTTGGCTGATAGGGCAACAACATACTGATGGCTATTTGTTCAACTGATTGCCCCACCTCCATAGAGGAAAAGCTGCCAACTTATGGACTTGCAAGTTTTTCTGACTTCTGCACAGTCAACATTTATTTATTTGTTTGTTTATTTTTCAAATTTATATGACCGCCCATCTCCCCCAACGGGGGACTCTTTAACTTATCAGTTTGGAGTTGACACTGGCTAAAAGCTTAAATACTAGGTGTGCTCTGGCTTAGAGGTGCCGGTCCAGCCTCAGCTCCAGATCAGACCCTCTGTTTGGTGTACTGAACTTTCTACAAAGGATTCGGATGGCTGCAAGCCTTGTCACTCTGGCTATGTATAGGAACTTTCCAAGTGCAACCCTGTAATGATTAGTCTCAGCTAAGGGCTCGTTGTTTGCTGTTTTTTTTGGAAGTCAGTTTCCATTGGCATACTGGCCCCAATGATTTCAGTCTGCCGCAGGCACTGAACAGTCAGGTGATATCAGGGGAAATGCTGTCCCCCAAAAAGGGACAGCCACTGAGAAGGCCTCACACAAGGACCTCTGCAAATGACATTCCTTAAAGGTTGAGACCCAGAGGGAGCCTTCTCTTCTTCATCTCAAAGGCTGGGAAGAGACCACTGGGAGAAGGAAGATCCACAGATATCCAGGTCCCAAGTCACAAACGGCTTTAAAGGCAACAAGCGGCTGCTTGAATCACTCGCAGAAACATACTGGCAATCAACGCAACTTTTATGGCAGAAGTGTTACATAGGAAGATTTTTTTATAAGGATTTTATTAAGTTTCAAGCAAAGATAAAAGCTATAGAAAAAAACAAAAAACTACAAAGAAAAAAGAAAAAACTAAAAAAGTGTAGAAACAGAAGAGAAAATTTTCAAAATTACAAAAAGAGGTGACTTCCGACTTTTAAAAGCAAGAATATACAACAATTTTCCATAATTCATCCCTTACTTAAACCAAAATTACATTATTTCCATAAATCATTCCATTGGCACATTATACAAATCACTAAATACAGTTGCTCCCTCCCCTTCTAATAAAATAATATACTGTGTATGTGTGTGTGTGTGTGTGTGTGTGTGTATGTATGTGTGTATGTGTATGTGTATGTGTGTGTGTGTGTATGTGTGTGTGTGTGTGTGTGTGTGTGTGTATGTATGTATGTGTATGTATGTATGTATGTATGTATGTATATATATATATTTTTGTTGTTTATTCGTTCAGTCGTTTCCGACTCTTCGTGACTTCATGGACCAGTCCACGCCAGAGCTTTCTGTCGGCCGTCACCATCCCCAGCTCCCCAATGGTTGAGTCCGTCACCTCCAGAATACCATCCATCCATCTTGCCCTTGGTCGGCCCCTCTTCCTTTTGCCTTCCACTTTCCCTAGCATCAGCTTCTTCTCCAGGGTATCCTGTCTTCTCATTATGTGGCCAAAGTACTTCAGTTTTGCCTTTAATATCATTCCCTCAAGTGAGCAGTCTGGCTTGATTTCCTGGAGTATGGACTGGTTTGATCTTCTTGCAGTCCAAGGCACTCTCAGAATTTTCCTCCAACACCACAGTTCAAAAGCATCTATCTTCCTTCGCTCAGCCTTCCTTATGGTCCAGCTCTCGCAGCCATAGGAACCATAGTTACTACAGGAAATACCATTGCTTTAACTATGCGGACCTTTGTTGTCAGTGTGATGTCTCTGCTCTTAACTATTTTAACAAGATTTGCCATTGCTCTCCTCCCAAGAAGTAGACGTCTTCTGATTTCCTGGCTGCAGTCAGCGTCTGCAGTAATCTTTGCGCCTAGAAATACAAAGTCTGTCACTGCCTCCACTTTTTCTCCCTCTATTTGCCAGTCATCAATCAAGCTCGTTGCCATAATCTTGGTTTTTTTGAGGTTTAACTGCAACCCAGCTTTTGCACTTTCTTCTTTCACCTTCGTCATAAGGCTCCTCAACTCCTCCTCGCTTTCAGCCATCAAAGTGGTATCATCTGCATATCTGAGATTGTTAATGTTTCTTCCAGCGATTTTAACTCCAGCCTTGGATTCCTCAAGCCCAGCATGTTGCATGATGTGTTCTGCGTACAGGTTGAATAGGTAGGGTGACAGTATACAACCCTGCCGTACTCCTTTCCCAATCTTAAACCAGTCCGTTGTTCCGTGCTCTGTTCTTACCGTTGCTACTTGGTCGTTATACAGATTCCTCAGGAGGAAGACAAGATGACTTGGTATCCCCATACCACCAAGAACTTGCCACAATTTGTTATGATCCACACAGTCAAAGGCTTTAGAATAGTCAATAAAACAGAAATAGATGTTTTTCTGAAATTCCCTGGCTTTCTCCATTATCCAGCGGATATTGGCAATTTGGTCTCTAGTTCCTCTGCCTTTTCTAAACCCAGCTTGTACATCTGGCAATTCTCGCTCCATGAATTGCTGGAGTCTACCTTGCAAGATCTTGAGCATTACCTTACTGGCATGTGAGATAAGTGCCACTGTTCGATAGTTTGAACATTCTTTAGTGCTTCCCTTTTTTGGTATGGGGATATAAGTTTATTTTTTCCAATCTGATGGCCATTCTTGTGTTTTCCAAATTTGCTGGCATATGGCATGCATCACCTTGACAGCGTCATCTTGCAAGATTTTAAACAGTTCAGCTGGGATACCGTCATCTCCTGCTGCCTTGTTATTAGCAATGCTTCTTAAGGCCCATTCAACCTCACTCTTCAGGATGTCTGGCTCTAACTCACTGACCACACCATCAAAGCTATCTCCAATATTATTATCCTTCCTATACATATCTTCCGTATATTCTTGCCACCTTTTCTTGATCTCTTCTGCTTCTGTTAGGTCCTTACCATCTTTGTTTTTGATCATACCCATTTTTGCCTGGAATTTACCTCCGATGTTTCTAATTTTCTGGAAGAGGTCTCTTGTCCTTCCTATTCTATTGTCTTCTTCCACTTCCGCACATTGCTTGTTTAAAAATAATTCCTTATCTCTTCTGGCTAACCTCTGGAATTTTGCATTTAATTGGGCATATCTCCCCCTATCACTGTTGCCTTTTGCTTTCCTTCTTTCTTGGGCTACTTCCAGTGTTTCAGCAGACAGCCATCTTGCCTTCTTGGTTTTCTTTTTCTTTGGGACGTTTTTTGTTGCCGCCTCCTGAACAATGTTGTGAACTTCTGTCCATAGTTCTTCTGGGACCCTATCTACTAAATCTAGTCCCTTAAATCTATTCTTCACCTCCACTGCATATTCCTTAGGAATATTAGTGAGCTCATATCTAACTGATCTGTGGGTCTTCCCTATTCTCTTTAGTCTGATTCTAAATTTTGCAATAAGAAGTTCGTGATCTGAACTACAGTCAGCTCCAGGTCTTGTTTTTACCGACTGTATAGAGGTCCGCCACCTTTGGCTGCAAAGGATGTAGTCAATCTGATTTCGGTGTCGACCATCTGGTGAAGTCCATGTATAAAGTCGTCTTTTAGGTTGTTGGAAGAGAGTGTTTGTTATGCACAGTGAGTTGTCTTGGCAAAATTCTATCAGCCTATGTCCTGCTTCATTTTGTTCTCCCAGACCATGCTTGCCTGTAATTCCAGGTGTCGTCTGACTACCCACCTTAGCATTCCAGTCTCCTGTAATGAAAATAACATCTCTTTTTGGTGTATTATCTAGTAGGTGCTGCAGATCCTCATAGAACTGATCTACTTCTGCTTCTTCAGCATCTGTGGTTGGGGCGTATATTTGGATCACTGTGATGTTAAATGGCTTACCCTGAATTCGAATTGAGATCATTCTATCGTTTTTTGGATTGTATCCAAGCACTGCTTTAGCCACTTTATTATTAATTATGAAGGCTACTCCATTTCTTCTGTGGTCCTCTTGTCCACAGTAGTAGATCTGGTGGTCATCTGATGTGAAGTGGCCCATCCCAGTCCATTTCAGTTCACTGACACCTAAAATGTCTATATTTAATCTTGACATCTCACCAATAACCACATCCAATTTGCCCTGGCTCATAGATCTTACATTCCAGGTTCCTATGATGTGTTGATCTTTAGAACATCGGATTCGTCGTTCACCACCAGCACCGTCGGCCACTAGCCGTCCTTTCGGCTTTGAGCTAGCTGCGTCATCACATCTGGGGCTAGTTGAACGTATCCTCTGTTCCTCCCCAGTAGCATTTTGACCATCTTCCGACCTGGGAGTCCCATCTTCCGATGGTATACCGACATATCTTTGGTTGTACTGATCCATTTAGTTTTCATGGCAAGAATACTGGGGTGGGTTGCCATTACCTTCCCCAGGGATCGTATTTAGTCTGACCTCTCTGCCACGACCTTCCCGTCTTGGGTGTCCCTTCACGGTTTAGCTCATGGTTTCATTGAGGTGCTCAAGCTCCAGCACCACGACAAGGTAACGATCTCCTTTGCTGGGATATATATATATATTGTTAGGTGATGGTTAACTACGCGGGGTTCCAGGCTTGAAGTAATCCAAACAACGTGTTGTAAGGCTAACAATATCTTTATTGATAGCATAAGGCAATAATGGATGTATAGTGCATTATTGCAAAAAGGTAAAATCAAAGCATAAGCAGAGTTCCATCACCAGAAGTGAGGAAAGAAAAAAAAAACATCATGGTCTGTGCAAAGACCAGGCAAAGACCAGGCATGATTACAGTTCAGATACAAGTACATGCAGATAGCAGCCTACATAAAGAACAGAAGACATATATGTGTAGAACATAAATATAAAGGACTACCCATGGTTCATAGCTCACATGTGATTGGTTTAAACATGAGCATCTCTTTCCGTATAGCATTTCTGGTAGTAATTGTACTTACTATAAAGCATCACACGATGGCAGTGTTGTGTATTGGCCTTTTTTTGAGCTATAGTTGTTTTGAGAACAGTCCTGATTACGGGTTTATTTTGTCTAGCTAGAGATATCTCAGCACCTGCCATCTACGTCTCAGATGTTTTGAGAACCAAACTTACAATGCGGAAAACAATGTAGATTGTTTTCACTTGTATTTTTCCACTCTCTGGCCAGACACAGTGGAAGAAAATGCCATGCGTTTAATTCTGCATAGAATGCTTTAACCAAATAACCTTAACACCCCTTCCGCATGGATTTTTTGAAACACTGTGGGGGAAAAACTGTTATTTCAAAAGCACACAGAGACACAAATGATTTTATTTCAGACACATTTGTTCTAATCCCAATCTGGTTACCATGGTTATATGTTTTGTAGGAGAAAGTGCTTTCGTGAGAACGTCTGCGATATTTAGTTCAGATGGACAATACTCTAATTGTATAAATTTTTCCTGAATTGCATGCCTCACATTTTGGTATTTTACATGGATGTATTTCGTGTGATTATTGACATTTTCCGAAGCAGCTAGAGATAGACAGGATTGGGAATCTTCATACATTGTTATTGGTGTATTTATATTTACAGATAAATCTGTAAACAATTGTTTTAACCAATACGTTTCATTGATTGCCTCACTGAGGGCCGAGAATTCGGCTTCGCAGGTAGAAACGGCAATTAATGTTTGTTTTCTTGCTCTCCAGGCAATGGGTGTATTTGCAAACAAACAAACAAAACCACTCACAGACTTTCTGTCTCTCTCTTCTGCAAAAGAGCTGTCAGCATAAATCACAGGCATTTCAGCCTTGGTGGCTGATATTTTGAGACAAAGATCAGCTGTGCCTTTAAGATAGCGTAGGACCCTCTTTAAACCTGTCCAATCCCGCATGGATGGTTTGGCAACCTTACGACTAAGCACTCCAACTGAGTAAGCTAAGTCAGGGCGTGTCCATTGTGTTAAGTGTAGCAAACTTCCTACAGCTGAGTGATACAATGCAGGTTGAGGACAAGGTTCCTCACATGCATCACCCTTTAGGAAATCAAGAGTCATTGGTGTTTTGGTTGGTTTTGCATTTGACATTTCAAGTTGACTCAACAATTGGTCAATTTTTCTTTTCTGACTCAGATAGAACTCACCACTCTGAGCTCTAGTGACTTCAACACCTAGATAGTATTTCAGCTCACCTAGGTCTTTCAATTGAAAATACTGTCTTAATTGTGTTGCAAACTCTTGTACAAGGTGCAAAGAACCAGTTGCTAGGCAAAAATCATCAACATACGTTAGCAACACTGTGTAATCACTTCCAGAACCTCTTACATACACACAAGGATCAGCAACAGACTTCTTAAACTTTAGCTCTAACAAAGCCTTATCTAAACATTGATGCCAACAACGTCCGGCCTGCTTCAGTCCGTACAGCGCCTTGCGCAGTCTGTACACCTTCTGAGAATTGTCACAAGCATAGCCAGGAGCCTGCTTCATGTACACAGTTTCAGGGAGCTCTGCATTCAAATATGCTGTGTCAACATCAAAATGATGGACAACAAGTCCACGCTGTGCAGCCAGAGAAAGTACCATACGTAAAGACTCTGGTCTAGCTGTGGGTGCATATGTGAGATCATAGTTCAAAAACCTCTCCTGTGCAAATCCCTGAGCAACAAGCCTGGCTTTGTACTGCACTGTATTATCAGGAAGAAGCTTCTTTCTGAAAACCCATCTGGAACCAACAGCTTTCTGGGATGGGGGCAAATCAGTGACCTCAAACACCTTTTGACTCACTAATGCCTCAAACTCCTTATCCATCGCTGTGTTCCACTTCTCTTGCTCTTCAACAGGCAGATGCAACATCTCCTGGAAAGACTGAGGTTCACAGGTAATCTGACACACTCTCACCTGCTGAATCACAAATCTGTCAGGCTTCACACCCTTTGTGGAGCGTGCAGACCTACGAGGAATTACCACTGCCTCTTCCTCATCACTGTCCTCTGCCTTTTCACTACCTGAATCCCCCTTCAGATCCTGAACCTGCTCAGGTGAAATTTCCTCTTCCTTCACCTGAGGGGATCCTCTCACCACACTAGGAGACTGGGAACCAGAAGGCAGCTGAACTGGTTGTTGTCCAGCCACAGGAGCATGGACAGTTGGCTGTACACTAGATTGCAACAATACTTCTGAACTAGCATTCAACCTATCCCAACCAGTAGGGTGCTCAAAATTAGCACTTCTAGAGATTACTACACGACCATAGCCTGCAGAAAAACGGTAACCCTTAGATCTAGATGAATAACCAACAAACCTTAAGCGTTGTGCTTTTGGCTGGTTCTTCCTTCGCTGAGACTTAGGAATATGCACATATGCAAATGTTCCAAAAACACGCAGATGCTTCAGCGAAGGGCGCTTGCCAAACAAAAGGAAATAAGGAACTTCATTTACAGCTGAATTCCACACCCTGTTAGTCAGATACACTGCAGTCATGGTAGCCTCACCCCAAAAACGGGCTGGCACCTGGGCATCTAACATCAGGCTATTTCTAATGGTATTAACAACACCAATCTTCCTTTCAGCTATTCCATTCTCAGCAGGAACACCAACATTGGCAAGTCTATGGGAGATTCCTTTTCTACGAAGCCAATTCTGAAACTCATGGCCTAGAAACTCTCCTCCACAATCCGATTGAAATTGACCTACTTGATAGCCATAATTTCTTTCCACCATTGCAACAAACTCCTTAAAGCGAGCAAAAGCCTCCGCTTTAGATTTGAGCAAATAACAAAACGTATAGCGAGTATGGTCATCCACCAAAAGGAACATGAAACGCGCCCCCCCCCTCACTAGGAGCATTGGGGCCGGCTAAGTCTCCATGAACCAACTGAAAAGGCCTAGTTGACACTCTGTCACTTTTTCTAGCAATAGGAGCAGCCTTAATTTTAGATTGTTTGCACACAGTACAATCAAGAAAGTCATCACACTTTTTGGATCCTAACTCAGGATACACCTTGGCCAGTTGGGACAAACTTCCCCACCCGGGATGTCCCAAAACTCTGTGATAATAGTGAATGCATTTGTTATGTGGGGGAACATTGGAAATACAATTTCCTGACACAATCCCCTGCTTAGGAAGCATTTCATACAATTGATTCACTAACTTCCCCCTAGCACATTCTATCCCATCTTTTTCAATAGAACATCCAGTACCCTTGAACACAACAGTATAACCAGACTTTACCAGGGCTGGAACGCTAAGGAGGGAAAAGTCAAGTGTAGGTACACACAACACATTTTGCATATTTACCCCCAAACAAGGAATGTATACTTCACCCTGAAAGGACACATCAGCCATAGATCCATCAGCCAGAGCAACCTGTTGGACGTTAGGCTTGCTTTTTGATAACAACAACTGTTCATTGTTGACAATGATTTGACTACAGGCTGAGTCCAAAAGCCAAGTCTCTGGGGAACGTCTACTCACAGCCGTGAGCAAAGCAGACACCTGGGTACGTTGTCTAGGCGCTTGTTTCCCCTTCTTTCGTACGAACCTCTTTCCACTGGCTCCACCGGCTGGGCGAGGTGGCTGGGGACAGTCTCTCATGAAGTGTTGGGTCGAGTTGCACCGGAAACATCTCCTCACAGCACACGCAGCCTCTGTTCCAACTGGAAAACGCTGAGCTGAAGCCTCAGGAACAGCAACAGATGACTTACTCTGCATCTTCTCCAAATCACGAGCTTGCTGGATTTCTTGCAGGCGATTTGTAAGATAATTCACAGTTAGGTCTTGGGGCCTCAACGTCTGAGTTGCCTCGATGAGCATGTCAAAGCTCTTGTCCAAGCTTGACAGGATGATACAAGCTCTCTGGGTATCAGGGATCACAACATCCCGGTCCTCAAGTTCAAGAAACAAAGTCTTGACTTTATGGAGGTGGGTCATCACGTTTCCACCGGGCTGCAGCTTCAAGTTGTAAAGCTGACGTGATATACCAACAATGGCAGCAGAGGTTTGCTTGGAATAAAGGGCTTTAAGAGCTTCCCAACAGGCATGTGCGGTCTCCAAATTACTGATATGCAGTAGCTGTGATGATTCTAGTCCCAGAATCAAGTTGCCATAAGCACGATCCAAACACAACTGCACTTCTTCAGTAATAGCACCGGTTGGAGGTGCGTCTTTCACATACTTCCACAAACCTTCTTTTAGGAAGAAAGACTTGATCTTCACACACCAGGTCCGATAGTTTGTGCCATTCAAACGCTCAAAGGGCAGACTGGTTAGCCCTGCAGCAGCAGCCATGCTGACCACTCAAAGAAAAACACGTTTACTTCAAAATGCAGCCTTAAAAACAAACCCCGTTGTTACAGCTAGATCCAGCGCAGCAAAGAAAAACACAAAATTCTCTCTGGGCCCATAACCTGTTAGGTGATGGTTAACTACGCGGGGTTCCAGGCTTGAAGTAATCCAAACAACGTGTTGTAAGGCTAACAATATCTTTATTGATAGCATAAGGCAATAATGGATGTATAGTGCATTATTGCAAAAAGGTAAAATCAAAGCATAAGCAGAGTTCCATCACCAGAAGTGAGGAAAGAAAAAAAAACATCATGGTCTGTGCAAAGACCAGGCAAAGACCAGGCATGATTACAGTTCAGATACAAGTACATGCAGATAGCAGCCTACATAAAGAACAGAAGACATATATGTGTAGAACATAAATATAAAGGACTACCCATGGTTCATAGCTCACATGTGATTGGTTTAAACATGAGCATCTCTTTCCGTATAGCATTTCTGGTAGTAATTGTACTTACTATAAAGCATCACACGATGGCAGTGTTGTGTATTGGCCTTTTTTTGAGCTATAGTTGTTTTGAGAACAGTCCTGATTACGGGTTTATTTTGTCTAGCTAGAGATATCTCAGCACCTGCCATCTACGTCTCAGATGTTTTGAGAACCAAACTTACAATGCGGAAAACAATGTAGATTGTTTTCACTTGTATTTTTCCACTCTCTGGCCAGACACAGTGGAAGAAAATGCCATGCGTTTAATTCTGCATAGAATGCTTTAACCAAATAACCTTAACATATATATATATATATATATATATATATATATATATATATATATATATATACACGTATATACGTATATACGTATATACGTATATACGTATATATAGGTAAAGGTTTTCCCCTACACAGTCGTGTCCGACTCTAGGGGCTGGTGCTCATCTCCATTTGTTAGCCGAAGAGCCAGCGCTGTCTGAATACGCTTCCATGGTCATGTGGCCGGCATGACGCGCGTGGAACACTGTTACCTTCACTGCTAGTATCCAACTCAGAGTGAATCTGAACTATTTTATTCTCTAGATGTTCTCGCACTCCTCATGACACCCTAGAAAATGCTCTTCTAGCACATTCTTCACCCAAAGGGTCCAGGTCATTTTCAATACTGTAGGGCCACTGATTGAGCTTCTGAGAGTGTGATAAGAGTAGAGAAATATTGTTGTTTCACCACACTTATCACCATGGTAGGCTCAAACCTGAGCTCTGCCTCAAGTTTGTTTAGATTCATTCTTCATTTTCAACCAACAACGCTTTAGGCATCTCCTCTGTTGCTTTGTCTCCTGAAGCTGTTTAGTAAACCAAAGAGTTTCTCTGAATCAGCAAAGAGGGAGAGGCCATGCAGGTGGAATCCTGTTCAAAGTTGAAGCCACCTCCATATTCTAGATGTGACTAAAGCTGGACTACATAACATGGCCTTGGGAAAAATCCCAAGCACCATCTGGAAATCACAGGGACCATTAGGCACCTGGAGTGGACTTATCTAATACAGCCATCCTTCTTATGAAAGTTGGTAACAATGGTCAACTCTATGGCAATCAGAGAGAAATTTGACCATGACAAAGGTCAGATGTTATGATCATGTCACTTCTGCTCCAAGATAGAAAACAGATCTAAAGTATGGCCTCCTACATGAGTTGGGCCCCTGATGACCTCAGACCAGCCCTTGTTTGTCAAAAAGGCCATGAACTCACAAGCCATCTCTCATTTCTACCCTAGAGGAGGCAGGCTAAAGTTCCCAGCACCAGTAACCTAGGGAAATCTATTGAAAATCCTGAGACAGTTCTAGCAACTCATGCAGGGATCCTGCTCTACAACAGTAGGGGGAATGGTACATCAGCAGCAGTCCCAACTTGTCCCTACAGCTCAACTTCTCAAACAAGGCCTCACATCCATTTAACTGTGGAGCAGTGCCTCTGATTGCTTGTGGAGCTTCCTACAAGACAATAGCCACTTTACCTCCCCTGTCCTGGTTTCATGGCTGAAGTACATTTCTGAGAGAGATATGCCCTCCTCTTTACCTATGCAGGTCTTGGTAATACAGGCCAGGTCTGCCTATAATCCATGCTAAAGTTGAGGAGAGATTTATTACAGGCAGACCTGGCATTAACCAGCAGCAGCCAAATCTCAGTTGCTCTGAGGACATGGCAATCTAGCTTCTGGGTTTTGATATCTAAATCCACAGATTAGAGCAGAGCTTTCCAAACTGTGTGTCGCAACACAAAAGTGTGTCGCCACACACAGCGTGGTGTGTCATCACACCACCCGGAAGCGGTGGCGCGTGCACGGCGGCCGCGGCAGCAGCGCAGCTTCTGCGTTTTAGCGGAGGCTGTCGCCGCCGCCATGCACGCACGCGCCGCCGCATGCCCCCCCGCGCTGCCACCGTGCGCGCGCCGCCACACGCCTCCCACGCCGCCGCACACCCCCCCACGCCGCCGTGCACATGCGCCCCCCCCGCGCCACTGCCGCACTGCCGCCGCCGCCGGTATGTCGCCAGTAGCGGCACTTTGGAAAGCCCTGGATTAGAGGCTTCAAAACACATAGATAGCCAACTTTTGGTGTCCACTTACTAGGACTGGGATTGTATTGTATGGCCAGGGCCATATAGTATGCCCAAAAGAGCAGATAATAGACAAGCTTCTAAGACCACTTTTCTCCATAGCAAGATTGAAGTAAATACTCTCTTTTCTCTTTACAAAAAAATAAAAAAGTGGGAGTGGGGGGAGGCAGTGTAAGATTGCAGGAAAGCTTTAGGAAGTAAAATCACATAACAATCCCCTTTAGTGCAACAATTTGAAACTGGTGTGAAAAAGCAGTGGGAGATCAATTGAAAACTCGATGGAAAATTACCACGAGATGATAGAAAGATGTTCCAAATCACAGCCTTCCCTTTGTGTGAGAGCCCTTCATTCTCACTCTGATTAGGAACAGCATCAGAACAAAAAGGTGAACTTCAAAACTAAGCTCCCTAGCTTTTCTTGGAGTATGCATGAAACCTAAAAAGATAAGCTATTATATATAAATAGCAAAGCATGCAATTTATTTTTGCCATAGTTCCTAAGTTTAAGGTGGGTGGGGGTGATGGACAAATAACGTAGAGCAGAGCTTTCCAAACTTTTCATGTTGGTGACACACTTTTTAGACATGCATCATTTCGCGACACACTCTTACAGCAGGGCACAAGGCAGGCACTAGGACCTGCGCGGAATCACAGCAGGTTTGGAGGCAGCCAGGCACAAGGCAGGCACTAGGACCTGCGCGGAATCCTGGCAGGGCTCGGAGGCAGCAGCAGCCGCGACACACCCAGACACTGCAGCGGACACACTAACGTGTCCCGACACACAGTTTGGAAAGCTCTGACGTAGAGACAACATTCCAGTCAATTGTCTGAACAAAATATCTTAGACACAGACTTGATATCAGGGAAAAACAAAATTAGGTTAATAATTGATTAAGGCAAAGTACAGATCAAATACAGATCTCAGGTCTGTTCTAGCAGTACACTTGAGTTTGCAATCCAGTGTACACTCAGTAAAAAGCCATAGCAAGGTCTTAGCTTTGTGCTGTCAAAGTGTGCCTAGATGTCATACAAATTTTAAAAAATTAAAACATTTTCTTTTGTACAGCATAAATGAACACCAAGTACAATTGTAATGGTCTGAATCCAATCCTGCATTTACATAAAGGGCTTGAAGTAAGAGATCTCTACCCCCACCCTCTCTACTACACTACTCAGACAATCTGGTTATGCTTGATTTATAACAATTCCTGCCTCCCACAACAGCTGACCATCCCATATTGCCACCTGTTCAACAGACTTTCATCACTGAAAAGCCTCATTATTATCTTCTAGTGTTTATTGTAGTGTTGAAGTTGACACTCAGATTGTGACTCCAGTGTTTTATATGTCCCAGTCTTTGTATAAGTAGAGTATATCATATATCTAATCCAAGCTAGATCACATAGGTAATAATGGATATAATTTAGGCTTACTCAAGGTTGAGATTCTTTTCATAGTAGTCATTCTTCAGTGCTGATTCTATTTCTGGAGATCAGAAGTTGCTTGTAACTCAGATGACCCTTTTCCAAACATACAGTATGTCTTGATAAGCCTTTTCAGTAGGATACAACTTGAACACTATAACGTATATTGTATCCAGATACTTACCAGCAATTGTAGACCTGCTTGTCTTCAACACAAGGACAACTCAAAATCAAAACAATAATGGCAGCAACAATTTTGCTCATTTTTCAGCTTCATGGTAACATGTGCACGGTTCTTTGCTTGCCTTTCAAAACTAGCCATGTTCTCTGCAAAAACAGATAGTAACACATACAACACATCTCAAGATAGTGGAGCAAGTTTATGGCTTTATTCACATAACAAGCTAAACTAAAAGTGACTGATCTGGCTTTAGTTTTGTGCAGTGTATGAATCCAGCCAATGGTGAATTATTCAATAAATCTCAGTTAAACAAGCCATGGCTTTTTATGATATGTAAAACTGGTGTTCCTTTCCATAATTCATGGATTAATGTAGCCTTTGTGATACTTTTATTTGGCCCTTGACCTAATTTTAAAAATCCCTCTGCAAGAAATCAGATCAGCTCTCTGGTAAGAGTTATTGTACCCATAGCCTGCTGCAAGAAATAGGGTCCAAGTCAATAATGAGGACCAAATAATGAATCAGGGTTGAAGGTCAAGTCAGAAGGAGCAAGTCAGAACCAGGAGGCAGCCTCAAAGAGCAAATAAGGTAGCACATTTTGGAAAATGGCCATCAAAATGCAAAATCTGGCAAAGTGACAGAAAAAATATGCAAAACACCTTGGGCTTGGCTATCTGCAGCACTCTCTCCCCCTCTAAGAGCCTGTCCGGCTACTTAGAACAGAAGGAGAGGTCCTACTGAAGATACCCTCACTGGTCAGAAGTTCCATTGTCTGGTATGCAAGGAAGGCCCTTCAGTTGTGTGGCTCCCAGGCTGTAAAGGGCACTCTTCAGAAAGTGCCCCTGGCCCTCACCCTCCCACTATTTTGGAAGTTAGTCAAAATATATCTTTTCTGCCAAGATTTCTATTAATTATTTATTTACTGTAAGGTGTGAAGGGAGAATGGCTTTTAATGGCATTAATGCTATTTGACACACATTTTGTAATTTATTGATTGATTTATCGTTGTAAGAGGCCTTGATTGTCAGAAAGCTATAAAAGCATATAAATAAATAAGGATAAGTTGGTACTAGGGAAATTATTTAGAAATTCACACCTTAGAGAACATTATCTATACAGTGCTGATTAGTGAAAGTAGCCTAAAAATGTGTGTGCTATAGGAAGCTGGATATGAAAAAAGAAATATTCATGTTGGTGTTTTGTTTTTTTTAATGCAGTCTGACAAGGAGATTGGGTGGTAGAGACATCTGATTGAATTTGTGAAAGCCTGACATGGACCAGATAAAGACCAATTCATACGGCCCTACAATTAAGTTTGCCCAAAATATCCTCACTCAAAAGACACACAGATGACAAATATCTAAAGAATGTTGTCTGATTTCATTGTAAAAAAGAAAACCAGCAATATTTCCACATCCCTCTCACCCTCTTTTGGAAGAGAAGGAATCCAAATGTGAAATACTGCCTTTGCTTTCTGTCTCCATGGAGACAGTATAAACACATCTGCTTTCTCTTGGGTTGTGATGAAAGCACCCTGCACAGAATTTATAATGGAAAGGAATGAAAGACATTATTTCACGCTAAAACATTTCAGCGACTGGATGGAGAGAATTCAGCTGAACGTTGTAGGAGTTGGTTGCAATGAGCGGTTTGGGGCTATCATTTCCAAGAATCAGGACCCCAAGCTGCAGGTTCCAAAGTGTTGCCACATCAAAGTTTTGGGAGTCTGGGCAAAGTGCACCCAATATTAATTTGATTGCATGAAAAGAAAACAGGGTGCAATATCATTATCCTTACTGCCGAAGATCAAAATGGCTTCACAAGAGTACTCCCTTCTCCAAGCATAACTGGGCCGTTGCATCCCCATTGAGCAGGCTATTGCTGGCTATAGGCTGTCCTCCATACATTTATCTGGGAACATGTCTCACTAAGCTCAAGAGGCTTACTCCTTATTTTAGCTGAATGAGGGAGGAAGAGCACAATGCTCCCATAATGCAAAGCCAGGATTATAGTTTATTTAACAAATCATAATTATCTGAGGCACACATCACACTGACTAAGTCATAATGCATGGGTTCACATATCATAGTAAGCCAGGATAGTATCTCATGGCCTAATGGGTCACATGCCCCCCATACCAATTTTGCTACCTCCTAGAACCCATTAACATTTAATGCAAAATGTTGATTTGGGGCTGTGTTTTTTAAAATCTCAGACTCATGGAGTTCTCTTCTCTTCTCTTCATTCTCTTCTATTGGTATCATAGAGCTGTCTAGTCTAACCCCCTTTCCAGAGCAGGAATCTTCATAACATCCCAGACAAATTGCTATGTAATATTTGCTTGAAAACCTCAGTGATGGAGCACCCATGAGACAGGCTGTTCCGCTGCTTAAGAGCTCACATGGTCAGGAAATTCCTCCTTATGTCAAGTTTGGATCTTCTCTGTAAAACTTTCCCCTACTTGTCCTATTCTCAGGAGCTACGGAGAATAAGTCCATACCCTCTTCACTGTGATAGCTCTTCAGGTATTTGAAGGCTGCTATCATATTTTCTCTTGCCTTCCCTATTTTAGGCTAAACATACCCAGTTCTTTTAACCATTAGTCAAAGAATTTAGGCTCCAAGCCCCTCACTATTTTTGTTGTGCTTCTCTGCACTCTTTGCAGTTCCTCACCATCTTTCTTGAACTGGGAAGACCAGATCTTCCTTTAAAATGTATTAAGCAGTATGATAGGTGTATAAAAAGGAAACCTATTAAAAATTAAGAAAAGCAGCCACAAATTTTAGCCCTGTTAGTACATCACTGAATCACCACCATATCCTCTTGTGGTGCTTGAAACCAAACATAAAGGCAAAGCCAAAAGTGCATTTCTGGTGGAAAGGTTTCTCCAACTCTGTGCTAAGTCATAATTAATGTGTTCAGATAACATACCAAGCCAAATTCAAGCAAATCATATTACATAGTGTAGTATGTGAATCCAGCCACCATCACCATCACCATCACCATCACCATCACCATTTACTGTATACGCTGCCAATCTGCCCATATATTCTTACTTTCTTCTCCTTGAGGTGTGATATAGTGTTGTAAAACTATATCTCTGTTTTAATTTTTAAATAAAAACTACAAAATTAGTAATGTAAAAGGAGAAGTTGTTTTAACCACATGTTCAGGTGTGCATTTATATCAAGAACTGTACATATTATTAACTGTTTAATCTTTTCCATATTTTGATGTTTCAGCCCTCTGATCTTCTCCACTAGCAGATATCCTCAGAACAATTGTTATTTAGCTGTACATTTATAATAGCACTGCACATTTATATTTATTGTAGAGATTTCTTCTTTAGTAGGTAGAAATAGCAGAAAGTCAGGTAGATTAAGGAACTAATATATCATTCAACTGTGAAGCACACTTCCTGCTTTACTGGAAGTAGCTTTCTAGGTTGTATCATCTAATTAAGATAATAAAACTTGTTGTCCAACAAAACCAAGATAGTGATAAACAATATTGAGGCAATGGCTCTAGACAGCAATAATAGGCAGCTAAAGCAGATAGTAGTAATAAACTGCTTCTGTAGATAACTTCGACCCTGAAAAACAATGGGTGGAAAGAGCAATCACCTCAAGCTGCATTTCCATAAATTTTGAGTGATGGTCCCTCACTTCATGCCCATCAGGGAAGATAAAGATTATACTGAGTGCTGGGTAAAATAACAACTTTGGAATTGGAAAGGGTGAATGTACTGTATGTGTGATCAGAAATTAGGGCTGGTTTTAAGACAGAACAGTTTTATGAGGCAGTAGCTAGGCTGTTTAAAAACATTGATCATAGAGAATGGAACTTGTATCTGGGCATAAAGCTTTTGTCAAGGCCAGGGTAGGTATGGATAGGAACATTAACTGGGGGATTTAAAGGGAAAAAGCATAGTGAGGCACACCTTGAAACTTCTGAAAGCAGCCATTGGTTATACCATTTCATAGAATAGATATTGTAGAATAGGGTTTCTTAAACTATGTTCCATGGAGCGCACCTGTTCCCCAATCTTCTTGAAGATGTTCTGTGAGCACCTTTAAAGGCATTGTGATAGGATGTACGCTGGCTTATAGGGAAAGAGGCAGAGTAAACAGACAGAGTGCAGCTTGTAAAAGCTATAAAATCTTTAGTTGTGATAAAAGCAAAGTTGAATATACATGGTACAGCATTGCAAAAGGAAAAACAAACTTACAAGCAGAGATTCGTGTATTGTTTCCATTGACAGACATGAAGGGGCTCATGCCATGGCCTACACACACAGCCATGCATAGCTATGCACTTCCCAATCTTCAGAAGTAGAACACACACACAAACATGGCTAAAAGACCGGACAGAAGTCAAGAAGCATAGAACACCATTTTGCATGGATAGAAATAGGCTTTTTCCAGCTTTCTGATTGGAGGGAAGTTAGGTGTGACACACACCAGGCCCAAAGCATAGGCCATAGCACATAGCATGACCTGCTATTGGGTGGCAGTGCTGCATCTAAGCAAGCATGTGATCCCCCCCTCCCTTGCTCTACCCAGAGCAAGGCTTCCCACAGACGCATCATGGCAAACTGTTCCCATGGGAAGGTTTAGAGACTAGACGTAAACAATACATCACATGGTACCTTCTAGCTTCATATCTAATGAAGATATAAGCAAAGCCATTCAAAGCTATGGGAAGGCTTTGTTGTTATCTGGCCACCTGGCATCACGTCATCATGAGAAAGCTGTGCTTTGTATAGAAAACAATTTGCTAATTTCATACGAGAAATCTGACACATTGATGCTCCTAATACCTATTCCTTCAACACATCTTTATGAGAAGTGGCTCTTCATTAAACTAAATTGCTTGGGGCCTGGATATTTGAAGGACCACCTTTCTCCAGTTATATCTACCTGGCCCACCAGAGTGGGGAGGCCGGGTATGTTGTGGGTCCCATCTATGAAGGAAGTACATCTAATGGGACCACGAAAAATGTCCTTCTCTGTGGTGGCTCCCTCCCTATGGAATATTCCCCCAGAGATAAGATTGGCTCCCACCTTGATACCCCTGATACACCTTGAAGGCCCTGAAGACGTGGTTCTGTCAGCGGGCCTGGGGACCCCAGGTTGATATGGAGCTGATCAAGAGGCTGATTTGATTGTGATTGTGGCTGCCGTAGTGGGTGGGGGGTTTTGTATTGTGGATTTTAATTCTGAAGCCACCCAGAGTCACTGTGTGTGAGTTGGGCAGCCATATAAATTTGTTAAATAAATAAATAAAACCAAATATCAAAATAGACTGAGTAATATAGCAATTCTAAAACATTCTTTAACAAATCACACTCCAGACATTGATAAAATGTGTTGGTCATATGCAAGTTCATAATCACCAATATTTATAAAAGAAAGGCTATTGTAAGAACATGTTTTATTTCAATACTACATTTATTTATTTTAAAAATAAACAGGCATACATATTCTTCATTAAAAATGTTTAGTCTTTCATGGTCTTAAAACATTTAACACACAGTATTATAGTGGGGCATATTTCTTAAATTGACTGGATTGAGCAACTTGTCTGTGTACTTTAGTACTGAAAAATGTAGTGAGAAGTTACTGGGAATATAATGTTTGGTAGTATAGATTTCATCTCTACTTATCAGTCTTAACCCAGCAGCTATTTTCAGATGTGGATGCTGAAGAAGCTGCTTCTCCTATATCCTTCAGAGACTGATTTAAGCCCTTCTTGATTTACAACTTGGAAGTGCTACATCAGAGAAGGACTTGAGACTTGACAATAAGCTGGACATGAGACAGCAGTATGAGACATATCGTAGAAGGGTTCAAGCAGTTCTGGGCTATATCAGAAGAAGCATTGTATCAAAGAAATAGAAAGTGTTTATTCCCTTCTATTATGTACTAGTGAGACCACAAATGGAGTATTGTATATGATTCTGAATGCCACATTTCCAAACAGATTTTGACAAATTAGAATAGGTTCAGAGAAAAGTGAGAAAGATGATACAGAGACCTGAAGACATGCCCTGGAAGGAAAGGGTGAAGAAACCTGGGATGTCCAGTTTCCAGAAAAGAAGATGTGGGGGGAGACACAATAGTTGTGTTCAGGTACATAAAGGGAAGCTACAGGAAATATGGTTATGAACTATTTTCCATGGCTACAGGAACTAGTACCAAAAATAATGGTGGGTGTTTAGAATAATATTTGGGAGGGAGAGAACTTATGTCCTTGTATCCCCAATTCATTACTTCTGTATTTCTAAAAGTATTTTTATTAACATTCCACCCTAAGAAAGATCTCCAAAATGTTTTGAAATAAGTATAAAATACATAAAATCATTTACAAAAAGCTTTAAACTTTAACATAAACAAAAATAAAGAGAAAATAACAGCACAACTGAAATTCAGCCATGTTTTTAAAAACTTCTACTGGCTTAAGACACTAATCTAATTTCTTTCATGGGTTAATTGCAAAAGTAGATAGCCATCATAGGGAACAACCGACCTCACATTGCCAATAACTGACTCTTCTTTAGCAGTGGCATGATAAAATTCATATTCATATATCTATCAATATTCAGGTAAATACCAGCAAATGTCAGATTTCTACAATTAGACTCTTGTAACTTTTTATTAATTACAAAGTAAAATTTTAAAAGGGGAGAGCTCCCTGTTCCAAAAATGCACTTCTCACTGAAATATTTTCTTACTGAAAACAGCCAGCCATCTCTGAAACTCAGATGTTAATTATTAAAATTTGTATCCACAAGTACAGCAATTAAATAGGCTAATTACAGCATCTGTGCTTTTAATTTTTACCTTGCTAAAATAGCAATTGATGCTATAAAAATCACAAGTAAACTCCTATCATCGGTTAGAAGTCCACTTATCTGCATGCTTTAATAAAATTGCTGTTGAGGAAGTGAATCTTCCTGATCATATATTGTGCTCTACTAATTTTTCCCAAAGTTCATTTAATTAGATGCAGTCAGTTTCCCTCAAATAAACTGATATTAAGTATAGATGTGTCATGTTGGGCAATTTAAACATGTTCCAGCCAAAAAGAAAATCTGACCTTGTTAATGAAGGTTAAATCTCAGTTATTGGGAGAGCAGCTGTGGCTGTAGCTTTTCCCTTCCACCCACAAAGGCTGAGGCAACCCTGTGTAGTTCATGCTGGAAAACGCTCCAGAGAGTCCTACCATCTGGGATGATATTTTATTGTTTTAATCATTTTTAATGGTCATAATAATTTGGTAAACTACCCAGAGAACTTTGGTTATTGGCCAGATTAGAAATAAACCAGTCAACCAACCAACTGAACATACAATGCTCCATTCCAACCGCTAACATTCTGCCCTAGGAGGTGCAGTGGAAAAATGTAGAATAACAATATTAATGACAGATGTTCTGAGAGCAATGTTTCAGGCCTGTTTCCCAGGGGTGGAAAATCCATCCGTAACATGGAGGATACTTTTCTTTAGTCTGGGGGCACAACTTGAAGCCCCAGGGCTGCATTTGGTCCTGAAGGCTTTGGGTGAGCCCCCCCCCCAGCACTGAATTACACTGAATTACAGTGTTTAATATGTGAGAAGGGATAATATTCAATACATGGGAAGTATACGTATGAACTCTAGTCAAATGTTCATTAAATTGCAATTGAAATTAAAGGTCATTGTGAACTGCTTTGAGATTTCCTTTTACATGAAGTGGTGTAGAAATGTTTTAAATAAAAAAAAGAAGTAAGTAAAGAGGATATAGATAGCTGCTTAACTGTATGGAGGCCACACTTGAGTTGTAGGCAGAAATGAGGGCTGAAACTGTTTGTTGGGGGGGGGGACTAAGCATACACTCAAGCCCCACTTCCAGTATCTTCAGAGCACTGCCCTCCCCATTCCTGCTTTAGCTGGGTTGAATATCAAAGCTAGTCTAGGTTCTCTCATTCAAGACCTTAAGACAATCATATACAGAAACAATAAGGATGGATGTAGCATGAACATCCCAATATCCCTTACTGTTTTGTATTTGTCTATAACTAAGTATAATCATCAGTGTATAGAGGTCAACATGAACTACTGTGCAAGTGACCATAAGCATCTGGTACAGACCACCATGATGTAAAAACAACAATATGCATGTCACAATGTCATGACACAAACACCGACCTTTTGTACATAGGTCTGACACAAGTAGATAAGCCAGATCAGACAAGATGGCAATGACAGTTGTATTGATTGATTGGTTTTGTTTCCCACTATATTACTCACATGCCTGTAATTTGCTTTGGTAAAAATGCTTATTGGAGCTAACAGGAAGAGCAGCATAATCTCATTCCTGAGGTTAACACTCTTCCACTCTCTCTTCACCCCAGCACACAAAGTTTGAATTCAGATCAGATGGAAAGAGTGAGCTTTAGATACATATTTGTTTTTTTAAGGCTTTTATACAACCATCAATTGTATGAATGGGATCATATTTAGTTAGACTATCAAGAATGTGGGGCTGCAGGAAACAAGTGCCACATCTCTATGTGGTTTGCAGATCAAACCATTAAAAAACATTTAAAAACATAGACATCAGAACAACTCAAAAACTTATCAGTGAAATTTAAAATAGCCCCTTGCGTAACAAATTGGAAGCAGAGCAAACATGCTGTCTCCAAAACTTGTTGGAAAATACATTGTCCAAGAGAGAGGGGTAGCTAGATCTCAGGGGAGAGCATATTTCAGAGGGTTGAGGCATCAATAGAGCAGTTTTGCTTCTTGGCCCCTGACCCTTTCATCTCCCAAATTGAAAGAACCCAGAACACACCATCTTGAGCAGAATGGCCAGCCTGCCAGAGTAAACTTTGAAAGAAATGGTCCTGTAGGTGCCCTGGCCTCATCCGGTAGAGCTTTATAGGTTAAAAATAGCATTTTGAATTATACTTGGAAACCTACTGGAAGCTAGTGCAGCATCCACAAAATAAGTGTTCTATTGCTGAATTGCTTGCCCTCATCAGCAAGCTTACATTACAGTTGTGTAGATGTCTTAATTCTGAACTGGAAAAAAAATAACATTTTGCAAAAATATTTTGCTTTTGTTTCAAATGCAAGAAGCAACAGACATCTGAGCAAATGGGAGCTGGGAATAAAGAAGATAAAACCTTCTTGCAGAATTTTAAAAGACTTGGGTTGCATCCAGATATAGCCATGCATAGATTGGTCCCAATAAAATCACATTCCAATTGACTTCCTTTGATCTTTTATGCACATGTTTAAATCTGAGTGAATCCTTAGGAGGGGAAAATCAGCCTATGTGTATTTTAAGACATTTAGTTAGTAACGGCATCAAGAGGCTAACTGAGTTTTGAAAGTCTTACATTAAACTCTAGTTCTGTCAGTAGTGTTTTGGCCACAGATATTTGATCCAAAACTAAATGGATCAGTACAACCAGAGATATGTCGGTATACCATCGGAAGATGGGACTCCCAGGTCGGAAGATGGTCAAAATGCTACTGGGGAGGATCAGAGGATAAGTTCAACTAGCCCCAGATGTGATGACGCAGCTAGCTCAAAGCCGAAAGGACGGCTAGCGGCCGACGGTGCTGGTGGTGAACGACGAATCCGATGTTCTAAAGATCAACACACCATAGGAACCTGGAATGTAAGATCTATGAGCCAGGGCAAATTGGATGTGTTTATTGGTGAGATGTCAAGATTAAATATAGACATTTTAGGTGTCAGTGAACTGAAATGGACTGGAATGGGCCACTTCACATCAGATGACCACCAGATCTACTACTGTGGACAAGAGGACCACAGAAGAAATGGAGTAGCCTTCATAATTAATAATAAAGTGGCTAAAGCAGTGCTTGGATACAATCCAAAAAACGATAGAATGATCTCAATTCAAATTCAGGGTAAGCCATTTAACATCACAGTGATCTAAATATACGCCCCAACCACAGATGCTGAAGAAGCAGAAGTAGATCAGTTCTATGAGGATCTGCAGCACCTACTGGATAATACACCAAAAAGAGATGTTATTTTCATTACAGGAGACTGGAATGCTAAGGTGGGTAGTCAGACGACACCTGGAATTACAGGCAAGCATGGTCTGGGAAAACAAAATGAAGCAGGACATAGGCTGATAGAATTTTGCCAAGACAACTCACTGTGCATAACAAACACTCTCTTCCAACAACCTAAAAGACGACTTTATACATGGACTTCACCAGATGGTTGACACCGAAATCAGATTGACTACATCCTTTTCAGCCAAAGGTGGTGGACATCTATACTGTCGGTAAAAACAAGACCTGGAGCTGACTGTAGTTCAGATCACGAACTTCTTATTGCACAATTTAGAATCAGACTAAAGAGAATAGGGAAGACCCACAGATCAGTTAGATATGAGCTCACTAATATTCCTAAGGAATATGCAGTGGAGGTGAAGAATAGATTTAAGGGACTAGATTTAGTAGATAGGGTCCCAGAAGAACTATGGACAGAAGTTCGCAACATTGTTCAGGAGGCGCCAAAGAAAAAGAAAACCAAGAAGGCAAGATGGCTGTCTGCTGAGACACTGGAAGTAGCCCAAGAAAGAAGGAAAGCAAAAGGCAACAGTGATAGGGGGAGATATGCCCAATCAAATGCAAAATTCCAGAGGTTAACCAGAAGAGATAAGGAATTATTTTTAAACAAGCAATGTGCGGAAGTGGAAGAAGACAATAGAATAGGAAGGACAAGAGACCTCTTCCAGAAAACTAGAAACATCGGAGGTAAATTCCAGGCAAAAATGGGTATGATCAAAAACAAAGATGGTAAGGACCTAACAGAAGCAGAAGAGATCAAGAAAAGGTGGCAAGAATATATGGAAGATCTGTATAGGAAGGATAATAATATTGGAGATAGCTTTGATGGTGTGGTCAGTGAGTTAGAGCCAGACATCCTGAAGAGTGAGGTTGAATGGGCCTTAAGAAGCATTGCTAATAACAAGGCAGCAGGGGATAGGATGTACGCTGGCTTATAGGGAAAAAATCAAGGCTTGAGAATAAACCAGACAGAGTGCAGTATTTAGGGCTAAAAGTGTTCACTTGTAGCATAAGGCAATAAATGCATATATAGTTAAGGCAATAAATGCAAATGTTACATTATTGCAATAAGGAAAAACAAAAATAAACTTATAAGCAGAGATCCGTGTATTGATCCCAGGCCAGAGCTCATGCCACGGCCTATACCCAAAGCCAGGCATAACTACGCACTGCCCAGTCCGCAGAAGTAGAATACACGTGAAGAACTACATGGCTAAAAAGACACGAAAAAATCAAGAAGCATAGAACACCATTTTGCATGGTTAGATATTCAGTTCTTCCAGCTTTCTGATTGGCTGGAAGTTAGGTGTGACACACACCAGGCCTTTGTGTAGGCCATAGCACAAGGTGGCAGTGCTGCATCTAAGCAAGCACGTGATCTCCCCCTCCCTGTTCTCCCAGGGCTTCCCACGAAGGCTTCAGGGGGAATTGTTCTCATGGGAAGGTCCCATTGCTTGTGTGGGCACTAGCCATAAGAAGACGTCACATGGTACCTTCTCACTTCATATCTAATGAAGAGATGTAAACAAAGCCATTCAAAGTTATGGGAAGGCTTTTTGTTATCTAGCCACCTGGCGTTACGTCATCATGAGACACTTTTCTCCGTACAGAAAATATTTGCCAATTTCATACGGGAAATCTGACAGCAGGAGACGACGGTATCCCAGCTGAACTGTTTAAAATCTTTCAAGATGATGCTGTCAAGGTGATGCATGCCATATGCCAGCAAATTTGGAAAACACAAGAATGGCCATCAGATTGGAAAAAATCAACTTATATCCCCATACCAAAAAAGGGAAGCACTAAAGAATGTTCAAACTATCGAACAGTGGCACTTATTTCACATGCCAGTAAGGTAATGCTCAAGATCTTGCAAGGTAGACTCCAGCAATTCATGGAGCGAGAATTGCCAGATGTACAAGCTGGGTTTAGAAAAGGCAGAGGAACTAGAGACCAAATTGCCAATATCCGCTGGATAATGGAGAAAGCCAGGGAGTTTCAGAAAAACATCTATTTCTGTTTTATTGACTATTCTAAAGCCTTTGACTGTGTGGATCATAACAAATTGTGGCAAGTTCTTGGTGGTATGGGGATACCAAGTCATCTTGTCTGCCTCCTGAGGAATCTGTATAACGACCAAGTAGCAACGGTAAGAACAGAGCACGGAACAACGGACTGGTTTAAGATTGGGAAAGGAGTACGGCTGGGCTGTATACTCTCACCCTACCTATTCAACCTGTATGCAGAACACATCATGCGACGTGCTGGGCTTGATGAATCCAAGGCTGGAGTTAAAATCGCTGGAACAAACATTAACAATCTCAGATATGCAGATGATACCACTTTGATGGCTGAAAGCGAGGAGGAGTTGAGGAGCCTTATGACAAATGTGAAAGAAGAAAGTGCAAAAGCTGGGTTGCAGTTAAACCTCAAAAAAACCAAGATTATGGCAACCAGCTCGATTGATAACTGGCAAATAGAGGGAGAAAAAGTGGAGGCAGTGACAGACTTTGTATTTCTAGGCGCAAAGATTACTGCAGACACTGACTGCAGCCAGGAAATCAGAAGACGTCTACTTCTTGGGAGGAGAGCAATGGCAAATCTTGATAAAATAATTAATAGCAGAGAGATCACACTGACAACAAAGTTCCGCATAGTTAAAGCAATGGTATTCCCTTTAGTAACCTATGGCTGTGAGAGCTGGACCATGAGGAAGGCTGAGAGAAGGAAGATAGATGCTTTTGAACTGTGGTGTTGGAGGAAAATTCTGAGAGTGCCTTGGACTGCAAGAAGATCAAACCAGTCCATACTCCAGGAAATAAAGCCAGACTGCTCACTTGAGGGAATGATATTAAGGGCAAAACTAAAGTACTTTGGCAACATAATGAGAAGACAGGATACCCTGGAGAAGAAGCTGATGCTAGGGAAAGTGGAAGGCAAAAGGAAGAGGGGCTGACCAAGGGCAAGATGGATGGATGGTATTCTGGAGGTGATGGACTCAACCATGGGTGAGCTGGGGATGGTGACGGCTGACAGGAAGCTCTGGCGTGGGCTGGCCCATGAAGTCACGAAGAGTCGGAAACGACTGAACAATTAAACAACAACAATTTGATCCACATTTGTTCTGCTGCAGTGTACAATCCTCTCTAGCTTGGATCTGATGACACACCCTGAAATATTAGCTATTCTCATTCCACTTTGAAAAACTGTTTTGTTAGGGAATTATTGTTTCCTTTTTATTCTTCCCCATCAGGACTTTCTTCCTCCACAAAATATATTCGACAGGTATACTTAGTTCCACTGTAATTCTTCATTGAATGCATTAAAAAACCATCTTTGAGGTACTTTGATTATGGGACTGCAACACATTTTCATTTTTTGTGAGAACAAAGAAAGAAGTCCAATATTAGTGCTCACACTCTTGGAGTTGATTTATATTTATGGATTTTTTTTCCAGACTTAAAAAGAAAACTTAACCCATTGCAACTGCTTCCAAATTCCCAATACAGTAGAAAGGAAGTGAAATTGTTTGCTAATCCTGATTTAAAAATAAAAATAGTTTGCATATCTGACTGTGAGCCTCACCACACTTAAATATGATTTTTTTAAAAAATAGAAAATACACTTGGTAACCAGGGCCAGTTATAGTTCCCACTGACTACTATTTACTACTTTCTAGTGGCTACCTGGGAAAGGTTGGGACATATACACCTGGATTTTAGACTCAAGATGGATCAATTAGAAATAACATACAGCTGTTGGGGAGAAACCACTGTTCAATAGAAAGCAATAATAGCCAGGTTGAGCCATGACACATATTGAAAAACCTTTCTTGGGGCAAACCAAAATGACACAAAACAGTGTTCAAGTCTTCTAGATGTTGTCCTCAGTACAATGCTACAACAGTCATGAAATGGTGAAAAAACAGAAATGTTCAAAAAAAATTATGGCAGATTTTACAGCTATATAGCCTACAGTTCAAGATCATTCTAATGTCGAATCTATAGACTGAATGTATTCGTTAGTGCAGAGCTTTCCAAACTTTTCATGTTGGTGACACACTTTTTAGACATGCATCATTTCACGACACACTCTTACAGCAGGGCAGAAGGCAGGCACTAGGACCTGCGTGGAATCACAGCAGGTTTGGAGGCAGCAAGGCACAAGGCAGGCACTAGGACCTGTGTGGATCACAGCAGGTTTGGAGGCAGCAAGGCACAAGGCAGGCACTAGGACCTGCACGGAATCCTGGCAGGGCTCAGAGGCAGCAGCAGTTGTGACACACCCAGACACTGCAGCCGACACACTAATGTGTCCCGACACACAGCTTGGAAAGCTCTGAGTTAGTGAATCCATTAGTGATGCTGAAAACACAAAAGCCTTCCATCTCCAATTTATCTCTTGCCTTGAGCAACATATATAGGCTCCCTGGTCTGGAACAGAGCACAATTCCAGAATCATTATGGTCTTTGTCTGAGCAAAGCTGGAAAAATAATGGTGGAATATTTCAATCAATCAATCAGTCAGATCTTTATTTTGCTCATAAAAAAGGTAAAGGTTCCCCCCGCACATTTCTGCAGTCGTGTCTGACTCTAGGGGCCAGTGCTCATCTCCGTTTGTTAGCCGAAGAGCCAGCGTTGTCATAGGCCAGCATAAAATACATTCAGGATAACTAAAAGCTAACACAATACTATAATATTAGACAACTAACATCTCTTTGTAAGAGAGATGGAAGAAGATGGTGATTGAGGGAATACTTTCAATAGTACAGCATGAAGAAGGACCCCTGTTTCAGTCCCTGCATACCCAATTAAAAAGATCAGGTACTAGGTAATGAGAAAGAAGTTCTGTCCTTGGGTTCTGGAAGCTACTGACCATCAAATAAATTGTGCTAGGATAATTCTGGCTGATCTGATACAAGGATATTTCTTAGGTTCTAAATCAGTGTTTTCCAAACTTGGCAACTTTAAGATGTGTGGACTTCCCCAGCATGCCTGGGTAATTCTAGGAGTTGAAGCCCACACAACTTAAAGTTGCCAAGTTTGGAAAACACTGTTCTAAAGTAAACATAAATGCTGTCAAACTGTGTCCACAATGCACCAAGCTGGCCATGTGCACACCTCTGTTGGCAAAAGAAATGCTGTGTTCAATTTAAAAACAACAACCTCATAATATACAGTACTTTAGATTGGGACCTTCAGATGTTGCTGAACTACAACTCCCAGCATCCATCATTATTGGTTGTTGATAGCTATAGCTCATCCTTAAGGCCACTTGTTAAATCCCCCTCCCCCCCCCCCCCCCCCCCCCCCCGGTTTTACATTGATGCAATGCTACCAGTTACCAGCTCAAGGTTTATATTGCAAGTTGGCTGCATGAATGATCCATTCCTGTCATTTTCACAGTTATGCACACATGGGAATAATTTGGAAAGCCATTAAATTGTTGTAAAATGCACTATTACAACTGGTGCCAGAAATTCAGGATTTTAAAGATGGTCTTCCCTTGCTTTGTTCTTTTTATTTCATTTAAGCTTTTTTTGTGTGTGTGAAAACGAAGGCAGAGGGTGGGAGAGATTTCTGTGTCTTTTTCAATGTGAGCCAAAAGTGTAGATAATGAGATCCTTCTCTGTATCTTGTGTATTCTGAGACAGGCAGACAGTAAGATAGGCAAAAGTTTAGATTTGGACAGGCAGCAAGACGTGAAGGCAGTACAGGAAAGAACTAATGAGGAGAACCCTTTGCTAAATATAAGAAAGCCATCAAATTTGCTACTTGCCTGTTCTCAGGTATTCAGGCAGTTCTTGAAAAGAAGCTGTGGATTGAACACTTAAGAAAAAAAAATCTTCTTTGAGCCATAGTCATTATCAAGAACTGACAATGATTTTTTTCACATGGCTGGGTATAGGATTTAATGTTTCTTATCATTGTGGGATAAAAAGGAAAGCTTCCCTCATCTCTTTTTAACTGAAATACATTTATTTTCCAAGGCCCCAAAGTGAGACTTACAATGAATATGTAATAGGCTTGTGTTGAATACTCATTTTGTAAAAAAAAAAATGTTATCTACAGATATTGTTTTACTGCATTTCATTTCATTTGTAATGATGTTGCTTGACTGACTGGAAGCGAGCTTGGAGAAACTTTTTTCAATTTGATGGTGTCCTTCTCTTCAGGGGAAGTTATTAGGAACCATAGTGAGTGGCACTGGAGAAAGCATTGGAGAGTTGGCTCCATAAATCAGCATGGAAAAAGCCAAAAATGGCCCTTTCCCTTGAACATGAGGATAAGTTACAAATGCTGACCCTACTCTCTGATCTCTCTGTCCCCTACATATTCAGCTGGGAGATCTGAAGGAGAAGTGATCCTATTTCCATTTTGTCAGAGTCAGCGGTACTGGGGCGGCCCAATATCCAAGAAGCCTTGGAGCAATACATTCTTCCAGTCCTGATAGGATTAAACAGACTCACACGAAATGAGGTTTAGGTAAAAAGTCTGTTTACAATTATACATACACAGTCTTCATACATAGCAGTCCAAGTAATACAGATACGTTGTCCAATGGCACATCAAATGAAAGAGAGAGAACAGCACCTTTACACAGTACTTTTATACACATATCTGTCCAATCAGGACTCACATTACAGTAGCATTGCATCAGCCACATAATACATTTGCATACTCTTGCCAGTAGGTGTCATCATCTTTCACCTGATAGAATGATATAGCAGTTTCTATACCCTTTCACCTAGATACACTGAATACATTTCCAGTCTGTTCTATCTGTAAATTCCAGGTTTTATTCTCAAACCTTAACACATTTGAATGAAGGGAAGATTCTCTGTGCATTATTGAACCTTGTGGAATTTTATTCTCACATTCAAACAAACAAGAGTGGAATTCTTCAGATCTCTGGGTTGTATGTAGGAGGGTAGAGAGCGTACTGTAGGTGAGACTCTGTCACAGCAACATCTGCTATCCACTTTTTAGTCCTCAGGCATTTAGATAAATTCCCTTTTTAAACATTTTTTAATAAATTGAACATTTTAAGAAAGGAAGGAAAAATATATACAAACAAGAAAGAAAAACAAAAAAGTAAAGAATAAAATTGGGTAACTAACAAAGAACTTACAAATGTGATAAAGTTACGATTTTTCCACCTTCATAAGGAATTAAAAATACCTGAATATCTTTAATCCTAAAAATCACTATTAAAATCTATACAGAATACGAATATCAGGAGAAGCAAGTAATAAAGTATAGATCATACAATAAAGTTATGAAATGATAAACTGCGATAAGTTCTTTTAAAAGAAAAAAAATTTAAAGGAAAAAAGGTTGCTATTGATATACAAAAAAAAAAGGAAAAGGGAAAGAAGAAAATATAAATATAAGAAATATAAAAAAGTAAAAATCACTAAAATAGTATTAAAAACAAGTTGCTTGCCAGTTATACCCTTCCCTCCCATTATACCTCAGGTGTAATTGCAACCAATATATTAGAAAATGTTTCTAATGTCTATTTGAATCTTTTAGGCTATTTTGACTAGATGAAAGGATTCAGGAAAATGGATTCTTTCTCTCTGCTATCTATTCTCTCTGTGTCTTTCTCTGTCTTCTCCCCTTGCCTTCTTCCCTTGTTGGTCTAATCCCTGGAGAAATGCACTCCTAGAATATCATAGAACAGCCTTGATATTTGAACAAGAGGTATTTGTAGAAATGCCAAGGATCCAGATAAACTCCTACATATATCTATGTTGTAGGCATAATGTGTTATTTTTAATGGTTTGAATTGGCACTGCTTCTCTCTAAAGCAGGGGTGGGCAACGTCAGGCCCATGGGCCATATAAGGCCCGCAGGACTCCTGCCTAAGGCCCGCGGGGCTCCCGCCCGCAAACCCCGCCCCTTCCACGTGATTGGCTCCTGCCCGCAAACCTCGCCCCCCAGTGCTTGTGATTGGCTCCTGCCTGCAAACTCCTGCCCCCGGTCCGCAGAAATCCCAGAAACCCCGCCCCCCACCCACCCTGGTCCCCGGTTATAAATATCCAAATGGCCCTTGGCAGAAAAAAGGTTCCCCACCCCTGCTCCAAAGGAATCCAGAGAATGGGCTGAAAATGTTCTTAGTGATCTTTATTCTCACCTTCTTCACTACAACTCCCAGGATTCACAGAATTATTGAGTCAGTATAGCCTCTTTCTTATTTGTTTCTGCATTTATTTAAAATACTTCTCATTAATAATCTCAAAAACAGTTTACCTTCACCTTTCTTCAATGGGAGCAAAGAATTCTACAAATCAGAGACAGAATCCAGTTTAATATTCATACAAATGTCCCAAGGGCAGGAAATATGCATTTGATTTCTACTAATTACCTATGCAAGAATCCCTGAGTGTGCAGCTATGAATTCAGAGGTCCTCATTCAGAAATATAGTTCTGTGAATTGTGCCGAACTGGTGGGACACTTGCAGTCCTTATACTGAAGGGATGCAGGTCAGATAAGCATGATCCCATTCAGCTACTTCAGATGTTTAGAAGTATTCTGTCCTGGAACTTATTCTATATTCCGCACTACCTCTCCATTCTCATTCCAAATTAGTAAAATTCAGTTGTGAGGTAATTGTATGTTCATATTTCATTAGGCAATCATCTCTCAGTGAAATACTATGAGAAGACATCAGAAGGAAACCCTTCCAGTTGTTCCTTTTCAGAGCAAAATATGGGCAACCAGGGAAGTTTTAGGGTGATTAAAAGCTGTATAGGAGAAACCAACATGATCAATAGCTCTCTCTGCCAACTCCAACAACAGAGCAAGGTCAAAAATACCACCAAGAGAAATATGAAAGAAATTCTGAAGCTTCTTGAGAATGGGGTCTGGAAAAAACAGAACTTCTCCTTTACATAGGAATAAAATGTTCAAGAAATTGGAACACAGATTTCAATACATTTATGCAGAAAATATCCTAAAAGGGATGTTATAAGGATTTAAGCAAATCCCCCCCCGTTCTCTCCGTTTCCTCAAGCGAACCGCCATTTCTCCCCTCTCCTGAACCGTGTCGTCTCCCGACAGACGTTTCCCGCTAAGACATTAAACTTCACTAAACATTTAAATTAAAGTACTGTAGACCTTCCGATAACTTGAGCAAACACTTCCATAAGCCGATCAGAACTGCCCAATAACCAAACCCGACAAATGGAATCCACAGGCTGGCAGAGAGAGAGAGCCTTGATTGTTCAAAGGGAACTAGAATCCACAAGAGCAGCTAGCCTTTGTTCAATTAAGAAAGAGTCCCTGAAACTGACAAGAGGTGCGAATCCGAATCCAGCAAAGGCAAGCACCGTCTCTCGCCTTCCTTTCCATCAAAGGTTTATGTCTCTATAAAAGAGGGGCTTGTTGAGGGAAATGTGGTGCTGCTACCTTCCAACCAGCATTCTGTACATGCTCTTGGGAATAAACTTTTACCTCTGCTCAAGCAACTGCCCATGTTTCTTCATTCCCAGCTCAGGACAAACCCTTGGTAAGTTTACCTTCCAACAGGGATAATATGCAACGGGCTAGAAACCAGGAGACTTGAGAGTTCTAGTCCCGCCTTAGGCATGAAAGCTGGCTGGGTGACCTTGGGCCAGTCACTCTCTCTCAGCCCAACTTACCTCACAGGGTTGTTGTTGTGGGGAAAATAGGAGGAGGAAGGAGTATTACGTATGTTTGCCGCCTTAAGTTATTCATAAAAATAATAAAGGCGGGATAAAAATTAATTAAATAAATAAAATGGTTTGTAATTGTAGATAATATCAAAATATATGTAACACCTAGGGGCATGATGGCTCAGCGGTTAAGACGCCAGGCTTGTCGATCAGAAGGTCGCAAGTTCGGAGGTTCGAGACCCTAGCCCCGTGTGATGGAGTGAGCTCCCGCACTCGCCCCAGCTCTTGCCAACCTAGCAATTCGAAAGCATGCAAATGCAAGTAGATGAATAGGTACCACTTTGGTGGGTAGGTAACAGCATTCCGCGTGCATCATGCCAGCCACATGACCGTGGAAGCATCTTCGGACAATGCTGGCTCTTCGGCTAACAAACGGAGATGAGCACCAGCCCCCTAGAGTCGGACATGACTGTGTGGGAGAGCCTTTACCTTTTTATCTAACACCTAGACTGAAGAAGTACTTTGTAGCACAGTCAATTTAAGGGGGCTGCAGCAGGTACAGCTGCATTGGGACTCAGAAAAGTAAAAAAAAGACCCCCAAGCAGGACAGCAAAGAGAAGCAGGCTATGGGTGAGTGATCTGAGAGGGCAAAAGCAAAGAGGCTACAGCTGCCTTTGCATCTCTGTCGTTCTGCCCCTACGAAACCGCCTCATGCTTGTCTCATGTCAATGGGGTTTGGGGGCAAGTCAGCTCTGCATTAGCCAACAGATTGAATGGCCGAGAGGGTCGTTCTCCTAAGCTGAACGGTGCTACTGTGTTTCAGATACTTTTGTCGGTGCAAAGGACTGTTTCTTCTAAAGAAAATTTTCTCTCTCCTCCTCCTCATTTTTGCAGAAATTTCATCTGCAGTGTTACTCTAGAGGGGGTCTCCAAACAGTGTGGCCTAGGACCTCCAAAGTCCTTAAACCAGTACTGTTTCCTAAAGAAAATGTTTCTATTTTTAATAGATTCTCCATGGAACTTCTGTTGTTTATTACATTATTCTTTAAATCTTGTAGCTATTCTTTAAATCTTTATTTTATTTATTTATTTATTAAAGAGATTTATATGGCTGCCCAACTCACGGTGACTCTGGGCAGCTTACAAAAATAAAACCCCAAATACAAAACCCACTACACCCCCACACCCATTATTCTTTCAATCTTGTAGTTAAAAAGACTGAGCGGAATCCATATTCATGGTGATCTTAATGAGACACTAAAGAAAGTTCTACTGGTGCAGTTTTAAAAATTGTTGCAAGTCCTAAATAGCTAAAGTGGGTCTGATGCTCTCTTTGATGTGTCACCAAGTTGCAGCTAAAAGGCCACTTGTTCAGAGAGAGGGTAGCTGATGAAAGCCAAAATTGTTAGTCATTTCACAGCTCGGTTTGGTCAGCCTGTGTGGCATTTGATGCCTTTCAGAGAATTTTACTGAGGAATTTCATGATAGGGCAATACTTTACATGAAAAGGGCACCATAATTAGTTCATGTCACAGAAGGTATTTCATTCCATAATGTTAGCTTCTTTTTTTTTAAAGTATTTTAAAGTGGCAGATATGCTTTTAATTTTAAAAAAAACAAAGGCTGTGATGTTAACTAAACTTGTGGTCAAGGAGAGCATCTGAAGAATGAGAGTGTGGGAGTTTATTTTCACATTATTTTTCTGCATACACCAAATGTAGCAAGTGTTAGGAATTAAAGAAAGAGAGAGGGGAAAAAAGCAGAGAGGGGAAAAAAACACTTTTGTGTTTCCTGAAGTCAGTTATAAAGAAGTGCTAATTCTAGTGGGAAAAAATAAAAAGGAAAGACTTTAAATTGAACGAACTGATTGCAGCAATTAGTCAGAGCTTCCATACCATACAGTTATAAGAATTACAGAGTTCTTTTGAGACAGGGAGCTGGAAAGCTACCAACAAACTTAGCTGCTTGCTTCAACTTCACCTTGCACTTGATATAGCAGGTACGTAAATAGAAAACTGTATTGTCTGTTGGAAGGTTTTCCTTATCTACTGCCAGATTTCATTTCGGACTACTTGCAACAGATAACTCAGTGGAAGTTTGTTCTGGCTTCTTTCAACCTGCTTGGCAAAAAACTGTAAGAGTAAACTTCCAAGGATGCAAAAACTCTGATAAGATTTATTGTAAAAAAAAAGTTGATAAAGTCACTACAAAAGAATTCCACTGACTGCAGTGTACTAAATGTAAAGCCTGTTTATAGCGAAAGCAAGATTCAAAGTTTTGCACTTCTTTTTCCTGCCCACACAGTGTAACTAACTAGAAGCCATTCTCTTTGGTGGGAGGGACAGTTTTTAACTTGTCTTTTGTTTTATTGGTTTGGTGACCCCTTGAGAACTGGTTCCCATAGAACTGCTTTCTGGCCTCATTTTGAACAAAATGCAGCAGACAGCTTAAAGTAAGGTTATCTTGTCAGTGTGAAGATTCTGCTGATATGCTGCTTAGACTGGGCATAGCAGAGAGCTCAATGGGATTTGTCTTGTCTGTAGGAAGGCCCTCCTGGTTCACTGCCTTTGAGACATTAATACACAAGCCACTGTTGTCCAGGGTCATATGGATTTACGCTCTCACCAGCCTCTTGCATTTGAAGAGGGAGGAATTGCCCATCTCTGGTATCTTGGACCTTGGTCCAGATTTTGTGAACCTCCTCGACTCTTTGTCACATGCAAATATATTGGGTGATAATCACTGAAATTTTGGTAAGACATTATTCTATTCCTTGCCAGGATTGATTTCTGAAAACTGTCAATAGTCCATGCTAGATTCCCATTTGCTCTGACAATAGAAAATAAAGTTGTTTAAGATAGGATGAATCTGGTTTAGGAATAGGGTTACTGGTGGATTTTTTAACTCAGCTTTTTTTCAGAAAATATTAACAATTTGAGAATTGCATAGGAATTGTCATGTTGAGTAATGTTAATGGTCTTTCTCAACAAATGACAGGATTCTGAGTACACTGGTATGGTGTGCTGATCGTATCATTTCTTACAGGATGAACATAATAAATACCAGAGTTCCAATAGTATCTGTCACACAGAAAATGAATTCTGCAAAATAAATAAATCCTATGTTTTTATTGGATAAAGCTTATTGGGCAGAAGCTTTTTATTGCTGGCTTCTAGGTTCAATACCTTTAATCAGGCTATTAGAAGTTAGTTATCCATCAATTTTTGGTCTTCCTGAAAATTCCTATGCAATTCTTCCAAAAAAAAATTTTAGAGGAAAAAACTCTTTATATTAAATATTATTAAAATACCTGTTTTTGTACTTTTAAAATAAAAATGTAGGTAGGAAGTAATTTCAGTAACCGCGCAGAGTCCCTCTTTCGGGGGGAGATGTGCGGTGGCTAAATTTGACAAATAAATAAATAAGAACAGAATTATGAATGGAGTATGTTGAAGTAGAATATAATAGAAATAGTATAATTAATCTACCTCCTTTGAAAATTATGAAGTAAATTAAATGTGATTAATTAAATCACACCTGCCCAATAAAGCAGGGGCTATAGCAGGTGGCTGGCAGAAAAAGGTGAAGCACTTACTTTTACACAAATGCCAGAGCTTGCATATACAAGCATAAACAGCCAGAGAAAACAGCCATGCCAAATCAGATGATACAGCTGCTTTGATGCTCCAAGGAGGAATGCTTCACTCATCCTAAAATGGTTTGCAAAGCATCCTATTCAAATGCTTTTCATACACCTAGTAAACACCTAGTAAAAGATGCTGCAAGGTAGACTCCAGCAATTCATGGAGCGAGAATTGCCAGATGTACAAGCTGGGTTTAGAAAAGGCAGAGGAACTAGAGACCAAATTGCCAATATCCGCTGGATAATGGAGAAAGCCAGGGAGTTTCAGAAAAACATCTATTTCTGTTTTATTGACTATTCTAAAGCCTTTGACTGTGTGGATCATAACAAATTGTGGCAAGTTCTTGGTGGTATGGGGATACCAAGTCATCTGGTCTGCCTCCTGAGGAATCTGTATAACGATATGTTAGCTCTCACAATAGGATAGACTCTTTCACCATGCTTGAGGTCAACAGGCTAGGAGAGCATAGGGCAAGCCATGTAGTTCAAGCAGGTTTCTAAGATTTGGCTCCCAGAATGATAGAAATTTAAAAGACCATTATGTAAACAACCAGCTGCCAACTTCCTTATATCAGTGAAGAGACCTTCTCACCAGTTCATTGGAAGGCTGTGAGGAAAAGAATCAGAAAGTCTCTGCCCAAATATACAGGGATATATGTGTTCTAAATTGAGAGTCGTTCAATGGCTGGAAACCCATCCCATCCATCTCAATAAATCTTGCTAAAGGGAACTCTGTGAGAACCAGGCTTGGAAAAAAATCACTTTCAGTTTAGGCAGCTGCCCAAGAGCTGACAAGGTCTGACATCCATCACCTGGCTGCTATTCTCTATTTCTCAGCCACTGCTGTCCACAATGGCTGTTTAATAGCATCTAATAGTCGGCCAGTCCTCAGAACAATGGATATTTACTAGATCATCCAGATATACTGACACTGATCCAGGAAATGCTTGTGCAGAGAAAACAATTCTGCCTTTGCCCTTCTTCAGAGGTGATTTCACAGCTGCAAGTTTCCAGAGGCTGCCCGCACAAGTCCTCCCTAGTACAGCTTTTGAGCAAGTGTGACCCATCTGGCAGCTGGCACTATATTATTATAATTCCTTTCTTGTTAAGAGGGAAAGCTCTGTTCAGAATTTAGAGTTTCCAGAGCAGTAACAATTTCAAAGCAACAGAGCTTTAAAAACGTGTTTCACACTTAAAAGTCCGAGGACTCACCTGCTTGATGGAATTTTCAGTAGTGACAAATCTGCCATCCCACAGTCCATAAAGGCTCACAACTACTGTACTTCCCAAACTGTTACTGCTCTGTACAGTATCCTATTTGTCCTTGAGGGTCCACAGATAGAGACAGTAAGAGAAGCAAACAATGTTGCTTTCCAATCTCAGGGACCTTCTCTTTTGTCTGCTTGTGTCTGATATGTCCTCAGTGGGAATGACCAAACATGATTATGAATTATTATTATTATTATTATTATTATTATTATCATCATCATTATCATTATCACTATTAATGCAAATATCAATATTTCTTCATTAATAATATTTCATATATATTAAAATTCATCATTTGTTATTCTTTATTAAGCACATAAATATAGCCCATACTATTAACAGAGATGTATTCAACAGTCTCGAAAGAGTATATACAGATATACTAGACTAGGATTCACCAAACTTATCAGAAATAAATTCATAGCAGGCATAATTAACAGAAAATGTGCAGCTGTAAATGTGTGGGGATGACTGTTGGCTTAAGAGGGTTATAATTTTATACTTGGACACCTGCTTTTTTCTGTCAGTTCAATTTGATGAAAGAGAACTTGCTTTTGAAAATTCTTTCAAAGGAGAAAAGAATTCCAATGAAATTCTTATGGGTAGACAATGGCATTCTTGTCCTTGTTTAGTGATGAGGTGACAAAGGATGTGTGCATGTCCCATATTTCATTGGGCAGACATCTCTCCAGCAATCTGTAGCTTCCTTGGCTTCCCATGTCTCCATTAAAATTGATGGGAGAATATCACATCTTGATGGAAGGAACTCCTCCAATAGAGCTTTGTCAGATTGGGAAGCCAGGGAGTAATGGAAAAACAATTTAACCCACCTCCAGTAATAAAATAAGCTGAAAAAAGACACAAAGGAATTCTAAAAAGCCCTGAGAATAACACAAAAAGAAGATTGCATGGAGGCATTGCAAGGCAGATTTTGGCACCACATTATGTATAATAATATCTGGGCTGATGGATGGGTGCACATCATTTTTCAAGGGCCACATTCCAAAAGGACCAAAACAACTTTAAAGTTGATTTGATTTCATTTATTTTGTATTGAGTCATTTCTCTGTCACATTAAAATACAACTTTCGTAACACTTTAAAAAAAAGCATTCAGCTTTTGGGATATGTGATCTTACAGTGTCAGATTATTGTATCTCTGCTTTTAAGGGAAGGGGAAAGCATTTGGGCCATTGGAGATTGCTAGAAGAAAGCTGTTAAGGAAGCATGAATGCTTTTCATAAGGCAGTTGAAGTTGGAATTTTATAGCTTATAAAACAAGGAAAGACAATGTTTTGGTGGCTAGGAGCTTCAACAGACATTTTATGGGTAAGCAGGTCTATGGTGGCAAATGATGCAAAACAGGCAGGATTGTGCTGAATTTGTGGAGAGGGCTATGATTTTTCATTTTCTTGATCATGGGAAAAGCTGCTGCATTAAACGTATTTTCCGTGTACATTTCCTGCTTTAAAATGGAAACATTGCACTGTCTCTTTTACTTAATCATGAGGTCAATATTCAGTCTATAAGTGGAAAGAGGTCCAGTGCCATCAAAAAGAACTTTGAAGGCCATATGCAGCTCTGGTGCCATAGGATGCCCGTTCCTATCCTAAATTTTTCTCTACAAGTCCACAAATTTCATATCCGCATTCAGACTTGGCAGTCAGCAGGTGTGGGGTGTCTAAAGAGAGCAATGGCTTCTTCTTACCTGAAAAAATGAGATCACACATTGCTGGGAGACTACTTTAGGGAATAGACTGTTGGATTTCTGAGGTTTTTAATTTAGTAGATGTTTCCTCATCCCTTTAGTTTTCCTGTACTCTTAATATTTGCAACTCTGCAAGCATAACTGGTAGTACATTCAATTCTTAAATGTTTACATATTGACATAGCAAGCCTCCAAATTAGGCCATTATTATGATGTTATATGTTTCTTTTATAATTGCAGTAAAAAGTAGCTTCTAGAAATATTTGTAAAGTAACTGTTCGATATGTCTATGAAGGTTCTCAGTCATCCAGGTGGAACAGTCTGTAGCTTGAATCATGTCAACTGGATTTCTATTTTCTCAGTGGAAACGTTTCGCTCCTTATCCAAGGAGCTTCTTCAGTCTGAGCAAAGTTAGTAAGGGAATCCTTAAATATGTTTCTAGGTGGCTGTGTGACACAGCTACCTAGAAACATATTTAGGATTCCCTTACTAACTTTGCTCAGACTGAAGAAGCTCCTTGGATAAGGAGCGAAACGTTTCCACTGAGAAAATAGAAATCCAGTTGACATGATTCAAGCTACAGATAACTGTTCGATAGTGTGCTATTAAGCATCATTATCTCTTGTCATGCTCTGTTGAGGATGGATTGAACCTACTCAGTATTGCTAGAGAATAAAAGATAATTACAGAAGTCCTGACCACATACAGTACCAGTGGCCAATGGCATGAAGGGACACTCTTTGGTAAAGACAGCTCCTATATCCATTTAATGGATTTTAGTTAAATTATGCTTAATCAGTAAATTGCATTTATATGTTAAAAATGAGTGCACAGAGAAACAATGAGGGCTCAAATTGCATGCATCTCCTTTCAACTGAAAGCAACACCACATGCATTATCCCGTAGGGAAGAAAACACAAAGGGAAAAAATTGAGAAATAAGTTTATCACACAACTATATGTAACACGCTAGAACAATGGATGGGTAGAACATACATGCCATATGATCAAACAAAACATTCTTTGATGATGCTTTAATGTGATATTTAAGTCAATTCATAAAGAAGCCAGCCTGGAACTAATTTATGGTGAGAGGGCATGAATCCATCAGCAGGGTAATTTGCATTCTCACCAAGATTATCTGAAGTACTGATTGGACTGATGTTCTGGAGGCAAGAAGGAAAGCTAAGCCTTTCTGAGAACAGCTCAATCTGTACTAAATTACTGAGTTGCTCAGACTAGGAGCCAGGCTAGTATTAACCACTCAATAGGATCAGCTGCAGCCCAGATGGCCCTTATGCCATCTGACTTTTGCTGAGTTAGTAGCTGCAGTACCATCTAGGTCCATCAAGAGTGGTGGTACTGTGGGATAATAGAGAGCAAGAAAACAAGGCCCATCTGGCAACCTATCAGAATAATGCAAAGAACTCAGTACAGCACTGTCATTCCTTTAAGAAAGTTGGGGCTTTAAGGTAATCTTTATGATTGATGTCTATCATGTTGACAGTGTTGAAATGCCTATGAGTGATTAAAAGGGAGTCGGATGTTCTAAACTCATCCCCCCCTTAAGATCTTCCTTCCTTTGGAAGAGGTATAAAATAAATAAATGAATAATCATTAATATCATTGTCACCACCTCTCTCTCTTCCTCATGCATACACATACACGCCATTCCGCTGAGCTGAGAGGCAGAAAAGAAACATGGTTGTTTCATCACCTCTGCTGGACATCCAGCTGGGTCAACATTATGGAAGAGAGTTGTGTCAGTCAATGGTAGCTAAAAATCAGGAGGAGCCTAGTAGCTACCTTTTCGGCCTAAATGGATGCATCTGATGAAGTAGACTGTAATTCACGAAAGCTTGTGCCTTTTAATAATGTTTGTTACTCTGTAAAGGTGCTACTAAACTCCTGATTTTTCAGCTGGGATGGGTTTCCCCAACTATCAGCCAGCAGCCGCCTGAACTAGACCAGCTGGGTGTTATAAAAACTGCAACTTGAAGAGCTGATAAGTGAGGTCTTTTTCTCTTCCTGCTCCCTCTCAACCTCTTTTGCTGTTTAAACTGTCTTTTAAACTGAGAGATAGTCCTTGGCTTTAGGCTAAGGCAGCATTTCCCAACCTTGGCAACTTTAAGATGTGTGGACTTCAACTCCCAGAATTCCCCAGCCAGCCAGGTTAAGAAGCACTGAGCAAGGTAAGAGAACTTTTAAAGATAAATAGTAGGGTTAAAAAATACTATCAATCTTTTTTCTTTTTCTTTTTTTCAATCAATGATTTAAATAATGCATACAGAATAGCATTGGTAACTATATGTACTCAATAGGTTGAATGCAATGTTTATTCTTTTTCAGAACAGGGGAAACAAAGGCATTGGAGGAGAAGGAAGGAAGAGTCATTGGCGATCACTCGTAGCCGAGTAAGATTGTCTTCCAAAGGTAAAATGTTAACGGTGGATCCGTAAGTGGCTATAAAGGCCAATTCTGGATCCGCACAACCTCCCACAATGAGGGCATAGGTTTCCAGGTGGAAGACGGTCACGATGAGGGTTTGCCTGACGTGCCTTCCTTTTAGCTCTTTTCTCCCTTTCGCCCTGTACTCGTGCTTCTTCAAAGTCCATAGCGCCATTAATAAAGGCTGTCCTACAATTGAAACGCTCATGAGTTAGGGCTTCCCAGTTCTCAATGCTGATATTACATTTTTTTAAATTAGCTTTGAGAGTATCTTTGAATCTCTTTTGCTGTCCACCAATATTCCGTTTTCCATTCTTAAGTTTGGAGTAAAGTAGCTGCTTTGGAAGACGATGGTCAGGCATTCGAACAACATGACCGGTCCAGCGAAGTTGATGTTGGATGATCATTGTTTCAATGCTGGTGGTTTTCGCTTCTTCTAATACGCTAACATTAGTCCGCCTATCTTCTCTTAGGCCCTACTAGGAATACAAACTGTCAAACTTCTTCCATTTTGGGGGGGGGGGATCTGCATTTTTTTCCCCAGAATATTACCTTTGCTCATTAGATTTTCAAAGTTTCTTCTTTAAGGTTTATGGTCACTGTTGCTCCCCTTTATTTTTTCCAGGGGCTTCCAAGGGGGTAAAAAAAAGTCAAGATGACTGTCCTGTTCACAGCTGATACTCCACCCTTGCTGCTGGTCATCCTCTTCTCTTTCCTTCCACCGTTCCCAGCATCAGAGCCTTCTCTAAAGAACATAATGTGTCTGAAGTAGGATAACTTGAGCCTGGTCAGTTGTGAGAATTCTGGGTTGATTTGTTTGATGATCCATTGGTTTGTTTTCTTAGCTGTCCTGTCCATGATATTCTCAGGAGTCTTCTCCAACACCAGAGTTCAAAAGCATCAATATTATTTCTATCCTCCTCCTTCAAAGTCCAACTTTCGCTTCCATAGAGTATCAAAGGGAATACCATGGCTTGCACAATTCTGATCTTTGTAGGCATAAACATATCACGGCATTTGAATATCTTTTCCAAGGCTGCCTTTAAAGTCCCCAAAAAGCCCCTTGCCCTAGTTTTTATATCATGAAAGCATGCATAACTTGCAAGTAATCTTTTAGATGCCAAAATTGCATCAGAGCTCATCCCAAATTGCTCAGTGTCCTCTTGCCAGCCATTCTTTAAATAAATAAATAAAACAAATAAATAAATATCCTGTATTTGCCAATTACAGTTTCCATAGCAGCCATAAAATCCCTACATCAATCTTATGCTGAAAGATGCATACTTAATTTAAAATGTGTTATTTTTTACCTTTAACATAAGCTGTAAGTAGAGATAAATTACTATTTTGATATGAACATTTGCATATTTTTTCATTAAATAAGATGGAAAGAATTTGAGATTTTTAAACAATGAAGTGTGGACCAGAGGTGTAAGTGTTGGAATAATAATGCTGAAACGGGCCATTTCCTGTTCCATATAAATTAAAACATCCCTGACAAAAGGCTCTCTAGGCTCTGCTTAAACACATCCAATGAAGGGGACACCACACCCTCTCTGAGTAATTAGTTCCACTGTTGAACTGTTAGGAAATGTTTCCTAACATTCAACTGGAATCTGCCATACTGTGACTTAAATCCATTATTCCATGTTCTGCCAGTTGAGATAATAGAGAATAGATCTTGGACTTTTTCTGTGAAACATCCTTTTTGTTATTTGAAATTTGTTATTATATCCTCCCTCAGTCTTCTGTTCTCAGGCTTAAACAACCCCAGTTCCTTAAAATGGAGAGGGTACTTGAGATGGATTCTGACCAATGCAGAATAAGTGGAATGATTACTTTCTGTATTTTAGAAACTTTACTTTTGTTCATGCAGCATAAAATTGCATTTACCTATTTAGCGATCACATCACATCACACTGCTGACTCATATTTGGTTTTGTAATCAACTACTACTAGTTTCGCAAATACTGTTGCCAATCCAGATATGTCCCCATTGCACATTTGTGCATCTGATTTTTGTTTCCTAAGTATAACTGCATTTCATTCTGTGATTCTCAGCCTATTACTCTATTCTACCAGGAACTTTTTGAGTTTTAGTTCTTTCTTCTAGAGTATCAGCTATCCATGCAATGTTTTATTCTCAGAAAAAATGATAAGAATTCCCTCTACCTCTTCTTTCAAATCATTAATAAAATGTTGAATATTACAAGATCAGAATTGAACTTTTGGCACCCTACTCTGTACTTCCCTCCACTTGCATGAGAACTGTTGATGAACACTCTTTGTATATGGTTTTTAAGTCAACTACGTACTAATCTTGTCACTGTTTTTATATTAATCAGATGTCATGGGATATACTGTATATCAAATGATTTACTGAAATCAACATATATTATTTTTATCATTTGGATATCAGAGGACTACTGCCACATTGCCCCTTGGTATTGCAGGCTAAACATATCAGTTTCTCATAGGGCTTGGTTTTCAGTCTCCTCATCATCTTAGTAGGCATCCTTTGAATTCATTTAGTTTGTCAATGTCCTCTATAGTCTGTGGTGCCCAGAACTAAGCATAGTAGGGGTTATTGAGATAAATATTGCCCATAATCTGAATGCCACGCTCCTGATAATATACCCCAAAGTGAAGTTTGTCTTTTAGCAGTTGTACTGTATATCACACTGTTGGCTCATGTAGAACTTCTGATCTAGTACTATTATTTATTTATTTATTTATTTAATTAATTTATCCCCGCCCATCTCCCCGAATAGGGGACTCTGGGCGGTTTATTATGATCGCCAAGCCACGTTTCCCTCATCCCGTTTCTTCATCTTTTTTCCTCCCTAGATACAGAATTTTACATTCTCTCTGTTAAATTCATTTTGGCTCACTGTTCAAATCTGTCTAGATCTTTCTGAATGTTTAGTTTCTCTTCTAAGTATCTGGCCACTCCTACTAGTTTTGTGTTATCTGCAAATTTGATAATCATCCTTCAGCTGCTTCATCCAGGTTGTAAATAAAAATAATGAACATCAGAGGGCCCAGGGTAGAGTGTCTGTGACACTCCATTCAATATTACTCTCCAATCTGATGGGAGGTGTGGGAAGATTTTTCCACCACAGGGGCCATTTGTGGATATTTTCTGGCTATAGTCATTCAATTATGAATCCATCTATTGTTTCCCATATTTTATTTATTTATTTATTAATCAAATTTATCACCGCCCATCTCTACCACGGTAGACTCTGGGCGGTTTACAACAAATGTTAAAATTAAAGTTAAAAATCAATCATTAAAATTTATCATTTCATTAACGAAGGTATCATGCAAGATTTTGTCAGATAGTCTGTAGCTTGAATCATGTCAACTGGATTTCTATTTTCTCAGTGGAAACGTTTTGCTCCTTATCCAAGGAGCTTCTTCAGTCTGAGCAAAGTTAGTAAGGGAATCCTTAAATATGTTTCTAGGTGGCTGTGTGACCTTGCACCTGGGGCTAGGTCATGGTTATTTTGAGATGTTATTTCTAAGTCCCTTTATCATCTAAAGGAGGATCGTTAAGATTACCATGCTGCTGTTGAGCTTGCGAAATGGTCTTAATCTTCCTAGGCACAGAAGACAAAGCAGGAAGGAAAATAGGGGAAAGATTGTGCCTGAGGCCCCCACCTCTATTCAAGGAAGGATTTTCCAAGTTGGCATAAATGGATTCCTTGACCCCTCTCTCAAACCACCTATCTTCTCTGTCTCAAATTTGAACATTTATGTCCTCAAATCAGTGTCCTTTTTCCTTTAGATGAAGATAAACTGCTGACTCTGGTCCTGTGGTGTTACTTCTCCTGTGTTGGGCCATCCTCCTGTACAAAGGTTGTTTGGTTTCTCCAATGTAGAGTTCAGAGCACTCCTCACTGCACTGGATTGCATAAACTACATTGCTTTTCTTGTGTTTTGGAGTTTGATCTTTGGGGTGTACAAGCCTCTGTCTCAGTGTGTTGGTGGGTTTGAAATATACAGGTATGTGGTGTTTGCCAAATATCCTTTTTATCTTTTCAGACACGCCAGCCATGTAAGGAATGACCAGGTTCTTTCGTTTACTCTGAGTCTCAGCCCTATCTGTCGCTGTTTTAGGTCTGGTAGATTTAGATTTAGTGAAGGCAAATCTAACGTTGCACATCAGAGTCATCTGTGGGTGGGGTGGGTGTGTCAAAAAAATCAAGATAGCAACTTTGTGCAGCCGCATATGCCACTGTGACTTTTTTTTTACTTTCACACCTTGCAGATGCCCCTGTTACACACACTGAGGCTGAAGAGCTCATATGCAGCCTCAGGTTTTTGATACAACCCCACCAAGCTCCTCCAAAAGTTGCCATCACATTTGTATTTTTAATGAGATAGAAAGTAGAATAATATCAACTACATGGGGAATAATCATATTCACTCTGTTTAGTTCATGTGATTTTATTTAATTTCAATGTACATTAAATTAGCTAATCTGCCTTGAGTCCAGTTCAACTCCTCATGCTTACGTGGACATGTCCATGTAGTTTTCTTGGCAGCCATACCAAGGTGGTCTTTGACTGCCTTCTTCTGAGATGTTATTTAGGTTTCCTATCCCAACCTACAATATTAGGTTTTCTTTGTGTCTCCCATTCAAGTCCTAACCATATCCAGCCCTGTTTAGCTTTGGGGGGATCAGCCAAAGGTGCCTAGAAGCTACTGCATTCCATGGAACACAGTTCCTGATCTTAGCCACTCCTAGCTCACCTACTTTTCACACACCAAAGTGACCTTCAGCTGAAAAAATGTTGTGCATTCTTGCATTAGATCATCACAGGAACCTGAGAAAAAGTTGAGATTCATCTTTCATATTTTCATAATTCAGGGAACTGTTTGAAGGCTTGTTGTGAAGAAGTATTTGCATTTGTTGGAAACAGTGAGGGGAAAAAATCCAGGAGAACATTTAGGAATTCAGGCTTTAACCTTAAATTATATGATTTCTAGAGTTGTACATTCTTTGCACGGAACAGCTAGATAGTTTGGGGGGGGGGACCCTCAGGAAACAAATGGAACTGTATATAAATACAGCTTCCAAAGAGAACCAGCTGAATTGCATGGAGGGCAAGCCAGCATCTCCCTGACATGCTATGGAGGTTGGCTCAAATTGGACATGCTAAATTGGAAGAAGAAGACATCCCTTTCTAGCTGTCTTGTGCTCAGGTATTATCTAAATTAACAGTCCTGATCAGAGTATAACTTTATAGCCATACATTAGGATATATTTTGGACAAGGAAAAGCATGACTAGGGATAATTGAATTATGAATGGACATAGAGGTGGAAGACTTGGGTCTGGGGAAAATCAAAGAAAAAAGCCAAGAGAACAGGTTCTGTGGAGGCAATTAGCATATTCCTAATAATGGGCACCTGTCCATCTCACATGCCTGCAGTTAAATTTAAACAATGCTATTAGAAGCTACATACTAGATTTATTGATTGATTTGATTTGATTTGATTTGATTTGATTTGATTTGATTTGATTTGATTTGATTTGATTTGATTTGATTTATCACCGCCCATGTGATACTAGATTTAGTGCTGGAACTTTTGTGATACTGACTTCCATACACACCATTTTATTTTTAAATACTTTTTATTAAAGAGTTTTACAATACTAAAAGATAATACAAACTGATATCAGAAAAAGAGAAGAATAGAAAGAAAAAAAATACAAAGTGCAAAAAAGGAAAGAAAAAAGGAAAAGAAAAAAGAGAGATAGAAAAAAAGAATATTTAAAGAAATGACTCCCAATCTTTCTTGCAACAAGTACAGACAAATTAATAATTCCCCACCCCATATGAAATAATGTATGTGGTTCACTTCTTCCCACAACACCCCCCCCCATCCATTCACAAATCCAAACATTGTTGTAATTTCTGTCGAAATGTCGGCAAAAAGTCCATAAAGGGTTTCCAGAATTTTATAAAAGTATTTCTTACTTTAGCTCTGGTCAAACAAGTCAACTTTATATTCCTTGTTTTGTTTTGTTTTGCTTCTAACAATCTTAATCTTTAATTAATCAAGTTTCTGTCATAGGATTGAATCTCCACTCAAATTTTCTTTCTCCCATCTCAAAAATTTCTTCAACGTTTTAGAAACCCTCTTTTGTAAAACTAAAAATAAGTCCTTGCCCAGGTCCTTTTGCATCTCTTGATTTGTCATTTGTATTTCTATTTTGACTGTCATCTCTGTCTTATAATTTTCAATTTCTTTATTTTCCAATATTTCTCCATTAGCTAGAATTTGTATCCCCTCTTCATCCTGTCTATCCATAAATTCTTCCATATTGTTATCTGTCATGTTGTTCACTTCTTCTTTATAATTTTCTTCAAAAAAACAATTACATTTACAGGTGCAGAAATTACTCCTCTCAAGTTAGTTATAAGTTTCCCTCCCAATTCTTCAAAAATCATTTGAAATGTCTCAAGCATCATACCTTTGTCTGTTATTTTTCTTCCCTGGAAATTTAGCCCTCTCTGGTGGCCCATTTCTATATTCACAAAGTCTCAGGTTTCAGTTGCTTTGTTTTCAGCTTTCAACCAATAATCTCTTTCCTGATAGACTAAACAATTTGTGTTCCCACGGAAATGTTATTTTGTTTACTCAATTTTTTAAAGACCTTAGCAAAAGTCCTAAGATTCAAATTTATCTGGTCCCTTAATCCATTTAAAATTTTGTTAAATTAAATTCTTACTTAGCTTTTTGCCTTTTATTTTATATTCTTTAGGTTCTTTAAAATGCTAGTTAGCTTTCCTTCTATTTTGGGATGAAGTTTTATTCACCAGGTAGTTTTTCAAATGTGTTGTTTAGAAGATCTCTATTAAGTGTAAGATAATTGTAAATCCAAAGGTAATTAGAAATTGAGGTGGTCAAACCCAGTGTCCTTAAAGGCTCTGCCATGGTTGAGAGCTTGATGGCTTCCCTCATCTCCCAGTTCTCAGACACATGGGATAACCATTATCCTGAGGTTTGTTATTGTTTTTAATAATTTAAGATCAGAGTTATAGAAACATATTGAGAGATAAAAAAAAATAAACTGAGCATCTGCAGTAGAAAAAAAGTTGCTTTTATTTTAAAACAAAGAACAAACTGAAAGTTAACCCATTGCTTCTCAGCCGAGAGCACATGGTCTATTTTACAAATCAATAGTACATAGCTGCAGCTGAACACAAAAGGAAGATTTACAATATAAAGCCTTTACAAGAAGAACTTGGCATTACCTGAGTGGACAAAGTTTAACATGTGGCCACCCTGACTCAGCTCACCTATTTACTTTATTTGGAAACAAAACATCAAGAAACATTCTGATTGGTCAGTTCAAGCTAGACCTTTTGGCACCAATTAATTAACATTCCTGAGGAGGGAGTTAAACCATGAGCCCTCCTGACTCCAACAAAAAAAAACTTCTCAGCCTGACTTTTTAAAACAGAACATTCCAGTTTCTTTCAAAATCATAAAATACATAACAAGGTTTTCTCATGAGGAGCAGTCATCCAGAGCTTAAATGGGCAATCTCTCCTCTCCTTGTCCAGAGGGCTTCCATTGGACCAAGCTTGCCACCAGTCCATTGGTCATTACCACAACAGCATCTCCACTGTTTCGGAGACATCTCATTCACCATTTTTCCTCACCCGGAAGCCCATACACACCATTTTAAAAGATCACATATCATAAGAAAGTACAAAGAAAGGGGGCAAATTCTTCACTTGCTGCATGAACATTCAGACTATAGTGTTGTTGTAATAATACCCAATATCTTTGATTAGTTAAGCAGTGCACAAGAACTTAAATGATATTTTGATTTGCTCTTAATCTATTGGTATTAATACTCTCAAAGCTAATTTTAAAAAATGTAATATCAGCATTGAGAACTGGGAAGCCCTAACTCATGAGCGTTTCAATTGGAGGTCAGCCTTTATTAATGGCGCTATGGACTTTGAAGAAGCACGAGTACAGGGCGAAAGGGAGAGAAGAGCTAAAAGGAAGGCACATCAGGTAAACCCTCATCATGACCGTCTCCCACCCGGAAACCTATGCCCTCATTGTGGGAGGTTGTGTGGTTCCAGAATTGGCCTTTATAGCCACTTACGGATCCACTGTTAAAATTTTACCTTTGGAAGACAATCTTACTCGGCTACGAGTGATCGCCAATGAATCCTTTTCTCAAAGCTTTGGTTTGGAATGGGCAACTCCTTCAGCTTTCAGCCTCCTCTTCCTTTGACAACAGATAGCTAATTGGGGTACAAAAATGTGTTTGGGGAGTATAAATTGTCCCATTGATAATGTGTAATTGATACACTCCAGCAAAGGAGATCGTTACCTTGTCGTGGTGCTGGAGCTTGAGCACCTCAATGAAACCATGAGCTAAACCGTGAAGGGACACCCAAGACGGGAAGGTCGTGGCAGAGAGGTCAGACTAAATACGATCCCTGGGGAAGGTAATGGCAACCCACCCCAGTATTCTTGCCATGAAAACTAAATGGATCAGTACAACCAAAGATATGTCGGTATACCATCGGAAGATGGGACTCCCAGGTCGGAAGATGGTCAAAATGCTACTGGGGAGGAACAGGGGATACGTTCAACTAGCCCCAGATGTGATGAAGCAGCTAGCTCAAAGCCGAAAGGACGGCTAGCGGCCGACGGTGCTGGTGGTGAACGACGAATCCGATGTTCTAAAGATCAACACACCATAGGAACCTGGAATGTAAGATCTATGAGCCAGGGCAAATTGGATGTGGTTATTGGTGAGATGTCAAGATTAAATATAGACATTTTAGGTGTCAGTGAACTGAAATGGACTGGGATGGGCCACTTCACATCAGATGACCACCAGATCTACTATTGTGGACAAGAGGACCACAGAAGAAATGGAGTAGCCTTCATAATTAATAATAAAGTGGCTAAAGCAGTGCTTGGATACAATCCAAAAAACGATAGAATGATCTCAATTCGGATTCAGGGTAAGCCATTTAACATCACAGTGATCCAAATATACGCCCCAACCACAGATGCTGAAGAAGCAGAAGTAGATCAGTTCTATGAGGATCTGCAGCACCTACTAGATAATACACCAAAAAGAGATGTTATTTTCATTACAGGAGACTGGAATGCTAAGGTGGGTAGTCAGACGACACCTGGAATTACAGGCAAGCATGGTCTGGGAGAACAAAATGAAGCAGGACATAGGCTGATAGAATTTTGCCAAGACAACTCACTGTGCATAACAAACACTCTCTTCCAACAACCTAAAAGACGACTTTATACATGGACTTCACCAGATGGTCGACACCGAAATCAGATTGACTACATCCTTTGCAGCCAAAGGTGGCGGACATCTATACAGTCGGTAAAAACAAGACCTGGAGCTGACTGTAGTTCAGATCACGAACTTCTTATTGCAAAATTTAGAATCAGACTAAAGAGAATAGGGAAGACCCACAGATCAGTTAGATATGAGCTCACTAATATTCCTAAGGAATATGCAGTGGAGGTGAAGAATAGATTTAAGGGACTAGATTTAGTAGATAGGGTCCCAGAAGAACTATGGACAGAAGTTCGCAACATTGTTCAGGAGGCGGCAACAAAAAATGTCCCAAAGAAAAAGAAAACCAAGAAGGCAAGATGGCTGTCTGCTGAAACACTGGAAGTAGCCCAAGAAAGAAGGAAAGCAAAAGGCAACAGTGATAGGGGGAGATATGCCCAATTAAATGCAAAATTCCAGAGGTTAGCCAGAAGAGATAAGGAATTATTTTTAAACAAGCAATGTGCGGAAGTGGAAGAAGACAATAGAATAGGAAGGACAAGAGACCTCTTCCAGAAAATTAGAAACATTGGAGGTAAATTCCAGGCAAAAATGGGTATGATCAAAAACAAAGATGGTAAGGACCTAACAGAAGCAGAAGAGATCAAGAAAAGGTGGCAAGAATATACGGAAGATCTGTATAGGAAGGATAATAATATTGGAGATAGCTTTGACGGTGTGGTCAGTGAGTTAGAGCCAGACATCCTGAAGAGTGAGGTTGAATGGGCCTTAAGAAGCATTGCTAATAACAAGGCAGCAGGAGACGGCGGTATCCCAGCTGAACTGTTTAAAATCTTGCAAGATGATGCTGTCAAGGTGATGCATGCCATATGCCAGCAAATTTGGAAAACACAAGAATGGCCATCAGATTGGAAAAAATCAACTTATATCCCCATACCAAAAAAGGGAAGCACTAAAGAATGTTCAAATTATCGAACAGTGGCACTTATTTCACATGCCAGTAAGGTAATGCTCAAGATCTTGCAAGGTAGACTCCAGCAATTCATGGAGCGAGAATTGCCAGATGTACAAGCTGGGTTTAGAAAAGGCAGAGGAACTAGAGACCAAATTGCCAATATCCGCTGGATAATGGAGAAAGCCAGGGAATTTCAGAAAAACATCTATTTCTGTTTTATTGACTATTCTAAAGCCTTTGACTGTGTGGATCATAACAAATTGTGGCAAGTTCTTGGTGGTATGGGGATACCAAGTCATCTTGTCTGCCTCCTGAGGAATCTGTATAACGACCAAGTAGCAACGGTAAGAACAGAGCACGGAACAACGGACTGGTTTAAAATTGGGAAAGGAGTACGGCAGGGTTGTATACTCTCACCCTACCTATTCAACCTGTACGCAGAACACATCATGCGACATGCTGGGCTTGAGGAATCCAAGGCTGGAGTTAAAATCGCTGGAAGAAACATTAACAATCTCAGATACGCAGATGATACCACTTTGATGGCTGAAAGCGAGGAGGAGTTGAGGAGCCTTATGACGAAGGTGAAAGAAGAAAGTGCAAAAGCTGGGTTGCAGCTAAACCTCAAAAAAACCAAGATTATGGCAACGAGCTTGATTGATGACTGGCAAATAGAGGGAGAAAAAGTGGAGGCAGTGACAGACTTTGTATTTCTAGGCGCAAAGATTACTGCAGATGCTGACTGCAGCCAGGAAATCAGAAGACGTCTACTTCTTGGGAGGAGAGCAATGGCAAATCTTGATAAAATAGTTAAGAGCAGAGACATCACACTGACAACAAAGGTCCGCATAGTTAAAGCAATGGTATTTCCTGTAGTAACCTATGGCTGCGAGAGCTGGACCATAAGGAAGGCTGAGCGAAGGAAGATAGATGCTTTTGAACTGTGGTGTTGGAGGAAAATTCTGAGAGTGCCTTGGACTGCAAGAAGATCAAACCAGTCCATACTCCAGGAAATCAAGCCAGACTGCTCACTTGAGGGAATGATATTAAAGGCAAAACTGAAGTACTTTGGCCACATAATGAGAAGACAGGATACCCTGGAGAAGAAGCTGATGCTAGGGAAAGTGGAAGGCAAAAGGAAGAGGGGCCGACCAAGGGCAAGATGGATGGATGGTATTCTGGAGGTGACGGACTCAACCATTGGGGAGCTGGGGATGGTGACGGCCGACAGAAAGCTCTGGCGTGGACTGGTCCATGAAGTCACGAAGAGTCGGAAACGACTGAACGAATAAACAACAACAAAAATTGATACACCTGCCTGATTCCAGTTAACAGCTGCACCTGCTCAGTTTTAACACTTCATTTCATTAGGTTCATACAGCCTTTACAGTACAGCCTTTAGGTTCCTAAGATGGCTTAACATTCTGCCTTTCCCTCCTATACTTGCTGAGGGACTGATATTCCTACAGAAATTTAGCTGTACTGTATAAGATAAGTGTTAATAGGTTTTTTTTTTTTTTTTACAGATTCCAGAACCTGACACTAAATTTAATGGGAACAGAATAAAATCATTTGGTGTTATCAGCATCATGACCCATGAACCATGGCTTGAGGCCAATATGTGACTTATTTTTTATTTATTTATTTATCATATTTATACCCCGCCTATCCCCTCCCTATCGGAGGACTCTAGGCGGCTTACAGCAATTACAATTCATCTAATTATACAACAATTCATATCTATTATTTATCGCGTGCTCAGGAAGGGGGTTGGGGAACCGACTCTTCTTCCGTAGGTATTGGACTACATGTCCCAGCATACGTCACTTCTGAGTCGGCTGCTGACGTCCTGGATGTTCGCCAATCGGACTTGAAAGAAAAGAATATCATCTTTGAGACCCTAAGCCCCAAGCAAGATCATAAAATTGTCACAGATCACTCAGCACTACTTAGTGAAAAATATCTGCCTTTGCAGCAAAGATATCATCCCCCACTCCCTGCACAAAATACCCTGAGTTAGCTGCTCCATAGCTGACTGCTCTTGCAGGTTCAAGTAAGCCATGCATTCATAATTAGACGGATTTAGGGAAATAATGCACACACTTTGCCTGCAGAAGGCCCTCATTTCAGTATTTGCCATCTCTTAGTATGGTTCAGGATGATGTCTATTTAGAATTCTGAAGAACTACGTCTAGTCCATGCAAGGAAAGTTACATTAGATAGACCTCTGGCATGAGAGATGTCAGAAACTAAGGTGTATGGTTCCCTAATGCTCACCTTACTATATTTCTTGGTTTTAAGTTTATGGTAGGTAATTTTACAGGGGCATGGTGGCTCAGTGGGTAAGATGCCAGGCTTGTCGATCGGAAGATCACAAGTTCGGAGGTTCAAATCCCTAGCCCCACGTGACGGAGTGAGCTCCCGCACTAGCCCCAGCTCTTGCCAACCTAGCAATTCAAAAGCATGCAAATGCAAGTAGATGAATATGTACCACTTCGGTGGGTAGGTAACAGCGTTCCATGTGCGTCATGCCGGCCAGATGACCGTGGCCCCTAGAGTCGGACACGACTGCACAAATGTGCAGGGGGAACCTTTACCTTTACCTTTTAAGACTCCATGAAAATTGTGAAAAGGGAAAGTCTGCTAGCAACTTGTTCAAGGTTCTTGACTATTTCTCAAAATACTTTTGATGTCCATGAAACTACAGGTGTGGTTCACATGCTAGCTTTCTCCTTTGAGGCTTGTCTGCTCTCACAGTGCCTTCAGGGATGGATGGTTTTTTATCCATTCTAAACAACAGGTTCTGAACTTAAAAACTGGGATTTTTGGTTGCCTACATGCCAAATGAGCTTGTACATAAGAACAAACTCTCAGATTTTCTTAATCCACTAATGACTCACTCTTAAATGTCTCACAAGTTTATCTAGGATATATTAGATAATGTAATAATGTCATCAGTTAGTTTATTTTTTCCATTAGTGATTGTATGCATTATTAGGCATGTACTTCTTTGTAGTTACCTGTTTTTAAAGTTAACAATAATAATTTATTAAACTTGTATGTCGCCCAACTCTCAATGACTCTGGGTGGCTCACAACAAAGAAATTACAATAAATTCAATAAAAGATAAAGAAAAAAGATGGCAAGCACAATGAAGCAAAGGGTCTCACTCGCCCTTGCCCAAGGTCTGGGTCTTCACAGCTCTCCTAAACAACAGCAGAGTGGGAGTCATCTGGATCTCAGGTGGAACCTCGTTCCAGAGGGCAGGTGCAGCTACAGAGAAAGTGAACTTCCAGGATCCCAATGTATGGCATTGTTTAATTGAAGGAACCCAGAGCATGCCAATCCTGCAGTATCAAATCGGCTGGGCAGATGCTATGGAAGACAGGCAGTCTCTCAAGTAACCTGGCCCTATGCCATGTAGAGCTTTATAGGTAACAACCAGCACCTTGAATTGTACCTGGGAGCAAACTGGCAACCAGTGCAGCTTGCGAAGCAGAGGTATTATATGGGCATGCCTCATTATTGCTCACACTGCCACATCCTGGACCAGTTGAAGCTTCCAGGTGGTCTTCAAGGGCAGCCCCATGTATAGCACATTGCAGTAGTCAAGCCACGAGGTGACTAGGGCATAAGTGACTGTCTGAAGGGCCCCCTGATCTAGGAAAGGGTGCAAATGGCACCCCAGATGGAGTTGTGCAAAGGCCTTCCTGGCTACAGCTGACACCTGCTCTTCAAGCAGGAGCTGTGAGTCCAGGAAAACTCCTAGATTTCATACCAACCTTGAAGGGGGAAGTGCTACCCCATCCAAGGTCAAAAATGGAATATCCCCAGATCTGGGTGGCCCAAATGCTCACAGCCACTCTGTCTTGGTAGGATTGAGTCGGAGATGGTTCCTCCCCATCCAATTTATTTCATTAAATAAAATGTTGAAGATCCAAGATGGCGACCGGGAGCAGTTGCTAATCACTGCTCTGGGGGAGAGGATCCTGGTCTCCTTGAACCCTGCTTCCCAACCCTTTTTTGTCAGCTAGGGGTTTGGGGTAAGACATTTTGTGGGTTCCTTGGCTTTTAATATCTTTCCCGACATGTTGGAGACGACTGGACCCCCATGGGTGGAGCAGCAGACCTCAACATGTTTCTCCTGTGGTCCCTGGCAAACCTACTGTGGGCCCTGGTGGACCCCCTGCAGTCCTTGGTGAACCCCAGTGAGCCCCTATTACCTTGGGCTGAGAAGGCTGGACCCTCTGGGTGGAGTAGCAAAGTGGCAGAGCAGTGGAGCAGCGGGGCGCAGTAGGCCCTTTGTGGCAGCAGCGGACTCTGGTGGGACTTTGCGGTGTGTTTTTTCCATTGTCTCTGTGGACCCCAGCGGATCCTGGCGGACCTCTGCGGACCCTGGTGAACCCCCTGCAGTGCTCGGTGAACCCCGGTGAGCCCTACAGACCCCGGCATACCCTGGTGGTCTTGATAGACCTTGGCGTTTTTGGCAGGGTGGAAGACCACGATGGGCTTCTGAGTGGAGTGGTGGAATGCAGCAGGCCTTACGGTGGCAGTGGACTCCGACTCTGACGGATCTCTGGTGGGCCTTGGTGGTCTTTAATGAATTGTGAAAGGTGTTTTCCGGACTCTTTGTCCATGGACTTGGGGTGGACTTAGGTGGGATGACGGGTCCCTGTGTGGAGGACTGGCTCTGCAAATACGGCAAGTCCCAGTATTGTGGAGCGGAACTCAGCGGCACGGTGGATTCTGGCAGTGGAACACCCCCATGGATTTTAACAACTTTTAATAACTTTTAACAACAGAGAGAAGTGAGTCTGGGAGTGGAGGATTGACCACTTCCCCCCCCCATCTACTTAGAGGCAGCGTAAAGTTATTGGGGTCCCCTTGGTGTGAGTGTGGTGTTCCCCCTGGGTGTGAGAGACTTGGGGGGAATCCAGGATTGTGTGATGGTATGTAAGACTGCCCACTCCTGAGTGAGAGACAGGTGGTGGGCAGCAATGAATGGTGTCCCCCTGTGACCAGTGAGAGAGACTGAGGGGGGGCACAGTGGGTGTTTAAGGGGTGGTTGGGCCCTAACAGCATCGAGAGCGGGAGCTGGTGTGATGGGGGGCTGCCATCACCTGAGGTTGACTGAGTACGGGAGGATGTGTGCATGGGAGAGGAGACCCTTGTTCCAATCCAGGGTTTTCAGAGGTCCGGGAGTGGAGGCTACTGGGCCTAGAATCTCTGGCGGCTGTGGGGCAGGTTGCCCCATCAAGGTGGTGATGGGCCAGGAATGTTATAAGGGGAACCGGAGGGCAGGCCATCTTTGGGGAAGTCGCCCCCGGTGTGTGTTACCGGTGGCATGTTCCAGCCCTCCAGGCTCAGACCCAGGCCCTGGTCAGCAGATCCTCGAGCGCCCTGGTCTCCGGCTGCTGCTTCTCAATGCCAGATCTATTAACAACAAGGCCCCCCTCATATGTGACTTGATCATGGAGGAGGGGGCAGACCTGGTGTGTATCACCGAGATCTGGCTGGGCCCTGAAGCGGGGGGTAACCCTCTTGGAAATGTGCCCTGCTGGGTTTCAGGTGTGGCACCAACTGAGACATCGGGGCAGGGGAGGAGGGGTGGTGGTTGTCATCCGAGAGTTTCTAGTGGTCTTCAGGGGCGCTGCTCTACAAGTGGCCAATTGTGAGACCCAGTTTTTCAAGTTGGGTTCCCGAGAGCAGTTGGGAGTGTTGCTGCTGTACCAGCCTCCCTGATGCATAGCAACCTCCCTGCCTGAGCTGCTGGAGGCCATCTCATGGCTGGCGGTGGAGTTTCCCAGGCTTATGGTTCTGAGGGACTTCAACCTGCCACCCCTGGGACGTGCCTCAGAGGCGGCTCGGGAGTTCATGGCTACCATGGCAGCCATGGGCCTGTTCCAGATTATTCAGGACACGACTCGAGACAGTGGCCTCACCCCGGACTTGGTTTTCTTGTCAGAGCAATGGCCATGTGATCTGAGGGGAGAATTAGATCTGTCCCCACTGTCATGGTCAGATCATGCCCTGGTGGCCCTGAGATTCTCCTGTGCTGCCCCACTCTGCAGGGAGGCAGGACCCATTTGATTGGTCTGCCCCTGGTGACTAATGGACCCGATGGGGTTTCAGAAGGAGCTGGGGGTTATACCCAAGGATCTACTGCATGGTCCAGCAGAGGTCCTGGCCGCAGCGGCCGGGGCCTTGGACAGGATCGCACCTGTGCAGCCTCTCTTGCCCCATTCGACCCGACACTCCCCGTGGTTCACGGAGGGATTAAGGGTTTTGAAGAGGGTTAAGAGACATCTAGAGCATCACTGGAGAAAGACAAAGACCGAATCCGACCAAACACAAGCTAGAGCCACTGTTAAGGCCTACCTTGTGGCAGTAAGAGTGGCGAAACGTCAATATTTCTCCACTCTTATTGCATCTGCAGAATGCTGCCTGACGGTCCTGTTTAATTACTCAATCTCTCTTAGGTAAGGTGGAGTCAGTGACCCACCTACAGGGCCTTGCAGAGGAGTTTTCTGAGCATCTGCAGGATAAAATCGCTCAGATTCGTTCCAAGTTAGACTCTAAGTGTGAAGCACAGTCTGGGGAGATGCCAAGGGAATGTTCTTACCCTGTTATCTGGGAACAGTTTGATCCTGTTGGACCTAAGGAAGTGGACAGGATCCTCTGGGTTGTAAAGGCCACCACATGTCATCTAGACTCATGCCCTTCCTGGCTTGTGAAGGCAGCCCGGGAGGTGACATGTGGTTGGGTCCAGGCGATGGTTAATACATCCTTGGGAGAGGGGGTGTTCCCGGCTGCTTTCAAGGAGGTGCTGGTGCACCCACTCCTCAAGAAACCATCACTGGACCCTACTGTGTTCGACAATTTTCATCCTGTCTCCCACCTCCCCTTTTTGGGGATGGTGGTTGAGAAAGTGGTGGTGTTACAACTCCAGAGGATTCTGGATTAAACGGATTATCTAGAACCCTTCCAGTCAGGTTTCAGGCCAGGATATGGGACGGAGACTGCACTGATTGTGCTTATGGATGATCTCTGGCGGGAGTGGGATGGAGGGAGTGCATCGATCCTGGCTCTTCTCGACCTCTCAGTGGCTTTCGATACCATCGACCATTGTATCCTTTTGGGATGGCTCAGGAAGTTGGGGGTGGGCGGCATAGTTTTGCACTGGTTCACCTCCTTCCTCCAGGGCCAGTCCAAATCGGTGGTAATAGGAAATGAGAGATCCGACCCTTGACCCCTCCTCTGTGGGGTACCACAGGGTTCGGTGCTCTCCCCTCTCCTGTTTAATATCTACATGAAACCACTGGGTAAGATCATCCGTCACCACGGGATGAGGTATCATCATGCCGATGATACTCAATTATATATCTCCATCCCGGGTGAGGTAAGTGATGCAGTAGCTGCCCTTTCTCAGTGCCTGGGGGCTGTGGGGGTCTGGATGGGGAACAACAGGCTTCGGCTGAACCCTGGTATGATGGAGTGGCTGTGGATTGATGGCTCCTCTGGATCTGGGAAGTTATCATCTCTCGTTCTGGCTGGGGTCACACTACCCCATTCATACTCAGTGTGGAATCTGGCGGTCCTTCTGGACTCACGGCCCCTTGGATTTTATATTTAACTTATTTTTTTACTTGCATAGTGTTTATATTGTATTGTGTTGTATTTTAATTGCTGATTTCACTATAAACTGCCCAGAGTCCCCCTTTCGGGGGAGATGGGTGGTGATAGAAATTGGAAAATATAAATAAATAAATAAATAAATAAATTTCAGAGAATGAGGAATCAGGAACATTGGTCGGGAAGCTATTGCAGTAATCTGAAGGTGAAGCAGCCAAGGTATGCAACTGTAAAGTTGTAATCTTTCCTGCCAGAAAATCCTGGATCCTATGAATGTTCATCAAATGAAAATTAGCAACCCTAGCTTTAAAATTAATAAATGGGTACAAAGACAGTTTACCATCAGTCAAGATCCTGAGACTATGAAGAAAAGAGACTGTGATGATCTAGAAGAGGGAAGATGCAGGAAAGGATAATAAGGACGATAAAAATATGATCATCTCCACTGAATCCACTATTCAAGGTATTTCCAAGAGACCTCTAGTCACACTGCAGAGTTATCTGAGGACATTCATTGGTCTTGAGAAGAACGAATGAGTAGACTAAATTAGGGTAAGTATTTATAGGGTGGGGGGGAAGGCAGGCCCCAAAGAACCTATATTGTTGGTATTTTGTAAAGGCAAAATACACAAAGAAACAAACATAATCTGCATGTACAAACTTGTATGTATTTTTAGAAGAAATTAAGATCTCTCCCTGCCCTCCATGTTGTCTCCCCCCAGAACACTGTCTTCCTGCAATATTACCTTCTCCTTGAGCAAGGTAAAAGGTTAAAAGTTACAAAATAGAATGGGTTGTGGAGTCCATGGTGCTCTCTGAGCCTTGTTGTTTTCTTGCAGACGTTTCATTGCCAGGCTAGGCAACATCTTGCTCTCTGTTTATATACCCTGGCTTGTCCTGCCTGTGTTGGTGGGGGTGTTGTACTCTCCTTGGTAGTATAGAATGGGTTCCATGCAAAAGGGGATGCCAGAGATTAAAATGTAAACGGAAGCCCAACTGTTTAGATAAAGGATTCCCTTCCGATTTAATCAGAGACCTTGTAAAACAAAAGGTTGCTCTTTCACACAACTTCAGCCCATTCAGGTAAACAGCCAAACAGATCTCCATAATCCAATCACAAAAGAATCCTTCCAAGGTGAACACTCCAGGCTAGTAGACAAAGCCACAAACAGCAGGGAACCCAGACCATCAGAGCAGGAAACACAAACAGCAGGGGGCCTGACCACAGAGCACCTCCTCTCTGAAATCCGGTAAACTACACTTCTCTCAAGTTCCTAGGGGGCGGGAACACCTTTGCATAGCAACAGCCAAGCCTTCCTATATAAGGGGCTGGTGGGGAAATACACATGTGGCCACCTTCCAACCAGCATTCTCTGTACATGCTGTTCGGAAATAAAGTGTTCACCTCTGTTCCAGCAATTGCCTGTGCTACTTCATTCCCGGCTTGGGACGAACCCTTGGTAAGGTAAGATTTCCTTCCAACAGTATAGATGCACATTGAGAAATAATTGTGGATTTAAATAGGAGTTCACCATTTGGGGGAAGATTATGAGGAGGTAATCTGCATGGCCATTGAATCTGTTGTCACAATACTAATTGCTTCTGGGCAACATCAAGACTTCTGCTGCTCTCCTTTTATTGTTCAAGCATACCTGGAATGGACAGTCCTTCAAATAGAGGACATATTCAAATAGAGAACTGTCCTTTAAAAATAGGACATATGCCCACCCTCTAGTGCAGTGCTTTCCAAACTGCTGCCGTTGGCGACACACCAACTGCGGCGGTGGCGCGGGGGCACACATGGGGGTGGGCATGGCGGCGGCACGGGGGGCACGCGGTGGTAGCAGCATGCACGGTGGTGGCAGCGGCGGTGGCCTCCACTAAAACATGGAAGCGATGATGGTGCGCCGCTGTGCACACCGCTGCCGCACACCCCCGTGCCACCGCCATGCACACCCCCGCCGCTACTTTCAGGTTGTGTTGCGACACACCAAACTCTGTGTTGCGACACACTCAAGTGTCGTGACACACAGTTTGGAATGCTATGCTCTAGTGGTATATCTAGTAGATGGTAAGACTGGCAGACATTAAAAAAAATCTTTGCCATTTCAGTTTCAGAGGGGCTGCACCAAAGAGAATTTGGATACAAAGAGATTCATTTCAGAATAATTTTCCATTTCTGGCAGTCTGTAGACCGCAAACTCAACCATGCATTAGGAAAATAAAGACAACAATGCTTTACTCATATTGCAAAACTTGATGACAAACTGGGAGAAATAAAGACTTTCTGTTTTTCAAATGCAAATTGAAGAGCAGATAAGATTTCAACGTTCAGGGAGAGACACATCATCTATTCCATTTAAGGCACAATGTTGTAGTAAATAGATAATTTTCTTCTATTCCCTTTTTGGGACTTTTTGGTTTTATATCAATAAAAATAAGAGAATGTGCCACCACTGCTGCTACTTTTCGGATACACTGATCAGCAACACTCGGTTTGTCCCCAGTGATTTTAAACAGTAATCTATTACAAAGAAAAGGTAATTCAAATATGAATTATCGATGTGCCTTATTAATTCACAGTACACTCTGGCATCGCTTTGAAGTTTCTCAGACTGCACTGAAGAGTCAGAGAAATAATATTGCAGGGTACTTTGGATATTCAGAAATCAAGGACTAGCTGAACCAGAGAGAACCCATGTTTTGAACAGAATGTAATCTCTTTTCAGCCTTCTCTAGCAAATGACCTTTTCTAGTGATCATGAGCTTAATTAATTGTATAATGAATTAATAAGTTTAATTAATTGTATAATAAATATTCAGTCTAATGAAGTATATACAGTACAGTCCATCTGAATGCACAGTTGCATGGAAATGCAACAGCACGCAGGGTGGACTAAAGCAATGATGTACCAGCAACCAGGAGAAGTTCAAAGAATGACTGATGAATAAAAGTACCAAGAATCAGGATATGAACATGAACATGAACTCGGGAGCTACCAGACAACTTTTGGTAACTATCTCATAACCAACTCTCTGCTTATATTAGTTGGGAAAATTGTTGATCAGCAATGTGTACCTCTAATTAGTTGTGCTGGAATGGAGAAATTTATTAAAAGGACAACTGTATTCAAGCTTTCCCCTTCATGGATCACTGCCTTGTCGTGGCGAAGGGGCTTATGTAACTCAATGAAGTCAGGTCAAGACGGACAGGTCATGATGGAGAGTTCTGACAAAACGTGGTCCACTGGAGGAGGGAATGGCAAACCACTCCAGTATCCTTGCCAAGAAAACCCATGGACAATATCAAAAGGCTAAAAGATATGACGCCGGAAGATGAGCCCCTCAGGTCGGAAGGTGTCCAAAATGCTACTGGGGAAGAGCGGAGGGCAATTCCGAGTAGCTCCAGAAAGAGTGAAGTGGCTGGGCCAAAGCCAAAAGGACGCTCAGTTGTGGATGTGTCTGGAAGTGGAAGGAAAGTCCGATGCTGTAAAGAACAATATTGCATAGGAACCTGGAATGTAAGATCAATGAATCAAGGTAAGCTGGATGTGGTCAAACATGAGATGACAAGATTGGACATCAACATCTTGGGAATCAGTGAACTAAAATGGACAAGAATGGGCGAATTTAATTCAGGAGACCATTATATATACTACCGTGGGCAAGAATCCCTTAGAAGAAATGGAGTAGCTCTCATAGTCAATAAAAGAGTGGGAAAGGCAGTACTGGGGTACAACCTCAAAAACGACAGAATGCTTTCAGTTCGAATCCAAGGCAAACCATTCAACATCACAGTAATCCAAGTCTATGCCCCAACCACTGATGCCGAAGAAGCTGAAGTTGACCAGTTCTATGAAGACCTACAACACCTTCTAGAACTAACACCAAAAAAAGATGTCCTATTCATCATAGGGGACTGGAATGCTAAAGTAGGAAGTCAAAAAATAACCGGAATAACAGGCAAGTTCGGCCTCGGAGTACAAAATGAAGCAGGGCAAAGGCTAATAGAGTTTTGTCAAGAGAACACGCTGGTCATAGCAAACACTCTTTTCCAACAACACAAGAGACGACTCTACACATGGACATCACCAGATGGTCAATACCGAAATCAGATTGATTATATACTTTGCAGCCAAAGATGGAGAAGCTCTATACAATCAGCAAAAACAAGACCTGGAGCTGACTGTGGCTCAGATCATGAGCTTCTTATCGCAAAATTTAGGCTTAAATTGAAGAACGTAGAGAAAACCACTAGACCACTCAGGTATGACCTAAATCATATCCCTTATGAATATACAGTGGAGGTGAGGAATAGATTTAAAGGATTAGATCTGGTAGACAGTGCCTGAAGAACTATGGATGGAGGTTCGTAACATTGTACATGAGGCAGCAACTAAAACCATCCCAAAGAAAAAGAAATGCAAGAAAGCAAAGTGGCTGACTGATGAGGCTTTACAAATAGCTGAGGAAAGAAGGGAAGCAAAAGGCAAGGGAGAAAGGGAAAGATATAAACAACTGAATGCAGATTTCCAGAGAATAGCAAGGAGAGATAAGAAGGCCTTCTTAAATGAACAATGCAAAGAAACCGAGGACAACAATAGAATGGGGAAGACTAGAGATCTCTTCAATAAAATCGAAGATATCAAGGGAACGTTTTGTGCAAAGATGGGCATGATAAAGGACAAAAAAGGCAGGGACCTAACAGAAGCAGAAGAGATTAAGAAGAGGTGGCAAGAATACACAGAAGAACTATACAAGAAAGATCTTAATATCCCTGATAAATACGATGGTGTGGTCACTGAGCTTGAGCCGGACATCCTAGAGAGTGAAGTCAAGTGGGCCTTAGGAAGCATTACTAAAAACAAAGCTAGCAGAGAAGACAGTATCCCAGCTGAGCTATTTAAAATCCTAAAAGATGATGCTGTTAAAGTGCTGCACTCAATATGCCAACAAATTTGGAAAACGCAACAGTGGCCACAGGATTGGAAAAGGTCAGTTTACGTTCCAATTCCAAAGAAGGGCAATGCCAAAGAATGTTCAAACTACCATACAATTGCGCTCATTTCACATGCTAGCAAGGTTATGCTCAAAATCCTACAAGCTAGGCTTCAGCAGTATGTGAACCGAGAACTACCAGAAGTGCAAGCTGGGTTTCGAAGAGGCAGAGGAACTAGAGATCAGATTGCCAACATTTGCTGGATCATGGAAAAAGCAAGAGAGTTCCAGAAAAACATCTACTTCTGCTTCATTGACTACGCTAAAGCCTTTGATTGTGTGGATCACAACAAACTGTGGCAAAGTCTTAAAGAGATGGGAGTACCAGACCACCTTACCTGTCTCCTGAGAAACCTGTATGCGGGTCAAGAAGCAACAGTTAGAACCGGACATGGAACAACCGACTGGTTCAAAATTGGGAAAGGAGTACGACAAGGCTGTATATTATCACCCTGCTTATTTAACTTATATGCAGAGTACATCATGAGAAATGCCGGGCTGGATGAATCACAAGCCGGAGTTAAGATTGCCGGGAGAAATATCAACAACCTCAGATATGCAGACGATACCACCCTAATGGCAGAAAGTGAAGAGGAACTAAAGAGCCTCTTGATGAGGGTGAAAGAGGAGAGTGCAAAAGCTGGCTTGAAACTCAACATTAAAAAAACCCAGATCATGGCATCTGGTCCCATCACTTCCTGGCAAATAGAAGGGGAAGAAATGGAAGCAGTGACAGATTTTATTTTCTTGGGCTCCAAGATCACCGCAGACGGTGACTGCAGCCATGAAATTAAAAGACGCTTGCTCCTTGGGAGGAAAGCTATGGCAAACCTAGACAGCATATTAAAAAGCAGAGACATCACCTTGCCGAAAAAAGTCCGTATAGTTAAAGTTATGGTTTTCCCAGTAGTAATGTATGGCTGTGAGATGGCTGTTGTGGGTCTTCCAGGCTGTGTGGCCGTGTTCTGGAAGTTGTGGTTCCTAACGTTTCGCCAGCATCTGTGGCCAGCATCTTCAGAGGGCAGGAGCACAGATAGAAGCAAAATCTCTGTGCCCAGGTAGAGTGGCAATGTTCTATTTATAGAGCTAAATTATAGGAGATTAGGTGGGGTTTTTTGTTGTGTTGAAATGTTAACGAGTGGCTGATGAGCGTGATTAGCATGTTCATTGTGAGAAGTATTCCCATGTCCTGGTGGTTGGACTGAGTTCGTTGACCTTTTGCAGGCTGTGTTTTTCAGGACTGGTAGCCAGGTTTTGCTAATTTTTAAACTTTCTTCTTTTTTATTGTAACTGTGCTGGTGTTTGTGAATTTCAATGGCTTCTCTGTATAATCTGGTGTAGTGGCTTTTGGTGTTGTCCAGTATTTCTGTGTTTTCAAATAGGATTTTGTGTCCCGTTTGCTTGAGAGCATGTTCAGCTACTGAAGATTTTTCCGGTTGCTGTAGTCTGCAGTGTCTTTCATGTTCTTTTATCCTGGTGTGAATGCTTCATTTTGTGGTTCCGATGTATACTTGTCCACAGCTGCATGGTATGCGGTATACTCCTGCAGCGGTGCGGGGGTCCCTTTTGTCTTTTGCTGATTTTAGCATTTGTTGTATTTTTCTGGTGGGTCTGAAGACTGTTTGAAAGTTGTGTTTTTCCATCAGTTTTCCCATGTGGTCAGTGACTCCTTTGATGTAGGGCAGGAATACTTTGTTTGTGGGGGGCTGTTTTTCTTCAGTTGGATGTTGTTTTCTTGGTTTGATGGCTCTTTTTATTTCATTCTTGGAATAGCCATTTGCCTGTAGGACCCAATTCAGATGGTTAAGTTCATTGTTGAGAAATTGGGTTTCACAGTTTCGATTAGCACAATCCACCAAGGTTTTGATCATGCCTCTCTTTTGTCGTGGGTGGTGATTGGAACTTTTGTGTAGATATCGGTCCATATGGGTGGGTTTTCTGTATACTTTGTGTCCTAGTTTGAGGTCCGGATTGCGTATGACCAGCGTATCTAAAAATGGAAGTTTGCCATCAGTTTCTTTTTCCATAGTGAATTGTATATTGGGGTGGATGCCGTTTAGGTGGTCCAGAAATTTCTCCAGTTCTTCTTCAGTATGACTCCAAATTGCGAAGGTGTCATCCACGAACCGGAACCAGACTGTTGGTGTAATGGGTGCTGATTCCAAAGCCTGTTTTTCAGAGTGTTCCATGTAAAAGTTTGATATGACTGGGCTCAGGGGGCTTCCCATGGCAACGCCATCCATCTGTTCGTAGAACTCATTCTCCCATTGGAGAATGGCTGTGAGAGTTGGACCATAAGGAAGGCTGAGCGCCGAAGAATTGATGCTTTCAAACTGTGGTGCTGGAGAAGACTCTTGAGAGTCCCTTGGACTGCAAGGAGGTCAAATCAGTCAATCCTAAAGGAAATCAACCCTGACTGCTCATTGGAAGGACAGATGCTGAAGCTGAAGCTCAAATACTTTGGCCACCTAATGCGAAGAGAGGACTCACTGGAAAAGACCCTGATGCTAGGAAAGACCGAAGGCAAAAGGAGAAGGGGACGGCAGAGGATGAGATGGTTAGATAGCATCACCGATGTAACGAATATGAATTTGAGTAAACTTCGGGAGACAGTGGAGGACAGGAAGGCCTGGCATGCTATGGTCCATGAGGTCACGAAGAGTCGGACACGACTAAACAACTGAACAACAACAAGAACAAATTCAAGCTTTGATTCCATACAATTGCTATACTGTACATTTTTGACTTCTGTAGTGATTGTGCCCACCAGGGACAAAGATCTTAAGAGGAGAGGAAGCAGGTTCTCTACATTTTCCCATTCACTAGAATATGGGGTGTGTGAATAAGAAAATTATATAAAAAAACATAGCTTGTTGGCATGCTAAGTTGTTGTTGTTGTTCAGTCGTTCAGTCGTGTCCGACTCTTCGTGACCTCATGGACCATAGCACGCCAGGCATTCCTGTCCTCCACTGTCTCTCGGAGTTTACTCAAATTCATGTTCATTACATCGGTGATGCTATCTAACCATCTCATCCTCTGCCGTCCCCTTCTCCTTTTGCCCTCAGTCTTTCCCAGCATCAGGGTCTTTTCCAGTGAGTCCTCTCTTCTCATTAGGTGGCCAAAGTATTTGAGCTTCAGCTTCAGCATCTGTCCTTCCAATGAGCAGTCAGGGTTGATTTCCTTTAGGATTGACTGGTTTGACCTCCTTGCAGTCCAAGGGACTCTCAAGAGTCTTCTCCAGCACCACAGCTCGAAAGCATCAATTCTTCGGCGCTCAGCCTTCCTTATGGTCCAACTCTCACAGCCATATATTGCTACTGGAAAAACCATAGCTTTAACTATACGGACCTTTGTCGGCAAGGTGATGCTAAGTAGGCCACCTCTTTTTCCAAACAAAATTGATTGATGGATTATGTTTCATCAAGTTGTTAACTCTTAGCGACCACATAGATACAGTAGATTTTTTCCATGATAATCTCTCTATAACCTGGTCCTTCAGCTCTTCCAACAGTGCACTCATCGCCTCTGTAACTGAGTCCATTCACCTTGCTGCTGGTCGTCCTCTTCTCTTTCCTTCCACCTTTCCCATCATTAGAGCCATCTCTAGAGAGCTAGGTCTTCACATAATGTGTCCAAAGTAGGATAATTTGAGGGTCATTTGTGCCGCAAGTGAGAACTCTAGGTTGATTAGTTCAATGAACTGTTTCTTTGTTTTCTTGGCTGTCTCGGAAGTCTTCACCAACACCAAAATTCAAAAGGGTCAATACTCTTCCTATCCTGCTTCTCCAAAGTCCAACTTTCGCTTCCATAGAATGTCACAGGGAATACCATGGCTTGCATGATTCTGATCTTTGTAGGTATAGACACATCACAGCATTTGAATATCTTGTCTAAGGCCTTCATGGCTGCTCTACCAAGTGCTAGTCTGAGGAGTATTTCTTGACTGCTTTTTCCAAACATAATGCTCATACATTTTTTGTACGTTTTCTTCATGAAGCTTGGCTACTAAATTAAACATTCTTTCCTCAGATTTAAAAATAATCCAAATTAAGAATCTTTTAGAATTTCTACATGTTCACTTTCTGTATGTGTAAGAGAGTTTTAACTGATCCTCAGCATGGCAGGAAGTGTAGTTTCCTTTCCTTGCAGTTACAAAAAGAAAAGGTGGAAATCATATAGATTTCTAGCACAAAAGGAACTACACAAAGGACTAAAGATCTATTGCCCTCAACCCATACTAGATTTCAGCAGTGATTCTGCATGTGTCACTTGCCAGAGTTTCAGAGCACAAGCTTGCTCATTTATTTAGCATGACACTATACTCAAATCAGGTAAATCACCCAAATGATTGTGCTTAATTACCTATTTGCACATTCAGTTAACCAATCTGAATACCAAGGTGTAATAATTTATGTGATGGGCATTTGTGATTGCAATCAGTACACAATTCTTTGTATCTAGTTTAATGAATAGATTACAGATTTATAGGACGAGTAAAGGGAATAACATGCTTTTTATCAGCAAACAGTGATCCTGAAGTAGAACTAAGCTTTTCACAAGAAGGACACCATGTAATTACAGATTAAGCCATGGTATTCACTTTTCTTGGAGTTCTGCTTGTCTAAAATGTGTCAAGGGAGGGAGATGAAACCCCCCAGTGCATCCATGGAGCTTCATCTGCTGTAGCAAGCAACAGGCATCTCATGTGAACAAAGAAGGGCCTCATTGAAAGGTTGAAGTAACAGTTGATCAGTTCAGACTCTGGCATCTCCTGCTGTTGGATGTCAAGAAATAGGACCTAGAGATGGCTTCATCTGAGATATTGTAGAATTACTGCCAGTTAAAGCCAGTATACTAGAGATTATAGTTTGCCTTCTTGGCTATGTTTGTATGACATTCTTAATTCAGTTCATCTGTTTCCTGGGTTCACACAATGCATTGAATCGTAAACCAATTCAAAGGGCTGAGTTTGCATTTCAGACTTAGAAAAGATAGATATCTTATATTAACAATGTGGTAGGGGGTTCACCTAAGCTAGAAATTTATACTTGGAGTTTTCCCAGACAGACCTCTGCTTCTGGTTCCTCAAGCAGTGTCCACAGCCAGAATCACATTCAGGCCTTTGCTACAGATAAACAGGAGCTCCTTCTCCCTCCCCACTCCTCCTCATACTGGGAACATATTAGATGCTGTATGTCACTGCAAGAGCTCATAGACTTTCAGAAGAATATTTTTTAACACATGTCAGGGGGATAAGGGAGTAGAGAATCTTGTGGACAGCTTTGTATGCCTTTTTTGCCCATGACTGGTGAATCACCACTGGCAGAATCACATTGGCTGCATAATTTGATGCTATACCAAGGTGAACTTCAGTAGCACTTCCACCACATCCAGCTCACCTCCCCCCACATGCATAGATAGCTCACTTTCTTTGTTCAGATTTATTAGTTTAGTTTATGTTGGCTGTCTTGTAGTTTAGTGCTGAAGTCAAAAGGTGACACTTAAACATGATTAAAGAATGGCTCATCTTGTGCACCAATTCTGCCAGTTTCTGGTCCAGGAGGCTCTATTCAAGCCTTAGTACCTCCCAGTTGGGTTGTTGTAATGCTCTTTACATGGGGCTGCTCTTGAAGAGCATTCAGAAACTGCAACTGGTCCAGAGTGCAGTGTTTTGGGATGCTCCATGATGTTCCTCCATGGGAGCTGCACTGGCTCCCATTGGGCTTCTCCCAGTGGGCTTCTGAGTGCAATTCAAAGTGCTGGTTGTCACCTACAAAGCCCTACATGGCACATGGTCAGATTATTTGCAGGACCGCCTCTCTCCAATTGTTTCCATTTACCCTACCAGATCCGGCAGGGACTGCACACTCCAGGACCCTTCTAGTAGGAAATATCCTGTGGGACGTAGGAGTCATGCCTTCTCTGTCTCAATGGCTGCACTGAGTATTCCCCCAGAGAGATTTGGATGACCCTGATCCTCCTGGGTTTATTTATTTATTAACCAAATTTGTATGCTGCCCAGCTCCCAACAACTAAAATAAGGAGAATACAATGATAACCAAATGATAACCAATGACAGACTGGACAAAGAGGAAGCCTTTTTGTAAGGTATTTAAAACTTTGGTGCTCACTTGAGGGAATGATATTAAAGGCAAAACTGAAGTACTTTGGCCACAGAATGAGAAGACAGGATACCCTGGAGAAGATGCTGATGCTAGGGAAAGTGGAAGGCAAAAGGAAGAGGGGCCGACCAAGGGCAAGATGGACGGATGATATTCTGGAGGTGACGGACTCAACCTTGGGGGAGCTGGGGGTGGCGACGGCCGACAGGAAGTTCTGGCGTGGGCTGGTCCATGAAGTCATGAAGAGTCAGAAGCGACTGAACAAATAAACAACAAACTCCCTTAGGCATTGGGGCTGGGAGACTAAATCAGCCTGGGGAATCTGCCTGTTTTTGACTTTACAGATTGAAAATGAGATGATTTTCAGGCCATGGGCATATGTTACATCATTATGATGATGATTTTGGACTATTATTTTGGATGTTTTATTTTATGTTGATAGGGGGTTTTTTTGTTTTCTTTTAATCCTCTGTGCACTCTTGTGAGATGGGTGGCTACTGTATTTAAATTGCTCAAATCAAATCTTTATTATGATCATAGACCAGCATAGCTTAAATGAAAAAATAAAATATTATTTTGCAAAAATACAGGCGGTTACACATTCATATGGAAGGGAGCATGCCACAGAAGACATAAATGATGATGCAGTTTCCTGTGTGTCAGAAATAAACATGCACATGCAAACAAAGATGAATAAATATCAGATCACCCTTCTCACATGGAATCTGTAGTAAGTAGTCAATAGTAATATATCCCATATACATATACATATACATATACATATATATATTATAAGAGATTAAAGTAGCACCGTTTTAATGGCTTAGTTCCTACCATGAAAAACATGGTGCTAATTGGTAATTATACTAGTCCAATTACCAGCAGAATACCAATATTAAGGTGCCTTCGTTTTACACTCAGATGGACAATATTGCAAATCTATCAGAGACTCTTTAACAGCATTCCTAACATTATGATACTTGATATCAACATGCTTGCTTCGTGCTCTGACCTTATCACTCTTTGCAATCTGTATACATGCTTCACTATCATCGTATACACATATAGGCCCTTTAATTGTTATTTTAACATCCATTAACAATTGCCTATACCAAATTAATTCTGAACACAAATCAGATAATGCTGCATACTCCGCCTTTGCCGTTGACACGGCAACTGAACTTTGTTTACGAGAACTCCACCCAACCAAGGTGTTACCAAACATTATTATCAACCCTGTCATTGATTTTCTGTCATGTACATCGTTACCCCAATCACTATCTACATAGCATTTCAATTCCAATGGCTTACATGGTTTTATCAATAAACATTTATCAATAGTCCCCTTCAGATACCTAAACACACGTTCGATACCTTGCCAATGCCTCCGAGTAGGTTTGGTTACATATCTACTCAGAACATTTACTGAGTTCCCGATATCAGGACGCGACCATTGTGCTATATACAATAAACCTCCAATTATTGAATGATAGTGTTCTTGATCACATGAAGTTTGGTTATCATCTCCAGTCTCTGTTTTAACAAAATCTGTTGTCATCGGGGTTGAAAGTTCTTTACACTGTTCCATATTGTTCTCTCTTAGCAGTGCTTCAATTTTCTTCCGCTGCTCTAGAACATAACCCCCATCAACCTTCTGAATACCCATTCCTAGGTAATTCTTAATTTCTCCCAGATCTTTGACATCAAAGTGCTGTTTCAGATTTTCAGTAAATTCAATTACCCTTTGATCTTTCGCTATAAGACACAAATCGTCTACAAAAATCAAAAGCAAAATCTGTTCATCGTTTTCACATTGCTTTACATACAGACATGGGTCAGCTATACTACACTTGAATCCCATTCTTTGTAATTCCTTACCTAACCTAAGATTCCAGCAACGTGCCGACTGCTTGAGTCCATACAATGCTTTCTGCAACTTGTATACCCTTCCTGCAATCTTTGATTCATAACCTGGGGCTTCAATCATATAGATCTCTTCATTCAAATCAGCATGCAAATATGCTGTTGTGATATCATAATGCTGTACTACACAATTCCCAGCTGCTGCCATTGCTAAGGCAAACCTAAATGTCTCCCCTCTTAGTGTTGGTGCAAAAACTTCATCATAAGTCTGATTTTTTATCTGGGAAAATCCTTGTGCTACCAACCTAGCCTTATACTGAATATCACCATTAACTAAGGTTTTCTTCTTATACACCCATCTACAGCCTACAGCTCTATGCCCCTCAGGCAGCCTAGTAGATTTGAAAACCTTATGAGAATTAATGGCTTCATTTCCACATCCATAGCAGCTTTCCATCTACTCTGCTCGTGTTGTGGCAACTTCAATACGTCCTTGTAATTACGAGGTTCATAATCAATAAAACACACTTTTACATCACCTGGTGTATAACGCTGAGGTGGTATGCCCTTGTTAACTCTCTCAGATCTACGCAAAACTGTAGCATCCTGCATCATTGGCACACTAGGAGTTAATTCCTCTTCCTTCTTAATCACATCAGTGGCCTCTCTCCGCTCTGAAAACTCAAAACATCCCTGACTAGGAAGATATACCTCACTACTCCCGTGTAATCTCTGCCAATTGCTGTGCTCACTAAAACTTGCTGATCTAGAAATAACAACTTTCCTGCCATCAGTGAACCTATATCCCTTGGTCCCTGGCTCATACCCTACAAACGTCATCTTCTGTGCTTTTGCCTGTCCTTTCCTACGTACTTCCTTATGCACGTGAACATAGGCAGTGCACTCAAACACCTTCAAATGAGCTTATGGTGGCTTCTTGCCATATAACATATAATATGGAGTTTGGTTTACAGATACACTCCATAACCTGTTAATTAAATAATTAGCAGTTAATATTGCCTCTCCCCAGTATCCTCTTGATAACCCTGAGTCAGCAATGAGTGAATCCTTCACTGTCTGCAATGCCAAATTCCTACGTTCAGCCACACCATTCTCAGCTGAACTATGTGGGTTAGTTCTCCTATGCACAATGCCCCTTCTACCAAGCCATTGCTGAAAACTCCCACTCAGAAACTCTGTACCCCGGTCAGTTTGTAAACTACACACCTTTGTGCTATACCTTCGTTCCACAAACTGCACCCAGTTTCTAAACTTTTCAAATGTTTGACTTTTAGCTTTCAATAGGTAACAGAACCCAAATCTAGTGTAATCATCTACAATGACTAAAACAGATTTAGCACCCCCTATTGAAGCTGGTAATGGACCAATTAAGTCAGCGTGAACTAATTCAAAACATTTATGTGACTTCCTATCACTGAATTTGCTCACAGGAAACACCTTTGACTTTGCAACCTTACAAGCTGTGCAATCCAAATACACTTGGCACTTTTTCAATTCCATTCCAGAACTTGCTTCTGACATCTTTTCAATCACTTTGAAACTCGGATGCCCAAGCCTTCTGTGCCACAGGTGCGCACATGAATCATGTGTTGGCTTATTAATCGTAGCCACATGTTGGTTGCTGCTTGTCCTGGTTTGAACTATTTCATAAAGACAGTTTTGCAAAATACCTTTGCCACAAACATTGTTATCCTTCATGACAATACATTCATTATTTCCAAACTGTACAGTATAACCCTGTTTATCCAATTGTGACACACTAATTATATTGTACTCCAGTTCAGGTACACACAACATTGATAATTCAATATTTAACCCTGGTACATATACAAATTCCTTACCAGTCACAGATGCAATGCTTCCATTAGCTAGAGTAACATGATCTCTATCAGCCTGCCTAAAACTCTTAAACGTCTTTCTGTTATTTCCTATATGCTGACAAGCCCCACTGTCAATTAAAAATGGTCTCTTTAAATCTTGTTCTACACTTGAACTAATTAAAGACAGCTGTGCAGCTTCTCCCGGCTTGGAGATTTTCAGCTTGGCCTTCGGCTTCTGTTTCTTATCACAATCCCGCAACAAATGCTTTTGTGACCCACAGTTAAAACATTTTCGTAGATACAAAACATTCTCAGAATATTCCTTAACAGAAACACTGTTCTGCTTAGCACTAATTACATTAGAACACTGCTGCCTTCTTTGCTCTTCTTCCAGTAATCTGCCAGATAAGTAATTTATGGTCAAATCTTCCTCAGATAACGACCCAAAGCTCATTGCCAAAGTATCCCACGTTTCATTTAAAGAACTGAGAATTATATACACTTTGTTAGCTTCTGTAAATTGCATATCTCTCTGAGCCAATTCCTGGAACAACCCTGTCATATAATGCAGGTGATCCCTTATATTATCAGATACCCCTAATCTAGCGTGATAAAGTTTTCTTGTTAGTAAAACCTTACATAACGGTGAGCTTCTTAGATAAACATTCTTTAAAGCTTCCCAACACTTATAGGCTAACTGACAGTCTCTAACATAACACAATTGGCTATCTTCCAGACATAAAATTATGCTTGCCAATGCTCTATCGTCCTTTAGAGCAACTTCTTCATCTTCCAGGTCTGGTTCAGGGCAAAGTACACTCCTCCAAAGCCCTTCACGCCAAAGATACATTTCCATTTTATATGACCATGACGAATAATTACTGTCATTCAGTCTTTCCAGAGGAAAACCTCCCCCGACTGCTGCCGGCAACATCTTCGCTGTGCTCATCTGTCTTCAGCCCCTTCTGGGCAGACACCGATGATTAAAGACACAGACCTTATCAGAATGTCCTCCAGCTGCAAAACAAGCGTAGGAGAGGGAAAAAAACACACACACAGGCACGGAACCTGTTAAAGCTCCAAATCACTCCAAATAGCCACACGACTCCTGGATAGGCTTCCAAAGCTTCCAGCTCACAGACTGCACACGATCCACCGATCCACAGCCAGTGCAAAGCCTTCCGTCGTCTATGGCGTCTCTGCCGCCTCTGGGCCCGTAACCCTGTCAGAGGGAGCGCGCGGAGATGGAGCGGCCTGCCTCTCTCCTAGGCGCCAGTGATCCACGTACTATGCAGTAAATAGACTCCAAACAGAAGTTATATCAAATATCCTATTTACTTTATATACATACGTATTTACAGATCACTTCCACAAGTAACAAATGATACACCATCAACGATACAGCTTTCACGAGGTAAAATGGGAATAATGGGAACTGAGAATGTCCCTGTATATATAGTGAACCTGACCAATCACATTATAGGTCACTCTCGTTATTCACCACACCCAACCTAACTCTAAGCACTTGTTGAATGAGTCACACATGACACATCATTCCTACAACAATGGCTGCTAATTGGGTGACTGTGCAGAATATTTCACCTTTTACCTAGAAATCAAGCCTCTCTGTATAATTTATATCTAGAAGTAAATTCCTGGGTTTATCAAACCCCAACAGTCCATGAAGTCATGAAGAGTCGGAAGCGACTGAACAAATAAACAACAAACTCCCTTAGGCATTGGGGCTGGGAGACTAAATCAGCCTGGGGAATCTGCCTGTTTTTGACTTTACAGATTGAAAATGAGATGATTTTCAGGCCATGGGCATATGTTACATCATTATGATGATGATTTTGGACTATTATTTTGGATGTTTTATTTTATGTTGATAGGGGTTTTTTTGTTTTCTTTTAATCCTCTGTGCACTCTTGTGAGATGGGTGGCTACTGTATTTAAATTGCTCAAATCAAATCTTTATTATGATCATAGACCAGCATAGCTTAAATGAAAAAATAAAATATTATTTTGCAAAAATACAGGCGGTTACACATTCATATGGAAGGGAGCATGCCACAGAAGACATAAATGATGATGCAGTTTCCTGTGTGTCAGAAATAAACATGCACATGCAAACAAAGATGAATAAATATCAGATCACCCTTCTCACATGGAATCTGTAGTAAGTAGTCAATAGTAATATATCCCATATACATATACATATACATATACATATATATATATATATAATAAGAGATTAAAGTAGCACCATTTTAATGGCTTAGTTCCTACCATGGAAAACATGGTGCTAATTGGTAATTATACTAGTCCAATTACCAGCAGAATACCAATATTAAGGTGCCTTCGTTTTATCAGGCACCAGTAATGAGACACAGCACGCAGAGGTTAAGAAAGGACTCGGGGCAAGTGACTTAAGCTTGAATTAAGAGAGAACCTTCTGTTGCCAAATTCCAGGGGGAATATTCACCCTTAAATTGCCAATAAAATATGCTCACAAGTTGGGGAAACTCTATCAAGTCTGATATTTAAATCGTTAAATGTTTTTTCTGCAATCCCGAAGTGATGACAGTCTCTGCAGCTTAAACAGAGAAATGAAGGTGTTTAGCTCCACACGATGGGGGAGTGGATGTCTTCTTCACCCCAAATGGGCCAAAAAAGGAATAAGGAGCTGAGCTGTGGATCTTTTCCTGGTAATTAATGAGCTTTTCGGCTTAATGGTGGTTGCCTATGCTTTGGATCAACTCTCTTCGCTGGTCATCAGTTGTGGGGAAATGCCTTGTATTACTTAATTGATAGAAAAGTCTTAACATAATGCAGATGAATGAATCCACTCCAAAAATTCATCATGCAAACCAGCGCATTCTCCCTCCAGGGCCAGTCAGCAGCCACGATGCTTAGCAATTAGGGCCCAATTCATGCCAGCAACTCCAAGCCTTTAAAGGAAGAAGAGAACAAATATATCTACAGTATAAATATTGCATGCCAATAAAGCCTAGAATGATACTCCAGGATTTTTTCTTTATAACTGAAGCCATTCTTACAGTACAAATCTCAAGCTGCCACTTGTCCTCATTACTCTTCTGTTATTTTCCATTGTTTCGAAGCAGCAGAAGAGGCAAAATAAAACCCTTCAAATGTCAAACTAGCAGGTCATAAATAAACAGCTCCCTCGCTCAGTGCCAAACACTTTTGTTCCATCTTTTTTTTTTTTGGGGGGGGGGGGGAAACATTACTCAGCGTAACATGAAGCCTAATTAAAATTTTACACAGTATGTCTTTTAATTAGATATGGCTGGAGTAGTGAAAGCTATCAATAAGTACCAGGATAATTGCAGAAAATGGCTTTTCAGAAATGAACAGCAGGCACGAATCTACTTGGCCACAGGGTGCTGGTTGAAAGTCACAGCCTTGACGGTGGGGTTTAGGGCTGAAAAAAATCCATCTGATCACTAGGGGGCAGCCAAGAGATACAGAATTCTCTAACTGTTTTGCTACCCCCTATATGAATCTAAAAAAAAGGGGTGTGGTGGCTCAGCGGGTAAGACGCCAGGCTTGTTGATCGCAAGTTCGGAGGTTCGAATCCCTAGCCCCGCGTGACGGAGTGAGCTCCCGCACTCGCCCCAGCTCTTGCCAACCTAACAATTCGAAAGCATGCAAATGCAAGTAGATCAATAGGTACCACTTTGGTGGGTAGGTAACAGCGTTCCACATGCGTCATGCGGCCACATGACCACAGAAGCGTCTTCAGACAACGCTGGCTCTTCGGCTAACAAACGGAGATGAGCACCGGCCCCTAGAGTCGGACACGACTGCACAAATGTGCGGGGGGAACCTTGACCTTTACTTATATGAATCTGGATTTTTGCAGCCATGCTGATATGGTAGCCCTAAATGGGTTGGGAGGATGCTCAGGACCCGTGCATAATAATTCACAGCACAACGCACCATGTTTCATGCACTGTCAGCTCACCTGTGAAAAAGATTCAGCTCTGGTTGGGCTCTGGCTATCACATTCAAACAACAGGAAAACCAGGCTGCAATTTTATCTTTAGCGTATACATTTCTGACAGATTCTCGAATACATTTAAGAACATCATGCAGGTGCACATACACACAAACAAGCATACAAACCTGAACTCTGTATATATACATCATTTAGTTAAATGATGCTATGCACAATGGCAATGAACCACTCAGCAGCTTTAGAATGAATCAGTGCTTTTAAATTCCCTACACATAGAAGTCAAAACTCACCTATATAAAATAAAGGTTTGATAAGGAGCAATTTTGTCTTTAGCTTTATTTTAAACGTTCACAATAAGTGCCTGCTCTGTACAGATCCTTGTTACCTTGCTTGCTTCTTTCTTGAGAGAGTGTGAGAGAATAAGTGAAAACAATTTCTTTTTAAAAAAAATCCTATGTACTGTATATATTTATTTAGTTGATGAATGCAGTAAGCACCAAACAAAAGATTTAGGCATGATTGGACTGTCACAGATACAACACAACAGGCAGAACTTTTATGTCACCTCAAATCACTGCAAGCATCATTCTTATCAGTGAAATCAGTTGACACATTCAGCTGCTACCAGTTGTCAAAACCTGGTTCACATGTGTACATTTGCCATTTGACAACTAGATACCACATTATGACACATCTGTATAAAAGTGTGACAGCAGAGCGTGGGTAAAATATTCTCCATGACCTTAAGCACAATACTTTCAATGAACCCTCTTCACACATTCGATTGCTTTTCATCAGGTACATACACATCAACTGTCTCTCTGTGTTTTTGTATGTATAAATCACCCTAGAAGTACAATGAATCAACTGTAGAGAACCCAAGTAAGGCATAGATACTTTGAACTGTTCTTCTGCTGCAAAAGACTGTCTAGTCATTAAATTAATAGTGTTTGCATATGTCAGATTTGGTCCTTAAATTACACATGATGTGCAAACATGATGTACGTGATGCCCATGATCTTCAGCAGGCTTTGAAGAAAAGGGCAGAGTTCGCTTTTCATAGTTCTTAATGAATCATTTGTAGAGGGATGTGGGTTGCCGACTGTTATTCTGACCAGGCCACATCTAACTTTTTTAACCAGTATGTTTGGGCAATTTTTTGTGTTTGCTCAAATGGCAGAGAATGCATGACATTATTCCTCCCCACGTATTCACTGCGATCTAAGCATTCAGGACAGACCAGAAGCTCATATCAACAATGAGAATGAATTGACCATGTATCCCAGTATTTTTTCCTCCCAGAGATATTGATTAGCTTCTCCAAATACACCTGTTTATTCCTTTTAAAAACATTTTCTTTTCATCCTCAAGGAAATGTTTTAAATGACCCTCTGTTCACACTCAGGAGAGTAACATGGTGTCCAACAAACACTTTTTGTATTAAAAATTGAGAAGTAATTTTTGAGAGTTTAAGAAATGGCATTGGTGAGGACAGGAGGAGGCTGGGGAGATTAGCAGATCTGAAGTTAGTTGATCCATTGAAAGAGTTGGAAAGTTACACTCATCTCCTTTAAGTTGAATTTGAGTCCTGCTGACCTTGTGGACCTATCCATGAAGTTTTTTGCCAACAATACAGGTAGTCCTCAACCTACGACCAGAAGCTATTCAAAATTACAATGGCACTGAACGAATGGTGGTTATGACTGGTCCTCGGAGTTCCAGCCATCCCAGCATCCCCGTGGTCACATGATCATGATCTGGGCACTTGGCAACCAGTTCGCACTTACGATTGGTTGCAGTGCCCTGCAGTCACATGATCGCCATTTTCAACCTTCCCTGCTGGTTACCCCTCGTGCATCCTCCCCAGCCTGCACCGCACCCCTGCGCACCTCCCCTGACCCGCGCCGCACCCCCGTGTACCTTCCCTGACCCATATTGCACCTCTTGTGTACAACTAGTGCAGCTCACAAAGCAGAGGTGTTACATGGGCTTACCAAGCATCACTGCCTGCACCACTGCATTCTGGACCAGTTGAAACTTCTGATGGTCTTCAAGAGTAGCCCCATGTAGAACACATTGCAGTATTCAGGCCATGAGGGGACTGGAGTGTGAGTGGCTGTCTGAAGGGCCTCCCAATCTAGGAAAGGACACACATTTTCTTTAGAAGCTCAAGGCAGCTTACATGGAGATCTCTCTGTATTTTTGCCACCTGGCCTGGGACGACGGAGGTGGTAGTGCCTCCTGGGGCTGGCTGGCCCCATAGCTCCACTATCTATTCTGCGGGTCCAAGCCCATCCTGGATTTTATTTTATTATGTTTTGTTTGTGTTTTTAGATATTTTGTATAGTTTTTAAATTTTTTATTTATTGTAACCCGCCCAGAGTCCCTTGTATGGGAGATGGGCGGGGAATAAATTTGAATAATAAATAAAATAAATAAATGTTATGCCCAGAACAATCCTGACAGGTAGGCTTGGCTGAGGTTCCCCATGGCTGAGGATGGACTTTAACCTTGGTTTCTTCAGTTCTAGTCCAATATCTTATGCACTACAGCACATTGACTCTTGGTATAGAAGGAGTATTAATGATTGGATACCATCTTGAGTGCAAAAATTCTTCGGATAATTACTTACTCAGTAAAATGTTCAGAGAAGAACATCTCTACCAGATGTGAAGAAGAACACCTATATTGGGCAGGATAAGGGACTTCAGTGTAGGGGAGGAAAACCTTTTTTGAGACTAGGGTCTGCACCATTTTTTAATGGTTTCTGACATGGTGACCTGATGAAATAGCTGGGGGTGGGGGGGCAAGACCAAAGTGTTTTACACTGATGGCAGGCAGGGCAGTTATGTTGCTGTTGTTATTTTAACAACATAGGTTTGCTAAGCCTTTTACAAACGTAACATATTCAGTTTGCATTTTACTTCCACAAATAAATCCAAAACAGTGGCAATCCAATTTTGGCAGTGCAATTGAGGAGGGAAATTCAGGGCCCACAGAACAGGAGCTGGGAGGCCACATGGGGCCAAAGGACAGCAACAAGCCCAGCCTGTTCTGAAGTTTAATTCTGCCGTTACAATACTGGCCGGGGAACAAGGGCAGCCTCGTGGCATAACTCAGACTGTGACAAGGTGTACCACTAAAACTGGCATGTGGACTTATGTGTTTATTTGCAGGGCTTATAGGCTCACTACACAACCCGTGACCAATTGGGTCATCCTTCCAGAGATATTTCCTTACCTAAACAGAGAAACAGAACGACCACGGGTGGGCAAAAAAGCAGTGGGCGCGGGAGCGACTTCTGACTGCCTGCCGGCTTCCCCGTTGACTTTGCTTGTGGAAAGCTGGCAGGGAACATAGGAAATCACTCCTCCTCCTCCTCAGCTGAACTGTGGAACTGCCTGCCACTTTGCTAAGGGGAGGAGGAACAAAGGAGCCGTGGACCACAAGGAAAAGTGCACCCCTGCTCCCCATCCTGGCATGTCCCCAAGAGCCCCCCTCCCTCTAAGGAGGAAGAGGGCTCACCTGTCAACTACTGGCACCCCCCATCCAGCCCTACCTGGCCAGCAGACATCCAAGTTGCTCCCTCGTCCTTCCTTCACTGTCCACCGCTGTTAAGAGATTTCAAATTTTGGCCTCCGGTTCCAAAGCAGCCAATCACCGCTCACCTGTTAGACCTTGCCACCAGCCGATTGGGCACAGTGGCCAGAGGGAGGCAGGAAAGAAGGTGGGGATATGCCCCTCCCATTTTCCCTTGTGCCATGCATAGAAACCTACGGTTTCTGGGAACTGTACTTGGAAGGCACGGTGATGCTGAAGCGGCACAACTTTGCCAAATTTCAATCCCATGGGAGTAATGGGTCCTGGATTTTGGATGCATTCTGTAAATTAGCCCATCTGAGGTACCTTGGTTCAAAAACTGTTGTCTGTTTCGCCCAATTGAAGGTTACAAACAGACAAACACTGAGAGTTTTAGTAGTATATAGATCCAATCAGCCAACTCTAAGCAGAGCGTAACACCCCAAATACAGAATTTGGGATTAAAAAGCAAACAAATCATCAAATTTAAAAACAGATGTCAGCCCCAGCCCCAAAACTTCAGGGAATCAATCCAGCCAAACTTCAGTTCTTTATTTGCTTATACCATACAGACAGAATCTTACCAGACTGAAGCTCCTCTATCTAACCCAAGGGGAAATAACCTGGGAAGGCTCTAGGGCAGGGGTATTCTGAACCTCTTAGTTTTCCCACATTCCATTTCTGGACTATGTCTCCATTTATCTTGTCCTCCTCCTTGGAAAGTGCTACCTCCTTCCTGAGAACCAGCAGCATTACTGAAAACCACCGCATTATATATTGTAGTCACATATAAAAAGCAGGAATCACATTCAAAATGATTTTTTAAAATATATATTCATCATCTGGAGAGTTAGTTATAAACATCCCAGCCTCCATGACTTGGTGAAATAACCAGGTTCTCCCCAATGTTCTAAAAATCAGGAGGGAGGGGGCTGTTTGTATTATCTGGGGAATGCTATTCCAGAGGAAGGGGTCAGCAAGGACTGAAAAGGCATCTTTCCATGGCCCCTGAAAATGGCACTCTCTTGTTGAGAGGACAGTGTAGAGAGTCTGCCCTGCTAGGTCTTATAGGACAGGCAGATGCCACCAGGAGAGGGCCGTCCCATGGACCCAGGCTCTGACCATGAAGGGCTTTAAAGGTGACAACTAGGTATAAATTAAAGCTGTTCTATGCTGCCACTCAATTGCTCAGCGGGTAAGACACCAGGCTTGTCGATTGGAAGATCGCAAGTTCGGAGGTTCGAATCCCTAGCCCCGCGTGACAGAGTGAGCTCCCACACTAGCTCCAGCTCTTGCCAACCTAGCAATTCGAAAGCATGCAAATGCAAGTAGATGAATAGGTACCACTTTGGTGGGAAGGTAACAGCGTTCCGCGTGCATCATGCCGGCCACATGACCATGGAAGCATCTTCGGACTACGCTATCTCTTCGGCTAACAAACGGAGATGAACACTGGCCCCTAGAGTCGGACACGACTGCACAAATGTGGGGGGGGACCTTTACCTTTTATGCTGCCACTGAATAATCCCCAACTTTGGCCGTATTCATTTTACTTTAGTATAATTTACAGTTCTTCTACCACAGAATTCAAGGAAGCTTATATGGTGTTACCAGGTGGTCTCCCATCCAGGCACTAAAACCTTCTTCTTTTTTTTTATCTGTTCCATTGTGTCCAATTCTCGGAGACTGCCTGGACAAGTCCCTGCAGTTTTCTTGGCAAGGTTTTTCAGAAGTGGTTTGCCATTGCCTCCTTCCTAGGGCTGAGAGACAGGGACTGACCCAAGGTCACCCAGCTGGCTTTCATGCCTCAGGCAGGACTAGAACTCATGGTCTCCTGGTTTTTACCCTGATGCCTTAACTACTAAACCAAACTGGCTCTGTAAAACCTTCTTAGCTTCCACAAAGTGTCTGAATTACCTGCCCTCATCCCATGACTTTAGCCTCAAACTAGCAAGAAGGAACCATTTCAATCCTTTGGGGAAGGCAGTAAATGTTGTGGGTGACAGCTTTTCAGTACGAGCGTTTTTTCTCTCTCTCTTGAAAATCAATTTGCTGCTGCTTGCAAGGCTGGCAATTTACTTGCTAGTACTGAGTTAACCTGAAAATGTCTAAGCCGTTCTCAGTTCTACCATATGGTTTGTTTCTAGCTGGCAAGCATTTTGTTCATTAGGGTGGTCCCTTGGCACAGGTTTGGATCCCTGCAGGAAGGTCTCAAATAGGGAGTCAGCAGGTGGAAGGGGGCAAAAATGAGCAGGAATAACTGGGAGTGGGCAAGGAAGTAGAGATAGACAAGGGAGCTGGGTGGGTGGTGTGGTGGTAAAAGGTACTCCCCCCCACACACATGTAAACTACATTCACTACCAAACCTATGAGATCCCTCCACCCCTTACATATGAGCTGCTTAAAGTGCCCTTGTAAGAAAACCTTCACAGCAAACTGAATTGCCCCTGAGTGGTGACGGGGGAAGACTCAGTCAGGAACCTGTGGCCAGTAAACCAAATTGTTTCTATTCACTGACCATATCTCAAAGATTGTATGGTTAGCATGCTGACCTAGTAGGAAGGAATAAATAACAATAAGGACACACAGATGGGTTTATCTGAAATATTCCAACGTCACCCTATAATTTCCACTGTGTCTGCCTTTTTCTTTGTCTTGCCTTTGCAATGTAGTGGGCCAAAGGCATATAAGGCCTGGTTCTGCTTTTGCTCAGGGCCACTCAGCAAAGTGCCAAAGCTTTGCTGGGGGTCCAGTATATACTGTATCAATGATTACATGCAAATAAAATTATGTTGCATCTTCAAAGTGATTTGGTTGTTTTAGGTGAACCAGGTAGGTTTTGGCCACAACAGTGAGGTGAGTAAAGAAGATGGAAGAGAGCAGTAGAACCGGTGGATGGATGGACTGGCAGGCAGGGAGCAGATGAAAAGTATATCTGGATAGAAAGAAGGAGAGCTAGCTGAAGGCATCTTGGATGATATTGCTGTTATTGCCAAAGGTGGAAGTGTGTTATGATTTCTCTGAATATTTGCTCCTGAAATAAAGTTTGTTTCTAGCCTTTTAATCTTCCTTCACCCAACACTATGATTATATCACTTGATCTGTGCATATGTTCTATGGGGCCAACCTGCAATGGAGTTTGCTGCAGATGCTTCCAGTGGCTATTCAGATCTTATTGTTTTCGTTAGCACTAACCTTAGCAATAGATTGAAATTTGCTCACTGCTGCTGTCGGTCTGCATCAGCTTATAGATTCCAAATAACACACCTTCAAGCCTAACAAAGGTTCTGCTTTCTTACAAAAAGCTGTTGAGGTAGAAGGAAAATCTTTATGGGATGAGTCATACTAATGATCAAGCTATGCATTCACATAATTCATCAGGTATTAATCTTACTGCTAGTAAAATTAAGTAGTAGAGAGAACAAACTAGCTATTTCCAGGTACTTACCCTTTAAGTAAACAGATGTATTTTTATATTGAGTGAGCCATGTAAAAGTTATTGAAAATTAAAGAAATTATAAAATATAAATGATAGGTCTGTGGAAAACATAAACTGCAAGTGGAAATATTAAAATAGAAAGACTGCCATAAAACCCAAATTTACCCAAGGCATATCAGAGTTATAGCAGTTGTCCAAATTTGCTTCCATTTAGATCCACAGTAATGTAAGTATAGTATAAATTTTACTTTTTGTTATACACATATCATTTAAATCTCACCTAAAAGTTCCCTGGTATTGGTTATACAAATGGCATAGCTTATAAACACAGTTTGTAATGGCACAGAACAGCTGTGCAATTATTTGATTCAATGAAATGGTAAAACAACTGGAATTATGTGCAGCTTGATTCTATTCTGCCATGAGGGCTTCCAATCCACTGGAAAAATAGCATACATGATAACATAGATTCTACCTAGCATTAGTGGGTTATCCACAGGACTGAATGGTATCCTAAAACTCGAGCTTCCCCATAAGTGATAGTAATGGACAGACCTCAAAATGTACAGGTGTAGTCTTGGGGAAAGGAATGCATTTCCCTATTGTTAATGCAAAAAAACCCAGATCATGGCATCTGGTCCCATCACTTCCTGGCAAATAGAAGGGGAAGAAATGGAAGCAGTGACAGATTTTATTTTCTTGGGCTCCAAGATCACCGCAGACGGTGACTGCAGCCATGAAATTAAAAGACGCTTGCTCCTTGGAAGGAAAGCTATGGCAAACCTAGACAGCATATTAAAAAGCAGAGACATCACCTTGCCGACAAAGGTCCGTATAGTTAAAGCTATGGTTTTTCCAGTAGCAATGTATGGCTGTGAGAGTTGGACCATAAGGAAGGCTGAGCGCCGAAGAATTGATGCTTTCGAGCTATGGTGCTGGAGAAGACTCTTGAGAGTCCCTTGGACTGCAAGGAGGTCAAACCAGTCAATCCTAAAGGAAATCAACCCTGACTGCTCATTGGAAGGACAGATGCTGAAGCTGAAGCTCAAATACTTTGGCCACCTAATGAGAAGAGAGGACTCACTGGAAAAGACCCTGATGCTGGGAAAGACTGAGGGCAAAAGGAGAAGGGGACGGCAGAGGATGAGATGGTTAGATAGCATCACCGATGTAATGAACATGAATTTGAGTAAACTCCGAGAGACAGTGGAGGACAGGAAGGCCTGGCGTGCTATGGTCCATGAGGTCACGAAGAGTCGGACACGACTGAACGACTGAACAACAACAACAACAAATTGTTAATGCTGTTTAGTTGAGGTTGATCATTTTTTTTCTACCACCATTATTCACTTCCATTCAGAGTTGAGATGTATTTTGCTTTCACTGATGCAGCCAACTTGATGATGACATAATGTTGTCTACATGCTCTACATGAGCATCCCCAGCATTAAAAAAAGGGGGATGGTTTGAGGGAATTTAGCAGCCAAGTGACTCCTGGTCAGGAATAAAAAGGCTATCATGGGAAGAAGATTTTGTTCTTAAAGAAGGCACATACTGTAATGGTCTAAATCAGTGGCAAGTCCCAGCCTTTTACCCAAGTAACAGTTACTTTGCAATTGACCATTAGCATTCCTTTTCAACCGTGTCAATGAAAAACTAAGAAAAAAGTACACAGCCTCTATTTTTTTAAAAAATAGCTTAATGATGAGTAACTGACCCAGCTATATGGTCTCCTCAAGCCTCTAAAGTAGTACACCCAATTCAGGGTGACCCACTTTAAGAGGAGATTGCCAAAATGGGTTCAGTATTTGTCCCATGAATGAGTTGAGTCTAGGTTTATTATCTTAGAGACAAGAAGATTAAGAGGGGTGGAGACTATATATTTATTTGGACTTCAAATAATTGGGAAGCCCTCATGCAGAGATAGAGCTAACTTGTTTGTTGCTCCACAGCAGCCCTAGAATCAATGGATGTTCTTTCTTAACATAAACATAAATTGAGAGAAAGCAGAATTCAGGTAAGCATTAGAAGAGTTCTAACAGTAAGAGTAAGAGTAAGGGGGCGTGGTGGCTCAGCGGGTAAGACGCCAGGCTTGTCGATCGGAAGTTCGGAGGTTCAAATCCCTAGCCCCGCGTGACGGAGTGAGCTCCCGCACTCGCCCCAATTCTTGCCAACCTAGTAATTCAAAAGCATGCAAATGCAAGTAGATAAATAGGTACCACTTCTGTGGGAAGGTAACAGCATTCCGCGTGCGTCATGCCAGCCACATGACCATGGAAGCATCTTCGGACAGCGCTGGCTCTTCGGCTAATAAACGGAGATGAGCACCGGCCCCTAGAGTTGGACACGACTACACAAATGTGCGGGAGGAACCTTTACCTTTACCTAACAGTAAGAGCCATTTTACAGTAGGACAAAAAGCCTTGAGAGATGGTCATTTATTTTTTATTTTATTTTTTGGGAAGGTATATAAGCAGAGGCCAGACAGCCAACTGTCAGGAATGCTGCAATAGCAAGATTCTTCTGCGAAGGAGCAGAGTCAGTCTAGATTACCATGCTAGAGGTTATGTTGAGCTTTGCATTATGTTCAGGGGTAGGTAGGACTGGATAAGGAACATTAAAAGCGGGCAGCAACTTCTGTGAAAGTACTCTTAAGTTAGTAAAGAGGCCTGAATGGGGCTGGACTTGTAACCGGGTAACGAGATCCCATTCTAAGAACTTAGCTGCCATGTACAATTATACGTTCTGCACTATTACGTCTTGCACAATTGGCACAATATTAAAACTACTATGCATCATATGTGGATTATTAGATTACCAACCGGGCCTAATGTGGATTGGATTTGATTTTTTTTTAATGATCCTATTCTTTTCTTTTTTTAAAATGCACAACCATTTGAACTGCAATATTTCCTGCCATGACCCTTTTATTGACATTCTTCTGAAAGAAGAGATATTTCATGAATATTCATGGCATACTTTAGATCACTGTGTTGGAGAACACAAAGCAGAGGCAGGAAAGGAAAGGAAAGAGGAGTCAGTGTGTGCTCAGTCTTCTTGTATGCATAAAGTCCAGAAATGGCTGAGCAAGTAGGCAGTGGCCTGTGAAAAGATGACGCTGGGCTAGACTTGAGAGAATGAATAAGAAATAGCAGAAAGCTAAATGCATTCATAGGCAATGCATCTGGAGTATGTACAAGGGAATCTGAGAGGGTTATGATAAAGACAGAAATATAAACCATGGAAGACCAGTGGTCTTGCATCAATGGTTGGAGCATAAACTTGGATAGCCATCGTATTAAAGGACTGGCCATGAAGTCTTTCAAGCTTTAATCTAGCCACATCAAAAACACGTACTCTAAAAGATCCTCAGCTCTTCCTCAGTAGCATGTGCAGTGCCATCCAATCAGAGGGCTCCATCATCTGGCACCATATTGTCAGTCACTTTATCTTGTCTATCCGTGCAATTTTCATGGCAAAATGCAAGAATAATTTGCCTTTCCCTTCTCCTGAGCAGTATGAAAAGATGTCTTTGCTGTTGTCACTAAAGTGAACACCTGCCTCCAGTATCTTCCTATATTGCTTCTGCCCAACATAGATGCCTGTTTGTTTTAGCTGGGCAACTGGGATGATCTTCATGACCTTGGGTGACCTTGCTGGGATCATATACCCTTGGACCACATCTACATTCCTGGCATTCTTTGCTCATTCCTCCCAGGAATATCCCACACACCCACTCCGATTCCCCACCACAATGAAGCAGTATAACAGGACATGAGGAGGGGGTATTGTTTATTAACAAGTGCATTTTTTCCCTCTAACTGAAACCAAAAGATAAAAATTTAACCATTTTGTTTCCACCCCCTTTTTTCTGACTTTTGATTTCCTGTCTGGAATTCTGGATTAATCAAGAATAAAAATTGGATATGAGCTGTGTTATGAAAGCTTGCTCCAAAAAACATAGATTCTATTTGTTTCATTGTTAACCTATCAAAACTTATCTGTTTGGATTCCGTGCTAGGGATAGATCAATCTGTCAATTTAGTTTCTTTTAATTTTTCATCTTTTTAAACTGTTGAGTTTGATTTTTTTACATTTCAGCATTTTTTAAAGTTCATACTAAATTCATATGTGCATTTGTCCATATTTCACAAATGCACAGATTTTTGTTTACATCTTTCACCTTATGTACAATTTTTTAAAACAAATTTCCCAGATACAATGCATTTCTCTAGATTGTTTTAATGAATATGTGTACTTTTGTGCTGTTTCTTTTTCCCAAATGTATGTATTTTTTAAAAAGATGACTGAGCTACATTGTAAAATTCAGGAAAGTATGATTTTCCCTGGCAGCAGCTTTCTTGCCCCCTCTTAATCACTGAAAATAGCATTCCTTATTGCATGAATAAAGAAAGTAAACAAAGAAACTATGCTTCCCCCAAATTCCTCACAAAGGTAAAAAGCAATTGCACATTGAACATGTTCTTGCCTCAAAGCTTTTGGAACTGCTGTCTTCTTCTTAACTCTGAGGCATTTGTTGATTGAATGAGGAGAACGAACTGTCCACAGACTTCTTGTAACCTAGTGTAGGTCCCAGCGAGCTTGCTGGCATTGGTTTCTATAAAGACCCAGAAGCTGCTGGTACCCTACTCTCTTTGACTGCAAATGGTACCCAGGATGTTTTAGAACCAAGGCTAATGATTGGTATTTCCACATTTCGACAGCGTAGAACTAAAGAGGTACCAGAATCACAACATGATTACAGAAAAGGCTTGAGAGAATCAATTCATCCCCTTAGAGCAGGAATGAGTAATGTGTGGCCTGCTTAATGTTCAGCTCTCATAGCCACAGTGGTGATAGAACTGAAAACCAAAACATCTGGAGAGCAGCAGATTGAAGGGATGCAGTCTTAAACTGCATTCACACAACGTGCTTAACGTTGGTATTGGATTAACCATTTTCTGGTTAATTCAGGAAGCCAGGGAGATGGTGCCATTCTTTCATCAAAGAGCTATCCCTTTGCCAATTTTTTTTTCCAACAAGTGCAGGCTTGTTTTGGAATCTATGTGCCAGGAGAGATATTCAGTGTGCCTGCTCTATGAAGTAGCAGGTGTTGATTCAATTGCTCCTTCCCTGTCCATACGGTGAGTCAGCTGACAGTAAGTGAGATTTGCAGATGCTTATTCAATTGTGAGTTACTCAACTCTGTTGGTATTCTGCTCAAATTAATTTAGCAGTGTTCTCCCACCTCCTGCTTGCCTCTTTCCTGGATATTTAAACTACAGCCTTGGAGTGTTTTATTTTTCCTATTTATTTTCTGTTGCAGAAGCATACCTTGTGCAGTAATGATCTTTGTTTTTCTTTATGAGCTGCTGAGACCTACATTCCAGTAGCTTTAATTGCTTACTTCACATTGCACTTTCAGACTCTCTGCCTTTCATCCTTGGATTCTAAATGGAGAAGGTTATCAGCAATCCAGTGCAGCCACCCAATCTTTTTAGAAACACTAATGAATTTTGCCAATCTGTGAAAGCCAATGCATATTATGTGCAGGTTGCAGGGCACTGGAAAGCGCTTTTCATTACAGTTCCACAGGGGTCTTAATTATTACGCTAGCCTTTTGTGGGCAACATTCATACTGCCTCCAGAAAAATTGTGCTGGCACGCTTAGAATCTATAGGACTGTGTAATTTTCATGTATCCCATTATTCATATTTTTTAACTTTAAGGTTGGCATTATTTCAACCAAATTAGCAGAGGTAAGTGCAGAATTCTTCTCAAAGAAGAAAGGTATTTAATAAAAATGCCAAGACATACACACATATTTAAGCTAACATGCCTATATCTATTAATTTAGGGTTACCAAATGTAGGCTGCAAAAAACCAGATGACTACTAGATGGCAGCAAAAGAAATAGAAAAACTGTTTTCTACATTTAATTATCGTCTTGATTTTTGCAGCCAAGATTTGGAAGCCCTACATTAACCTGATAGTGCAGAGCTTTCCAAACTGTGTATCGGGACACGTTAGTGTGTCGGCTGCAGTGTCTGGGTGTCCGAGCCCTGCCAGTATTCCGCACAGGTCCTAGTGTCTGCCTTGTGCCCTGCTGTAAGAGTATGTCGCGAAATGATGCCCTGCTGTAAGAGTGTGTCGCAAAATGATGCCCTGCTCTAAGAGTGTGTCGCAAAATGATGCATGTCTAAAAAGTGTGTCACCAACATGAAAAGTTTGGAAAGCTCTGTGATAGTGTTTATTAGATTTCTATCCTCCTATCCTGGGGTTACCAGATGTCTGACAAAAGGAGGATGTATCCTCCTTTTTGTCCTCATGTCCTCTGTCTGGCAGGCATAGCCTTAAAATAAAATATTGTCTGGGTTTTGTTTTGTTTTTGAGTACTTGTTGGGGTTTGATAAACCCAGGAATTTACTTCTAGATATAAATTATACAGAGAGGCTTGATTTCTAGGTAAAAGGTGAAATATTCTGCACAGTCACCCAATTAGCAGCCATTGTTGTAGGAATGATGTGTCATGTGTGACTCATTCAACAGGTGCTTAGAGTTAGGTTGGGTGTGGTGAATAACGAGAGTGACCTATAATGTGATTGGTCAGTTTGACTATATAAGCAGAGATATTCTGTATTTCTTTTATTCCCATTTTACCTCGTGAAAGCTGTATCGTTGATGGTGTATCATTTGTTACTTGTGGAAGTGATCTGTAAATACGTATGTATATAAAGTAAATAGGATATTTGATATAACTTCTGTTTGGAGTCTATTTACTGCATAGTATGTGGATCACTGGTGCCTAGGAGAGAGGCAGGCCGCTCCATCTCCGCGCGCTCCCTCTGACAGTACTTTAACAAGATCTCTCTTCCTGAGCAGCTTTTCTCCCCTGCGCGGTAATTTTTGTCGTAGATGCCAAGAAAGTTAAACAGTGTGTCCTCCTTTTCCCCCCATGTGTCCTCCTTTCCAATTATCGGTGTCCTCCTTTGCCTGTTCAGGTAGCTGGTAACCCTGTTCTATCCTATCGTATCCTCCCTTAGGAGCTCAAGGAATCAAAACTAATACTTACTTCTGCAGATTTATCCCCACAACAGCCCTAGCTGACTATTGACTGAACCTGGGTCTATCCAATCAAAGTCCAATATCTGGCATGGAATACTTTTCGTATACAGGATTGCTTATCTCTCACACACGCTAAAAAAAAAACACCTAAGGAATTAATATAGCAGCTATGCCACCCAAAAGGGGCAGAAAAGGTTTTAAAATGTTCTGTCTAAACTGGAGAGCTACTTTGGTGTAGTGTTTAAAATACTGAGCTAGAAACCAGGAGACTGAGTTCTAGTCCTGCCTTAGGCATAAAGCCGGCTAGGTGATTTTGAGCCAGTCACTGTCTTGTAGCCCTAAGAAGAAGGCAATGGCAAGCCACTTCCAAAAATGTTGACAAGAAAACTGCCTGGGCTTGTCCGGGCAATCACCAGGAGCCAATAATGACTCAAAGGCACACATATAAAAAACCCTAGAGAAACATTCACAAAGATGGCAAGAGGATTTCAATGCAAGCAAATGTAAAGTTGTGCAAATCATTACAAAAACCAAACTAAACAAAAACACCCTACTAACTTCCAATACAAACTAATAAAGTCTGAGCTAGCAATGTGTGATCAGGAAATAGATTTAGGGATTGTGATATTTGAATGAGAACATTGACCTGGTGCTAATAGGGAAGCAATTCCATGCTAGAGATTGTTAGCAAAAGAATAAGCAATAAACCTGCCAATATCCTAAAAAGTATAAAACGGATAATCGAAATTATCATGCAGCTGGAGCAACTGTTCTATGAGTTCAGGTTACAACTTTTAGCTTAGGAAAAGAAGCTAAATGAGGGGAGACAGAACTGTTTAGGCATGATTTAGAGAAATTGGATAAGAAGTTTTCTTCCTTCATACTAGTAGAACCCAGTGTAGCTCAATGGTGCAGGAATCGAAAACACAGCCCCGCCAAAACACTTCACACAGCACATAGCTAAAACTATGAAAGATAATATTATCAATCACTACTCATCAAGATGGCTGTTTATTAGCTGCCTTGTATTTCCAGACCTCTGAAGAAAAATAGCTGGGGACCATATATAGAAAAATTATGCATTCCTGTTTGGCTTCCAGGTTCCTCACTGGCAAACAGAGAGCTGGATTATATTGGCCCTGATCTAATCTATCTTTGCTCATGTTATGCTCCTACAGTATATTACTACTTTTAACTATCCCTAGTTCAACAGATTAGATTGCTAGGATTATTGGGCGGACTGGATATGAATCCAGTCCGTCCAATAATCCTAGCAATCTAATCTGTTGAACTAGGGATAGTTCAGACTCTGAACCCAAATAAAGTTATTCTGAGTCCTACTATCCTCTTTCTCATCAGGATAAATCGAGTAAGACTTCACAACGTGATACAGAATCCAAGACATCCTGACTTTTATTTTCTCTTAACGGAGCTTGTATATTTTATTAGCCAGTATTTTCTTCCATCACAAACTAACTAACTGTCTGCTAGTAAAATTACAGCACCCTGTTCTCTTTAACAGCTTGTTTTTAAAAAAATATGCTGATTGCGACAGCTTTGCTCTTGCCAAAACAAGTAAACTAAGTGCCTGGTAAAGGTAAACAGAGTCATAAAAAGCAGGTGGGGGGGTTTCCAAGTTTCCATTTAGAATTCATTTGTATGCACACTTAGGCATCTGTGAGGCACTGTAGGCCGCCAGACTTTACAAATAATCACACTGAATAGCCTGATGGCAAATATATCAGTAAATACCCTAACACATATGCACTTATAAAATGAGGCTCTTTTGCTATGTTTCCAAGCACCCTCAGAATTAAACTAGGCTGAGTCCAGTGGAACAAGGCAACAAGCTGGTGGTTTTCTGTGCCAGGTTCCAGAAAGGCCACATTTTTTTACTCTGCCCTCTATTATGGATGAAGGAGAAGTCTGTTCAGTTTTCATTTGAGCCTATATATCAACCCACGTTTTAAATGTGTAGTTCTCAGAATTTTGTAACACAGTTCACCAACAATAAAAAAGCATATTAGGTAAACATCTGTACGGAAGGTATATATTCATTAAAGTAAGGGAAAATATCGGTATAAACACTAGGTGCAAATTCAAACAAAAATGCATGTATAAGGAGAAATGTGCACTAAAACATATGTACAGACTTTTTTAAAAAATGCTGAAATTCATTAAACCAATCTAGACACGTGTGTAAAAATGAGAAACTGAGAAAAAAAATAACATGTTCACAATAATGAGAAATACCAAGAAACCAAAATAACCAATTCATTCATCCATCTATCATTGTCTGTTTCTAGGAATGCTAGATGAGCTTTTTCTTTTCTTCTTATTTCCAATAATGTGATAAAAGCCTATGGATACTATAGGAATAGGCTGACCATATTTCCTTGAGACAAAAACGGGACATTGGGATGGCAAAATGGGACGGGGTCTTATGTAATATTCTGTATTCATGAAAAAGATGGGTCTCCGCCCCCCGACCCGCACGATTGGCTCCCGCCTGCAAACCTCGCCCCTGGCCCACATGATAGGCTCCTGCCTGCAAACCCCGCCCCCGGCCCACGCGATTGGCTCCCGCCTGGCCAATCGCCCTCCTCTCTGCCTCTACGCCCTCCTTTGCCGGACGCTGATAGGCGGGAGGGCTTCCTCTTCTGGGCTGCCTCCAATCGGCAGCTCCGGCTCGGATCCTCCTTCCACACCATTCCTGCCAGGTTTAAAAAACAGGACAAAATTGAGATTTTTATCAAAATGATGGGACGGTTGAAAAATGCTAAAAAAACAGGACTGTCCTGTTCAAAACGGGACGTATGGTCAGCCTATATAGGAATGGACCAAAAAGCTAGGTAAGTAAGCTCAGGATGACAGCCCTCAAGTGTGATACTTTGAGCTGTCCATAGCCAAGTCAACATGCACTAGAAGAAAAGTTGAAAAGCATTTTGAAGAGACCCAGAAAACCCTACTGCAACAGCATACTTTAAATTATACATAGTGGGAATATTGTAGATGGAACAGACTTATACTCATTTATTAATTTATACTGATAAGAGAGTTTATCATTATAACCTTGTATAATCTCTCTGGCATCAATATTCCAAGGTCTACAGTGGGGATATTTCCTTGCTTTGCTACAAGAAATCTGATTACTGGATATCACTTGGACTGAATTTAGGATCTTAGGCATGCAAAGCAGGTGCTCTAAAACTGAGCTAATGGCCATCACAGAGTAGCTAGTATCATCAGGAGACCTTCAGTAGCTACTAGAATTCCTACTATGACATCAGGAACATCTATCATTACCCTGAAGACAGAGACAAAATGGTTGGGAAGTCTGATAGAGGTCAGATCTTCTGTGTATGAACTTGAAAAAATGTTCCACTTACCTTATGTTGTTTTATGCACCATCACACCTATGGATAATCTTAGTCTCTGGAAATAACATTGTAAAATTTTTGGTATAACAATAAAGTTATTTACAAGTTTTGTTTCTTTTTTCTTTGTCTGTTTGTATATGTGTATGTATGTAGGTTTTTGTGTGTGTTTACTAGGAAAGGAAATTCTATGCCAGTTACTGATTATAAGCATATATAATATTTTTGAATTATAAATGAAATTAGTAAATGTGGTAAGTCAAGACTTTAAAAAGGTTGAAGGTTTCAAGAACTGAGTTTATAATTGAACTGGGATAGCCAAATGACATGTACTTCCTCAGATTTCCTCAGAATCTTGAGGAATCTAGAATGCAGCTATTGGCCCCATCCAGAAAAATCATTTCTTCCCACAACCTATCTAAAAACTTTTTTATTGGAGTTCCAGATTCTTAAAAGTATCCTCCTGGACATGTCTATTGTTTGTTCTAAGGACACTAGTGCTAAGGCATATTGCTCATACTGTATTAAAGAACAAATATCCCCAATGTGTTACCCTAAAATGTACTGGGATTGCAACTGGACTGCTTAAGAAGTTGTCCATCATGTATATGGAATGCTAATATTTGATTTTCAGAATGATCATCTTGATTTTAAAATTTAATAAAGTTATTATAAATAGAATGATCATCTAAATAGAGCCCACTTGCTCCCTATTCTGTTCCAAAATAGATGGAACAAAGAAAACTTAGTCCAAAGATGAAAAAAAGTCCTTCACTGAAATGCAGTACTACTATTTATAAAATTCAAAATGCTTCTCCCATCATTCCAGAATAGCTGTGGTTGATCTCCAACTACAGTGAAACTCAGGTGTGAAATAGGAATAAAAAGCATTCCTTCCTGGTCAAGATCAGAATTATATTGATTTTACTGCTTATGTAGTATATGAAAGACAAAATGGCACTATTTGTACTACACTTGCTGTAAGCCCTTAAAGTTTGTCTGCATCGGAACCAACATTAGTTTCTAACTGTGATATAGAGATGAAAATATAGGGGTTTTCTAGCATATGTTCTTTTGAAGAGCTTTGGCAAAATAAAACAGAAATCATAAAGTAATAGACAAACATATTAATAGATCTGTTGGACTTCAGCACTCATAATTCCCAATCAAATAGATCAGAATTATGACAGTTGAAATCTAGAACATGTACAAGACACTAGATTGTGGAAATGCCGACCTGAATCTACAAAAGAACATGTTCCAGGTGTTGAACAAATCATCCCCATCCACCAAATTGCATCTTTCATAGTGCAGAATAGAGGAAGGATCATCTGGTGTCCTACTTTTCATCTCTATTCTGCTGCTGCTATGTACATAAAAAACCTGGAATAACCAAAGGCTACTCCCTTTGGGACTATCCATGCTAATTACCCACAGTACTTTTTTCCCGTGGCTCTGTGCTTTAGATGTACAGATGATGTAGACTATTAATATTATTTTAAACCCTCTTGTCATGTATCTCTTCTCTGTTGTTCATGCCTCTCTCTCACTGCTTTTGCCTGCCTTTTGTCCCATTTTGCCAGTGAACAAAATGGGACAAATGTTTGCTGATGCTTAATAAATAAACACCAAGCTATGTTTTTTGCTAGCTGCCCTGAGAGGCATGTAAGCTTGCTTTGATCTAAATATAGGGACTGACTGGGAGTGTGCTGGGTGTCCATGGAATTTTCTAACATCAAATAAGAACCCCCAGTACCCTGCAACTTTCAATTCTCATTCTCTCTCTCTCTCTCTCTCTCTCTCTCTCTCTCAAGATAAGTCAATGAACATCCTCATCTTGTGATTTGTGACATTTTAATACTGTCCTACTTCTAACATCACAACAACTGTGTTTTGAAATGTACAGTATCAACACATACCTTAGGGACCGTCTTTTCCCAGTTGTTTCTACCTGTCCAATCCGGTCCAGCAGGATGGGCATGCTCCGGGTCCCATCAGCCAAGGAATGTTGGCTGGCGGGGACCAGGAGACGTGCCTTTTCTGCTGTGGCGCCTGCCCTCTGAAACATCCTTCCTCCTGAGATTAGGATGGCCCCGACCCTTTTGGCATTTTGGAAGGCCTTGAAGACCTGGCTTTGTGCCCGGGCCTGGGGCCCCAAGTGTGTGAAGGGCCCCATTTCATGGTTGTGCTAGCACCAATGGCTTTTAAGATCTCTCGGCTGTATTTATATTTATATTAATTTTTGGTATTGTTTTTGTTGTTGATTGTTTTTATAACAGGATTGGATAACAAGGAGAGAATCTGATCTGAACAAACCAGATTTTCCTGCCACCAAATGCAGAATAGCTGTAGAAAATAAGAGGGAAGATGCCCTGCCACGTCACAACCAAAAGTGTGGAGTCCTTGGTCTCTCTGAGCTTGGTTTTTTGCTTACAGTCGCTTCGTTACCCAACTAGATAACATCATCAGTGCACATCAGGGCACTGATGATGTTACCTAGTCAGGTAACGAAACATCTGCAAGAAAACAACCAAGCTCAGAGAGCACCAAGGACTCCACAGTTCAACCCTGAGCTATAGATATTCTCTTCTACTGGAACAACCAAAAGTGGCCAGTAGGAGCTGAGCTGCTCCCTGCCCCTACAGTAACGACTAGCACCACTGAGGAGGCAACCTAGATCATTCATATGACAAGACAAGTGTCAGGAGAAGAGGGTGCTGTAGATTCAAAAGATGGAGCATAGCACTGGGGGGAAAGATCACACTTCATTGCAAGCAATGATCCATGGATTCCAGTTCATTGGAGAAAGAGGAACAAGGACAAAAGAAAGGGGGGGGACTTCTATAGGGGTTCTGACTTGGAGAGTGGGATATTCAAAAGCTCTCTGTTGCTGGTGGGTTTCTATGGCCACAGGAGGTTGGTCTAATTATTTTTATTTCGTGAGAAGAGGGAGGGTCACACCTTTTGAAAGGGGAGAGCAGTGTTGGGAAATGCCCTTTGTTTCCCATGCTAATGAGCGGTGGAACATTGGCCATCCTTAATCTAGAAATGGAAAGGACAGCTACATTGTTGCAATTATCTTATTGGATCTGCTGCTGGGGTGTTTGCAAAGACTGAGTCTTCACTGTCTTTTGTTGATTGTGTCCTGGTGAGTAATACTTCTTTTCTTCTGGCCTGACAGGATTAAGTGGGTTTTGTTTTAGAGCAGGAATAGTCTCTTCGGGTCTGGTGGAATTATTAGAGGAGGGAAGGGGACTAGAGTTTGGCCCTGATCTTTTTTCTGAGGTCCTGGGAGGGATACTCCATTTCTGGTTTGGGAAAATGTTACTTCTAAATTGGAACATCTAAAGATACATGTAAGTTGCCTCCACATGCACTGGTGTCAGTCCTTCAAGGCAGGGGTACCCAACCTTTTTGGCACCAGGGACCAGTCATGGAAGACCATTTTTCCATGGACCGGGGGGTGGGGTTTGCAGGCGGGAGCCAATAGCACGGACCAGGGATGGGGTTTGCAGGCAGGAGCCAATCGTGTGGACTGGGGGGCGGGGTTTGCAGGCGGGAGCCAATCACGCGGACCCCCACTGCTCACCTGCTGTGCGGCCCACAGGTTGGGGACCCCTGCTTCAAGGTATACCAGACTAGGTAACCAAAGTTATGAATGCTAATATTACTTTTATTATAAGGTCACTGTAACAGAACCTTGGAAGTCTGAATGCGCTTCCCCCCTCCCTCCCTCCCTCCCTCCCTCCCTCCATGAGAACTAGCAAGGGTCATGTCTGAGGTGCTTTCTCAAATTACATTTCTGTCTTGGACTCAGATTTCTTTTATCTGACTGTTGTCTTGATTGTGGCTCTTCCTCCTGTTCCTCAAGGATATTCCTTCTGCCCAGGAAGATAAACAACCATTAATGGATTCTAAAGAGAGAATTAGATAAACAACTAGATAGATTAGATAAACAACTAGATAGAGAGAATTAGATAAACAACTAGATCAGGGCTTTCCAAAGTTTTTCCCGCGGCGACACACCAACCGGTGTTGGTGTGTCGCTGTGGGAAAACCTGGAACTGCTGTCCTTGCGGCAGCATGCAAAAACCTGGAAGCGCTGCTGCCGCTTTCAGGTTTTGCGCGCTGCAGTTGGTGTGTCGCCGCGGGAAAACCCGGAAGCGCTGATGATGATCAGCGCTTCCGGGTTGTGTGGCGACACACCAGACTGTGTGTGGCGACACACTTTTGTGTGGCGACACACAGTTTGGAAAGCTCTGAACTAGATAAACAACTGTTATTGAATTCTAAAGAGAGAATTCATAATACATAGAGTTGTTCATGGAACCTTTAACAACACCAGCTGGCTTGCCAGGTCCAAAATTTAGGTATGAAGATAACTGGTTTTCAAGTCAAGAAGAAAATACTAAACAGTAATTATTTTACTTCACTAGTAATTGACTAATCTACAATATGGGGGGAAAGCTCAGATTTTTTTGTTTTTGTTTTTGTTTCTGGACATCTTGACCCGAGAAAGTTTGTATTCCTAACCACATTGATTAAAACAATAGTATCTGTGGAATTGAAGGACAATGAAATATTATTTTTTTAAAAGAATTTGTGAGATACCCCTGTAATAAATTGGATCCTTTATAAAATGAAATGTAGTATACAGTACATATAATCTAAGATATTGCCAAATAATCTCTCCCTATGAAATTACCTTTGTATGCCAAATTACAGCTTCATGTGGGGGTAGAATGATTTTTGGACAACTGTCATAAGTTTTAGACTACAACTCCCATTGTTCTTATCCATTAAATACACCCAGTATGACTGGAGGCTATTATATTGCCTAACCTTTATTTAGAGGCATGTTTTGTGTTTCTAGCTTTGCATTCCATTAGCAAATTATTTCCCTTGGATTACATAACTAGGTTCATACATGGCTGGATTTGCACAACATCCTAAGCTACATACCATGGTTTAGGAGCCACAACTGCTGATATTATGGCTTAGTGTAATGCATAAAGTCCACTGTACATGTGCTCTCAGCACATACGTTAGTTATATTAGTAACACTAGCACTTTTGCATGCTATCCAAAGATTGATTTCACTGAACCTGTTTTTCACATGAGGAAGGTCTTCATAAAACAATCTGAAGAGAGTTCTTTATAATGACATAATTGTTCAAAACTAGAGATCATCTACTGCAGTACTTCTATCATATATGTTTAAACTCTTATTTTTAACTTCAAACATTTTCTACTATCATAGCCTTGGGTGTTCTCTCACTGTGTGTAGGCTACCAATGTATATTATGATGTCTTTAAATCTTGGTTGACAGCAGAGCCTTGGTAGATAAAAAAGCAAGATATTATTCCCTTTTAAGGGGTGATTACTTTGAACAATGCTAATAGATGTTCTTGGTCTCTGGCTTAACATAGTCAGCTCATAACCCACTGTGTCAGTTTGCTGTATTTCTATCCCACGGCAAAATAAACCACCAGCATCATCAGCTTTTGTGCAATAAAACAGCAGGAGACCTTACTCCTCACTTCTTTCAAAGGCCTAGGCACATATAGCTATAACAAATATCAGGACCAAATCTTTTGGCATTATCTGCATTCCATATTGAAAGACTACAGGATCACAGTCAAGTGCACAGACCTTCCTTTAGCTCATAATAAGTTCACTCCATTTGATCCTTAGACTTCCAGTTGCTTAAGTGCATTACCCAGGAACAAAATGGAAAATAAACTGAGGTATGGGCAGATGTGCTGTAGTTCTCTCAGTTCTTTACCACACTTACCATAAGTAGGTAGAGGGAAGCTGGCTTGAAAGTTATTAGGAAGTGGCAATTTGTTTAACAACTTTTTTTTAATCAATATGAGATTACCCCAATATGCATAAACACATAGGACATACAGTGTTAATATTTTTAATTATTATAGAAGAACAGCTGTGATTTGCAGTCCTTGATACCATAACAACCAACAGTTTCATATGGCCTAATCAATCTACTTCATCAGATGTACAGTATTTCACGCAACTGAATATAATAATCAGGAGCTATATACACTGTGCTGACAGATCCCACCACTATACTGTTAGAACCAATCAGAAATTAAATAAGAATTGAAAATTGCATCCAGGGTATAAAAAGCTGAAGAAGAGTCAATGGACTTTTTTTTTTAATGGTCATGCCTACTCAAAGACTCTGTAGACTTGAGAGACCTGACATAATTCAACTGGTCATATTTCTCAATCCCAGAACCTCTACAATAATTTCAAGGACCACAGGATCAAAACAAATGATGGATCCAAATCAAAGACAAGACCAGAAGACACAATTGATGTTTAAGAACCAAAGACTTTCTGTCCCTCAGCCTACTTAATAGGGGGATTAATAAAGCAACTATACCATAAATCAAAGCTCCACTAATGTCTTATCGGGGAATTAGGGTAGTTCAAAAGCCTTCCATGTGTTTCCTGACTATTGTGCAATCTCCTAGAATAGGTCCATGTTATAAAATGTCTTTGTGTTACTGAAAAGCTTTCCTGCATTGCTAACAGAAAATAAATGTAAGTTTCATACACACAAACACACACACAGGTATTAACCTAAGTCCATTGTCACAGCAACATACACTATTGACATTATTAGCAATCTGGTCAGATTTATAGTTTGTATAAATCTTGCTTCGTATTCCTATTTGATACTAGAAGTCCTGTCATATCAGTTAATTTTAGCAAAATCTATTGACTCAAATGACAAGTACTATGGGAGAAGGAGAATGAAGTTGACCAGAAATTCAACATAGTGTCTAAATTATAGAGGGGGAAAAATGCTTTTTCACTGCCTATGCAATGATATTGATGAACTGTCAGTCTACCAAGTGGAGTTTTTATAACCTAAAATCCTTTGTCAGACGAAAACAGTTAAGGGGCATTTTGAATAGAGCAACTGCTTTTGCATATGTCATAAAGTGCCCTAGCTAAAAAGAACATTGTGCACCGTATCTAACAGCAAACATGTTCCCCTAAAGTTAGCTCTATTTTCTCCTCCTGCCCCCTGTCTTTTCTTCCTGGAATTTATTTTCGGGACTCTGCATACTTTCTTATTAAAAGTTGTTGCTATGTTTCTTGGGGCAATATTTTGTGTGTTCTGAAGTTTTGCTCAGTGTTTAAATAAGCTATTGATTTTATTTTCAATGTAATTTAGGGTGGTAATACAGTTCTTATTTGATAACTACCATCTAATGGGCTCTGTGTAAACAAAAGCTATACCCTCAATTTGTTATTTTTGTCATCAAAATCGACCAAGCAGCAACTAGCATTGATGGGCGTGGATTCAAGAACTAAATGTTGTGCGAAGCAATAAGCAACATTAATAATGCAGGAAAGGGCTGGAGTAGGCTAAGTAATTATCTGAGATAGGGCATAATATGCTATTGTGATAGAGCTTCATCGTGATCTCTACTATATCCTATTCTCAGAAGAGGAGTGACATTTCTATTCTGCTCCCTTTCTCCATTGCAGATATGTTTTTTAAAATTATAAACTATCCAATAAAGCCGCACCCCCGCAAAGATGCATGTATATGCATGTGCTTGTCTACATGTTCAATGCATCTAGACATTGAAGGTAAAGTTGAAAGTTTTCCCCTGCACAGTCATGTCCAACTCTAGGGGCTGGTGCTCATCTCCGTTTCTTAGCCGAAGAGCCAGCGTTGTCCAAAGACGCTTCCGTGGTCATGTGGCTGGCATGACGCACGCGGAACGCTGTTACCTTCCCACGGAAGTGATACCTATTTACCTACTTGCATTTGCATGCTTTCGAATTGCTAGGTTGGCAAGAGCTGGGACGAGTGCGGGAGCTCACTCCATCACGCGGCGCTCGGGTCTCAAACCGCCAATCTTCCAATCGACAAGCCTGGCGTCTTAACCACTGAGCCATCGCGCCCCCTTAGACATTGAAACCATGGCCAAAAAAATGGGCTATTTCATATTTAAAAGTAATTCCCAGCGATTTTCAGATTTAACATGTGTTCCTGCATTTTTTAAATGTTTTTTCTACTCATGGATAGAATGAAAGCACTGGAAGGAAGTCTAGGGCAAGCATCAGATTAAAACTGGATCCCCACCCCCATGAGGCCATCATGCACAGTCATTAGCTTCCTGGCAAAATGACCCCTTGCTCTCCTGAATTTGAGCTCACCTGATAGTAATAGCTGGGTCCAATGTGGGAAGCTAACTTTCATTTTAGTTTTCCCAAAATGTTCTGGAGTAGTGTTATGTCAGACACAATCCGTTGCATTCCAGATGTTGTGGACTTCAACTCCTATCAGACCCAGATAAGATAGCCAGTAATCACTGAATTGTAGAAATTATTGTTCAAAGCATGTGACAGAGTCCAGATTGCCTATTCCTGCACTGTAATACCCAGCTAAAGTAGGAGAGCCAATGAACAGCACCAATGGGACTTTCTAGGAGCTTCAGTAACAGAGCTGGTGCTACTGCCAGCCCTGTTCAAAGCATGACAAATGCAGTATATTCTACAGCTCAGAATTCTTGACGCCAACCTCCAATCAAGCCCAGATACATTTTTTTTGGTCATAAATGAGCTGTTTCTTAAGTTATTTTATTTTATCACCCAAACATATCCATGATAGATATGAAACTTGTTTACTTTTTTAATGAAGTTTCTGTATTGTAATGTGTGACCTTTCTGTTAGTCAGTGTCACTTCTACATTAAACTTTATTTCACAATAACAATCTTAGTAATGAGAGAATTGATGTCTAGGGTATATTTTCATTGCAAAGGCTGGACAATTCCAGGAAATCCTTTGAAATTTTACAAAGCAAAACTAGCACGCTCTGTGATTAGATTTGATATGTACTCAGGCATGCATTCTCTCAGTATATACAAATTAACAAAATACAATTCCTTCCCAGCTATAAAGGAAGCTCAAGTATACATTGTCTGTTGACTTTTGCATGAAAATTGTAACAAGGCGAGTGGATGGAGCTGAAAGACATAAAATATAAGCTTTGTGAATGTCAGTAAGCTTTTCTTCTTCTGTTGGCAGAGTATCAAACTAAGTGGTCCTGGAAGGAACTTTTCAGCAGACTTAACAGGAGTTTACCCTTGACAGTTGTGCCTCATGAGGAGTCAGAAAAAGGATAATAGTCCTAGTTAAATTTGCTTATGATTAGTCAATTCACTAAGTGCCCACCCCCTGGAATACCCTGTCAGAAAACTGATGGGAAACTGATAAGAACAGATGCTACACTTGATCTTAGCCAAAAGGCCAAGAAGCAGTGGGAAACCATTATTCACCCTTTGTTTTTCAAATTTCAACAGCACAATCTTGGAGCGTGAAAGCTCATGAAAAGGGGTCAGGGAGTCTATAAATGGCCTGTGGACCTGGGGTTGCCCAAATCCCCCTTTGAACTGAGAGAAAATGATCTCAGTATCAGGACACCTGTTTTCAGTGAGTCTCTTCTTCCTCATATCCTGTTACCACTGCTCATATGCTTGGTAACCATGTAGGGGCAAAGGGCAAGACCAGTATCAATAGCTTCTCTTTTTCCTTTCTCCCAGCACAGGTAAAGATGGTGACTGCAAGGAACTAGAGCAGGTAGATGGGGGAAGTTAGCAGTGGTCCCTTTGCTGGAGCAAGAGTCTCAGCAGGTGCTCAGTAATAAGATTTCCTGATGGTGACATTAAAATGATCAATTTCCATGGACTGTCCATCTTGAAGAAAGAGGTTTTGATCAGTGTCCTCATCTTTATGCAAATACTATCCTACTTGGAATTAATTCTCTTCCTGATGGATTTTCTGTCATAGTAGAAACAGTCTCACCCTAAAAACTGTTCTGCTTTCCAATAATTTAGCATTGATTTATATGGTGTACATTTCTTACTTCTACAGGGTGGTCTTGAGCTAGTGTCAGATGTTCCAGCATTAGCCGTTGGAATATCTGAGTCTTTTTAAAGAAAACAAGTGTTCTGACATGTCTGCATTTTTACAATTCCTATTTAATTATTATAAAAAATAAATTACTTTCAGAGGAAAAGAAAAAGTCAGTAAAATTATGAGTGGAGTTTTTGTATTACCTTAGCTACAAGCAGTTATTCATTGTCTTTCATTGACAATTTAATTGAAGTGTGGGAGGCCAGAGAAGATCCAGACTGCTTTCCATGCTTCAATTAAATTCCAAGGGAAGACACTGTGAAAGAACTCTTCCCGTGGATAATTTTTAACAGCAGCATTCTCACCACCTAGAATTTCTAATTTCTAAAAAAACAAGTTAGCAAAACATGAATCTCTTTCACAGAGGAAAAGAACTTCCAGTAAATGGGTAGATGGTTTTTGATTCAATATTACCTCTTGGCTTACAAACTAACCCTACTCCTAGTTTCTTTGTCTAACCTTTATCCTTTAAGTGATAAACGTTTCTAATACAGACATCGTATTGTTGTTGTTGTATATTCGTTCAGTCGCTTCCGACTCTTCGTGACTTCATGGACCAGCCCACGCCAGAGCTTCCTGTTGGCTGTCATCATCCCCAGCTCCCCCAAGGTCAAGTCTGTCACCTCCAGAATATCATCCATCCATCTTGCCCTTGGTCGGCCCCTCTTCCTTTTGCCTTCCACTTTCCCTAGCATCAGCATCTTCTCCAGGGTATCCTGCCTTCTCATTATGTGGCCAAAGAACTTCAGTTTTGCCTTTAATATCATTCCCTCAAGTCAGCAGTCTGGCTTTATTTCCTGGAGTATGGACTGGTTTGATCTTCTTGCAGTCCAAGGCACTCTCAGAATTTTCCTCCACCACCACAGTTCAAAAGCATCTATCTTCCTTCACTCAGCCTTTCTTATGGTCCAGCACTCGCAGCCATAGGTTACTACGGGGAATACCATTGCTTTAACTATGCGGACCTTTGTTGTCAGTGTGATGTCTCTGCTCTTAACTATTTTATCGAGATTTGTCATTGCTCTCCTCCCAAGAAGTAAACGTCTTCTGATTTCCTGGTTGCAGTCAGCTTCTGCAGTAATCTTTACGCCTAGAAATACAAAGTCTGTCACTGCCTCCACTCTTTCTCCCTCTATTTGCCAGTTATCAGTCAAGCTGGTTGCCATAATCTTGGGTTTTTTGAGGTTTAACTGCAACCTAGTTTTTGCACTTTCTTCTTTCACCTTCGTCATAAGGCTCCTCAGTTCCTCCTCACTTTCAGCCATCAAAGTGGTATCATCTGCATATCTGAGGTTGTTAATGTTTCTTCCAGCGATTTTAACTCCAGCCTTGGATTCATCAAACCCAGCATGTTGCATGATGTGTTCTGCATACAAGTTGAATAGGTAGGGTGAGAGTATACAACCCTGCCATACTCCTTTCCCAATCTTAAACCAGTCCGTTTTTCCGTGGTCTGTTCTTACCGTTGCTACTTGGTCGTTATACAGATTCCTCAGGAGGCAAACAAGGTGACTTGGTATCTCCATACCACGAAGAACTTGCCACAGTTTGTTATGATCCACACAGTCAAAGGCTTTAGAATAGTCAATAAAACAGAAATAAATGTTTTTCTGAAACTCCCTGGCTTTCTCTATTATCCAGCAAATATTGGCAATTTGGTCTCTAGTTCCTCTGCCTTTTCTAAACCCAGCTTGTACATCTGGCAATTCTCGCTCCATGAATTGCTGGATTCTACCTTGCAGGATCTTGAGCATTATCTTACTGGCATGTGAAATATATGCCACTGTTCGATAGTTTGAATGTTCTTTAGTGTTTCCCTTTTTTGGTATGGGGATATACGTTGATTTTTTCCAATCTGATGGCCATTCTTTTGTTTTCCAAATTTGCTGGCATATGGCATGCATCACCTTGACAGCATCATCTTGCAAGATTTTAAACAGTTCAGCTGGGATACCATTGTCTCCTGCTGCCTTGTGATTAACAATGCTTCTTAAGTTCAGTCCATGGTGCTCTCTGAGCCTTGTTGTTTTCTTGCAGACGTTTCATTGCCAGGCTAGGCAACATCTTCAGTGCAAAAAGGGAGTGGAACTTGCTCTTTGTTTATATACCCTGGCTTGTCCTGCCTGTCCCACGAACACCAACTAGCAGTCAGGAGAGATCATGAAAACTCCTTAATCTCACAACACAGGGACAGACTAAACCATGTATTGTCGAAGGCTTTCACGGCCAGAGTTCGATGGTTGTTGTGGGTCTTCCGGGCTGTGTGGCTGTGTTCTGGAAGTTGTGGTTCCTAACGTTTTGCCAGCATCTGTGGCCAGCATCTTCAGAGGGCAGGAGCACAGACAGAAGCGCTCTTTCTGTGCTCAGGTAGAATGGCAAATCCATAATGACTAAACCATACTTTCAACTGGGAAACTGTGAGCATCTTAAACCAAGCCAAATCCAAAAATGCTAGAGAATTCCTGGAAGCCTGGCACTCAGACAAAGCAGCCATCAACAGACACATAGAGGTAAACAACATTTACATACCATTCATAAGAGACAATAGAAAAGCCAGAAGACCAGAACACCTCTTTGCCAGCAATCAACAACAAGATAGGCAAAGATTAACAGCAAGATTAGCACCAGAGGAGCAATCAAACAACACAATAGACCCTAATCAAGGAACTATTAACTTAGTCAATCAACCAAGCAGCAAACAACCCAATCAAAGTACCACCAAGGAGAGTACAACACCCCCACCAACACAGGCAGGACAAGCCAGGGTATATAAGCAGAGGGCAAGTTCCACTCCCTATTCGCACTGAAGATGTTGCCTAGCCTGGCAATGAAACGTCTGCAAGAAAACAACAAGGCTCAGAGAACACCATGGGCTCCACAGTTCAACCCTGAGCTACAAATATTCTCTTCGATTGAAACCCCTAATTCTAATATTATAAGAGAGGGAGACAAAGTTTTCTGTATACACATTTTCCATCCCATGCAAGATTTTATCTACCTCTGTCATGTTTCTCCTCATCTGCCTTACCTACATCCCAGGCACTGTTGTCTTTCCTCATAGCAACTGCAGTCATACCCTAATCATTTTCACATACTTCAACCTCTACCTGTCTCTATCTCTAGTTATTTTTTAGGAACTTCTTCACAGTGTAAAATTAAACTTGCGGTGAAAGGAAGATTGCCTGAGCTTCAAGACCACTCTTGATCACTTTTGGAGTACAATCCTAAGAGGGAATTATCTGAATATTTCAAATGATGCTGGATAGCAAGCAGCTGATGGTGGCTTGATTTAGATTTCTGCACTGAACAGGGAGTTGAACTCAGCAGTCTAAATGGCCTCTTCCAGCTCTATGTTTCTATGAACAGTCATAGAGGTATCCAAAGAGAAGGGTCAAATGACAAAAGCAGCATCATGCTATTATAATGCAGGCTCCATCCCTTTTGTACATGCATTGTGACTTCACTTGCACGTACAAAAAGGCAGAGTTTTCGACATAACAGTGCAGTGTTTTTTTCTTCATTTAGATGAAAGTGTTGGATTTTGTGGACACCTCTGAATAGACATCTGTGCATCTATGGGGAATAAATTTCAATTCTTTCCCCTTCTTGCTAAGTGATAAAAGAGTACTTTACAATGACAGCATTGGATTTTTGGAATAAACTGGTACAAGGACAACAGCAATAAAATACTGCTTTGTTTGTAACTAGCAGTTACAGAACACTCCCCTTAACATTTCCCCTTAGAAATATTTCATAAAACACATCCAAAAGCTGACAAAAAATTATTTGCTTATGTGTACATTTATCCTTTTATCCTCATATCCACACCTGACATTTGCCAAGGACAATACAGGAATTTATGTGCTTGAAGACTAGGTAAATATGTAATGCTTGAATGTTATTCTTTTCAGGAAATAGATTTCAATCTGCTACATCTCTTTTACTTTAGGAACAGTGACGGTGATAAAAGTTATTTTTACTGATGTTGAAACAACTAAGATGCAATAAATGTTTCATTTAGTTTTTAAGAATCACCCCTTCTTTTAATTGAGGATGAGGTGAAGAGTGAATAAAAGTGTGTCTATAAATGATAGCCAGAATTCCATTGGTTTGGGAAAGAAAACAAGCAGCAAAATGAATCCCTGGTAAGCATTTTTGAAACTGCATGAATAAACTGAAATTATATAACCATGACCATAAGTCAAATTTGTATCTCAGCCATTCAGTAATGGATGTAGGCAACCAAACATACAGTATTTTCTTCATTGGCCCCAGTCATATGATGTCATGAAGAAAGATATTAGCTGGGCATGGGGGTATACAAAAATATATGTTTCTGTTCAAAATCAGACTGAAAGGAAACTTCACCCATTTCCCAAATCCCAAGAAGTTGAAATCTAACTATGGGAAGAGGCATCATAAGGCTAAAAGTTGGTATTGGGAGGTTGATTGATTGATTGATTGATTGATTATGTGTCATTCATTGATAAGGATGCTGAATTCAAGCAAGGCGAGTTCTGGTCAGTGAATGGCAGAATATAAACATTTCAAATAAATGCATAGTGGGCATTGCATGAGTTGTGTATAGGCAATTAACATGAATTTCTTATAATATAAATAATTGCCACAAGGGCTCCCCAAAAGACTTGGGACCATGGTGCACAATAGTGTCCAAGAAGGAATCTCTCACTGGCAGCAGTTTGGCAAATGGATGCCATTATGTTCTCTTTAATATGCAATACCATATTCAGAGAACAGGCCAGTAGCTAGTTTTATAAGTCCCTTAATTTCAACAGGAAATTTTTAATGGACATTTAGTGGGAAAGTACACTGGAAAGAATGTTGGACCTGAATGTGCAAGTCCAGAAGTTTTAATACCCGCTCAGCTCCACGATTATTTTCTTTCATTCTTGCTTAGTTCTCTAACCATAAAATAGAAAATACAATCCAATTTCCTGCTGTAAATGTGAGTCAGGTTGGGTTTGTAAAGCACTTTCCACATTAAACAAGCTGCTTAAAGCATTAAAATTAATTGCGTGCAAGCCTATAATTTTTTGTTTCTATGTAGTGCATTAAACTAAATCCAGAGCTAATTTGCAAACATCTTGAAAAAACTGGGCCAACAGCCAGCTGCTCCTCTCTTGTATAATTCCCATTAGAGCGTCCCCAAATCCATTTTCAATTTTGGTAGGAAATCAGGCAGCATTTGCCAAAGATAAGGCCACGTTTTTTGCTATAGGCAATATTTTCATCCCAATAGTCATTAGTCCATGGAGCTGATAAAGGAGGAGCATGTGCTTCATTAACATCATTAAAGTTGGTGAAATACTGCTTGCCAGTATTTTACTTTACTTTTTTAATTTACTTTAGGCCAGCCCAGCAGGCCTAAACATTGTCTTAAATATATATCTGCATCCACACTAATTAGCCAGTTTTAAATCAAACTTTAATGAATTCTGTGTTTCTAGGCTCTAATCAAAGGTCATTCATATGGGAACAGAAGTTTGCTCCTGAGGATGGGTGTCAATATCGATTATACAGTCCTCTTAATTCTTAATTCATCTGTGTGCATCAGAAATTATATGAATACCCTCGGTAATTTCTGATGCATGCAGATGCATTAAGCATTTATTTCTCACAAGCAAGTTTAGGTTCAGACAGTTGTTATAAATAACCAGTTCAAACTCACAAGTGACAAATGGGACTAATTGCTTGAAGACTTGGTAAAACATCTCTTCCAGACATAACCCTGCTAATGGATTCCTGAGGAAAGCATATTAATGTTGATTGCATGGAATCACTGCACACTGCCTCAAACGTTTGGGTCATCTATTTGGGGGAACAGTTCTCACAACGTCAAAAGCAAAAAGCCTGAAATTAGACTAGTCCATTGCAAAACAAGGGCCAGGTGGAAACCATCTCTCCTGGCCAAAAGAGAGTCTTCAGTCTTATTACACCACAGGGGTAGGGAAAAAAGATGCAAGGATTAAGATCTTAGTTTCACTATAAATAGGACTTGCATTTCTTTTTTTTTATAAGAATTTTATTGAATGTCAAATAAAGATAAAAGCTACAGAAAAATAAAAAAAACTACAAAAAATTAAAAAATTAAAAGATGTGAAAACACAGAAAAGAAGAATTTTTTTTAGAAATTACAGAAAAAGATGACTTCCGACTTTTAACAGCAAGAATATATAACAATTTCCATAATCAATCCCTTACTCTATATTAAACCAAAGTCACATTATTTCTATAAATCATACCACTGGCACATTATAAAAATCACTAAATACAGATGCTCCCTCCCCTTATATTAAAAGAAAAAATAATATACAGTATATATATATATATAAACCTCCTAATCAACTTCCCCCGCAAAGATAACATTTATTTAATTATTTCCTTCCTACTACTATTTTATAGGGGCGTGGTGGCTCAGCGGGTAAGACGCCAGGTTCTTCATAGCAGTGTGTTTTTGGACTAGGTGTCCTGACAGAATTTTCCCTGTCTGAATCAGCGCCCACCTGCTCAGACTCATTGTCTCTTGAAGCTTCCTCGGGTATCTAATTGCTAGCCAGCTCCTCTAGCTGATAGTCCATCTTGTCTGCCTCTTCAGCCTCTGACTCTGATTCAAAGGAGACCATAAACAAAAATACCCAACCTGTTTTCTTAGTTATTTGGGGGGATTGACCTATGGTAACCATTCACCCTTTAAATCCCCTCAATCTCTTCCAAAGACTGAAAAAGACAAAAAAATTGACTCTATCCTCCTGAGGAGGGCTCTGGGGGCACAAAAGAAGTGCTGGAGGTATGTGCAGCACACAAGTTGCCTACCTCTCAACCAGATCTTCTGTTCAGAAATTACTGTATTGCAAGGTTCATATAACAACTTAACAATTAAAGCCATGCAAAACTGCACTTAATAGGGTGTGTGTCATGAGAAACAAATTGAATTTTGTTCAACAAATGGTTAAAGAAGAGCTTGTGTAGCATTCTGGTAGCTGTTTAATATGATTTGGAGAATGGCTAAATGCTCTAACATGTGCAGCTGGCATATTTTGAACAGTCTGCTTTGTCCCTGAGGATTGTAATTTATGAAAAACGGCTAATCTCAGGAGTCATTTCCTGAATAGTGAAGTTTTTGCATAAAACTTTTGCTAATCTAATTTGGTTCCTCTAGTGACACTCAAGTTGGAAAGGCAAGCTAAGGCCTGGAGAATAACACCTTAGAAAAAGAAAGAAGATATCTAAAGTATGGATTTCCACTGCAGGCATACTCAGCATCAAATTAGAATTGTACATAATGACACATTGTTTATGGGCTTCATTTAACAGGATCTATCACTTGGCCAATGTGTATCTCCCAAAAATAGCACAGGATTGAGTTTATCTCAAGAGCTCAGCCAGGAGAGGCAAAGGATTCATTCTCATGTCATTGTATCTATGGCATGGAGATGCCCTGCTGACCATTTTTTAAATATCCACAGGATGTTGACTTTATCTCGTCTCCAGCCCACAGTGGATGCAACTTGGTTGTTTTCCATCTTCTCCTGGCACACATCTTGCCTATACATGAACTAGGATACTTCAGCAATTATGTGCTTCATGATGAGGTCAAAGGTTAGGATCTGTCCAGTTTCTATTGCGGACATACCACCTGACTTATACAGAGATATTTGCCAATGTAAGGCCACTTTCCAAAGTACTGATTAGATCTTATATAAGCTTTTTTATACAAAATATATACCGTATTTTCCGGCGTATAAGACGACTTTTTAACCCAGGAAAATCTTCTCAAAAGTCGGGGGTCGTCTTATACGCCGGGTGTCGTCTTATAGGGCGGGTCACTTCCCCGCCGCACAGCTGATCCCCGGCGCACAGCTGATCGGCGCTGAGATTTTCCACCCGGGCCCTCCCCCCCAATACATCTCCAAGCTTTAGCAGAACAAACCATGAAGGAGGAGGAGGAAGAGGGTGGTGGTGATGGTGGGGGGAGGTTTGAAAAAGCAGATCCAAGCGCAAAAGTTACTGAGTCATTTCAGCCTCCCTCCCTCTCGCTCTCTTTCCCTGGTGATGGATCAGTGCGGGGGGGGGTCCCACCCTCCGCTCCCTCCCTTGCCGTTTCCTCCCTTCCCCCCGACCCCCCCCCCGCACTGATCCATTTTGCCCACTCCTACAACATGTTGCCTACGCCATGGATTACTTTTGGGTGCTGCCAATCACGGCCATTCCCTCACATTACTAGTCAAGGATGGAGCTTGCATGTTATCAATTGTCTTCTTCCACTTCAACTTGTTCCCCTCCTCCATGCCTGTTAACCTAACTAACAGATTGCAGGCATGGAAGAAGAGTGTGGGTGGTGGAGTGTTCCTGATGTGCCACAGAAACAGAAGAACTTCTTCCTGCTTTACTGCCATCCGTCCTCCCTGCCTGTGACCTGTTAGGCTATTTTTGGACACAGGCTTAATACTCTTTCAAAAGAGCACTATACCCATGTGCAGAAATTGTCTGACAGGTCATAGGTGCATCTCCACAACCTCAGCCTCTTAGGCAACTTGACAGGTGGCTAAACCTGCCGTTCGATGCACCTTCCTACATTTGCCTCACTGCGTCCCACCACACATTAGGACAGCAGTTAGTGACTGCTTTCCATGTGGTAGTGATGCTTTATGGAAAGCTAGGGGAATTAACCATTGGGGCAGCACAATTTGGGGCAGCACACGTTTCTGCCAGCTCAAAAACTGGAGGATAGCATATTAATATGACCATGAGAAAGAGTCTAGAACTTCCAAGCTTAGAAGCATTATGTATCAAGATACCATTGCTGGCAACAAGAGCTGCTCTAACCCACTATTGCCTTACATTGTAATAATTACACTGCAATCCAGCATGGGCATACATGGGCTGGGATTATACAACATACTTAACGGGGTCATTTAAAGACCCAGCATGTGGTGCAAGTTCAAAAACCAGAGTTACTTCCCAATAACTAGCTTTACCATATGCTTTGCAAACATCCAGAAAAGCACTAGATGGCAGCTAAGAAACACAAAAACCTAACCCTTTGCTGCCACCTCATGGTCATATAAATATTTGCAGTTCAGTCAGAAGTAATCCAAAACAATCCTGAGTTTGTTTTTAATTGAATTCCAGTTGCCCTTTTAATTCCACTCTGAGAGATTGTTGGAACTATTTGTGTTTCTTTTATTTTACCATCCTGAATAATTTCTGCAAATTTAACCAATTGCTCACACATAACACCTGTCATTAACCAAATTATTTAAAAACGCTGGTTACAACCCTAATCCTTGAGGAACATTGAATTCCTCTCCATTGTGGAAGTAGTCTATTTGTTGTTTACTTGCTGCTCCCTGTTCTCAGTCCATGAGAAGATCTGTTTCATTACTGTAAGTTTTTCTTGAGAACTTTGATGAAGGACCAGGATTTTTTTAAAGTCCAGATATACAAAAACTGTTGGATTATCTCTTCTACAAAAGTTCAGAAGGTTGATGAGACAAGATGCAACATTCTGGAAACAAGGGATGATTATTGATTATTTTTCAGCAAGGCTCATTTGTCTATGAGCTTGATCATTTTCTGTTTAATACTCATTTCTATTCATGTATCTGAAAAGGAAGAAAAATCACTGGATCCAGAATACAGCTTTACTAACATGGACAATAAAGTGAACAAGCTTATTAGTGATTTGTACATCCTAATAACTAGCCCTTTGGAATTTTTGTATTTAAAATCACATCCAGATCACTGATTATGTTTTCATTCTTAGATTACAAACAATCAACAAAACAAAAGGGAAAGGTTCTTAGCTGTTGTAAATTGCTTTTATGCTATTGAGTACAACCATTTTCCCCCCCCACTGGTGTATTTAAACTTTGAATCTGGTCTATTACTGCTAAAATTCCCTCAACAAGTCATTCATGATTGAAAACAGCAGCCTCTGTGTTTTGTGACCTTAAAAAACCTTGATCTTGCCACAAAGTATTTTGAATTATTACACACTTCCTAGAGTCCATATGGATTTGGATGGCTTATAAATATTGGTAAGTAAATAAATAGATAAGTCCACTCAATTCCGGATGGATATAAACCTGGTACAAGTTTTCTCTATGTCTATACGAAGGTTAAAAGCATGGTGGAGATAAGAGCATAGATATAAGTGCCGCTCCCACCATACTTTTAAGCCTTGCATATTCAGAGTTCTATTTAAAAAACTGCATCCCCCAAATTGATATTAAGGAGAGATAAAACTAAAGCAAATAAAATCTACTGAAAAGTCTGCAAAAGTCCTATCTGGGAGATGTGCAGGAAGTTAATCCTTTTAACTGAATGATTCAAAATCTTAGTAGATAAGGCTGTAGAAAGATGATAAAGACTCATTTGTGATGAGCCTCATAGATACGTTCTTTGCAAACTTTTGAGAACCAGCCATCTCCTCTCAAACTTTTGGAGATAAAGTGCTTTGTCATATTATTCCCTAGAAATCTTACATGTCTTGTTATCCTAGAGGAAAATGAAGCAAATACATTGTGTATGAGCTGACAGATCATATATCAAACTTCATAACTGCTAGCAGAGGATACTTACTATTATCTACACAGTAGGAAGAGATGGGTTTTCCATATGCATTACCCCAAAATGTCCAAATGTAAATGAATGTCATAATAAAAATATGGAACATGCGGAGAGAAAATAGCAGCGTACATATATTCATATGATATAAGGGAGCTTATACTTTAACCTTTCTCAGTAGTTAGCAAAGCCCAGCCTTAGCAAAGCCCAGCCTTAGCAAAGCCCAGCCTTAGCAAAGCCCAGCCCTTAGTGGACAAGAGAAAGAGCAGCCAGAATAATGGGGACTATCCTCACTCTGCACTACCTTATATACTTTATCGCTGTTGGATGTTTTGCAGATGTTTTGCAGTAGGGAAAACAGTGGGCTAAGCCTATATAAATCATGGCCTAGGGATTAGGCAAGGTCAACATCATGGAGCAGGGTAAAATTGGGGTTGCCAGATCATTCTGGTGATGCTGTAAATAATTGACAATGAAAGACTCTTTGTTAACTAATTTCTAAAAAAGAGTGGAACTGGGCTGTATGTTCATAAGCCTGTAATTATCATGTGTGGTTAAGAGGCATAGTTACTCACTGGTTAATTAAATACACTGTATTCATATTGGATAGTACCTGTGACATCACGGATGATAACTGATCTACCCTCCATGTCTGCAGCATTTTATTTATGGTCATTATACAGAATGCCCCTTTTCCTTTTTCAATTTTGTAACGTAGGGGTTTTTTTTTTATTGTTGTTTGTTTTAGAAAAGTACTGTATATTTCTCACATTTAATTTCACATTCATACATTTTTAAAATGCTGCCCTTTAGGAAATTGAACAGTCCAGAAGCAGGCATAGTAACGTAGACTTCCCCAACCTGGTGCCCTCCAGTCTTGCTGATGCTGGCAGGGATTTCTGGTAGGTCTGCTAGACAGCAGTAGGTTGGAAAAGAAACAGAAAAAATATAAGCAAATTATTTCCCCCCAGTCCCTCCCTTTCCATTATTATGTGCCCTGCTCCTTCACCATAACTGCTTAATCTTTAAGTTACTACAATAGCGCTGGATCAGAGTAATTGGCATAATAATTACAGGGGGTAAGTCAGTTCTATTATTTTTAGGAAGGCATGAGAATGTTCACCTTTGTCTGCACTTGAAGACAAAGAAATTATTATTTTCTTAAGTGCCTGCAGCACTATGAATGGAGGAATATGAAGAGATGAAAAGTCTTCCAAGACATCAGGAGAAATAGCGAAAGAGCTGATATGGACATACTGCTAAACTGGTGAGAAATGATAGTCATGCCTAAATTGACATTATTTTTGTGATCTGTATTCATTCATATACACCCACAGCAGCATGGAAATGGCATGGAGTATATTTCTATGCATCTGGAAAATTATGTCCACACTAGAATCATAGATCCCACCCCGTAACCCCCAATCATTATTCTCCCTTCTCTTCAGGCAGTTGAGGATTTGGTGGCAAGGTTGATCCTACTTGTTATTTACCACTATCAGTTCCTTCAACACTCTTGCTGAAACTATGAATTCAGGCATAGGTACACGGGGGCGCAGTGGCTCAGCGGGTAAGACGCCAGGCTTGTCGATCGGAAGATCGCAAGTTCGGAGGTTCGAATCCCTAGCCCCGCGTGACGGAGTGAGCTCCCGCACTCGCCCCAGCTCTTGCCAACCTAGCAATTCGAAAGCATGCAAATGCAAGTAGATGAATAGGTACCACTTCGGTGGGTAGGTAACAGCGCTCTGCGTGCGTCATGCCAGCCACATGACCGCGGAAGCGTCTTTGGACAACGCTGGCTCTTCGGCTAACAAACGGAGATGAGCACCGGCCCCTAGAGTTGGACACAACTGCACAAATGTGCGGGGGGAGCCTTTACCTTTTACCTTTACACCTGCCTATAATGCAGTGAACAGACAGGCAAAGAAATTATTCAGTTTCACTTATATCTCCTTATTGTCTCTTAGTGCTTTTAATTTGCTTGTCAGCCAAGGATCCAACTGCATCCCTAGCTGGTTTCTTGCTTCTGATGTCCACACTCTGAGGTTTGACACCTTCTCTGGTGGTCTTTACCTAACTAATTAAAACTTTCCACTTCAAGAAGATAGTCATTCCACTGACAATGTAAATTTTATTTGTTATAGTATGTTATCCGCTGCATCTGCCTACATTTATCAGATACACTGTTTGTCTTTATTTTATTTTTCTTTTACTTGATATTAATTTTTTACTAGTTTTAACTTTTGTTAGCCTACCTACACTAAAAGGATGAGATATAAATTTGTATATTAATTAAATAAATCTTAAATTATTAGCACTATATTCTACTCTCCCCTTCCCCTTTTTGCATCACATTAGCTGTATGTATTTATTTTATGCAAGTTTGCATTCTCTTTTATTGTCTGCTCTGGGACAAGACTTCTGTTTTTGAAGGAAGTTTTCTTTCCTCTGGTAGCATCCTTGATATTGCTTGTTAGATAAGCTACTGACCTCTTGGATTTGATTATACTTTCCTTGACTTATAGTGTATGTTCTAGTTGAGCTTCCATTATTGTGGTTTTGAGTAGTCTCCAAGTGTTCTGGAAATGATTGATCATCTTGACTTTCCTTTTCAATCTCCTTTCGGTTCTGGAGTTGTTTGACCCTCTTGACTTTCCTTTTCAACCTTTTTTTTCAAAGCATAACTCAGATATTTACTCTTTCAAAGTCAACAATTTCTTGGTAATTTTCTCCTTCTGGAGAATATACATTGGTCACGACCATGACATATGTTTATCCAGACAATGAGGCTAAGTGAAGTCACTCTATCCTTTAACCCTTTTTCTTTTACATGACTCCTTAATTTCCTTTCCCATCACAAGATCAGCTCAGTCAGCATTTTGATTGGGAAGATCCTTATTCCTAATTACTCTTGAGAAATTACTCGCCCATCCTGAGATTTCTGGTTTGTTTTAGTATATGACGTCCTTTGATGTACAGGATGAACCTCCTATAGCATGGCCTGCCTTGTCTTTCCAATCTGAATTTGGTTAAACAGGCTTTGTACTGGGTGTCAGTGGCTATCTTTTAATGGGCTGGTATGGAGCTGCAAAAGGGATGTGGCCCCCAGATTGCACATTTTGCACCTTCGATTGGCATTCAAAAGTAAGTATTTTTACCTTCATTCCTTAGAAATAATATTTTCCTCAGGGATCAGCTCACAGTAAAACAGACTTGGGAAACCTGTAGCACCGTTGAACTCCAGTTCCCATTAGCTCCAGCCAACATGGCCACTGACCAGGGGAATACAGAAAAATGGAATTGCTCTAGGATGGAATAATGAAACTAATTTGTTTTCAAGTGTGCTTGTGCACTTTTAATGGAGAAAGAAGATGAAAAGATAAAAATTGACCCTCATCTGGGCTTGAACAAGCATGTAGCTTCTTCGAAACAATGGAAGAAGAGGGAAGAATAGAACATTGGTTCCTGGAAAAACCTGCAGTTTAATCTGTTCTACTTTTACTTAGAAGGCAGGCTTCTATAAAATGTCAAAACAAGGCTGTGTATTTGTGACTATGGGACAGTGTGCTGGCTTGGCTGTATCCAGCTCGCTGTCAGAATGGAATGGAATGGAATGGAATGGAATGGAATGGAATGGAATGGAATGGAGCATAACAAGATGCAAATCATCATCATCATCATCATCATCATCATCATCATCATCATCATCCCTGGATGGTCAAATGCAAATTCACTTCAAACTGACAACAGGAAATGAGTGGTTTCTAACTCTTAGGAATGTTCCATTTGAAGTACCCCAAAATTAAATATGAAAAGTAGGATCACAAAGTGATAGGAAATAGATGTGAGTTTAAAATGGGAAAGCACAAAACTAATCCTTTGCTGAAAAGTTGAGGGAACCTACAGGGAACCAGCAGTGCCACACATCAGTTTATTTGGGGGCAAGAAAAAAAGGCTGCATTCCCTCCACATTTTGTTAATTACTTGAGTCTTTTTAAAATGTTTCTTCTAATAAAGCAAGGCAGGGGACATTGAAAAGAAGAAGCCAGTGGTTATGGGATTTTCCAGTAACTTTCAAACAAAAACATAGTGCCATTATAGGCAAAGTTTCCTTTGACTACATATTCAGACTAGTAATGAATTTTTTCTTTTACCTCCCACATTTGACACAGATCAAATTATGGGAAAAATCCAAGCAGGGTAGACTGACTCACATGTTCATACCTCTTCAGCGACATTAATAATAATTCTCAGACAACTGAAAGCATCAAATATCCCTCTTGCAATACATATTTAAAACATTATTTCTTTCGCTCTGTACATTGCAGCTGAAACCTAGGAATTGGTCCTTGACCTGTGCATCTTTTCACCTCTGGCTTTAACTGAGAGGGAGGAATCTATGCCCTCCAGATATTGCTGGGAGCAATTTTTAGCACTGACTAGGTGGGATTCTAGTTCAACGTTCCTTATCGTTTATTTATTTATTATTTAAATTTATATGACTGCCCATCTCCCCCAACGGGGGACTCTGGGTGGCTTAACAGTTTCAACAACATTTGGAGTGCCCATAATGTCCTACTATTGGTCTAACCTAAAGAAAGGTGGCCACAAGTAGAAGATCCTGAAGTTCTGAACTATAACTCCCAGCATTCCCAGCAGTAAAGAGTGCTGTCAACTTGTATTAATATGGGGAGAATTTTTCAAGGAGTATATAAGGAGATAAAAAATATTTTTCCTGACTGTTTCCAACTAAGCTGATTATTTGAGTGTTCTGTATATTTATTGTTGTTTGTATTAAGGCTAATGAATCAGTTATTTTGTGGTTAGTTTTTAATGTATTCTTGCTTATGGAACCTAGTATTCTAAGTGATTAGTTATAATTTGGATATTTCTAAACATTTATAATTCAAGCTGAGTTTTGTGCATTTTTTTCAGATTGTTATAAGATAGTAATTTTACCTTTCTTTACAAAAACTTTTCTCAAGGGATTTTGTTTTGTTTTGCACTTTAATTTCCCTTGAGAAGGAGTGTTATCTTTTTGAAATAAAGGACTGTGGGGGGAAAGGTTCCAGTACCCATTTTCAATTGTTCTAGTCATTTTGCTTTTGTGACTTTTTATATAGACAGTGAAGATATATGTGGAGTCCTTGGTGCTCTTTGAGCCTTGTTGTTTTCTTGCAGACGTTTCATTGCCAGGCTAGGCAACATCTTCAGTGCGAAAAGGGAGTGGGACTTGCTCTCTGTTTATATACCTTGGCTTGTCCTGCCTGTGTTGGTGGGGGTGTTGTACTCTCCTTGGTAGTTCCTTGATTGGGCTGTTGTTTGCTGCTTGGTTGATTGAGTTAATAGTTCCTTGATTAGGGTATATTGTGTTGTTTGATTGCTCCTCTGGTGCTAATCTTGGTGTTAATCTTTGCCTATCTGGTTGTTGATTGCTGGCAAGGAGGTGTTCTGGTCTTCTGGCTTTTCTATTGTCTCTTATGAATGGTATGTAAATGTTGTTTACCTCTATGTGTCTGTTGATGGCTGCTTTTTCTGAGTGCCAAGCTTCCAGGAATTCTCTAGCATTTTTGGATTTGGCTTGGTTTAAGATGCTCACAGTTTCCCAGTTGAAAGTATGGTTAAGTCTGTCCATGTGTTGTGAGATTAAGGAGTTTTCATCGTGTCTTCTGACTGCTAGTTGGTGTTCGTGGATGCGTTCTGCTAGTCTTCTGCCAGTCTGTCCTACATAGTGGCTGTTACAGTCCTTACACTGTATGTTGTAGATAACTCCTGTTTTTTCTTCTTGGGCTACTGGGTCTTTTGGTTTACTTACGATGTTCTGAAGGGTTTTGGTTGGTTTGTGTGCTACGGTGATGCCGTGTGGTTGTAACAGTCTATTAGTAGTTTCTGAGATGTTTCTGATGTATGGCAGTGTAATCCTTTTCATAGCTTCTGTTGGTTTTGCTGTGGTGCGTTGAGTGGTCAGGCACTTTTTGATAAAGTTGCGTGGGTATCCATTTTGCTGGAAGATGCTATATAAGTGGTCTATTTCCTTTTTCTGGTGTTCTGGGTTGCTGCAGTGCGTTTGTGCTTGTCTGAATAGTGTTCTTACACAGCTCCTCTTGTGGGAGGTAGGGTTATTGCTTTGGTAGTGGAGCACTTGGTTAGTGTGGGTAGATTTCCGGTAGACTTGTGTTTCTAGAATGCCATCATTTCCTCTACTGATGAGGATGTTCAAGAAGGGTAGTGTGTTGTTTTTTTCTTCTTCCCTTGTGAATTTTATTCCTTTGAAGATGTTGTTGATGGTTTCATGTGTTTCCTCCAGTTGATCCTTTTTTATTATGATGAAGGTGTCATCTACATAGCGGATCCATACTTTGGGTTGTACTGTATATAGTGAAGATATATATTTATTTTTATTTTATTAGATTTATATTACCGCCCATCTCCCCCAACGGGGACCAACGGGGATATATATCAACCAGTGGCAGAACTTGACAGACCTTGTCTGGGAATCAGGAGCAAAGCTGGGTTGGGCCTGGTTAATACTTGGGTGGGATTCCATTAGGGACCACAGCCTAAACTGAAAGGTCAAAAACCATTCCAGAAGAAGCAAACGACAAACCACTCTGTGACATTACCAAGAAAACTATATACTGTAGTTGTAACAATATAGTAAGCACATTTTGCCCTTGACTTGAGGGCTCTTTACTTTAATGGACATACAGGAGGCACACAATGGTTTTACTTTCAGCATCCATGTTATTGTTACTCATATGAAAGGAACACCTAACTAAAATTATCTCACCCAAACAAATGTCTTTTGTAGCCCTTCCCATGGGAACCAATTACCTATGGAAATAGTGACCTCACCTTCCCTGGATGTGTTCAAGAAAAGGCTGGACAACCATCTGTTGGGTATGCTTTGCACTGAGCAGGAGGTTAACTCAGTAGCTGTCTCTTCTAGCACTTCATATCTCGGAGCTCCTCAGAGCACCAATGTGTACCCTGGGATTGGCCATATAGGAGCAATACAGTTCAAGGCCTCCATCACGTGCAGATTCCAGGCTATAACTAAGGCCCAGCCAAATTGCCCACCAGATTATCAGAAAAAAACAAAAACTCCCTCTGAAACTCTACAAGGTTCATAAGTCACCTGGGATGGGCCAATCTAATAAACTATATCTCCCCATGAGGAGGGGTGACACCAGCAAGGCGAAAGGCAACCAGAGGGGGCTGCACAGCTAACATCAGAAGTTTTGCTTAGAAATGTCAAGATGCCTTTATAAAGTACCTGACAGTACTGAGGTCTAATTTTTTTTTCTGGAAAAGAGCTGTTTTATTGTTATAGTAAAATGAAAGGCAAATGGCAAGGCCAGTTAATGAAAATTTATCCCAGAAAAAGGGGAGGGAGGAGATGACATAGCAATAAGCCAAGAGGAGCACTACAGTGGTTATCCTGATGGGGTGGGGGTGGGAGGCAGAGAGAGAATAGTAATTTAGAGAACCAACTCAGATAGAAAAGGTCTATCTGAGACCTTTTATGTGACTTCAAGTCACATAAAAAAATGAACAAGGTTTTAACACACTTAACATTATGAACACAATTATAAACTTATTTACTGGAGGATAAGCTCTACAACAATGTTATTTCTGAATAAATATGCATACTGCAGAGATGGATCCACAAACAGCTGGCTTTCAGCACCTGATCTGCTCCAAGCATGCCAGACTACCAAAAACATTTGCCATGGTCCTTTCAGGCTCAAATAGTTTTCTTCTTCCTAGGTCATTCCAAGCATTCCAGGCATCTCTTTGATGCCATCCACCCACTTTATTTTTCATCTTTCCCTTCTTCTACTTCCCTCCATGTTGCCAACCATTTGCTCACATCAAATGCCTAAAGTATGTAAGGTTCTGCTTGTTGATCATTGCAAGGGAATAGTCAGTTGGCTGTTGTGGGTCTTCCGGGCTGTGTGGCTGTGTTCTGGAAGTTGTGGTTCCTAACGTTTCGCCAGCATCTGTGGCCAGCATCTTCAGAGGGCAGGAGCACAGACAGAAGCGGCTTCTATCTGTGCTCCTGCCCTCTGAAGATGCTGGCCGCAGATGCTGGTGAAACGTTAGGAACCACAACTTCCAGAACATGGCCACACAGCCCGGAAGACCCACAACAGCCATCGAACTCCGGCCGTGAAAGCCTTCGACAATACATTGGAATAGTCAGTCTTTATTTGGTCCAGTGCTGACTGATTGGTTCTTCTTGGAGCCCATGAAACTCTTAGAGACCATCTCCAAATCCATAAGTTGAAATCTTCTTTCTCTTACATTTCTCAATGTCCAGTTGTAGCAGTGATTCATTACCACTAGCAAGACCACTGTTTTGTTATTATAGAAATATCCTCACCTTCTGCTTCATGATCTTAGAGAATAACACAACCTGGAAGTGTGATGTAGGCACAAAGCAAGCTAATACAACTTGGGCCCCATAGGGCAGGTGAAAATGGTGAACACATTCAGTTACCAGGAGTCAACCTGACTAGATGGCACTTAATGAAATAATTTAGATGCTTAAATAGTTTTCACATACAGTGCACTCAAACCGAATTAAGATGGTCTGAAATATGATACAAGAGGTAAAGTTACTAACTAATTGCAGGTGTTGATTTATAAACAGTTCCACACTGCCTCTTTTGTGTTGTTTTCAAGCTTTAAAAAATTGTCACGAAATCCAGTTGTGAATTACCTACTTCGCGACCTCAACCCTTTGCATGTCATTCCCTCTAAGTCTTCTTATTTTGTCAAGTTGTTGCAAAGCATTGATCAGAGCATCTTGGAGAACTGGTAGGGAATATGGCAATAACATTGTTTTACAACCAAATCTTGAAATAGTTTCCCCCAAGAAATTATTCCAAAACGATTTATTGTTGCCTTAAGAGAAAAGAGTCTAGTCTTTTGTACTTGCCTTAGAGAAACTCTCTTCTTGCATATGTCTATGAAGGTTCTCAGTCATCCAGGTGGAATTGTCTGTAGCTTGAATCATGTCAACTGGATTTCTATTTTCTCAGTGGAAACGTTTCGCTCCTTATCCAAGGAGCTTCTTCAGTCTGAGCAAAGTTAGTAAGGGAATCCTTAAATACGTTTCTAGGTGGCTGTGTGACCTTGCACCTGGGGCTAGGTCATGGTTATATTGAGATGTTATTTTAAGTCCTGTTATCATCTAAAGGAGGGTCGTTAAGATTACCATGCTGCTGTTGACCATTTCGCAAGCTCAACAGCAGCATGGTAATCTTAACGATCCTCAAAATAACCATGACCTAGCCCCAGGTGCAAGGTCACACAGCCACCTAGAAACGTATTTAAGGATTCCCTTACCAACTTTGCTCAGACTGAAGAAGCTCCTTGGATAAGGAGCGAAACGTTTCCGCTGAGAAAATAGAAATCCAGTTGACATGATTCAAGCTACAATCTCTTCTTGCATAACACAAGCCAGTACATGAAAATATTTACAATAAGGGGTTAACATACAAACATGAAATGTTAGAGTTTTGGTTTCCAAAATTCATGCTTCGAAGAAAAAGATGAAAAGTTAAGAATTAGAAGTTTCTCACCACAGAATTATGATCTGTAACTGAAAATACTGCTTATTATGTTTGATAAAGGCATACTGTTCTCAGTACTTGTTGAGGAGATATGATTCATACTTCAAATGGGCAAAAATTATTTGTGGGACTAAAGGAATTGAATTAAGATCAAGCCTAGTTTTAGAAAACAAACATCTCTATATTTATTTCACTGAATTCACTGAGGCTTGCTTCTGAGAAGACATGAATAGGATGTCAAAAGAGCCAAGTCAAAAGAACTAGGCAGGACATAGTCCTAAATACTCAGGAATAAGTTCTATTAACTGCAATTAATCATTCTCTCAAGTAAGATCATCTGGATTTCAGCCATAATTTTCTGATACATAAAACCCAGGGCCTTTTTGTTACCCACATTTGCACCCATCTTTATACAGTATGTGACTATATTATTCCATATGAGGAAAGGAGATTTATTCTAATGCTAGACAACACTCTCCTCACCTTAATGCTGCTCTCTCTGAGGCAGGACAGACATAGATCATCCCAGTAAAACTGACCCCCAAACTAGCGTAGTTTATTAGCACAGTGATCAAGAGCTCTGCACAGCTAACACCAGACGTTTTGCCTAGAAATGTCAAGGTGCCTTTATAAAGTATCTGACAGTAATGAAGTCTATTTTTTTCTGGAAAAGAGATGTTTTATTGTTATAATAAAATAAAAGGCAAATGGCAAGGCCAGTTAATGAAAATTTGTCCCAGAAAAAAGGGCGGGAGGAGATGACATAGCAACAAGCCAAGAGGAGCTCTACAGTGATTTTGCTGACAAGTTGGGGTGGGGGGAAGAAAGAGAGAGAGAGAGAGATTGGGAGAGAAGTTAGAGCTGTGGGGGGGGGGAAGCTTTTTTTCTATCAGTTGTCAATCAGTTTTGACAAAAAAAGAATTTTATTCATGATTATCTCTGCAGTTGTCAGCCTTGCGAGGTAGTCCAGATAAGAAGCACACCCGGGAGTAGTAGCTCTGTCTTTATTGTAAGGTTACATTAACAGAATCTTGCAAGTCTGAAAGTACATCTCTCCCCCCTTTCCTTTACAGTCCAAGAAACTAGGGAGGGTCCCTTCTGAGACGTTTGCCAAGCCCCATTCTTTCTGTGGGCTCAGCTGCCTCTTATCTGACCGTTGCCTAGTCTGCAGATCTCCCTCCTGTCTCCCAAAGCTGGCTGGGTGACTTTGGGCCAGTCACTCTCTCTCAGCCCAACTCACCTCACAGGGTTGTTGTTGTGGGGAAAATAGGAGGAGGAAGGAGTATTAGGTATGTTCCCCGCCTTGAGTTATTTATAAAAATAATAAAGGCGGGATAAAAAATCTAAAAGAAAAAGTCATTCCCACATTCCATTACAGCAGTATACTGCAATCTCTGTGGGTTCTCGTTGACTTCCCTCTTTCAACTGAATCCCCAAAGAAGGAATTAAGAGGGAAATCCACACATGGGGCTTTAGGGATTAGGAAAGAGTGGTAGGTTTCACAGTCATGGAAAGATGTGTAACAGAAAATAACAGAAATACCCCCCCACTACCCTCAACAATAAAGCAAGCTTTAAAACACCACAAAGTGAAATTCAAAAGAAATTCTCAAGCATCTTGAGAATAAGAGAGAAAAGCAGAAGAAAACATTTGAGAAATTGCAAGGAAGATTTTGGCAGATCATTAATGGAGGCATTATACTTGACCTTCCATCATGACCTAGAATCATAGAATAAGCAGGGACCATTTAGGCACCGGAAGCAATATCCTGACTAAAATACCCCTGGGAAATGTCTACATGGAGCTCATAGCTATGCTGGCTGAGAGTTCTGGGGGCTTTAGACCCAGCATATATGCAGAACACCAGGCTGAGGAAGGTGCTATATAAGGGCAAAGAGCTATCTGCAAAGATGTTAAGTATTCCAAGCACGGCAGTGAAACACTGAATTATTGGTTTTTTATTAGATCAGAACTTTTTAACATCTGCACATCCAGGGCCACTTTAAATATTTGATTTGTCTCCTCCTCCTCCTCCCCCTCCTCCTCCGCCTCCTCCTCCTCCCTTTCTTTCATTTTCTTTCTTCCTCAATATTTATACTGTCTTTTTAAAACAAAACCATTTGGGCATTCAGTTCCAAGAGTGGAAGATGAATACATTGGAACACTTGTCTTTCCTGATTCTTAAAAAGAGTCATATCTGTGATAGCAGTTCCTTTGAACATAACTGTTTCCTTGTTCTTTGTATCTAGTATCTTTTCAGTCACATTATTTTTCTCCAGGGTACCACTCAAGTGTCATTTCATAATTCAGACTCAATGTCAGGAGGTATTGATAGGGTGCCCAGTACAATGTAATAGAAGTGGATCTTTTAATATAAATTCTAAGGGAGTTTACTGCTGCATGACATTGCGCATGACTTTTTTTTATCCAGACATTTAACTGTCCACCCAATATGATTTACATCCAAACCTGCCTTTTATATTGCAAAATATGCTTAATGCTTATCGTTGCACTGGTACGAGCTATCTATTTTGCATTTTGCAATTATTTTCAGACCCCAGATGAACTGAAGTTTGAACTGCTGAGTCACTGGAAAAGATATAGCAGCACTTCCATTAGGCTTTTAGTATTTAGCCTTGAAATTGGTATTCTTAAAAAATGTATTTCTATTGGGGGGAAAAAACCCATTCCATCCTTTTTCTAGTCTGATTTGCAAGGCTGCTTACAAGGATACATGAAGTCAACCTACAGCCTCTGACAACATGAAGTCCTTAGAAGCCTACTAAAACCATTTATTTTCCTGCAGCGAAATCTCAAAATCTGCCACCATTGTAATGGAAAAGATAGGATTCCGTGCAAACCATTTGCACATGTAAAATTTGCCCATTACATCATGTGCCTCCCTCCTGGAAAGAGGTAAAATGTAATATCAGGGCACGACAAGGAAAGTCCCTGCCTCTGTGTAGATGTGAGTATGACTGGGAAGGCTATTGATCTCTGTGAGCGACAGATGGGCCTAAGGCAGGGGTAGAAACCTGTTGGTACTGAACTACAGCTCCTGGTGTCCTCCGCCATCAGCTGTGTTTCCTGGGACTGCTAGGAGCTGAAGTGCGGCCACATCTGAAACGCCAGTGGTTGCCCACTCCTGGCTTGTAGAGCAACACTCTTGTTACTCATGCTGCAATTCCAGGATTCATCTAGCTCTGGCTTTGGGCATATCAGCCATCAGCATTTCTGCCTCCCCTTAGCCACTGCCCAGTGATGGTACATGGCCACTGAGGCAAACATTCAGATTGCCCTCCCAAATGAAAATTCAGGTTGCCCTTCCAAATGGACTATGAACCCAGAGATCCCTCCTGTGCACACCTCTGGAATGTTAAGACAAGAACCAGTGGCTGCATCAGTCACCTGGTTCCTCTATCATACCTTTCTCTCCTTTACCTTCTTTGTGTTCCACAGGAGAAAAACTGAATCCCCTGCTATGTATAACAGCCAGTGGAAGAGAATGAATTAAAAGACGGATGAAAGAGTCAGGACTGTGGAGAATGGTAGTAGGCTGTCTTGTTTTTCAGGATATTTATTAGAATTACTCCAGAGATTTTGACTAAATACCCCAAAGGAATCCATTATCCTGGGTTGTACTATTCACTCAATCGATCAATCAATTAATCGCTGTAGGACATGAAAATCAGCTACACTCTCAGCAGTTTCAAATAATAATAATAATAATAATAATAATAATAATAATAATAATAATAAACAATAATATTAAAATATCCATGATTGGGTTTAAATGTAAATATTAAAGACTCATAAAACCAAAATATCTATCAAACATTAGACCCTTTTAAGGTACATTTTACAGAAGATGAAAAAATTACTGAGAGAAGTAGTAGAGTTCAGTGTGCTTTGAGGGTTTCTTGTTTTTTTGCAGAATATTTGTTATTCAGATTGGATGGGGTTTTTATTATAGATAAGATTACTCTCACAGAGCATTTGAATGAATGCTTTAAATAGAATATATAGAAACTAGTTTTTTAATGGGGTAAGGTAAGGTAAGGTTTCCCCTTCCAGTCGTATCTGACTCTAGGGGGCGGCACTCATCTCCAATTCTTGGCCAAGTGAGCCAGTGTTGTCCATAGACGCTTCCGTGGTCATATGGCCAGCATGACTAAACGCTGAGGCACACGGAATGCTGTTACCTTCCCACCGGAGTGGTGCCTATTTATCTACTTGCATTTTTACGTGCTTTCGGACTGCTAGGTTGGCAGGAGCTGGGCGAGAACGGGAACTCACCCCGTTACACGGTGCTTCTGGGTCTCCTGCCGTCTTTTCGTCCGAAAGTTGGTAGTCTTAACCATTATGCCACCCCGCCACCCTTTTTAATGGGGACTGCCACAATAATCACATTTTTATCAGTGTTATGGTATTGCTATTGTTTTCCTCCCCCCCCCCCCCAGGGACAATTCAAAGTTCTGGGTTTGACTTAATAATGAACTCAAAAAGTTAGGGGCTGGGTATTAAAGTCTCCTTCTTTTTTCCTGAAGATCAAGAATGAGTAACGTGTGACCTTCTGGATGTTGTTGAAATACAACCCCCAACAACCCCAGCCAACATAGCTAACATTGAGGGATGCTGGGAAATATAGTTCAGGGGGTTTAAGTTTCCCCACTCTTGCTTTAGATTGTAAGCTTTAGAATTAAAGCAAAATGTGCTTCAGAGCACAGAGAAGTCACTTAAAGAATGCCAACAGATGATACGTGACTTCAGCTGCATCTTTTACCAGGAGCTGTAGCATTTGATTTAAGGAGTTGCCAACAAGTGCTACATAGGTGTCATGAGCAGGGATGTCCACAGGGTGTGGTCACAAAGTCAAGATGGCAGCTGAGACAGTACAATAGAAGCTCTGCCTGTTTCTGACATGTGTTATGTGTGTTTTGAGGATGCAGAGCACCTTTTCCCCTTCAAAACTGAAGCATTGCACAGGTCTATTAGATTCCCATCTGAAATCATCCCCTAGGGGCCTCATGTTCAGGCAGGGCCACACCTCTCTAATGAGGGCCACATAAAATCTCAGTCCCCCATTTTTGAAGCCCCCAGATGTTCCCAGAAATGTATAGCCAGAGTTCAGCAGCAAAATGATGGTTTTTCAGAATGGGTTTATGTTTTTAAGATTTAAAATAGGTCTATTAATTTTATATTTTTAAAAAAACTGAAGGCCCTAAAAATGATAAAAGGGCCAAATGTTTCAGAACTTTTCACTTGGGTGACTTCACTACTCACATAATAGAATGCAAACGATGTCTAAACATTCATATATTCCTTCTGCCTGTGCAGATTATGCTATTATTTGTGTGATGGTCCAACTTTGCTCTTTATTTTGAAGCATTCTTTTAGTTGAAAAATAAATTTGCATTTGCAGATATGTGTGCCCTGCAATATGGATACAAAGATATCACTATACCAGACACACATTAACTCTCTTGTTTATGCATTGCTATGGTTTATAGACTGTATGAATTTTAATTGCTCTTCTCCTTCAATAAGATAACCACAACAGTTAAAAAACAGTTAAACAGTAATAAAATATGAAGTAAAGTGTAGTACTATATTCAACCTATTTTAATAGATTTTTGTTAGTATCACTTTCACAATTAAATATGAACATTAATAATTAAGATTCCATATGAAGAAGCAAAGCCTAGTATCTTTCAGCCCTGTTTTATGCTGCAGTCCTCTATACCTGGAAGATATTCCTTTTATTGCTTTTCAAATTTGCAGAGGACACAAAAATAGGAAGGATAATCAAAAGCATAAAAGAACAATTCAGCATTCAAAAGATCTTGGTGCAAATTCAGTAGAGATAAATGTAACATCTTAAATTTAAGTACAAATACACATATTTACTATTAAAATGAATCTATATTAAAAATAAATATAAGATGAAGAGACCTAGACTGGGAAAAGTATATGTAAAAAGAACATAGCATCTCAGTGGATCACAAATGGAATATGAAGTAACAGAATGGTGCAATTCCTAAAATGCTGGGGAACATAGTGTCCAAGTAATAGTTCAATTACTATACAGAATCATTCAATTGGAAAGGAGGAGGTTCCAGATCATGGCTGCAAAACTGTAGACAACTAGGTACTCGAGGTCTTTACTGAATTATATAGTTGGAAGGGACCTTAGAAGTAAGCTAGTCCAACTCCTGCAGATGACCATCTAGCCTCTGTTTAGGCTAGACCTCCAACCAAATTCATGCTGCAACCTGTTTCATTGGCTGACATCTTGCACAGTCAGGAAGTTCCTCCTGACATTTAGTCTGAACCTCCTTCCCTGTTATTTTAACCCATTGGTTCTGCTTCTGCCCTCCAGGGCAATAGAGAATAAATTCAATATTCTGTGAGACAACCCTTCAGATGTCTGAAGAATGCTTTTATATTTCCTCTCAGTCATCTTTTTTGTAAGTTAAACATACCCAGATCCTTTAACTGCTCCTCACAGGGCTTTCCAGTCTCTTCACCATCTTGACAGTTTTTCTTCTGAACTTGGTCCAGTTTCTCATTGTCCTTTTTAAACTGTGATGCCCAGAAATGGGGTCTAACCAGGACAGAGTGGCATGGATTCTGTTCACTTCACTCTGCTCTGCCCAACTGAACAGCTGGTGGATGCTGTAGCATTGCAAATATAGCATTGAGCCAAATATTAGTCTAGTTCGGAGTTTCACAACCAGGGTTCCATGGAACCCTAGGGTCCCATGAGAGGTCACTAGGGGTTCCCTGGGATATCACAATTTATTTAAAAAATTATTTCAAATTTGGGTAACTTCACATTAAAGAGGTAAGTTTCATTCTTTATTTTTAGTTTAAGAACACTGTTAATGCATATATACAGGCCTACACATGAAACAAATATAATAATTTTTTAACTTATGGCCTATATTTGAGCCTGAATGTGCAGGGGTTCCCCGAGGCCTGAAAAATATTTCAAGTGTTCCTTCAGGGTCAAAAGGTTGAGAAAGGCTGGTCTAGTTGATCTCTATTGTACCTTCAAATTCTATGATTATGTGTGTGTTTAATATGAACATACAGCATATGGAAATATAGGATAGATATTAATTTAGAATTTTAATGTTTTCCTTTTTTCATTTCTCAGTAAACAGTTCTGCAAAAGCAATATAAAATACTTCCAGCTGGGTAATTGTAAAGAATAATACACTATATATAAAAACCTGACAATGACAAAATGTGCCATACAGTTTTCTTTCTAGAATTGCTTGACTTTGAAGTAGTTTAATCAAAAAGATGGTTATTTGGTTTAAATGAGAGTAATAAAATATTTAATAGATTGGGACACTTTAGCAACTGCCTCATACCTACAGATATTTCTTTAATTCAGAAGACAGTCCAAAGGAGGGTGGGGGAGTGAAATACTGCAAAGAAAGAAATAATGCAGACTTGTAAATTGAGGGAAATATCATCCAGTTCTGCTAATGCTTTATTTCATGATTCAAGCAGTTCTTGATTGTTTTATTAAGATATTATTTTTTATGCAGCTGAAAATAATGTGCTAATACATTTCTTACAAATGTGGTTCCAGGCAAGGACCATTCAAGATAATGAAGAACATAGCCAAAACTTAAATTCTTCTGCCATAACATGATGCAGGACTCATGTATCCTTCCACTCTATCCTTCCACCTGTTCCTTTAGATTGAAGCTATATTCTGAATGCTAATAAGACAAGAGTGAGGTTCCTCTTTTTTTTTCAGTCCAGAGCAGGGCTTTCCAAAGTTTTCCCGCGGCGACACACCAACCACCGTTGGTGTGTCGCCGCGGGAAAACCCAGAAGTGCCGTCCTTGCGGCAGCGCGCAAAAACCTGGAAGCGCTGCTGCCGCTTTCAGTTTTTGCGCGCCGCCGTTGGTGTGTCGCCGCGGGAAAACCCGGAAGCGCTGATGATGATCAGCACTTCCGGGTTGTGTGGCGACACACCAGACTGTGTGTGGCGACACACTTTTGTGTCGCGACACACAGTTTGGAAAGCTCTGGTCCAGAGCTTCAACTTCTTGCAATTTTTTAAAGGCTCTAGACAAGATATTCCCTTGCTTGGTCTAAAGTGGGATAGTAAGAACATTGATACTTATGAAGAGCTTTGCTGGATCAAAACAAAACCCACCTAGTCCAGTATTCAATTTCCACAGTGCACAACTAGATACCAAGGGAAAGCTCAGCAATAAAGCATATTCTCTAGGAGCTGATACCTAAAAGCCTCTTTCAGATTGAGTTCTTATATTGCACTAAGGCACATAGTTGCTCTTATGGATGATCTTTTTCATGACCTGGATGGGAATTGTACCCTCCTAGTTCTATGGACTCTCTGCAGCCTTCAGTACCAATGACTCAGGCATTCTTCCGTATCACCTGCACATGCTGGGACTGAAATGGTAGTCCATGGATATACTGCAGGTGGTCCCTGCTGAGGCTACCTAACTAATTTTTAAATTTATATTTATAATAACCAAAATCTTAGGTGGTCACCAACTCTTGTAAAATTCTGGTATTTTCACTTGAAATATAATGGGGTGTAGGCTCCTTTACATTAAAAAATGTTTTTGGTGTCCTGCAGACTTCATTTTGAGGGGGTTCAATGTGCCATGGCATATACAGGTGCCATTCTTGGCTTATAGAATGGTCCCCAAAGTATTCAACAATGATGTAATGACCTACATATCGGAATGACAGATGTGGATAATATGTGGCCATCAAGACTAGTAGCCATGGATAGTCTTACCTCCATGAAGGTAATTGAAATAGGATTTGGTTTCTGGATGAAGAATGGTCTATTAATTTTTGAATTGGTCTATCACTCTTCTTAGGGGGCGCGATGGCTCAGTGGTTAAGACGCCAGGCTTGTCGATCAGAAGGTCAGCGGTTCGAGACCTGAGCACCGTGTGATGGGGTGAGCTCCCGCACTCACCCCAGCTCTTGCCAACCTAGCAATTCAAAAGCATGCAAATGCAAGTAGATAAATAGGTACCACTTCCATGGGATAGGAACAGCGTTCTGCATGGGTCATACCGGCCACATGACCACGGAAGCATCTTCAGACAGCGCTGGCTCTTCGGCTAAGAAACAGAGATGAGCACCCGCCCCTAGAGTCAGACACGACTGTGCAGGGGAAAACCTTTACTATACCTTTACCTATCACTCTTCTTAACATTGGGATGTTCTGTAGTAATTAACACCTGATAATTATTACCTCACACAAAAAGCTTTACCTGTTGGTTTCTGTTTATGACAGCAGCTGGCCAAATTACTCCTGAATCAGATAGCCTAAGACACAAAAGGAAGATAAGAGGCAAAGTATTCCAGTTAAGACAGGGAATGATAGAAAGACTGTTCATATAAAAGGAGAAGGCATAGGGTTTTTCCCCCCCTGTAAGGCCCTGCTTGCCTGCTTGCAGCTTGGTTGTAAGGAAGGTGCATTGGCTGGCAGGTAAAGAGAATCCCCAAAGATGCTGGTGGGAGGGAGGGTTGCACTAAAGAGAACAAGAGGTACCCAGTGTGTGACAGCTATTTGAGCCCAGCAAAGAAAATGTGCAAGAGGAATTAAACCAAGCCAAGTCAGTGAGAGTGAAAATTGTTCCATGAGATTTTGCAAGGCAACTAAGGTTCTGAGCAAAGGGAAAGCAGGAGAGTTGAACTTTGTGAATATGTCTGTGCTTGGCTGTCCTTTCAAAGACCCTTTCTGCTCTCTTGGGACCTGGCTGGGGAGTGGGGGAGAAGATGAGTTCAGCCTGATTGAGTTCAGTAGCTACTATTGTCTAAAGTTATTCTTGTACCTATGTAATATTGTCTGTAGATCAGTATAGTTACTGCTTAAATGCAAATGGTAAAGCAGCTGTTCTTAACCTTGGTTCTGAATGCAAGTAGCAAAGTAAAAAAGTTATGTTTGTTCATAACTATAAGAGTATCTTGGGTCTTATTGGATTTATGAAGGGAGGAGGGAATGCTCCTTAAAACCCCTTGATGGCTGGCAGCAGGTTTGGTTAAAATGTATTAGACATAACAATAGAACAAACTGATAGACTGGATAATTAAATTTCTGCAACGCAGGAATACCTATTATGTAAAAAATAGAGCTCCCCAAAGAGTTATAAAACTGAGAAAGAAAAACACATCAAGTTACAAAAAAGACATGTAATGCATAACACTCTGAAATTATCTGTCCATACTGAACTTGAAGCTTCTGGTAAAATAAGATATTACTTCCATGCATCACTAAAGAATTGACAATTAGGTTTAAATCTTTACATTAGATTGAAAATGTTTAGGATTGTTTGGATAAAGAAATACATTACTGTAATTCAGTGATCCTCTTTTGAATTCATAATATATCATTTGCACTGTTTTGAATGAAGATCTCCTCTATACTAACCTTGTCTCTAAAATTAAATTCAGAAATTTACAGGTGGAAGAAATCATGAAGATCAACTAATCCAACCTTTCTTCAATACAAAAATCATATAATTACATTATTATGACTGTGCTGTGTATCCAGCATCTGCTTAAATATAAACTTTGTTTTAAAAATTATGTCATTGCCAGACTTATGCACCCTGTACAGGCATGTGATCATTTCACTGATTTGGACAAACCATTTCATGACTCTTTTGACTTTAAATGCAACAGTTCTTTGCAGACTCACATTTTGTTGCTTCTGATTGAAGCTGTGGGCCTAAAATGAATGGACTATTAATTTCCTGACTCTCAAATAGCCTATCTGATGGGTCCCGGTGTCAGTTTCTGTTCCATGGAAGGGGGGGCAGGGGACAGTGCTTAAAGAATTTATCTTATTTTCTTTTCTATAATTTAAATTGAAGAAGGCTTCAGTAATTAAATTCTGCTTCCCTCTTCAGGATAGAAAAAAAAGTCAACAATAAGGCAATGCGATGCTGGATCAAGAAACAATTAAAAACTTATATATCACTAATCATTCAGAGATCACTAGAACTCTGGGAGACAATAAATCTGACTGCACCTGCAAACAATGCAATTTTAATTGAAGTTGCAGAGGTCTTATGCTAAATCTGACCTTTCCACACAGTCTATATAAATATTAGGTAAGACTCTTAGTGATGGGAAAGGGTACTGTATAGGACCCCCATTATAATTCTGCTTGAGACTTGTTGAAGAAAATCAATCTCTCAACAGCATTAAAGGGCTTTACAGCAGGAACAACTCAAGTTACATATACTGGCTGCAGTCTTCATTCAGAAAAGAAAGTGATTGAATTTTTAGAAAATATTAGAGTTTCAAACTGTGCGCTGTTCTAGAACTTAACAAGATTTTCTCCAGGCAGAAAGAAGCTTGCAAATGTAAACTGCAGGGTGGGTATTTGTGGGGCATACTATAGATACTAATATATGAATGTCTGACAAAGTAGAACCTAGCTGGTTCATATTTGTTCATGGGTAATAGTCCATGGAAGGGGGCGTGGTGGCTCAGCGGGTAAGATGCCAGGCTTGTCGATTGGAAGGTCACAAGTTCGGAGGTTCAAATCCCTAGCCCCGCGTGACGGAGTGAGCTCCCGCACTCGCCCCAGCTCTTGCCAACCTAGCAATTCGAAAGCATGCAAATGCAAGTAGGTGAATAGGTACCACTTCGGTGGGTAGGTAACAGCGTTCCGTGTGTGTCATGCCGGCCACATGACTGTGGAAGCGTCTTCGGACAGTGCTGGCTCTTCGGCTAACAAACGGAGATGAGTACCAGCCCCTAGAGTCCGACACGACTGCACAAATGTGCGGGGGGAACCTTTACCTTTACTTAATAGTCCATGGACCTGTGAAGGGATGGCAAGGTGCTGGATATAGTTAGGGCAAATGATGGTGCATGTTATATGTTCAACACTGGTGACATTTAGCATTAAAACACTAAATAAGTTGATAAAATGGAAGGAAATTGATTGATATGCTCAGGTGGAATTTGCAGATATAAGTTAGTACTTAATGTCATCTAACAGCAGCAAGTGGATGCACTTGCGATAAAGGAGGTAACTATTTCCTGTATATTTGTTTGCTCTCCCATATTTTTCACAGAAGGCCAAAAAAGTTTTCTCAATGAAGAGAACTGCAACTTGAAATTCCTGGGGATATGTCTCTTCTCTTTTCTTCATTTAGGCCAGGGCTTTCCAAAGTTTTCCCGCGGCGACACACCAACCGCTGTTGGTGTGTCGCCGTGGGAAAACCCGGAAGTGCCGCCATTGCGGCAGCGCGCAAAAACCCAGAAGCGCTGCTGCCACTTTCGGGTTTTTGCACACCACTGTTGGTGTGTTGCTGCGGGAAAACCCGGAAGCGCTGATGATGATCAGCGCTTCCGGGTTGTGTGGCGACACACCAGACTGTGTGTGGCGACACACAGTTTGGAAAGCTCTGATCTAGGCCCTCTTTCATTCTTCCCTTACCAGAAGTCTGCAAAGCAAAGAATGGACCACTTTCTGTTGAGAATGTTTTAGCTCCAAGTTTCCTGCATGAGCAGATCTTGGTCTATATCAGGGATGGGCAACCTGTAGCTTCAGATTTGCATACAGCTCCAGAATCTCTCCTATCAATATGACTTCTGAAAATTGAAAAGTGGCATTTTACTGCCATTACAAGGTGAAAAACACATGAAAATAAAAACATGATGTGCCTATTTTAGAGCTTATTCTACATTTTTATAAATGCAAAGAAGCCAGCCCTGCACATGTATGAAATGTGGTCTCACTCATTTACCTTCAGCTATTCAAGGTCTCTTAAAGCTTTATAATTCTATGACATTCATCACAACTTAGCTGTTGACTTCTTGCAAGTTAAGCATTTCTGAGAACACTGCTGAGTGGGAAAGTATTCACCTTGTTCAACTATTCATTCATCAGGGCAGTACAAGACTACTATTTTTTTTTCAAAAATGCACTTTGGAGCATGTAGCATCTGCGTGCAACTTTTTAAAGCAATGTATCTTTTCCTAGGGTCATGTAGGAACTGCAGAGAGTAGCCCTGCATTCCTGGGGAAAGACACAGCTACACAAAGAGCTGCAGACAGAGGCTGTGTTTGCACTTCCACAAGCTGCAAAGCACTTTTTCTAATTTCCTAATATTCATTACTTAAGCAGATGGCAGCTGCACAGGACCACATCAAACCTTGTCTGATATTGAAAAAAGCTAAACAGGATTACATCTGGTTACTACTTGGGCAGGATCCCCAGGAGATCCCAGGGCTGTAGGCAAAGCTAGGAAACCAAAACAACATCCCCAAAGACAAACACTCCTTATTGTGACCCAGAAATCTACATGGATATATCATCAGGAGTCAAGACTAACTCAAAGGAGTCTTTGTATCGCGAGTGAAGTAAGACAGAACTGCACTGAGGTTCTTAATAATCCCATTTTGAGCCAGACTGAAATAATGCCTCATTCTCCTTTTCCTCCCCGAATGACAACTGGGACATCAAATAGCCTTCAAGTGGCTGATGCAGGCTCCACTTCTATAAATTATACATGCAGAGAAAACTCTGTAACTTTTAATTATCCAGTATAAGAATCATAGATTTCAGTGAAACCATTCTTTGTTTTAAGAAAATATTTCTTAAAACAAGAGCTACTCGCTTAATATTGTATATCCTACTGGACTCCATGGGACTGAACTCTATGCATGTGAGCATCAAATTATAATGTCAGAGATCCGATATTATTGAACTGTAGGAGTTTGAGCTTGATTCCCCCTTTTTAAAAAAAGAACTTTAAAAATAAATAACCCACCTTGGACACTAATTTAATAAAACTGGGATACAAATCTTGACTACTGATTTATTTACTTATTTAACCTTCTTGCAAATTAAAGGGTATTATGTTACATGGCAGTGAGACTGCAATCCTAAGCATGTTATTTTCCAGAGTCCGTCCCACTGTGCTCAATGGGGCCTATTTCATCCCTGGAAAGGGTTTTTAGGATTACGCTGCTTTAATAGTGTTTGTTAAGGGGCTTGGATCATATCTCAGTTTAGACTTTTAATGCATTTTTTCTCCCTCATCTTTAATTAAAACAGTTCATTGAAACTGAGCAAGCTGTTGACTTATTAGTCAATTAACTATTCTGTTTATTAGCTGATTGATTAATCGGTTAATTAGCTAGAGTAAAGACTTGCTGCCACTTTGCTTGCCATGCAGGAAAACTTCAGAAAGTTAGGATAGTTGTTTCCTAATCTACTCACTGTCCTCTCTTCTGTATTCACTTCTGCTGCTCTTCAGTATGACTGGGGCTGTTTCTTCAATATGTATGTAAAGTTTTAAAGATGCAAGTAGAGAAAAAAGGAGGAGGAAAATGCAAAACAACTCATGGTTAAAAAAGTAAAGCCTCCCCCAAATTGACTGGGTTGGATTTGATGGAATACAAAGGCCAAGATCATTGTCTATTCCTGTGACTGTGTTTGCTTTACTTTCCAGCTTTTCACAGCCAAAGGAACAACAATTGAATAGGCTGCTGCTGGTTTCTGCATAAATGCTGTAAGAAAATAACTCCATCACTCCACGAATTGTGCCCCATTCACTACTACCAATTAACTTTGTTGAGCAAAGATTTATTTAATCATGATTTACTGAACAAACCATAGTTGTGTTCAATCTGTGCATTAAGCCAAAAATCGTGATTTATAAATCACAAGGGCTGGGTTCAGACAACACACTAAGCCAGTGTTTCTCAAGCTTGGCAACTTTAAGATGTGTGGACTTCAACTCCATGAATGCTGGCTGGGGAACTCTAGGGATTGAATATGTCTATGAAGGTTCTCAGTCATCCAGGTGGAATTGTCTGTAGCTTGAATCATGTCAACTGGATTTCTATTTTCTTAGTGGAAACGTTTCGCTCCTTATCCAAGGAACTTCTTCAGTCTGAGCAAAGTTGGTAAGGGAATCCTAAATATGTTCCTAGGTAGCTGTGTGACCTTACACCTGGGGCTAGGTCATGGTTATATTGAGATGTAATTTTTAAGTCCTTTTATCATCTAATGGAGGGTCGTTAAAATCACCATGCTGCTGTTGAGCTTCTGAAATGGTCTTAATCTTCCTAGGCACAGAAGACAACACGGGGAGGAAGATGGGGGAGAGTTTGTGCCTGAGGATCTAGGGATTGAAATCTAGGGATTGAAATCCACACATCTTAAAGTTGCCAAGCTTGAGAAACACTGTCCTAAGCTAAAATCAGGTTAAGTAACTAGTTTTTATCCAACTTAATATGCTATCAGTAGACAAATAATGCAGTGAATGCTCCCACAAGATGAAAACATGGTATGCACACATATGCATGTACTGCAGCATTATTCTCTGGGAGGAAGAGTAAAACAGCAAAGGATCCCTCATTGTTATGCTAATCCCCCAACATATGTGGACAAGTTGTCTGTTGATTCATAAGTATATCTGCTGTCTGGGAAGACTGCAGCATTCTGTCATCTAGAAGCTGCAATAGATTTATCGTTCCAGAAGTAGCTCAGTTTCAAGGCAAAGTTTATACATCTGCCAAGATCATGAGTGTTTGGATTCTTATACTGCAATCCTATTATGCATTCCCCAGGGGTGATGTCCACTGGCCATAGGATTGTGCTGTAAATCTGTCCAAGCTCTTATTTTTACCCTTCAATTTTATGCAACGCACACAGACAGAGACATTTTTTAATTTGTTTTTATTCTTCTTGTAAGCCTCTTTGAAAACTTGGGGATTATAGGGCAGCAAAAAAATAAAGTGGCACAATGTGAGATTATTTTTTTAAAGAGAAACTTTCCCTCACCAAAATAGAAACCGAAGCCTATTTTTGTACCTATTATTTGGTACAAACAGCAATACAAGTCCATCTAGACATTTTGTATTGAGCAAATACCTTTCACTCCCAGAATTTTATCAGAGGGCCAAGAAATGTCATGATATATACACACCCATTCAGCTGTTTGCTTTGGGGGTAAGCAGTGTTATGCAGAGCTCAGAAAAGGGGCAAGAAATGATAAGCAAAAGAAATTAAAGGCATGGGGGGGGGGGGAAGAAAGAAAACATAGCTAAAAATATCTTACACCATTCATTGTATGTTTCCATATCTCTTTTTCCTCTCAACCTATTCACTCTTCTCTATATACTTGTTTTGCAATTCAATCCTCATTCACTTTCGCAAACCACCTCAATATTGTAGTGGTCAGTCAATTTTTATATTCAGTCCACATGCATTCATCAACCATACAGTCTTCCTCCTAGCTAAGAAAGGGACAACATACTGGGCCATGCAAACACAATGTGTTTGTGCCATGTGAACACAATAACTAACTTTCCAATTTTTTTTATGGCTAGCTCCTTCGCCATTTAAAAGATATCAACGGGTGGTGGGAGGGAATTTTGCTAATGGAAATTTTAAGAAAAATGTACCAGTTCAATGCATAATTTAATCTCTCTGCAGACAAAATAACATTACTTCTAAAAGAATATATATACACTTTAAAAAACATAGAAACGTTGCCAGATTGCTAGTAGCAATGTGATTTTTGTTGTTGTTCAGTCGTTAAGTCATGTCCAACTCTTTGTGACCTCATGGACCATAGCACGCCAGGCCTTCCTGTCCTCCACTGTCTCCCGGAGTTTACTCAAATTCATGTTCATTACATCGGTGATGCTATCTAACCATCTCATCCTCTGCCGTCCCCTTCTCCTTTTGCCTTCAGTCTTTCCCAGCATCAGGGTCTTTTCCAGTGAGTCCTCTCTTCGCATTAGGTGGCCAAAGTATTTGAGCTTCAGCTTCAGCATCTGTCCTTCCAATGAGCAGTCAGGGTTGATTTCCTTTAGGATTGACTGGTTTGACCTCCTTGCAGTCCAAGGGACTCTCAAGAGTCTTCTCCAGCACCACAGCTCGAAAGCATCAATTCTTCGGCTTCCAATGAGCAGTCAGGGTTGATTTCCTTTAGGATTGACTGATTTGACCTCCTTGGACTGGGATGTTTTGCAGCAAATCAAGATCTCACAACTTTTCTTATCAATCCCTGCATTTGACTCCATTTTAAATATCTCAAATATTTGCATAATTTAAATTTGCATGTTATCTTTTTAGCATATACATAGCCAGAGCTGTAAACATAGGGCCATGGAGAGCATGACTAGTCACAAAACACCGCTTCACCAAAAAGCAAATTAATGAGGTTGCTTCTACCATGCAAGCTTATTTTTATTTTTCTTTGGGAGGGGCACACTTCCAGTGAAGCACAAGACTACATCCATCCCAGTTTTATTTTATAAGTATGCCTAAGACATAATATGCCTATGTTTATTAGCTTTGTTCAATTTATATCCTGTCTTTCCTTAGGAACTCAAGGTGGTACACATAAGGATTTCCCCTTGTTTAATCTCCACCACAACAATCCTGTGAGGAAGACTGGGCTGAGAGACAATGATTGGCCCAAAATCACCCTGTGAGCTTTGATGGCTGAGGGGGAACTTAAACCCAAGTCTTCCCAACCCTAACCCAACAGCTTAGCCATTACACTACACTGGATCTATGTGGGTCCAAGAGACATTTCAGAAAAGAAGGCTGATATGAAAGGCTGATGTGAGGTTTGCAGTATACCAGTTTCCAATTCATTTTCTTTAACATAATATTTTAAAAGATTACAAAGTGATGGTGGGCAGGGAGCCTGCCAGCATCCTAGGATGATGTCTGCGAAGCACATTAATGGCTGCTGTCACTTTTTTTTAATCAAGTGATGTTTTATTATGTAATACATTGCCATAGCTTTGAAGACTATGATTAGAGTCGGAATATCCTGCATTAAGTTCTCATGACTACCATTATAATTTTAGGCCAAATGACATATTTCTGATTCAAATATATACTATTATAAAAGATAACATGCATTGGAAACAAACCTGTGGGGGCTTCCCTATAATTGGCACATTGTGTTCATTATTAAAAGCATCATGTTACATGTAATGATACATAGCAATCAAATTAGGTAGAAGTATTATGCTTCTGAGTGTTGCAATTAAGATGCTCCTATTGCATTTTTTATTTATAGGCTGAATTTTGCTTTGATAAAATGCAAATAGAAAAAAACACAGTATTTGGGCTAAACATTCTACCCCCCCTCCCCCCTCCCCCCTCCCTCCCTCCCTCCCTCCCTCCCTCCTTCTTTCTTTCTTTCTTTCTTTCTTTCTTTCTTTCTTTCTTTCTTTCTTTCTTTCTTTCTTTCTTTCTTTCTTTCTGCTTAGTGATTGCATTTTAACTTCCAAATACCATTTTGGGAAAATATATGAAATTGTCTATTCCATGTATTTGCAACAGTGCAGAGATTTGATATCCCACTAGAGATATCTGCGATGTAGTTTATGTTATTTTCAATCAGATTTGTTTTATTCCCTCTACTAACCCTGTATGTGAGATTCTCATGAATTTTTCCTGGTGATGCTCATTTCAATGATAATTAGGCAATGTGCCATTTTTTATGTAACACTTTTATAAAGTGAATACTTAAGAAAGAAATGATATGTATGGCTGCTGCAAATCCTTCATGACTCTGGTAAAATTACAAGGCATTAGTTGAGATGACAGAAATGAAGGAATGCTGGTAGGTTTTACACAAGTCTTTTGAGGGTCATTTGTGCTGTAATTCTGTCTTTCCATTGGAAAGAGCTGGAACTCAATGGGATAGTAATGCAGAGAGTATTAAGGTCTGCCTTTTCTCTTACTAGCTGAAATGCCAAGCAGGGAGTTTCTCTTCCTGTTTTTGGCTGGCAGCCAATATTTCCCTACTAAATAACACTAATCCTGTCCTACAGAATAAGGCTCTACACCAAAACAAGGGAAGGGAGCTGCAAAAGATTTGGAACATACTGAAGCCCTGGCTCACACTATTCTAGCACACAGAAGTTCTGATGAGCAGCATGAAAACACAAAGTCCTTCACAAAAAAACTTTACTAACAATGTTTATTAGAACAACCAGAAGCCAAATGCCAACAACATGGACAGTTTTGCTATTGTACAGTGCAATACTTGTACTATCGTACAGTGAATTCTTTCCAATTTCTTTACTAGCAGTGGCTATAGAAGGCATCTTTATTTTCTTCTGCTAACAAACTAATGTGGTATGTGTGTGTTTCTGCTTCCTTTTTATACTCTACCTATGTGTGTGTAAGTGTACACTGGGAAGCACAGTGAAGGCTGCCTATGAACTACTCTGAGTCACGTGACCAGAAGGGAGGCAGGAGAGGGCCTTAAAATGGAGCAGTCAGCAGCATTCTGAGTCACCACCCAACTGCTTTCAAAGGGATTCATGGAGAAAAAAAAATCTGTATATTTTTCTCTGCAGTCTTTGCAGACTTTGGTTTTTTTTTTCTAGCTTGTCATTCTAAATTTAGACCCATTCTGCTTTCTGAAAAGTATCTTGCTGACAGACAGATGGACAGAGTGAGCCCCAAGCCCCTTTACATAATTTCTAACAATCCATTGGGTTGGAAAGAAAAAAGAAATATGAAACAAAAAAACCATCTAAGCATCTGTTGGTAGCCCAAAACAGAAAATCAGGGAGATGGCTTTTTCATATTTTTTTACTGGTGACTTTATCTAATGACAGGCAACACTTTCATACACTTTTCTAAGCAATAGAATGGAAGCGGTTATTGCCTTCTTTTGATATATTTTATGTATTTCCTAGTTTAGCCTACAGTCCTGAGATTTCCTGTTGCTTCTCATCCAGTTACTAACCAGGCCTGACCTACTTTCCTTTTCAAGATTATCCAAATTCAACTAATGCTGCCATCGAGCTGGTGTAAAACACCTGTTTCTCTTTCTTCCTCACTGAAAGTGACAGGAAATTCAGCAGTTAGTAAACTCCAGATGCCAAAAAGGGCCTTGGAGGCCACACACAGCTGCGAGTGTGAGCAATATACTACAGATCAAGATTGAAAATTCACATTACCTGGAAGGTTATAAATATAGGAAATGAACATGACATTGAATAACAAAATGCAGGGAATCCTATGAATGCCTTGCCATATTAGACGGACTTTTTTGTGTAATATTTTATCAATGGATTCTTGTGAATGGAACTAAAGGTCTGAGTTTGAGGTAATATTTTATGCATGGGGCCACCTCTATTATATCATCATCATCATCATCATCATCATCATCATCATCATCATTTTTCCACATATCCAAAGAAAGGAAACATGTTTAAAAGAAACTTACAGAACTAGCAAGATGGCTAACTTTTCTTGGGGGAAAAAACTAAGCATTTATTAGCTTTTTATTTTGAAAAAAAAAGTTGCTAACAGACCTGATAAAAGTTTACAAAAATATACATGACATGGGGAAATTGAATTGAGTTGCTCTCCTCCATCTCGCTTGTCAACAGAATTATAATTATAATTATCCAGTTAAATTGATTGGCAGTGCTTTAGAGACAAAGGACCTACCTGTTCACATAATGGGTACTTAATTTAAAAGCTAACTTGCTGAGAAATTTGGATGGCTTCAAAGAACTGCTAGGTACATTCAAGGGAGATCAATCGTTCAATGGCTATTACCTGTGACAGCTCAATCAAATTTCCAGGTGAAGAGGTAGCATGTACAATGTTCTGTACTAGTAAGTGGAAGAGAAGACAACAGCCAAATAAAGTTAGGTGTTATTCACTGTATGTTTCAGGTCTTCCGGAAAACATCTGCTGGCCCATGTGGGAAAAAGGATCCTAGACTTTCTGCCTTCCCTGATACCCAGATATTTTGAGCAATTCCAAACAATCTCATGCAGCATGGCCACTAGTTAGAGATTATGGAGTTTTGGTTCAAAATATCTGGACATACCCATGCTGGGAAAATCGGGTAGATGTATCTTTGTTCTATCTGGCACAGGGGTCGGCAAACTTTTTTCGCCGGGAGCCATTTTGACATGCTCGTGCACATTTTGAAGTGCTCGAGAGCCAGGGGGCAGGGTTTGCGGGCGGGGGCCAATCGCGTGGAAGGGGGCGGGTTTTGCGGGCGGGAGCCAATCGCGTGGAAGGGGGCGGGTTTTGCGGGCGGGAGCCAATCGCGTGGAAGGGGGCGGGGGGCTCACGGAGGGAGGGGGTGCAGCCAGCGGCTCCGCGCAACCAGCGGCTCCGCGAACCCGGCCCGGCCGCCCCACCAGGAGTGGCGGGGAAACAACTGCCACCCTCCGCTACCCAGAATATCGTGGGGCAAAGGGAAACCTGCCCGGAGGGGTCATCAGGAGCACAGGATTCGGCCCCAGCCCGGCCCGCAGCTTCGGCGCCCTCCCCTCGCCATCGCGAAAGTCCCAGGCGACTGCGGCCCGGGGATCCTGCCGCAGATGGGAAACCCAGCCTGCTCTCCCTACCCGCTTGGGAAGCGGGTGGGGAGAGAAGGCTGGGTTTCCCATCTGCAGCAGGATCCCTGGGCCGCACATCCTCTGCCACCGCCAGCGAGGAGGAGGGAGAAGGAAGAGGAGACAGAAGGGGAAACGGAGAAGGAATTTTTAGGAAAAGGGAAAAGAGAGAAATGCAGGAGTGGCTGCAGGGGCAACGAGACCTTGCAAGCGTGGCGGGGAGAGGGGAGCCCTTCTCAGCCCTTTTGCACGCGCACGCACACCTCTACACCTCAACCCTTTTGCACACGCACACACGCCCGCTCCCAGGTGGCTGCCCACCATTTGCTAAAACACCTCCAGCGAAGACCTCCTCCCGCGCGCCTGCAGCAACGCGGGCAAAAGGGGAGCGGGCGTGTGTGCGTGTGCAAAAGGGTTGAGGTGTAGAGGTGTGCATGCGCGTGCAAAAGGGCTGAGAAGGACTCCCCTCTCCCCGCCACGCTTGCAAGGTCTCGCCTACCGCTTCTCCCCGGGGCGTCTGCAAAGGGGCGCGCCACTCGCCCCGCGCCCATCGCTGCAAAGGGCATCTCCCCCGCCGTTTACCCGGACGTTCAGGCGCCACAGCAAGAGCGGTGGGGGGGCTCTGCATCCGGAGCCTCTTCTGAATCTTCCAATGGTTTCTCTCCTCCCTTCTGGGAAGCGGATCTCGGTCAGTAAGCCTTAAGCCTCAGTGCCTCCGCCGGGAAGAAAGAGCGGCAGGCAGAAATCTCTCTGTTTCTCTCAGAATGAACCAGGCTTGCGGCCGATGGAGCAACAGCAGAAGTTGATATTGCTCCTCCGCTTACCAGCGCCTGAATTTTGCTCCATCGGCCGCAAGCCTGGTTCATTCTGAGAGAAACAGAGAGATTTCTGCCTGCCGCTCTTTCTTCCCAGCTGAGTGAGGCCCCGCGCCGGTATTTTTGGAGCGCTTCCGCGCGCAGCTGAGCGAGGCCCCGCGCCAGTCTTTTTTGAGCGCTTCCACACGCAGCTGAGCGCTGGGCTGTGGAAATGCGCTCCAAAAACACCGGCGCGGGGCCTCGCTCAGCTGCGCTGGGCTATTGCCCCGCTCCAGTTCTCGGCCCTGACCACCCGCCTGGGGCTGCTGGGAGATGTGGTTCAGCTGCTTCTGGAGAAGACCTCCCCCCGCGCGCCTGCAGCAATGCGTGCAAAAGGGGAGCGGGCGTGTGTGCGCGTGCAAAAGGGCTGAGAAGGGCTCCCCTCTCCCCGCCACGCTTGCAAGGTCTCGCCTACCGCTTCTCCCCGGGGCGTCTGCAAAGGGGCGTGCCACTCGCCCCGCGCCCATCGCTGCAAAGGGCATCTCCCCCGCCGTTTACCCGGACGTTCAGGCGCCACAGCAAGAGCGGTGGGGGGGCTCTGCATCCGGAGCCTCTTCTGAATCTTCCAATGGTTTCTCTCCTCCCTTCTGGGAAGCGGATCTCGGTCAGTAAGCCTTAAGCCTCAGTGCCTCCGCCGGGAAGAAAGAGCGGCAGGCAGAAATCTCTCTGTTTCTCTCAGAATGAACCAGGCTTGCGGCCGATGGAGCAACAGCAGAAGTTGATATTGCTCCTCCGCTTACCAGCGCCTGAATTTTGCTCCATCGGCCGCAAGCCTGGTTCAATCTGCGGCTTGGGGCCAAGAGATGCCTGGGGGCGACCACCTCCCCGGTGAGAGATTTCTGCCTGCCTGCCGCGCGCTGATTGGTGGAGGCGTCCTTCCTTCTGAGCCTCCACCAATCAGCGTCTGTTTCTTCCCCAGTGTTCGCTCTGCTTCCGGAGACCGGCTTTCCGGATGTCGGGCGGCAGACAGAGAGAGAGAGCCAGGGCCGAGGGGCCAAAGAGCCAGATCTGGCTCGCGAGCCGCCATTTCCAACCCTTGATCTGGCAGAGTTCATCTTGCCCCAAAGTCTAATTCTTGTTTGTACATGGACTTTACATTTGGATTGCAATTTATTTATTTGTCATATTTCTCTACCGCCCATCTCGCATACGATGACTCTGGGCAGCAATCCCTGACACACAGTGCTTTCAGAGTAAATAAAGGTAAAGGTTCCCCCCGCACAGTTGTGCAGTCGTGTCCGACTCTAGGGGCCGGTGCTCATCTCCGTTTGTTAGCCAAAGAGCCAGCGTTGTCCGAAGATGTCATGTGGCCGGCATGACACACACAGAACGCTGTTACCTACCCACCGAAGTGGTACCTATTAATCTACTTGCATCTGCATGCTTTCGAATTGCTGGGTTGGCAAGAGCTGGGGCTAGTGCAGGAGCTCACTCCGTCACGCGGGACTAGGGATTCGAACCTCCAAACTTGCGATCTTCCGATTGACAAGCCTGGCATCTTACCCACTGAGCCACCATGCCCCTTAGCTTTCAGAGTACTTTGTAGTAAATAAACATAAGTTTTGGTGATAGTTATGTTGTATAAGTAATCTTATACCCACTCAATGCAAGTATATCCCACTGAACAGAACAGATTTATTCCAATGCAATTTATAGGAGTGTTCTGTTTGTCAGTTGCTATGAGGTTAAAATCATATATTTGCAAAAGGATGTTGCAGCCACAGAGATAATTCCTAACTAATATTTATTGCACTCATCTAAGTAAATTTATCTCTAGCAAGCAAACAATACCAGGGTCTAAAAAGACATTTAATTTCAAAGGCAACCTGCATGAAACAATTAATCCCATCTCTGAACATATCAAATTCCTTCTCTCTATGAGCTGCCAGTTCCCACCAGGCTCTGCACATAACAGATTGTGTGATACAACTTTTTCTTCTGTAACCCCATATTTAGTGTTGTGGCAGTTGGAATGTTTGGAGTCAGTGTCATATCTCTTATCATTTTATAAATCAGCATGCTGAAAAATTCAAAGTTGCCTTTAGATTTAGAATTCAGGCCCCCTCAAAGCTGGTGAGTGTCTAATTTCATTTAATGTTATAGATGCCTGGGGAAAAGGAAACTAGCAACCACAGTACAATGAGATCAATTGATTTAAGGAAAATGGAACATTCTGTGACATCATGACCTTTACAAAGCCCTGAATTATCATGCCTGATGGATATAATTAACTTTTTGAATATCTGCAAAAAATCATGAGCAGGCTATTTTTTAATGATTTATGAACCACCAATATAATGTTGTATCATTATAAGAATTTTTGGAACACCTCTCCCAACGTTTGATTTTGCTTCATTAAAGATCAAACTATGGATGCACAATGTGGTTTTTCCACTTGTATTGCACTAAAGATGCCTACATTGCCAAAATGTGGACACAGAACAGAAACTGAAGTTAATTGATTAATATTCTGTTAAAGAATGACTCTTCCATTCTCTATTAAATATTTATATAATTCAGGACACTGAACATTTTTTTCTGCACCATGTTCTTCTCGTTTACATATTTCTGTATTATATGGTGAATATTGTCTGTGAAAATATTCTGTCTTGTGGACTTTGCATGCTTCTCTAAGATAAAGTCTCTCTCAAGTCAAGATTGAATCATGGTGACTATGTCTACATTACTTTCTGGGCAACAATATGGAAGTGATTTGTCATTGTTGTCTTAATAGAATGTAAATCAATTACTTGATTAATAATAGAATTGTCCACTTTACCCTTCTATCCTAAATGCTTCCACCTAGACATGTCTTTCAGTTCTGGGCATTTAAAGTTATTTATTCTAATTTTTTTTTTAGACACACAGCATATCTAATGAAAATTTGGAGATCTTGACATTTGCTGAGCTTGGTAATATCATATGCATGTTTACTCAGAAATATGTCACAGTATATTTTATAGAGTTTCCTCCTATGTAGGGTGCATACAACTGCAGCGTTAAGTACTCTTAAATAAATGATGTGTCAAGAATCTACTGCCTAGCATGAACTGAGAAATAATATAGTAATTACTACCTTTTGCTGTGATTAATGCCAGAGAATAGGGTTTTTAGTGCATGTATGTGTCTTTAAACAAATTAAAATTACTGTTTCCAGTACTGTCACCTATCATTTAAAGATAATTTGTCTCATTTTAATTCTTAGATAGATAAACTTAAAGGAGTCAAAATAAATGAGATCCTGGATAAGTATTTACTCTACATAAGACAGTATATGCTTTCTGAGTCAGTGCGTTGTGCTTGGATCAGCAGAATAAACAAGGTGATGCTTTTCATTCTATTATGAAATTTGTAGTCAACTCCCTCCAGAAGACTCAGAGCTGATTACCACATAGTGTTGTGGGGAGTGCAAGTACAAATGGCAAGCAATGACAAATAATATGTATTATATGGGATAGCTGTTCCACTGAAACATGGGGTCTGATAAACTGTTCTTATTAATGTATGGATTTCACTGCTCATGCTGTGGTGGCATTGAGATGACTTTAAAAGGGGATTGGGTAATATCTTAAAGGTTATATCACCCAATTGCCACGTTTAAAGTTCCAGTGCCTTAAATTAATCCAAAACTTCCTTGTCTGTTTTCCAAGGGCCTTATATTCCTTAAGTACTCATCAATTTTAATGATGGCAACATTTTGTTTGATGTCCTGAAACATAATTCCAGGCATCGGAGGGAATGAATGAATCTGTCTGTTTTGCTCTCTGTTTTATTTATTATTTTGAACATTTCAAATACTTTGGATACAGAAACATTTCTGTGTGTCAGAAACAATAAATTATGTGAGATGGGTTATCTCTGGGCAGAAGGCCTGTTCAGTAGTGGCATCCTGGTTATTGCAGAGATGAATGGTCACTGGACAAAAGTAAGCCGCCTTTATTTAAAAGGGGTGGATTTCCAGTCAGGTTTCTTTCCCCCTTTTTGTTGTTCATTCATTCAGTCGCTTCCAACTGTTTGTGACTTCATAGACCAGCCCACGCCAGAGCTTCCTGTCGGCCGTCGCCATCCCCAGCTCCCCCAAGGTCGAGTCCGTCACCTCCAGAATATCATCCATCCATCTTGCCCTTGGTCGGCCCCTTTTTCCTTTTGCCTTCCACTTTCCCTAGCATCAGCATCTTCTCCAGGGTATCCTGTCTTCTCATTCTGTGGCCAAAGTACTTCAGTTTTGCCTTTAATATCATTCCCTCAAGTGAGCAGTCTGGCTTTATTTCCTGGAGTATGGACTGGTTTGATCTTCTTGCAGTCCAAGGCACTCTCAGAATTTTCCTCCAACACCACAGTTCAAAAGCATCTATCTTCCTTCGCTCAGCCTTCCTTATGGTCCAGCTCTCGTAACTATGCGGACCTTTGTTGTCAGTGTGAGTTCTCTGCTCTTAACTATTTTATCGAGATTTGTCATTACATCTGTGTTTTTCAAGCTTAGCAACTTTAAGTTGTGTGGACTTCAACTCCCAGACTTCCCCAGCCAGCCATGCTGGCTGGGGAAGTCTGGGAGTTGAAGTCCACACAACTTAAAGTTGCTAAGCTTGAAAAACACTGCCCTACATGCTTATTTTAAAAATCTATTGAAAAAAAATGACAGATTTTTTTCTGAGACCAGAGAGTTGGACATGCTCTTTTAAAGGCCATGGGTCTTCCACCTTTAAAAACAACCACCACCTCTTAAGGAAGCTTAGGTTCTGTGGGCAAATCCACATGGCTAGCTTTCTCCAGAGCAAGTATAGGCCGCTGAGCATTTCCTGATAGCAAAACCTCACAGTGTCATCCTCTACCAGCACCCAGCCCACAGGGAAGGAAACCTCCACCCATCTTTTCCTGCTAGGCATCATAAGTATTATTTGACATTTGGGCCAGCTCAAGCAGTGTTTATTTTATTTACATTTATATTTCAAATTTAGCTCACTCAAAGAGCATTATAGGCAAATGCCTTCAGTCCAATTGGCTTCTGTGCACAATGGCAGAAGCACCCACCTCTGCCTTCAGCCACTGATCACTGCCACTCCAAGGTCTTTTCAAGTTCACTTTTGTTGTTTATTCGTTCAGTCGCTTCCGACTCTTCGTGACTTCATGGACCAGCCCACGCCAGAGCTTCCTGTCGGCCATCACCACCCCCAGCTTCCCCACGGTCGAGTCCGTCACCTCCAGAATATCATCCATCCATCTTGCCCTTGGTCGGCCCCTCTTCCTTTTGCCTTCCACTTTCCCTAGCATCAGCTTCTTCTCCAGTGTATCCTGTTCACTACAGTAATGAAATAAGAAACAGGCACCTGACCCTTTTAAGTGAAATTGACAAGAGGTTTGCCATTTTCCCTTTCTAGCTCAAGTGACAGCAAAAATGGTAGAACTAGTGCTTTATTTCACACATGACCATTCTGTTAATGAAAAATGCCATAGTGCTAGGAATGAGTGGGACATTGTCAGAAGTTGGAAGAACTATATATTTACTGTTTTATTGCATTGTGGTACGCCACCCAGAGTCACTCTCGTGAGATGGGCAGCCATATAAACTTGATTAATAAATAAATAAAACATGGCCACTTTCTAGATAAAACAATTAATCCAATCTTCGTTTCCTTCCACCAAATATTATTTATGGGGGAAAGGACTTTAGGTCTGCCGGCAGTGCCCTAGTCATGGATCTACTCAGAATGAAGCACTTCCGGGAGTTGAAGTCCACACATCTAAAAGTTGCCAAGTTTGAGAAACACTGAGATAAGGGAATCATGAAGTTGACTCCTACCAACTTCATGATCATGTCCATGTAGTTCTCTTGGCAACAGTCTGGAAGCCTTTTGCCATCATCTTCCTCCAGGATATGTTTTCCCCAGTAGCAGCCTAAAACTCTGGGATTTCATGACCTCCAATCAAGAAGTATTATAGGACCCTGCTTAGCTCCCGCACTCGCCCCAGCTCTTGCCAACCTAGCAATTCGAAAGCATGCAAATGCAAGTAGATGAATAGGTACCACTTCGGTGGGTAGGTAACAGCGTTCCGTGCGCGTCATGCCGGCCACATGACCGTGGAAACGTCTTCGGACAATGCTGGCTCTTCAGCTAAGAAACGGAGATGAGCACCGGCCCCTAGAGTCGGACACGACTGCACAAATGTGCGGGGGGAACCTTTACCTTTACTTTAGCTTTTTTAAGACCAGCGAAAGTTAGTGACTTGTACCAATCTCAAGAAAATTATTCAGTATTGGATAATAACTTTGAAAGTGCAACCAATGCAAACTACTTAATAGGAGCCAAATCAGATCAGGCATTAGAGGAATTGCAGCTCAGGTCCCAGAGCCATTCTTTAGACACAAAAGTTCCAAGCTTCGATTCCAGCATCTCCAAGTGCAGAGTTGCCAGTTAATCCAGCAAGCTCAGTATTGTGCATGTTAATAGTCTGATTTGGCTGGGTTCTAATATCATGCTAAGCCGTGGCTTATTCATAAACCTGCAACTGTCTGGATTCACAAACTATGCCATAAACAAAGACACAATGGTTGGGGGCAAACAACAGGTTGAGCCAAAGGAATGTATGTCAACTCCCTCACTAGTTGCTGCTGCATGCATAGAGGAAGTGCTGGTCTTTCCCAACCTCTCCAAACAGTCTGAAGTCAAGGTAATTTGCTTGGCGAGTAGCCAGAAATTAGCAGGTGGATGCAAAAGTTAGGAAGAGGGCGAGAAACGCCGTGGGAAAGAGGGAAGGATGGAGAGCGCGAAGGGTGACTTGACTGAGCCTCTAGCTGGGCCTTCCGGCAGATAATCTTCCCGTCCTGCATCTCCCCCCCCCCCCCCGCATTGGCTGGGGAGGAGAAAAACGCGCTGCCTCTTCCACAACCCCCAAGCCAAGGCGGCGCTTTGCAACAGATGGTTCGAGGCATTCCCCCTCGGCGCGGTCCTGTTTTGCGCGCCGGCTGTTCCGTCGGGAGCCCCTCGCGCGGCGCACCGAGGGAGGGCGGGACCCAGGCCAAGCAGCAGCTGTGTGGTCTTGCAGGGCGCGCGCGCCGCTTCCCATTCCGTTGCGCGGCTTGGCTGGCAGACCTGCTGCGGCCGCCGCTCGCTCCCTGTTGCCGGGGCGAGCGCCCGCTCCGCCTCCGCCTCCGCCTCCGCCTCTGCCTGGGTCCGGTGAATTCGGCGAGCCGAGAGCGGTGCCGCCTCGGCCCTGCGCGCGCGTTGGAAAGAGACGCGCTTGCCTACAGGCAAAAGGCTGCCTGCGGTAAGTTCCTTGGCTGGGGCGAGAGGGGAAACCACCCGCCCCCTCCCTTTCTCTCCCCCTCCCCGTTGCAGCTTTGGAAATTTGACCTTGTTTCTACACTTGAGGCACCCGCGGCAGGACAGATTCACTGTGGGTGCCGGCGCTTTTCTTCCTCAGAAGCGCGGGGATGGGAGAAGGCGGACCTCGCTGCTGCTGCTGCTGCTGCTGCCGCCGCCGCCGCTGCTTGGCCGACCCCGGCGGCGCTGTGTTTGTTTTCCAGCGGGGCGGCTTCGAGAGAGAAGCCTGCCCTTTAACTTTGCCCTGGGTCGTGTAGGTATCTCTTCTCCAGAAGTCCCGAAAGATCCCCTTGCTCTCGTGGGGGGGGGGGGTAGTAAAGGATGGGATAGCAGCCAGAGTGTGTCTCCAGTGACTTTCAGCTGATGTTTGGAACAGCTTTCAGGGTATTTTGAACGGGGGAGACCTGGTAAAATGCGAAGGGGGGGGGTGTCTGAGTGCATGCAGAATAATTAGTGCTTCTTTGATGTTGAAGCTTCAATCCTGTTCCACCCTTGTTAGAACTTGAGCAGCTGCATGAAACATGATTCAGGTAGGCTCACTGAAACATTTTGATGAGAATTAAGAGAAGATGATGCTTCCCATACCATTTGCCAAAGCCAACTGAACCGACAGTTGATGGGCTGCCGGGCTCCACCATATCTGACCACAAGGTAGTACAAGGCAGGCCACACGGCACAACAGCTCTGCCTCTAATACCATGCTTCCTCGGGCTCCTTATTTTAGACAATGACACGGCCAGCCCCACGCACCACATCTTTTATTTTGATAGATTGGAATGTCATTCTTCGGTGTGAGCTTGCATGTGGGGTACATGCTTCTGTGTAGTAACAGGTGTGGATAATCAATCAAATCCCAGTTGACACTGCAGTTACTGAATGCTTGGCCAGAGTAAATTTCATTGAGAGAGGAGTGACATTCAGCCAGGAGAAGCTGATTAATTTTGACCCAGGAATCTAATTTCATATCCCCCAAGGTTTCCTTAATGGATCTGTCCATATAAGAGTGCCTTTTCAACCTGTAATGATTAAAGATTCTTTCATAGATCTATTTGAAAGCAGCTACTGCTAATGACAAACTTGGAGTTGCAACTGGGATGAGTTTATTAAAATAAAACTGTCATGTTATTTCATCATGTCATGTACTTGGACTAAATGCAGAGTTCCCCAAATCAATGCCTTCCAGATGCGTTGACTTCAAGTCTCATAATTCCTAGTCAGTGTGGCCAAGGGAGATAAACTTCAAGACACCTGATCAGCACCTCAGTGGGGAAAGCTAAAAGGTTCCTGCTGACTTGGCTTGTGCACTAGTTACACTCATGTTGCTTCCAAAGGATTCATCCAAAGGATTCATCCAGCCAGCGCTAACATTCATCTTGGTTTGCAGATGAGTGTTACCATTGGTTGTCTGCATTATTAAGAGTAATGAAGCAGGAAGGAGCCATACAAATAAAATGCTGAAGAAGGAACTTTTCATTATCACCCCTTATATGATATTAATATTGAATTGATTCATTTCAGCTAACAATTATTGCCTGTACAGCAGATGCACGGATAATGGTCATAATGTTTTATTATACTGTATAGAGTGCTGTATAATAAAGGATTAATAGTAACTATTGTAATATTGATAAGTGAAAGTATGGAAGAAAATCAAAGAACCAAAAACCATACAAAGATGTTGGTTTCACCCTGACAGTATAAATCCTGTAGATGTAAAAACTAAAATCTCTGTTTTGATCTCTTGAAAATCTTATTAGTGTATATTTGTGGACATGCAGGTGTGCTAAGATAGTTGTGTCCAATGCTATCAGTGTGAGAGAGGGTGAATTAAAGTTCACTTCAGCATTCATGGCATATAGTAAATAGTTTTTTTTTAAATATAGCATTCAATCATTACAAGAAAACTGAAGAACTCTTCCATTTTGAAGAGATAGAAAACTTGCTAAGAAGTTGTACTCTGCAGACAATTCTTGTACTGTATGCTTTGTTTGATGAAACACCACTTCTAAACTTCTAAACTTACTCTTTGCAGCTGTTAACAATTAGCTGTTATATAAGGGATATGCTACTATAGGTTCCAGGTATACTGTAATCCTGGGAATAAGAATTGGAACCTTCATTTTAATCCTTCCGATATTGGTAAGGAAAGCAAACCACTTAGCCTTGGAATTTGAAACAAAAATAGGTTAGATCTCAATCACATCTCAGATGGGTATTACATTTCAAAGTAGTCACAGTTGATATCACAAATGATCAAGCGTTTTAGCAAACTTAGCCTGAGAATGTGTATAAATGTACCATATCCTTCCATATTGTGATGCCCTTTTAGATATTTTGAGTTATAAATCTCAACATTACTTGCATTTGGGCAATGCTGGAGGGTGTTTACGGGAACGGTGGTTCAAAACATGTGATGGAATTATGATCAGAAAGGCTGATAAGTATAGAAATTGATAATTTCAATATAGAAAATTGCCTCCCTTTCATTGTATAACGAAATAGTATCATAGATGCAACTTCATAAAAGCAGTGTATAAATAACTGTGGAGTCTTTGGTGCTCTCTGAGCCTTGTTGTTTTCTTGCAGACGTTTCATTGCCAGGCTAGGCAACATCTTCAGTGCGAAAAGGGAGTGGGACTTGCTCTCTGTTTATATATCCTGGCTTGTCCTGCTTGTGTTGGTAGGGGTGTCGTTCTCTCCTTGGTAGTTCCTTGATTGGGCTGTTGTTTGCTGCTTGGTTGATTGGCTGAGTTAATAGTTCCTTGATTAGGGTATATTGTACTGTTTGATTGTTCCTCTGGTGCTAATCCTGGTGTTAATTTTTGCATATCTGGGTGTTGATTGCTGGCAAGGAGGTGTTCTGGTCTTCTGGCTTTTCTATTGTCTCTTATGAATGGTATGTAAATGTTGTTTACCTCTATGTGTCTGTCGATGGCTGCTTTGTCTGAGTGCCAAGCTTCCAGGAATTCTCTAGCATTTTTGGATTTGGCTTGGTTTAAGATGCTCACAGTTTCCCAGTTGAAAGTATGGTTCAGTCTGTCCATGTGTTGTGAGATTAAGGAGTTTTCATTGTGTCTTCTGACTGCTAGTTGGTTTTCGTGGATGCGTTCTGCTAGTCTGCTGCCAGTCCTACGTAGTGGCTGCTACAGTCCTTACACTGTATGTTGTAGATATCTCCTGTTTTTTCTTCTTGGGCTACTGGGTCTTTTGAGTTACTTACGATGTTCTGAAGGGTTTTGGTTGGTTTGTGTGCTACAGTGATGCCGTGTGGATGTAACAGTCTGTTAGTAGTTTCTGAGATGTTTCTGATGTATGGCAGTGTAATCCTTTTCATAGCTTCTGTTGGTTTTGCTGTGGTGGGTTGAGTGGTCAGGCACTTTTTGATAAAGTTGCGTGGGTATCCATTTTGCTGGAAGATGCTATATAAGTGGTCTGTTTCCTTTTTCTGGTGTTCTGGGTAGCTGCAGTGCGTTTGTGCTCATCTGAATAGTGTTCTTACACAGCTCCTCTTGTGGGAAGTTGGGTTATTGCTTTGGTAGTGGAGCACTTGGTTAGTGTGGGTAGATTTCCGGTAGACTTGTGTTTCTAGAATGCCATCATTTCCTCTACTGATGAGGATGTCCAAGAAGGGTAGTGTGTTGTTGTTTTCTTCTTCCCTTGTGAATTTTATTCCTTTGAAGATGTTGTTGATGGTTTCATGTGTTTCTTCCAGTTGATCTTTTTTTATTATGACGAAGGTGTCGTCTACATACCGGATCCATACTTTGGGTTGTATGCGTGGGAGTACTATCCTTTCTAGACGTTGCATTACAATCTCTGCTATGAGTCCTGAGGGTGGTGATCCCATAGGTGTTCCTTTAATAAAGATTAATCTCTTTATGATCTGCTCTAGAATCTTTCCCGGCATTAATGTCAGATTCTCTGGTCTGTAGTTTGCTGGATTTCCCTTGCTCCTCTTTGAGAAGATAATAACAATTTGTTCTCCACTCATATAGTACTTCATTTGTTCTCCAGGATTTCACAAAGTCAACATATCAGCAAAATCCTTCAGTACTCCAGGATGAAATTCATTCAGAATTCAATTCATTCAGATAGTGTGGAGTCCTTAGAGCTCTCTGAGCTTGGTTGTTTTCTTGCAGATGTTTCATTGCCCGACTAGGCAACATCTTCTAGCACTGAAGATGTTGCCTATTTGGGCAATGAAATGTCTGCAAGAAAACAACCAAGCTCAGAGAGCACCAAGGATTCTATAGTTCAACCCTGAGCTACAGATATTCTCTTTGATTCATTCAGATAGATATTCCCTGACCATGAATCTCAAGCTTAATCCTACCCTTCACAACGGCCTAGTTAAATTTATATCCCCCTTTAGAAAAAGATGAAAGCAAAATGGGAGTTGAGTAATTTCTACATTCTTTTGCTATTGGTAAGTATTAATATTTGCAATTTTAATAATGTACTTGGTATACTGATTCTTTTCTCTTTTTATTTTGAACATATCTGAAGAAGCCCTACTTTTTATCTTAACATGTTTCATTCGCCTCAGTTCATTCTGACCTTTAGCTGTTCTAACATCATCTCTGTAATTCAGAGCAGCCTCTTTCATGGTGATCTGGTCCTCTTTCCACCTAGGTTCTTGTTTGTTTGTTGAGTCCTGAGAATGGTGATCCCATAGGTGTTCCTTTGATTTGTTGGTATATTTGTCCATCAAACTGAAAGTAGGTGGTGAGGCAGAGGTTGATGAGGTCCATGATTCTGGGTATTTTGATCTTGGTGTATCTAGTTAGGTCAGGTGTGTTGCGTAGAACTGCTGCCATGGATTCAATCGCTAGTGCTTGGTCTATGGATGTAAAGAGTGCAGTGAAATCAAATGACACCATAATTTCATCTTCATCTATTTTTAGGTCTTTGATTTTCTGGAGGCACTGTAGTGGGGAGTTGATAGAGTATTCACTTGCCTCTGTGAGATGGCCAATTTTTTTGTAAGTTCTTTAGCTATGTTGTATGTGGGGGTCCCTGGTAATTATACAATTGGATGGAGCGGTATGTTGGGCTTGTGTATTTTGGGGTGTCCGTAGAAGTGTGGGATGATGGGTCCGCTGCTTTTCATCCGCCTCTGTTCTTCTTTTGTGATTTGATCTTTGTTGGTTAGGTCGTTGACGATTCTTTTGACCTGGTTGTCCAGTTTCTGTATGGGATTGGTGTTTAATGGGGTATAGGTTTCTTTGTCCTCAAGTCTTTGGCTTTTTGTATATATTGCGATCTGTCCATAATGACGGTGGTGCGGCCTTTGTCTGCTGGGAGGATGATGATAGTTTGGTCCATCTTTAGGTTTTTGAGGGCTGCTCTGTCCTCTGTTTTCATTTGGTTCTGTTCCCATGTCCTTCTGGTTTGTGGTATTGAAGCAGGTAGGCCCAAAAGTCTCCTTTTGATATTAGAAGCTTAATTAACATTTCTCTGTTGCAAACATAAGACAGAGATAGAAGTCTTGCTCAATGTTCTTGCACGGATACTAACCCTTGTAACACAAAGGTGCAGACATTGTAAGTTTCCTATACTTCCCTAAACTCACAGATGGTTTACGATAAGTTCCCCTTTTGTTATCCTGTTTTGATGTGCTAATTATAAACAAGCTGCGCTTGTGACACGTAAGATGATTCTATGTCTGGAACAATCTGTCTGAAACAAGCTGAGCTTGTGACACGTAAGATCTTGTCATATCCTGATTGTCTGGATTACAAACCCTATAAAAGATAAGCCCCGGGTGTGACCCGGTGTTCAGAATTTGCCAAGTTATTACTCTGAACCTTGCTAGCAATAAACCTGTGTTCTCTAACTTCGCTTGGTCTCGTGTCCCGTCATTTGGGAAGGTGAGTTTTTCCCGCTACATTTCTGGCGACCCAGATGGGACACGACGGGGCCCTGAGGCCCCTCTGGAGGGTCACCACGCTCGCAGGGATTCGGTAAGTCAAGGGGAATTTCCCAGGCGCCATCGGACGTGTTGTTCCGAGGGACTTCCCAGTGACACCAGCTCCCTGTGGCATCGGCTGATGCCTTCAAGAACCACTTGCGAGGAACTGAGACCAGGCAGAACCCCAGCGCTGGAAGATGAGGAAACAAGCCCTGCAGGCGAGTATTGGGGAAGGGAGCTCCCACAGAGAACGACTCGAGAAGACGGGAGGGGTTGATCACCCCCGAGGCGAACAGGGGCCAGGGTTGGCCAGCTGCGGTTCCTCGAAAAAATCCCTATTGAGTCGGGGATGTACCGGTGAGACCGAGGTGTAAAAAAGGGGAAAAAAAAGGGAAAAGGAGGGGAGGTTGTGTGTTGTGATTGTTGTGTGAATGTTCACTGCGTTTCCCAACGGTGACCATTGAGTGTCCGGCACCTTGGGCCAGTGAGAAGTGAGTGAAGTCTGCAGTTCCCAGTGGAGACCGTGAGTGTCCGGCTCCTGGGGTCAGGCTTGAGAACGTGACCAGTCCCTCTGTGTTATCCCAAGAGCGAAGGACCCCTTACCTTTCTCTCAAACCCCTTCCCTCATTGTCTTGTCTGGTGCCCTGGGAGGAATATGGGTGGAGGAGGTAGTGTGCCCTCTATCCCCTTAGGATGCATGATGAAGCATTTTAAGTCTGCGTATGTCAGTCAGGACTACGGCATTAAGTGGAGCAGACAGAAATTGAGGATTTATTGTAAGGGAGAATGGCCGACATTTCAAGTCGGGTGGCTGGCCAAGGGTACATTTGCCATCCCACGGAAGGCCATCCCGATCAGGCCCCCTACATCGATGTGTGGCTCGATTTAATCCAACACATTTCAGCCCCCTTCGGTGGAAACCCCTTTCAAGATAGTTGTTCTGTAGGATAAATAGCCTTTAAAGGCTGCCAGCGTGTGCTGGGAGGCTGTTTGTGGGAGAGCAATAACCTTTAAAATTAGCCAGCGTGTGCTGGGGGGTTATTGGGAGACAGGACCTTAAATTTATCTGGTGAACGAGTCCAGCGCGTGCTGGAGGTTCTAGATAAGGACCTTAAATTTGGTTACCAAATAAGTCCAGCGCTTGCTGGAGGTCCTGGATCTAAGAGAAAATAAGATTCAGAAGAGAACAACTTTCAATTGTGCGGTCCCTCGACTGCACTCCTCCCCCCCACCCATTCATTCCTGTTTATTTATTTATTTATCACTGTTATCACTGTTCCTGTGAGCTCCTCATGGGCTTCCGCTGCCGGCCACGGGCGGCTGCCGCGGCCAGTGGAGACGCAGGGCTGGTGAGGATGGAAAGAACAGGAAAACCTCGAAAACCCCTTTTAAATGTGTTTTCAGAAACTGGAAGCTTTTAAAACCCAAGGCGGCATGACCCCTGCAAGTCACGCCTTGGAGCTTTTTGCTCCGATGTCTGGCCATTCTATCCACCATAGGACATTGGACTCTGATTATCTCCAAGCATTCTTTAATTACTTAATCTCAATGGCCGAGCAGATTCACTGGAACAAGTGGCATTTTTGTTCCTAACAAGCTGCTCTCAGCCGCACCTCCCTACCACCTCCGGAAGAAGGAGAGGGGGAGGAGGATGGCGTCCCTATGACCCCCCCCCACTCACAAAGTGATATTAAAACTGGTCCTTGTTAGCCAAAAGTGCCCCTAAGGTCTAGAGAGAACTGTAAAAACTCCAAGCCCTTATGGCTGCATTCACTGACAAAGAAGGAAAAATGCATAAACAGGCTAACATTCAGCAAGAAATCTTACCGTAAGAATACGGGGGGCCACCCAACTGCCGTCAGCTAAGCCTCCAAAATGTGTGTGTGTGCCTGAAAGGGTGTGTTTCAGTTGTAAAGCAAAGGTTGTGAAATTGCGTGAGTTTGTCTTTCTCCCTCCCCCTTGCCCAAATCTCCACTGTCATGTTTCAATAACAGCCTCTGTTTTGTACAGTTTGAATGCTGGTTTCCTGTGTGTGTGCGTAACTATCTAGGCTCTGCCTTCTGCCCTTGTGGGGGAAGAGGAGGGGGGTGGAAAAAAGCCCATAAGAGCTGATATGAGCAAAATTAGGATGCTGAGAAGTAACAGGGAAAATGCACACAGAAATTCCTCTCGCCTGTGTTGGCTCCCTAGAAGCATGTAGATAGAACTGGGAATTTTCCGGAAGATGGGTGAGGAGACAGAGGAAAAGGCAAGGATTTTCCAATGCACAAGGGGTTGATAATGCATCAGCTAAACTTTGGGCCCCTTTACTAGAATTTTATCTGAGTCTTAACTTATGAGTGTGTGGTTGTGTGTGTATGTTTTCAGTTTGTTGAACTGTGTGGTGTGTGAATAACCAAAAAAAAGGAAGAAGAGTTTTTTTATTTCTGAAGATTTTGGCAATAATGGAGCCTCCATGGATTGGCATAGTCTATCTGAAGGTTTTTTTTCCCCGTTTTTGAAAATTTTTACTGCAAAAGCGGTCTACTCCTTACATTACATTCTGTATGTTCATTCTCATTCATCCTTCTAGGCATGTTTTTGGATTTTTATTTTTATTTTTATGCATGTTCTATCTCACACATCAGAAGTTGCTAATGTGGTGAGTGCATGCGTGGGGGAAAGGAATCATATACTGAGAGATTAAGGATTTTGCATACCCTGAGCTATTTGTTTTTGCTTCTGTAACACGCTTACATGCATTATTTGACTATAAGCTATTTGGACTGGTTCAGTAATATTTTCACTGATTGGGGATGCATTGTTTTTCTGGTTTTACTTGGTCTGGGAAATCTTCTTTTCTCTTTGATTCCAAATGTCTTCCATTGATGGGATAACTGTTATTGCCACACATTGCTTGAACCCAGTGATTACTGAGTATTACTACTGAGTGTTACTACTCAGGTGTGTTCCTCATGAGTGCACCCCTTTGGTGGGCTGGCCACTAGCGAATAGTATTTCGCTTGTTTATACAAAGGGAGAAATGTAAGGATTAGCTTAGCATAACCTACGCCAGCAGCCTGGGGAGTGGAGAGGGACCCCGCCCAACCCCTGAGGCTACCCTTGCGTAAAACCATATGAAAGGTCTCCCCTTCTGGTGACACTCCGGAAGCTGTCCCTCTACGAACGGGAGATGAAGACAAGGCATCTCACCCCTTGCAGGTGTTGTTCTAGAGGCCAACACCCATCGCATGGGCTACGAGGCTCCTCTCTTATTTGGTTGCAAAAAGGGGGGCCACGGGATGGGTGCACACCAAAGGTTGAGTGCCACTGCTTGCATCCGTGTGGGCCTCATGCCTTCCATCTGGGTGGTTATGATTCTCCTGCTAATTAGTATTGTCATTAACTTCCTTTACCTATTCAGCATTCTGCTTGCGAAAGGGGGGAATGGTGACGAGGGTGGCGATGGGCCAGGAGAGACAACTTGCGATTGGGTATCTCCTCCAGGAGATAGCTCCCCAGGTGGGTGCTGGGATTCCCAGGCACCTGCACCAGTTCCCCTCATAGCTCCGCCCCGAAGGCGACGAGTCACCGTGCTGCTACACAAAGTCAGTTAATTGTTCGCAGTGCGTTACGTGGGCCCAGGTGGGAAACGTTAAGCGACACACCCTCCTGTACCATACTCAACGCCCACCGGACTGCAAGCCTCAAGGGTCCTGTGCCACACAGGGAAAGGTGTTTACTGTGTAAAGGCAAGAAAGGAGACATAACCTGCTACAACCCTCAGACTGAGGTTAGGTACAACGTCTCCGTGTGGGCGGGCCTGGGAATGGTGTCCTCCAGTGGGGTCCGCCTGACCTTGTATTACCTAAACCACACAGTAAGCCCTAAAACCTCTGCTGGCTGGAACTTGGAGTTTGACGTTTGTGAGGCCATGGATAAAATAGCTTACACCTCCTGTGGAAGCCAGGCCTGGTGGGACACATATAAGCGTAACAGCAAGTATTTATGTGCCAGAAGCCCACCCAGACCAGCAAAAGAGCAGAGTCCCGGTGTGTACTGCTGATAAGGTCTGCACAGCCGTGTATCAGAACCGCCTCACCCTAGACCACCTGCTTGCTAAGAAGGGTGGAGTCTGTGGTAAGTTTAACCTCACCAACTGTTGTCTGCAGATTGGGGAGACTGGCCAGGTCATCCACCAGCTAACCACTGAGCTGCAACAGCTCACTTATAACCCTCCACAGGAGTGGAAAGGGTTCAACTTTCAGGATTGGCTGGATGGCTGGGGCCTTCCCAAACTGCCAGGGCTTAAGGTAATTGTTGGCCTTGTGGGCCTCATCGCCGCAGGCTGTGTCATTCTTCCTTGTGTCCTGCCTATCTTTGCCCGAACCATTTCTAGCTCAATCTCCCTCCTCATAGACAAACAGGCCGCAGTGAAAGCTATGGCCTTGTGGGACTACGAAATGCTCACTACCTCCCGAGAGGATAACCCCTATGCTGAAATAAGTGGAACTCCACAGTAATTAGAGAATTTTGGTGGAGTTCCAAAGGGGGGAATGAAGCAGGTAGGCCCAAAAGTCTCCTTTTGATATTAGAAGCTTAATTAACATTTCTCTGTTGCAAACATAAGACAGAGATAGAAGTCTTGCTCAATGTTCTTGCACGGATACTAACCCTTGTAACACAAAGGTGCAGACATTGTAAGTTTCCTATACTTCCCTAAACTCACAGATGGTTTACGATAAGTTCCCCTTTTGTTATCCTGTTTTGATGTGCTAATTATAAACAAGCTGCGCTTGTGACACGTAAGATGATTCTATGTCTGGAACAATCTGTCTGAAACAAGCTGAGCTTGTGACACGTAAGATCTTGTCATATCCTGATTGTCTGGATTACAAACCCTATAAAAGATAAGCCCCGGGTGTGACCCGGTGTTCAGAATTTGCCAAGTTATTACTCTGAACCTTGCTAGCAATAAACCTGTGTTCTCTAACTTCGCTTGGTCTCGTGTCCCATCATTTGGGAAGGTGAGTTTTTCCCGCTACAGTATGATTATCTGTCTTACGTTCTCTTGGGTTTCTGTAGTAAGTCCTGTAGTTTTCAATGCTGCTTCTAAAGCTGCAAAGCATTCTAATTTATTCACATCCTCTGTGTTGTAATTGAGGCATCTCTGTAGGATATTGTGTTCTGCAGTGGATAATGGGCGGCTGGACATGTTGACCACCCATTCTGGTTCCGGTACTTCTTTGTTTCTGGGGTTTAACTTAAGTAGTTTAGTTTGGAATTTAGCTTTCCTTTTTTCTGCTTGTCTCAGTGATGTGGTCTTGATGGTAGTAGTCAGCATGTTGATTTGTTCAGGGGTCATAGTCTGTTCTACTTGTTCCTTGAGGCTGTCTATTGTGTGTTGATATTTGTTTAATCTGAGGTGGGCGTCCATAATCATTAGCCGTATAATTTTTCGCCCACTTTATTGCATTATCTTCCATCCAGCTGTGCAGTTGATTGGACGTTTGTATCTGACAGTGGTGGGCAGGGCATGCTGTCATAGGCATTCATGAAGAAAGAACAGCTGTTCTTTGGTGGAGGTTTGCCTACCTGCAAATTTCTCCCATTTGCCTGCTATCTGGAGCGTTTGACGCCCATATGTGGTACCAATCGAAGAGAATATTTGTAGCTCAGGGTTGAACTGTTGTGGAGTCCTTAGTGCTCTCTGAGCCTTGTTTTCTTGCAGACGTTTCATTGCCAGGTTTTTCTTGCAGACGTTTCATTGCCAGGCTTCAGTGCGAAAAGGGAGTGGGACTTGCTCTCTTTTTATATACCATGGCTTCTCCTGCTTGTGTTGGTGGAGGTGTTGTTCTCTCCTTAGTAATTCCTTGATTGGGCTGTTGTTTACTGCTTGGTTGATTGACTGAGTTAATAGTTCCTTGATTAGGGTATATTGTGCTGTTTGATTGTTCCTCTGGTGCTAATCCTGGTGTTAATCTTTGCATATCTGGGTGTTGATTGCTGGCAAGGAGGTGTTCTGGTCTTCTGGCTTTTCTATTGTTTCTTATGAATGGTATGTAAATGTTGTTTACCTCTATGTGTCTGTCGATGGCTGCTTTGTCTGAGTGCCAAGCTTCCAGGAATTCTCTAGCATTTTTGGATTTGGCTTGGTTTAAGATGCTCACAGTTTCCCAGTTGAAAGTATGGTTGAGTCTGTCCATGTGTTGTGAGATTAAGGAGTTTTCGTCATGTCTTCTGACTGCTAGTTGGTGTTCATGGATGCATTCTGTTGGTCTTCTGCTAGTGTATAAATAAGCCCATGAAATAGGTACAAGCATTTCAAATATTGGAATATTGAATGTATTGTGAATCTTGTCACAAAATAGTAACCATGGTGGGCATAGCTGATCACAAATATCTGTTAAACCGACTGCAAGGTGAGGTTGCTCCTTGTCACTATTATACCCCCAGAGGTTTATTTATTTGATATTTATTCAATTAATATTCCATCTCTTTTCTGCACAAATTAGCACTCAAGGTAACTGATTTTTTAAAAAGAAACACAGTGCAGATTATCAGAAACATAAAATGAATGCTTAAATCTGCTTTTAAAAGTGTGGTGAAGTAGATACATATTTACATTTTTTTAAAAAAATATTAAAATAATGGAGGCAATGCAGAAGCCAGAAAATCAGTACTCTTACATTAAGGATATCTTCAAAAAGGCTTTTTCTGCAGATCTTAATAGCGAGAAAGGTAGTCCCTTAGATGGTCAGACCTTAAGCTTTAAGTCTTAAAGATACAAGTGCTAGCAGCTTACTTTTAAGCCAATAAGCAATTAGCAATCCGGAATTTCAGTATAACATCATATAACTCCAGTACCTTACACCTGTTAACGGTGTAGCTATACATTTTATACCAATTGCAACTTCGAGATACTTTTTACTTATTTATTTAATTTTTATCCCTCCTTTATTATTTTTATAAATAACTCAAGGCGGCAAACATACCTAATACTCCTTCCTCCCCCTATTTTCCCCACAACAACAACCCTGTGAGGTGAGTTGGGCTGAGAGTGAGTGACTGGCCCAAGGTCATCCAGCCGGCTTTCATGCCTCAGGCGGGACTAGAACTCACAGACTCCTGGTTTCTAGCCCAGCACCTTAACCATGTTGCAATAGTCAAATGGATGTTTATGGTAATGACTATGCTATTTCTTACCTGGCACAGCTATTTTAAGCACCAGCCCCAAGACACTGATAAAGTCTTGGACAGCTGGCCTCTTCTAGGAGTGCAGTCTCAAATCCCTAGTCCTGTGAAGACACTCTGCTCCTGGAATGCCAGGAGTCTTATTTATTTATTTATTATTTATTATTTCTAACTTATATCACCGCCCATCTCCCCCCACAAGGGGACTCTGGGCGGTTTACAATAAAGTCAGCGATTAAAAACATATAAAATACTTTATACAATCAATTAAAAATATAAAAATATAAAAATATAAAATCGAAGAGGCTGTATCTGATGTTTACAAACCGAACTGAACTTTATGGTGCGAGCCATCTCCAGGAAGAGCTATTACTCATCCCGTCCCAGGCGAGGTGGCAGAGCCAGGTTTTCAGTTGCTTCCTGAAGGTCAGGAGTGTGGGGGCTAGCCTCACCTCAAGGGGCAAGATGTTCCAAAGGGCGGGTGCTACGGCAGAGAAGGCACGCCTCCTGGATCCCGCTAGATGAAATTCTTTTACTGATGGGATCTGTAGCATGCCCTCTCTGCATGACCGGGTGGGGCAGGTCGATACTCTGGGGATGAGGCGGTCTCTAAGGTAACCTGGTCCCATGCCATGTAGGGCTTTAAAGGTAACAACCAACACCTTGAATTGGACCCGGAAGCAAACTGGTAACCAGTGCAGTTCACGCAGCAGAGGTGTCACGTGTGCCGATCTTGGGGCACACATAACTGCGCGCGCAGCCGCATTCTGGACCAGCTGAAGCTTCCGGATATTCTTCAAGGGTAGCCCCATGTAGAGTGCATTGCAATAGTCTATGTGGGAGATGACCAGGGCATGAGTGACTGTACGGAGGGCATCTCGGTCCAGGAAAGGGCGAAGCTGGCATACAACTCGAAGTTGCACAAAAGCCCTTCTGGCCACGACTGCCACCTGCTCTTCAAGCAGGAGTCGTGAGTCCAGAAGGACCCCCAGATTCCGCACTGAGTCTGAACGGGGTAGTGCCACCCCGTCCAGATCTAAAGATGACAACTCCTTGGATCCCGAGGCGCCATCAATCCACAGCCACTCCATCTTGCCAGGGTTCAGCTGAAGCCTGTTGTTCCCCATCCAGACCCCCACAGCCTCCAGGCACTGAGAAAGGGCAGAAACTGCATCACTTAACTCACCCGGGATGGAGATATATAGTTGAGTATCATCAGCATACTGATGATACCTCATCCCGTGTTGGCGGATGATCTCACCCAGCGGTTTCATGTAGATATTAAATAGGAGAGGGGAGAGAACCGAGCCCTGCGGCACCCCACAAAGTAGGGGCCGAGGGTCGGACCTCTCATCTCCTATCACCACCGATTGGGACCGGTCTCGGAGGAAGGAGGCGAACCAGCGCAAGACTACGCCGCCCACCCCCAACTCTCCGAGCCGCCCCAAAAGGATACCATGGTCGATGGTATCGAAAGCCGCTGAGAGGTCAAGAAGAGCCAGGATGGATGCACTGCCTCCATCCCGCTCTCGCCAGAGATCATCTGTAAGTGCGACCAATGCAGTCTCTACCCCATATCCCGGCCTGAATCCTGACTGGAAGGGGTCCAGATAATCCGTATCATCCAGAATCCTCTGGAGCTGTAATGCCACGACTTTCTCAACCACCTTCCCTAAAAAGGGAAGGTGGGAGACGGGACGAAAATTGTCCAACACTGTAGGGTCCAGTGATGGCTTCTTGAGGAGGGGGTGCACCAGCGCCTCTTTAAAAGCAGCCGGAAACACTCCCTCTCCCAAGGATGTAGCAACCATCGCATGGACCCAGCCACATGTCACTTCACTGGCTGCTTTCACTAGCCAGGAAGGGCATGGGTCAAGATGACACGTAGTGGCCCTTACAATCTGGAGGATCCTGTCCACTTCCTTGGGCTCAACAAGATCAAACTGTTCCCAGATAACCGGGCATAGACGTTCCCTTGGCATCTCCCCAGACCATGCACCACGCTTGGAGTCCAGCTTAGAACGAATCCGAGCGATTTTATCCGCCAGATGCTCCGAAAATTCCTCCGCACGGCCCTGAAGGTGGGTCATTGGGCCCACCTTACCCAGGAGAGATCGAGTAATCCTAAACAGGGCTGACGGGCGGCATTCTGCAGATGCAATAAGAGTGGAGAAATATTGCCGTTTCGCCACTCTTACCGCCACCAGGTAGGCCTTAACCGCGGCTCTAGCTAGTGTTCGGTCAGATTCGGTCTTTGTCTTCCTCCAGCGGCGCTCTAGACGTCTCTTAACCCTTTTCAAAACCCTCAATCCCTCCGTGAACCACGGGGAATATCGGGTCGAATGGGGCAAGAGAGGCCGCACAGGCGCGATCCTGTCCAAAGCCCCGGCCGCTTCCTTATTCCAGGCTGCGGCCAGGACCTCCGCTGGACCATGCAAAAGATCCTCGGGTATAACCCCCAGCTCCCTCTGAAACCCTATCGGGTCCATTAGTCGCCGGGGGCGGACCAATCGAATAGGTCCAGCCTCCCTGCGGAGTGGGGCAGCATATGAGAATCTCAGGGCCACCTTATGCCATCTCTTTCCATGATTTACATGTAAAGCACAGGCAAACTGGCAAGCAAGTTGAATTGCCAACCCTAACCCTCAGTCTATCTGGGCAAGTGGTCTTCTCCTCTTCCTCAGCTCACTGACACTTGCTGGTAATTCCGTGCTCCAGAATAGCTCTTTTTTGCACAGTTTTTAGGATTAAGGTAAAGGTTCCCCCCGCACATTTGTGCAGTCATGTCCGACTCTAGGGGCTGGTTCTCATCTCCATTTGTTAGCCGAAGAGCCAGTGTTGTCCAAAGACGCTTCCGCGGTCATGTGGCTGGCATGACGCACGCAGAGCGCTGTTACCTACCCACCGATGTGGTACCTATTCATCTACTTGCATTTGCATGCTTTCGAATTGCTAGGTTGGCAAGAGCTGGGGCGAGTGCAGGAGCTCACTTCGTCACGCGGGGCTAGGGATTCGAACCTCCGAACTTGCGATCTTCCGTTCGACAAGTCTGGCATCTTACCCGCTGAGCCACCACGCCCCTTAGTTTTTAGGATTAAGCCCCAGCAAATAGGGGTGTGTGAAATTTAAATTGTGGGGAGGTGGAGGAAGATTATGTGTACTGGAATTCTGTCCTGAACTCAAGAAGAAATACATTTCATTCTACATTGTTTTGAATCTTCCAGTACCTGTGAATTGGCTTTTTTTTAAAAAGAATCTCTCTAAGCCATCTCATTGGCTTTACATGTTCCAGTCCCTTGATTCTACTTGTGTTGGCTTACCTTCCACCCTGTTTTTTATAGAACGAAAGGGGCAAAACAGATGCCATAAGTGTGGCAGTGTCTATAGCTTAAAGTATCTATATCACCCCTAAAACACTGACATTTTCTTTTGTGAGGGGGGTGGCTGTGTTACATCCCTACCAAACAGGAAACCTCAGAAACAGGAAATGAAATAGTCCAGACGTTTAAGCCCTGCCTACTATGCTGATTGATCATAGATAATTCTAGCTCCAAAGTGTAGTGTAGACTCTTTGAGAAGAGTCTTGATAGTATATTGATAGCCATCCCTGCTGCAGAATTGGTACACTACGTAACCCACCTTAGACATTGTTTTCTGGTTTAGAATTTAGGGCATAACAATATAATCATGTCCTCGATATTTCATATTCAATTTCTGATTTAGTATAGAGCAATCTTCTATGTTTTTGAGTGTCTGAGATGAAATCAGTAGTAGCTATTTGCTTCAAGTAAAGTTGGCTTATTTGAATACAAACTAGGAGATTATGAGTATTGTAGTTTGTCTAATGTAACATGTTAAATTTCTAATTTCGTGTCCAGTCTCCTAACCTTTTCAAAGGTTGAAATACTTGTGCCTGGTAAAATTAAACTAAGACTGAGATTGTGAACACAACCCTAAAAAATGGTAAAGTTGTCTTCAAGACAAGCTTGACTCCTGGTGACTTCATGGACCCATTGGCAGCAATACAGGAGTAGTTTGCCATAGCTTTCTTCTGGGATATTTTTTCTGATTTCCCAGTCTAACCTAGAGTCTGGAATTTCTTGGAAGCCTTCTATTTAATTATAGAACCCTGGGCTACAATATAAAAGCAGGGTTCAACTCTGCTTAGCTTCTGAACCCAGACAAGATCAGCATGTGCTGCCACCCACCAAGATACTAACTTAAATAATCAGGTACCTACACTCTCCAGTGGAAGTCCAGCTCTCTGAGCTGCAGTTACAGATAGTCACATAGTAGTGACATAAAGGAGAGTCTTCTCCATGTTGTCATCACCCCTGCAGACTGATCTCTGTTCTGCAGTGGAGTTCCCAGTACTGATCTGTGCAATCCTCAAATCTTTATACTGTATTGGCCATTACTTTCTCTAATATTTCACTTTCAATACAATATTTTTATTATTTTTATTAGGTTTGTAAGTCACTCCAGGATTACTTTTCATGAGAAGCAGTATAGGAATTTGTTTTAAATAAATATATTTCCCCCCTTTAGTAATGCAAATCATAGAGAATAGAACAAATCTGCGGCCCAAATCTGTAGCAAAAACCTTGAGTTGAGTCTATAATAAGAGGTTCTTTACTGGTAGTCCTTTCAGGGACAGATGAGATATTGATCAAAATGTTTTTCTTAGTTGTTCAAGTGGCAAAGGATAATGCATGCAAGTACATGCTTGTTTCTAATCATTGCTCTGTTCTGGTACAGCATGGAATTGATGGAGCCTTGGATGCATGCCTAAAAAGCCATGCTGAGAACAAGCAACAAGGTTCAGGATTGGTTTCAAGAGGGTACTTGGACAGTTAGAATTGAACCAGGCACTCAAGTTCCAGGGACAGCTTCAAGACAGTTGACAGGATTCTTTTGACATAAAAGGAGTGTCCTTTAATCAGCAGCATTATAGAAAATGCTTTTTTTTTATTGGTTCTGCCTATGTGATGGCAGTCTTTTAAACCCTATAACAGTGCCCTAGGGTGTACCCATGGTAAAGCTGCTCTCATTCTATTGCTATCTTATCTACAGATCACTCAGATGATGAGCTAAATTGAAGCCTACCTGGTGTAGAGCTTACTCAGCTAAGCCTCTTTTATCCCAGTCTCCTCCTCCTCCTCCTCCTCCTCCTCCTCCTCCTCCTCCTCCTCCTCCTCCTCCTCCTCCTCCTCCTCCTCCTCCTCCTCTTCCTCCTCGCATTTTCCCGCTATTTTTGCGGGGTCTGCTTTTCGGATCCTGAAACACCTCTTTTATCCCAGTGAAGAGCAAAATTTTCAAGAAGCAGCTCTCTGGTTTGGAGCATTGTATGACAAAACTACTTGCTTGCTCCCTTGCTTGAGGCCCTTCTCATGTCTCAAGTGTGGGTTTAAGGGTCTTTCATTCTAATGCTTCATTAGGGTGGTAAGAATCTATCCTCAGTTGTTGTGAGTTGCTGATCTTGCAATTTAGGTCTGCCACTAAATATGCCATTAAATCTACTGAGCTTTATCTGGATTTTAGAGGTCTAAGCTTCCATGGTACTTTCTGACCTGCACCTACATTGTCCCCAACTCAAAGGTCAGTGTGGCAGTAACTGAAAAGGCAGCATCATGCCAGTTCCAGGTATCACTAGGAATACATGGTACTGATTTAACATCCTTCATATATTGATATCAATCCTCAGAACCATAGGATGTCTTCAAGATTTTAATATTTAATATTAATAATGTTTAGGTACTTTTATCATTTTATAGGGAAGTAGTGATCTCCCATCTTATTTAATACTTGATGTCAGTGCTATACTAAAAGACAGAGCATCAACATGACTTATGTGTCCAGTGGGTTTACTGTCTCTCTTATACAGAAAATAAAAAGAATGGGAAACAGATCAGGACTTGCTAATGAATAGTGGAGAGGTGGAGAAAAGGGTCAAATTTCAGCATAGCAAGAAAAATGAATCCAAGGTGGTATGGTGAAGGTTTTGTTAAATAACTTGATCCAAAGCAGAAAAAGTAGAAAGCAATTGATAAATGAAGACAGTGAAACTGTAATGGGAGAATGAAATCCTATAGATAAAGTCTGCATCAACTACATTGGAAAAGATGTTGAAGAGGGGATCCTAAGCACAGAATGTTCTTTGCTGCTTTTTTGCAGCAGTTACTCCTCCTGCTTGCAATTATTGGGGTTCTCCCTTGTGAATACTGTACTGTCTTCTGTTGTAGTTAGGAGCAAAGAGTGAAAATTTTTAAGGTTACAACTTAAAAATTTGGAATCTGGATTACATAATTATATAGTTCACATATTTTAAACTTTTGGTAACCATTTCAAAGCCTGACATGCATATAAAAACATTTGCTGATGTTACAATTACAAAGATGGATATTATGCATTACAGTACTGGGATATTTCAGCCTTTGACCCAAGTAAACTTGTATGAGCAAAATACTTTTGTTTCACAATACTGGAGTTTGAGATTTGCAATGATAATGTGTGCCTGTTCTTGAAGCATGGATACACAAAATAATTATATGCTTTGAATGGCACCTAATAATATTTAGTAATTGGCATGGGACATGGAATCATTTTAAACTTGAGTAAGTAGACAGAGAAAATTTAATTTCATGTACCTCTGTGTTGTATATGAATAACTTCTAAAAATAAGGAATTCATTACTGAGAAAATTTAATGACAATGTTGTATGCATGAGAACACCCAATACCACCCAAGTCAGTGTGCTAAAATCAGCAGCAAACACCCTTTTATGATCACATTTGTGGGGTTGTTTCCCAGGTAAGGGCACAGTTGTCTTGGGGGTAGTATTCCAATTATGGAAATCTATCCTGGGGAAAATATAGCTAGTCCTTATACTGTTTAAACTGTATTGTTAAAATGAACTTTGCTTATTTGAAATGAAATTTAATTATTACTTTTTTATTTTTATTTATTTATTTATTTATTTATTTATTTATTTTCGAATTTTGCCACCGCCCATCTCCCCCAAAAAGAGGGACTCTGGGTGGTTTATTATTACACAAATGTTTGCTTCCCAATTAAAACACTCCAAATGGTTTGCTATTGCACAGCATAAACTTCAATAGTTCCAGCAGCCCGTATCCACCAATAAAATTCAAATACCTTAAGCATCTGATTCTGTTAAGACCAGTCAAAATAAAAAAGACAACCTGATAACACCAATAGTGGTTAAGGTGCTGGGCTAGAAACCAGGAGACTGAGAGTTCTAGTCCCGCCTTAGGCATGAAAGCCGGCTGGGTGACCTTGGGCCAGTCACACACACTCAGCCCAACTCACCTCACAGGGTGGTTGTTGTGGGGAAAATAGGAGGAGGAAGGAGTATTAGGTATGTTCACCACCTTGAGTTATTTATAAAAATAATAAAGGCAGGATAAAAATTAAAATAAATAAATAAATAAAACCACCAGTTAACAACTTTGTGAAGAACCAATAGGTTGGTGACCAGACATATTTCAGGGGGTATGCTATTCCATAATGGGATTGCCACAGGGAAAAACTGCCTCCAGGCCCCACCCCTTAACCGCATGTGGGATGGGGATCCTAAATATCTCTTCCCAGGATGAATGCACAGAATGGGCCAATTCTGGATAGAGGAGAGGGTCCTGGAGGTAAATAGGTGGCAAGCCATGTAGGACTGCGTAAGTTAAAACCAACACTTCGAATTGGACCATGGAACCTAGACAACCAACCCAGCATAACCTGTTCCTACCAGTCTGTTGCATTTTAGGCCAATTTGATATCCAGATAAGTTCATTGCAAGATGATTTTTTAAAAGAAATTATTCCAGTTGTAAACCAGCATAAAACAAATAACATGCCTCCAAAATAGGAGAAAATGTCACATTAATAAAATATACTAAAATTATTAACATAGAATTGTAAAATATAAAATATACAATCAAGGAAAAACCTATAAAATTGCAATCTATAGTCTAAATGCTTTATGTAGTTAAGCTAGGTAAAGCTTTACCTATATAACATTGTAACAATTTAAAACTATCCTGACTGGTAATGAGCCTAATAGGATTGGATTGGGATTATTGCAACTATAATCCAACCAACTAGAAGCAAGATCCTAACAAGATCAAACATAGTGTCGTTGGAATGGTATATGTATTTTTTTTTTAAAACGCAACAGCCGTTTCCCACAATAGAACAAAAAAATAACAGGTACAGAGTCCAGGTTTCTCCTGTGTAAATTACCAGTAGGCAACTGTAGTTGGTGAGTTCCATTTAAAATTCCAACCTCAGTAGACCAAGCAAGTCCACTGCTAGGGACTCCTCTGAGTCTACTGATTTGAAGGCTGATAAGGGAAATTAGTAGACTCATAGTCTGCAGTTCAAGAAGCAAAAGAGAGTCAGCTACCTATGAGTAATAGGTCTGACTCAGCACAGCTGGCTGCTGATTCCAGTAGTAAGGAGTCAGAGCCAGACCTTGGGAGAGTGCCAAATCCTAAATCACACCACCAGTTAAAGAGGCTCCTTGAGGGAAATGGGCATTAACTCTAATTAAGTGCAGTCAGGAACTCTGGCTATTTAGAAGTGTGCTCCAGACCCCCTTCCCTTGTTGGACACATTCTTATTTCCAGACCTGTGTTCCTTTAATGCCCTGCTCCAAATACTTTCTGCTGCTTGCCTTGCAATCAGACCTTCAACTTGACTTCCACACCAGCTTTCATGGAACTTTCTGGTGTTCAACCTACAGATTGTCTTTAACTATTCTCTCAGCATTCCTGCCTCTGAACTCCCCTACCTTGCAGCAGTAGGCGTAATTACATGGCAAGCAACTTCTCTTGCTTGTTTCTCACTGACTAAATAGCCAGCCCTTATCCCTGCCTCAAGATATACAACTTACCCAATAAAAACTCTCAAACTTGTAATTGCCATGCTTGCTGTTGACATCAGTCTAAGGCTTGCATTGGACATCTGCTTACTTTAGTTGCTGTTTGGTTTAGAGTGTCCAGCCCCACCAAGTTGGAAATGCCTCTTCATGTTCATGGGAAATGTTGCACCATTCGTTAGGCAATATGGATTCAAGCTTACTGAGCTGTTTAGTAGCTCCCAAACAATGCAGCATTTTCTAGCCGCCTCTCCTCCTCCAGCATTCCTGTTTCTTTGGCCTTGGAACTTTATTTTTCTTTTAGCCAGGGAACAAAGATTTTGATCCCTCTCTTTCTCCCCTCCCCTCTTCTGTCTCTTTGTTTGCCTTGTCCTCAGCTGCTGGGAAGCTAGCCTGTAGGGAATGCCTAGACTTACTTTACATGTGTCAAAATATGGGTTGGTGCTTCTTTCCCAGATGATTTTTCAAGGTGTCCCAGTTACCTTACTATACTCTGCCCCAGTCACATCCAATTTAGAGTGAACATGAATTATTTTATCTGCAAATAATCTTACAAATGTGTTACAGCAACCTGCAGAAGAATAATTTCCCCATAAAAAGGTAAAGGTAAAGGTTCCCCCCGCACATTTGTGCAGTCATGTCTGACTCTAGGGGCCGGTGCTCATCTCCGTTTGTTAGCCGAAGAGCCAGCGTTGTCCGAAGCGGCTTCCACGGTCATGTGGCCGTTATGATGCACGCAGAACGCTGTTACCTTCCCACCGAAGTGGTACCTATTCATCTACTTGCATTTGCATGCTTTTGAATTGCTAGGTTGGCAAGAGCTGGAGCTAGTGCGGGAGCTCACTCCGCACGCAGGGCTAGGGATTCGAACCTCCGAACTTGCAATCTTCCGATGGACAAGCCTGGCGTCTTACCCACTGAGCCACCACCCCATACTTTCCACAAAAGGATACAGGTAACCTTGAACAGGTTTCCTGGTCAAGAATCTGCAGATACAGTAACAACAGAGAAGTATTCATGTTTTACTGCTCTTATTGCTATGATATACTCCCAAACATCATCATGCAACCGTGTTCAGTCATATTTATGCTTCATTTTCCACCACTGTCTCTTGTGTTACTTCATTTCCTGGAGCTCCAGAAGTCCCTCAGGAGCAATCACATCCTTGTTGCCTTCACATTCCAGAGATTAACAAGGTGTGTGGCCCAACAGCCTGTCAGTTTGTTGGGAAAATATCCGAGTACCCTCAGAAAGCCCAAAGGGAATATATCATGGCAATAAGCTGTGATATTAGCTTATCACAGCAAATATCATGTACATGTGGAACAGACCTATCCTAACAGGTCCTCCACCCCTGCAGGGGTCAAGCAGGCCAATGGTATGCACGGCAAAGAACTGGTCACAATATACTCCATTTTCAGATCATGCATTAGCTGTTCAAAAATGAAAACCAGGTCTAATATGCATTGGGCCTGAGATCGCCTGGAATGAACCCATGGTTGTCATGGAGTCTATGAAATTCATCTGGATCCCACACCCAGAGTATAATTTAAATCCTCCAGCACTAAAAGTTGGGGGATTCCAACAGCAGCCTGGCTATGAGATCCAGGAGCTCAGACAGGTATGCTGCTGGCTGCAGGACATACTATACCCCAATAACAGCCTCACCTTTTCTTCTGTTCCAGCTTCACATACAAGGATTCATATCCAATTACTTAAGGAATAGTGCAGCTGATCATTTATTTGTTATACCTAATTTTCATTCGTGGATCATAACAAATTGTGGCAAGTTCTTGGTGGTATGGGGATACCAAGTCATCTTGTCTGCCTCCTGAGGAATCTGTATAAGGACCAAGTAGCAACGGTAAGGAATGATATTAAAGGCAAAACTGAAGTACTTTGGCCACATAATGAGAAGACAGGATACCCTGGAGAAGAAGCTGATGCTAGGGAAAGTGGAAGGCAAAAGGAAGAGGGGCCGACCAAGGGCAAGATGGATGGATGATATTCTGGAGGTGACGGACTCAACCGTGGGGGAGCTGGGGATGGTGATTGGCTCCTGCCTGCAAACCCCGCCCCCGTCCGTGCGATTGGCTCCCGCCAGCAAACCCCGCCCCCGGTCCACCCAATTGGCTCCCGCCTGCAAACCATGCCCCAGTCCACGTGATTGGCTCCCGCCTGCAAACCCCGCCCCCCAGTCCACGTGATTGGCTCCCGCCTGTAAACCCCGCCCCCTGTCCGTGCGATTCGCTCCCACCTGCAAACCCCACCCCCGGTCCACCCAATTGGCTCCTGCCTGCAAACCCTGCCCCTGGTCCACCCAATTGGGTCCTGCCTGCAAACCCCGCCCCCTGTCCGTGCGATTGGCTCCCACCTGCAAACCCCGCCCCCGGTCCACCCAATTAGCTCCTGCCTGCAAACCCTGCCCCCGGTCCACCCAATTGGGTCCTGCCTGCAAATATTGACTGTCAAAGGGAACCTTGACCCAGACCTTGCCCTGCTGCCAATTGGTCATATGTTTCTAGTCTTGCCATATTGTCAAAGTTTGACAATATGGCAAGACTAGAAATATAGGACAAGGTCTAACTAAGGCACACTGGGGTTTGGACTGGACTAGACAGGTCTGCAGGAAGGCAGATTAGCAAGGGTCTGGATTTGGCTTGACAGCAGCAAGACAAGGCAAGGCAAGAACTTCTTGGCAACAATAGGGGGCGTGGCAAGGAACTTCCCATAGTACCTTATTGAAGGCTGAAGGAGGCAGCGAGCTGGGGCAGAAGGACAGGCCTAAATGGTTTAGGGCTTGACTATCTGAGGGACCACCTCTTCCAATATGAACCGGTTTGGTTACTTAGATCAGCAGGGGAGACCCTTTCCAAAGATGTTCCTACAGCTAGAAGCTCACTTATAGACTACACAGGAAACAGGCTTACTTCTGTGTGCCTCCCAGGCTCCCAAGCTTTCAACTGACACTTGATTGTAATGATACACAAGCCTGATCATGCACATGGTGACCCACCTGGAAATTAATACAGGGGGTGCAACTCAATTTTCTATTTAGTTAGTGGCAAGCTCTCCCTGTCCTGAATGAAACTGAATTGTAGAAAGTGGTCAAAACACTGCAGCTAAGTAAGTATGACAAGTTGTATATCTTTTCTTCCCTCTAGTAAATGGAATCAATTAAAACAATTAATTAAAATGCCTTGCTGAAGGATTAAGCACTCTACATTTCATTATTCCAATAACAAATTGCCTTTCTAAAATTATTGGATGGAAAAGGAATAACAATGCCATCTATTAAGTATTTAAAAATTCTTTGTGGGAGTTCAATAACCAGTGTATAAATATTATATTTTGTAAATAAAATCATAATAAGATTAAGATTAAGCAGTTATAAGTGCTGTGAAATCATATATCACCCTACATCTTTAATTATCTGCATCATTATTAGGTAATCATCACCCATAGACTTGTCATAAAACAGGCCTCCTCCCCCAGTTCACAATGGAAGACAAATGTCAAAATGTGGGTTAATCTGTTGGCAATTTTTCCAGGGAAAAAATGTCTTGCAAAGCTCAGCACAACTCATTTTACAGCTTTCAGATTTGGCCATCTCTGGCTTGGAGATTGCCGGGGAGCAAGAACAGAGGGAGGGAGGGAGGGAGGGAGGGAGGGTTTGTGCAGCTGGTTTATTCTAATTCATTTACTCACCAACCACCACACAAGTTACTGTAACCCTAAACATCTTAGCCTCGTTGTGATATGAACCCCTCTGACCATTAAGACCTGCCGGGAAGCCCTCTTAAGGAGGTGCCCATGCTCAGCAGGGCACCTGTTGGCTGCATGGGCACAGATCTGTCAGATTTCCCGTATGAAATTGGCAAATATTTTCTGTACGGAGAAAAGTTTCTCATGACGTGAAGTGCAGGTGCCAGATAACAACTGTCACGTGTGTATTGTTTTGGCTAGATTGCATGGGAACAAGTTCTCCTGATTCCTTCCGTGGGAAGCCTGCTCCAGGGGGAGCAGAGGGAGGGAGGAGATCACATGCTTGCTTAGATGCAGCACTGCCACCCAATAGCAGGTCACGCTAATTGCTCTGGCTTAATGCTTTAGGCCTAGTGTGTGTCATACCTAACTTCCAGCCAATCAGAAAGCTGGAAGAACTGAATATCAAACCATGCAAAATGGTGTTCTATGCTTCTTGATTTTTTGTGTCCTTAGCCATGTAGTTCTTCACATGTATTCTACTTCTGAGGACTGGGCAGTGTGAGATATGCCTGGCTTTGGGTATAGGCTGTGGCAGGAACTCTGGCCCTGGGATCAATACACGGAACTCTGCTTATAAGTTTGTTTTTGTTTTTCCTTTTGCAATGCTGTACCATGTATTTTCAACTTTCCTTTTTGCGATAATGTGATTGTATATACATTATTGCCTTATGCTACAAGTAAATACTTTTAGCCCTAAAAGCTGCACTCCATGTCTGTTTATTCTCAAGCCTCGATTCCTTCCCTATAAGCCAGCGCACACCCCATTAAGATCCTCCCTTTGTCACTGTGGCAGGCGATGCCCTTCCTTGGGAGCTTGGTGTAACCCTCATTCCTTAACCCTAAATCACTTTCCTCACCCTCTTTCCCCAGCCTTTTCCCCCACACACACACACACACGCACCCTCGCACCCTCTTTCCCCAGCCTCCCTGCGACCAAATGCACCCACACCTGTTTTCCCTGTGCGGGTGCATTTGGTCGCAGGGAGGCCGGGGAAAGAGGGGGTGGGGTGCATGTGTGTGTGTGCGATTACTCTGAGCAAGTAATTGCACACACACACGCACCCTCGCACCCTCTTTCCCCAGCCTCCCTGCGACCAAATGCACCCGCACCTGTTTTCCCTGTGCGGGTGCATTTGGTCGCAGGGAGGCCGGGGAAAGAGGGGGTGGTGTGCATGTGTGTGCATGCGATTACTCTGAGCAAGTAATTGCACACACACACGCACCTCACCCCCCTTTCCCTAGCCTCCCTGCGACCAAATCCACCCGCACCTGTTTTCCCTGTGCGGGTGCATTTGGTCGCAGGGAGGCTGGGGAAAGAGGGAGTGGGGTGCATGTGTGTGTGTGCGATTACTCTGAGCAAGTAATTGCACACACACACGCACCCCACTCCACCCTTTCCCTAGCCTCCCTGCGACCAAATGCACCCGCACCTGTTTTCCCTGTGCGGGTGCATTTGGTCGCAGGGAGGCTGGGGAAAAAGGGGGTGGGGTGCATTTGTGTGTGTGCAATTACTTGCTCAGAGTAATCGCACACACACACACGCACCCCACCCTACCCTTTCCCCAGCCTCCCTGCGACCAAATGCACCCGCACAGGGAAAACAGGTTCGGGTGCATTTGGTCGCAGGGAGGCTAGGGAAAGAGGGGGTGGGGTGCATGTGTGTGTGTGCGATTACTTGCTCAGAGTAATCGCACACACACACATGCACCCCACCCCCTCTTTCCCCAGACTCCCTGCGACCAAATGCACCAAAACAGACACACATGCACCCCTCACCCTCTTTCCACAACCTTCCCGTGCCTGCTTTCCCTGGCCTCACCACTGCTGGGCGGACAATCTCGGCTTCAGAGGAAGCGGCACCAGTAGGATCAGGTAAGGAGGCAGGAACTGGGTGGACTGTGGTGCTCTGTCTGTTGCTGGGCTCGCACGTGGCAACCGGGCTTCCAGTTGCGCTGATAGGGCTTCTTCCGGGCTGCCTCCAATGGCAAGTCTGGCTCCAGTCCTCCTTCCTGTCTTCCTGTCCTCCTTCCCACCGGGTTTAAAAAAGGGACAAAATTGAGATTTTGATCAAAACGACGGGACGGTTGAAAAATACTTAAATAACGGGACTGTCCCGTTCAAAACGGGACGTATGGTCAGCCTACTTATGATGAAGGTGAAAGAAGAAAGTGCAAAAGCTGGGTTGCAGTTAAACCTCAAAAAAACCAAGATTATGGCAATGAGCTTGACTGATAACTGGCAAATAGAGGGAGAAAAAATGGAGGCAGTGACAGACTCTGTATTTCTAGGCACAAAGATTACTGCAGACGCTGACTGCAGCCAGGAAATCAGAAGACGTCTACTTCTTGGGAGGAGAGCAATGACAAACCTTGATAAAATAGTTAAGAGCAGAGACATCATACTGACAACAAAGATCCGCATAGTCAAAGCAATGGTATTCCCCATAGTAACTTATGGCTGCGAGAGCTGGACCATAAGGAAGGCTGAGCGAAGGAAGATAGATGCTTTTGAACTGTGGTGTTGGAGGAAAATTCTGAGAGTGCCTTGGACTGCAAGAAAATCAAACCAGTCCATACTCCAGGAAATAAAGCCAGACTGCTCACTTGAGGGAATGATATTAAAGGCAAAACTGAAGTACTTTGGCCACATAATGAGAAGACAGGATACCCTGGAGAAGATTCTGATGCTAGGGAAAGTGGAAGGCAAAAGGAAGAGAGGCTGACCAAGGGCAAGATGGATGGATGTTATTCTGGAGGTGACGGACTCGACCGTGGGGGAGCTGGGGATGGTGACGGCCGACAGGAAGCTCTGGCGTGGGCTGGTCTATGAAGTCACAAAGAGTCGGAAGTGACTGAACGAATAAACAACAACAATTTTCATTCATTCATTCATTCATTCATTCATTCATTCATTCATTCATTTATTTTGTATACCACTCTGGGCTTTTTTGGGTGGGAAAGAATGTTATTATTACCATTGTTATTGTTATTATTTTATTTATTTAATTTATATAGCCGCCTATCTCAGACCAGTGACTCTGGGCGGCTAACAATAATAAAAAACAATTAAACAATTAAAACAATATAGAAATTAAATATAAATACAGTCAAGAGATCTTAAAATCCATCGGTGTCAGCACAACCATGAAATGGGGCCCTTTGCGCACTCGGGACTCCAGGCCCGGGCACAAAGCCAGGAGGGATCAATAAACCAGGGATTGTAACACAACTTTTCATCACAACTTTTCATACTTGTCTTCCAAAATCACCCTTACTTGTGACCTTTGTTTGTGTACCATTATCACCCTAATCTACCCGACATCCTCTGCTCCTTAGAAAAATTTGTGTTTTCTTTTTCTTGGTGCCCACTGTGCCCAGAATTCATGTTCAGAGTAACTATGTATGTTTCCTTACATTCCAATTTCTTTCCAACTCCTTGTCAAAACAATGTGGCTCTTCTGTGTCTTAACTCCAAGAAGTTTAACTTTGTGTAAGAGTTAGGCATTCTTCAATGGTTAGCTTAAAGTTAATTGCAGGGAAGATAAACAGGGCGTTTTCTACAGTTATGCAAGGCAACTGTGATTTGTCTGGATGAGAAACTTGGTGTTGCAAAGGAGATGGAGATTACCTCATCATGATGCTTCATGTTGCTTTGTAGCCTTGACTGGCAATTCTTTGTATTCACTGTGCATGTGGAAGCATCTCAGCAGTCTTCTACATGGGAAGAACATGCTGCATAAGTGTGTGTGTGTGTGTGTGTGTGTTAGAAGCTTGGCTAGATGAAAACCATTATAAACTCGGTGTAGGAACCTGTCTTGCTTCTGCATATTTTAGGAATGGGTAACATTTTGATAGCAAGATCCTAAATTTTGGAGGGTGGGGATAGGAGTTTGGCATTTCTTTATTTTAAATATTGTATTATTGGGGGGCATGATGGCTCAGCGGTTAAGACGCCAGGCTTGTCAATCGGAAGGTCGGCGGTTCGAGACCCGAGCACCGCGTGACGGAGTGAGCTCCCGCACTCACCCCAGCTCTTGCCAACCTAGCAATTCGAAAGCATGCAAATGCAAGTAGATAAGTAGGTACCACTTCCATGGGATGGTAACAGCATTCCATGTACAATTTTTTTGGTAATTGTAGTTAAAAGATGATCTTGGCAATGCAAAGATTTGGAGGCTGCAGATTGCTTACCCTGTTTATTTTTATATTATATATTGATTGTTTTCTATTATTTTAGGAAACAAAGTAAGTTTCAGTCTATACAAAGGTCCCTTATGTTTGCATATTCCACAGTAAATAAGTAAAATAGGAGTAATATAGTACTAAATCTTGTAAAAATACAAATGATGGGATATGTTTTTTATAGAGATGTATAAAGAAATATATAAAGTCTAGAGATGTATAAAGCCCATGGAATGCTTGAGAAATTTAAGAGAGTTTTTGTTTCTCATTCTGGCTCAAAGGTAGGCAGGATTCTAAATCTATATAGTAATAGAAATTAGAGACAATGACTGGGTTTGTACATCATGTTTTGCTCAATTATGGATTATTGAATAAATCACAATTGGCAAGAGGCACACAGATATTAAGTTATGAGTACATAGTTTATGTACCATAATGGTTGGTTTCCTGAACACACTAAGCTAAAACCAAAAGAACCACTCTGAAATTGATTTTGTTGCATAAACTCAGTGATAAGTTTTCACTCATTCTGATATTCTCATTAGGACATTGTATCAATCAGTATAGTAATTTATTTTAAAATTTGTTCTAGTGCTGATTTGTCCTTCTGTAAAACTTATAGCAGCTTTCTTCACTCTCCAGATATATTGAATAGAATTCTAAGCCAGCATAGACATTGGAGTTATGGGAGCTGAAGAGTTGTTATACTGAGAGGGCACAAAGCTGGGGATGTTTGATTTAGAGAGTAAACCCTTCTTTTTGGAATTTTAGAGACTCTTAAAATGCAGAGAGCTTCTGCGTTACTCTATGTAAATAGGCAGGTTGTTGCATCTCTATGTTGCACTGTGTGAGGCATGCAGCATTTGACTTTGAAGTTCAGCTTCTCAAATCGCGTCAAGAGTCTTGTTACTATGAAGAAAAGTAAAACACTCTTTTCTACAAGCCAAATGGTTATCCAGTGGAGTTGTTATGGCTAGGGTGTCAGTGTTTGTTGTTTCAAAAAACCTGTTCAAGATGATTTTCTGAAAGCTTGTTAGTAGGTTAGGCTGTAAATCTGTCCAAGAAAACTCCTTTCTGGGCCTGTATACAGTAGTAAAGTACAATCCAGCTGCCAAAAATCTTATCTCCATCGATTTGTGGATGAATGTCTTTGTATATAACCCAGACTCAACATTTAGTTCCTTGTAGCTTGTTTTGGGGGAATAAAAATATGGCGAGAATGAATAGGGAGTTTGTTCAGCAGAAATCTGGAGTAATTGCCTTCGTATTACAAGCTGTTTACGTCTTTTCATGAATATGCACCCAAATAATTCAACATGATTCTCCTTTTGGCTGCATAAAAAGATATTCAGCTGTAGTTGTTTAATAGCACTGCAACATTTCTCTGTTATGTTTACATGTCTCTGATTTATACTGAAAATTTTCTTAATGCTGAAGCATATCAAATGAACGTATATATGTGGTTAAGCTATTCCTTAGGAGCCCTACTCATTTCATTGTGTATGTGAGGCTTGACACTTACATCAAAGCCTTCTGAATTAGTAACATTATTACTAATTAGTAACTTTATGGAACTTTTTATGGGAAATTTCCCTTTTTTTCTCTAGTGTAGAAAACATCACAGTTATCTGACATGTTATAGTGTAATTTAGTCTTTTAGAAAATAGTTCCAATGGCCATGTTCTTTTTAATATATTTTATTGAATTTTAAATATACATAGATAAAAGGTTGAAAAGGAAAAAGAAATAGAAATACAAATCAAAGAAAGAAAGAAAAAAGTGTAGTAAAGTAACTAGAAAAAGAGAAAGATGAAACATAGAAATTAGAACTTCCGATTTATCTCTGGTCATAGTGATTTAAAAAATAGTCTCTTACATGCTAGGTCTATATATAACATTGTAGAGCATTTCCTGTCTAATATATCAATTTATGTATATTTTAATCTTCAAAACCCCATATAAGCTTTACCCCTCCTGCATTTTGTAAATAGTCCATTAATGGTTTCCACTCTTTAAGAAAATAATAATTTGTATTTTCTTTTAATAAACATGTCAATTTATCGTTTTCTGCCATTTCCATTACTTTTAACATCCAGTCCTGTATTGTAGGTATAGTCTGGTTTTTCCAATTTTGTGCATATATAAGTCTTGCTGCTGTAACCATATATTGCATAATTCTTGTAAATTTCTTTCCTATTTGTTCTTCTGTTATTCCCAATAAAAATAATTCTGGTTTATATGGAACTTGAATTTGTAAAATATTTTGCATCAATGAATGTATCTGAGTCCAAAATTTCTTAGCAATCTCACAAGTCCACCACATATGATAAAATGACCCCTCTTTTTTTTTACATTTCCAACATAAGTTGGATACATTCCCATACATTTTAGCTAACTTTTGTGGGGTCATATACCATCTGTACATCATTTTGTAGAAATTTTCCTTCAAATTATAACACAGAGTAAATTTTAATCCTTTAGTCCACATATCTTCCCATTGTTGCATTTGAATATTATGACCAATATTTTTTGCCCATTTAATCATACAATCTTTAACTTGTTCCTCTACCATTTCACCTTTTAACAATAATTTATACATTTTGGCAATTAAATGGTCATCTGTCTCACATAGTTGTATCTCAAATTCCGATTTATTTTGTTCAAATTCAAAGTCTTTTTTGTCTGATTTAAATTTTTCTACAAGTTGCATATATGAAAGCCATTGGAAAGTATATCCTTCAGAGGCCAATTGTTCTTTTGATTTAGTTTTATATTGTCCTTGTTCTTTTTTTAAAAGATCTTTGTAAGTCAACCATTTATCTTTAACTCTTACTTCTGTTCTATAAAATGCTTCTTGTGTAGAAATCCATAAGGGTCTTTTGTAACATAAAATTAATTTATATTTATTCCAAATTCTTAATAAAGATCTTCTAATATAATGATTTTTAAAATCCACATTAACTTTCACTTTGTCGTACCACAAATATCCATGCCATCCGTATCTTAATTCATGTCCCTCCAAATTCAATAATTTTTCATTTTTCAAAACGATCCATTCTTTTATCCATACTAAACAGCAAGCAGCATAATATAATTTCAAGTCCGGTAAACCCAGTCCACCTCTTTCCTTTGAATCTTGCAAAACTTTATATTTTATCCTTGGTTTTTTCCCTTGCCAAATAAACTTAGAAATATCTCGCTGCCATTGTTTGAAAGGTTCTTCTGATGCCAGTATAGGTAGTGTTTGAAAAAGATATAAAATTCTTGGCAAAACATTCATTTTGATTGCTGAAATTCTACCTAATAATGATAATTGCAGTTTTTCCCAATGTTCCAAATCTTTCTTAATATCCATCCAAAGTGGAATATAGTTATTCTTGAACAATTTAACATTTTTAGTTGTTAAGTATACTCCCAAATATTTTACTTTTTCTTCCATTGAATATCCTGTTATTTCTTTCAATTTCTCTTGTTGGTGGTAATCCATATTTTTAGTCAAAACTTTTGTCTTCTGTAAATTCACTTTAAACCCTGCTAGCGACCCAAAGTCTTTTAATTTCTGTATTAATATTTCAATTCCTTCTAGTGGATTTTCCAAGGTAATGACTAGGTCGTCAGCAAAGGCTCTTAGTTTATAATCTTCTTTTTTAACTTTGATACCATGGATACCATCATCCTGTCTAATATCTCTAAGTAAAACCTCTAATACCAGTATAAACAAAAGTGGAGATAATGGACAACCTTGTCTAGTACCTTTTTGGATTTCACATGGCTTACTAAATTCTCCATTAACAATTATTTTGGCAAATTGTGGAGTATATATTGATTTAATCCATTTTATAAAATTTCCTCCAAAATTCATATTTTCCAGTACTTTAAACATAAAAAGCCAATTTAAGTTGTCAAAAGTTCCAATGGCCATGTTGATCAGGGTGTTGTAGTCCAACATTTCAAGAAGACACCAGGTTTACAGCAGCTGGCACAGCTGTTAATGTTGCATGATATTTTATAGATTTATATGTTAGTGCTCTGAATTTGGGAGTAATTGTTAATATTTTTATTATGGTAATTTTTATTTGAGGGGTAAATTTTGTGATATGAATTGTGGGTTAAAAGGTTTCACCTACCGTTACTCCCCAGGGGTCACATGACTCGGTGCTTGCACAGGGGAACCTTTCCTCTTTTTTTCCTACCGTTAAACTTGTCATCCATATCTATTGATTTTGATTATGTGCCATCAAGTCATTATCAACTCTTAGCAACCACATAGATAGACTCTCTCCATGACATATCTATTGGATCAGGCCCAAAATTATTTTTAATAATTAATGGTATCTGCCTTCCATTTCACTGCAAAGAGTGGCCTTGTATCTTATGCCTTCCAGATGTATTAGTCTTTAATACTTATAATTTCTAGCTAGCATGGGCAAACTCCATGCTGTTTAAAAATTGTGGGATTTGTTCAGTACATGTGAAGGGCACCCAGCTGTCATGTAATCAATTATCTGGTATTCTGAGCAGCTCTGGGGGATGCAATGGCAGAAGAGGCCTAGAGCCCAACCACATATGATGTGTGGTTGGGTCCATCTTTGAGTGAGGGGGTGGTTCCACCTGCCTATAAGGAGGTGGTGGTATGCCTCTTTCTCTGTCAGGAACGAGCCTGTCCCTGCCGCCATGCCAGACTCCGAGTCGGAGGAAGAGGAACCAACAGCAGGAAGAAGCTGCGATGGCGCAGAAACGGAGCCTGAGCCGGAGCAGCTGATTGGAGGGAACCCGGAAGAAGACGACCCTCTGCCTATCAACGCGCGGCAAAGGAGGTGGTTAAGGCGGGCCAAACAGCGTGAGTCCCGATTGATCCACACCCGCAGGGCGCGAAATTCAGAGGATAAAGGGACCAACACAGCCAGCGCCTGTCGCCGGAAACAACCGTTGGCGCCAGATGACTATGTTCCCTGTGAGCCGAGAAACCGGAACCACATGTGACTCTGTGCCTGAGCTTGCCGCCGCCACCAACTGAGATTTGGACTCCTCACCTGGCCCTGTCTCCGTCCCGGACCTTGCCGTGCAACCCAGGTTACCTGTAGCCTTGCGCCCTGCCTCCAAGCCCTGCCTGATGGTTGCCGTCCCGGATCTCGACTTCTTGTCCTGCCTTGCTGCCGCCTGACCACCTGAACTACAGCTGCCCGGACTACCATCGCTTCCCATCTCCGAGAGTGTGTCCGCACCCCCGTCTTACCTTGCCGCCGACTGGCCGCCCGATCTCCAGTCACCTGATCTCCAGCCGCCCAATCTCCAGCCATCCGATCTCCAGCCGCTCGAACTCCAGCCGCCTGAAATACAGTCGCCGGAACTTCCGCCACCTTCCGCCACTGTGAGTGCCTCTGAGCCCCTGCCTTGCCTAGCCGCAACGTGTCCGCTTGAACTCCTCGGGATTCCCATCTTGCCACTCCGCCGGTAGCCTGCCGGTCTTCATGCCGAGCCCCGTTGCCACAGGCGGAACAGAAGGCCACATTGATTGGGCTGTGTTTTGCAGCTTGTTGCCCAGCGCAATTCCGCCTCGCCCTGAGGTTGCGCCAGTGACTGACTCCGGTTCCCGCCCCGCTTCTGCGCCACACGTGCCCTCCGCAGAGGACATTCCACAGAGCCAAGCCGCGTGTGAACCGAACAGCAAGATTGATTGGGCTGCTTTCTGTGACCTGTAAATAAAGTTCTTATACTAACGCTTCCTGTGTTGGTCTTAGTCGGAACAGAACATTCTCAAGAAGCCATTGCTAGACTGAAAGGTGCTGTACAACTTTAGTCCAGTCTTAAAACTTCCCTTTTTAGGGAAAGTTCTTGAGAAGATAGTTGGATTGCAGCTTCAGAGGACCCTGCAGGAAGCAGATTATGTCAACCCTTTTCTGTCAGATTTCAGGCCAGGGTAATAACACAGAAATGGCATTGATCAAGCTGGTTGATGACCTCTGGCAGAATCAGGATAGTGGTGTTTCTCCTTGATCTCTCAGTGCCCTTCAAAGCCATTGATCATGGTATCCTTCTGGACTGAGTGTGTGTAATGGTATCCCAAGGGAGTGACTTTGGGAGACAGGAAGAAGAGCTGCAGACTAGACAACCATCTTGCAAAAGGTATCTCGGTCCACAGAAGCAGAGGGGGCGTGGGAAGCATTTCAGAAGGGACCCTCCCTAGTTTTCTGGAGAGTAAAAGGAAAGGAGGGGAGATTCTGTTAATGTAACCTTACAATAAAGATAGAACTAGTATTCATTGTTGTCCTTGTTGTCTGGACTACCTTGAAGGGCTAACATCAGTTTTACAAGTCTGAAAGTATTCCTCCCCTCCTTTCCTTTTACTCCTTTTACCCATGTTACACTTCTGTGCCAGCTGCTCTGGTTACCAGGTGCAAATCAAGGTGTTGATTGTGACCTTTATTGTATAGGGCCTGGCTGTCTGAGGGACCCCTTTCTCCTATTGTTTCTATCTATCCAGTAAGATCTGACAGATTGGGCATTCTCCAAGTTCCATTTTTAAAACAGTATTATCTAATGGGACTTAGGTGGCATGCCCTCTGGAATCGTATATCCCCAAAAGCTGGAGTTGCCACAACCCTGTCCTTTAAATCTGGCCTTGGAGGCTAGGCTTTTCCCCCAGACACTACATTAGGAAGTGTGAGCTGCTGTGGGAATTTTATTAATATGTTTGGTATGCTCATCTCTAGGTTATCCCTTTCTTTTGTTTACATTGTATTGCATTGTTTTTATCTTATATACTGCCCAGAGTCTCTTTGACAAGGGCGGCCTTTACATTTGATTTATAAATAAATAAATAAATAATTTCTTTATATGCTTGCTCCCACACTCAATAATTTTAACCACTCTGTCAGTCCGTGTAAAGCAAGTGTGTCATTTGTCAAAATTCTAAAGAACGTGATCACTTCCAATTTGTGCCTCATCTTTCTTATGCTCCTGGTCCTGGATATATCTGCAAAAATTGTATGTTAATTTACATTATTGTCTTTCTGGTCAGAATTCATTCATGCCTCACTTCATTCTCTTTGTCCTGCCATCTGTCAAGTATAAGATATTGACTGCCTCTGTGCATCTCTAACCACTGTTTACGCTTCTAAAAATGTTTTGCTTAGTGAATGGAAACCACTTAAATGGCTGTTGAATGACCTAAATGGGAAAAGGAGCTGAAATGGCCTCTTCCAATTCTACAACTCTAATTCTGTGCAGGGATTCAATTGCGTTAGGCCCTTTTTCTAGATCTCCCTGATCTTCAAATCTTTAAATCTGACCCTCTCGCCACTGGCTGATAGACAGGTTCTCTGGTTACAAAGCTCTTGATGGTTTACCTGCATATCTGATAAAGTTTCTTTACCCTGGCAAACTAGGATAAGCTTATTTTTATTGCTATGTGCAAGCATATCCTGACTATTTAATGTGAATGCAAGTGGACATAAAAGTGCTTCAGTGCTCCTGCTTGGCTAAAAGAAGCTAAAAAAAGTTTGGTTTTGGCTTCCTAGCTCACTTCAAGACAGGTCATTTGCACATCCCAAGACATCTTGGAAATACTTTCTGTGGCTTGTTTAGCTTGTTTAAATGGAACTGGCTGAAGATTGTGTACTAGCACCCTTGCTCATTCATGGGAAGCCAGAGTTCTCGGTGATGTGCAAGTGTTCTTAATGGGTTTTTTTTTCTGGAGAGGATTGAATAAAGCTAGCCCACTTGGGAACAGCTATCATTTCAAGATGCCTGGAGCCTTTCTTGAAGAAACAGTTTCACCTTCACTGTTGCAAATTGGTTTGGTAGAGTTTATATTAGTCATAGGTGAGTGGATTAACCCTGATTGCTTATCCTTGGTCCACCACTGCTGGTAGATAGCCTCTCCAGGAGCCAATGCAGCTCTCATGCCACAAAAAGATTTCCTCTCCTAATACATGTGTGTATGCGCCTTGAAGTCAGTTTTGACTCCCAGCATCTGCCTGGACAAATCCATGCAGTTTTCTTGGCAGCATTTTTGGAAATGGTTTGCCATTGTCTTCTTCCTAGGGCTGAGAGAGAGAGAGACTGGCCCAAAATCACCCAGCTGGTTTCTGGGCCTAAGGCAGGACTAGAACTTACAGTTTCCCAGTTTCTAACCTGGTGCCTTTAATCACTGCACCAAACTGGCTCTCCTAAAATATAAGATTACCCTGTTGTATTCACTAAAGCTTTCTATTGCTTGTGATTTAGCAGCTTTGCTTCTGAAAAGGACCAGAAAAAAAAGATGTGATTCTCATACATCACCCCTTCATTTCAGAAGCAAAATAGTACAAGACTCTGGGGATTTTAGGGAGACAGATATGATGAGAACAATAGAAAAAGCATACATCTGGTGAGCTTGATACAAGCTTAATTCATGCATTGCAAAGCCATTTTTCATTTTTGTGTGAGTGTCGAAGATGACAAGAATGTTGCTGAAGGTGACTCTGTAAAGTGTTCTTGTTACCATTTAGCTTTCTCTCAAATTTGAACAAAGCTGTTAAAATATTCTGTGAAGAATAAACACATAATCTCAAACTTTATTCAGTGAGCCTGCTTTAAGACAAAGAATGGCAAAACCCCTGTCTTCTCCAGTCTTAGTAAGATCCATAGATCATATGAACCCAAGATATTTGGTAGTAGAAATGTAAAGCAGTGGCAGAGAAGGTAGGGACACATATTTACCATGGCATATTGGCGTGTCCTGCCTCTTTCTCTTTAGTTAGAATGACTTGTAACATCACTGGTCTTGTATACAAGGCATCTGAGACTTATGCAAACCAAAATAACAGTACATTTGTGGGCTGTTGGCTGCTGTTGTAGCCTTGTGCAACTTGTACAAGATGTGGATTAACTAACAATGTTGTTTATTCGTTCAGTCGCTTCCGACTCTTCGTGACTTCATGGACCAACCCACGCCAGAGCTTCCTGTCGACCGTCACCATCCCCAGCTCCCCCACGGTCGAGTCCGTCACCTCCAGAATATCATCCATCCATCTTGCCCTTGGTTGGCCCCTCTTCCTTTTGCCTTCCACTTTCCCTAGCATCAGCTTCTTCTCCAGGGTATCCTGTCTTCTCATTATGTGGCCAAAGTACTTCAGTTTTGCCTTTAATATCATTCCCTCAAGTGAGCAGTCTGGCTTTATTTCCTGGAGTATGGACTGGTTTGATCTTCTTGCAGTCCAAGGCACTCTCAGAATTCTCCTCCAACACCACAGTTCAAAAGCATCTATCTTCCTTCGCTCAGCCTTCCTTATGGTCCAGCTCTCACAGCCATAGGTTACTACAGGGAATACCATTGCTTTAACTATGCGGACCTTTGTTGTCAGTGTGATGTCTCTGCTCTTAACTATTTTATCAAGATTTGCCATTGCTCTCCTCCCAAGAAGTAGACGTCTTCTGATTTCCTGGCTGCAGTCAGCATCTGCAGTAATCTCTGCGCCTATAAATACGAAGTCTGTCACTGCCTCCACTTTTTCTCCCTCTATTTGCCAGTTATCAATCAAGCTGGTTGCCATAATCTTGGTTTTTTTGAGGTTTAACTGCAACCCAGCTTTTGCACTTTCTTCTTTCACCTTCGTCATAAGGCTCCTCAACTCCTCCTCGCTTTCAGCCATCAAAGTGGTATCATCTGCATATCTAAAATTGTTAATGTTTCTTCCAGCGATTTTAACTCCAGCCTTGGATTCCTCAAGCCCAGCACGTCGCATGATGTGTTCTGCGTACAGGTTGAATAGGTAGGGTGAGAGTATACAACCCTGCCGTACTCCTTTCCCAATCTTAAACCAGTCCGTTGTTCCGTGCTCTGTTCTTAAACAGAAATAGATGTTTTTCTGAAACTCCCTGGCTTTCTCCATTATCCAGTGGATATTGGCAATTTGGTCTCTAATTCCTCTGCCTTTTCTAAACCCAGCTTGTACATCTGGCAAATCTCGCTCCATGAATTGCTGGAGTCTACCTTGCAAGATCTTAAGCATTACCTTACTGGCATGTGAAATAGGTGCCACTGTTCAATAGTTTCAACATTCTTTAGTGTTTCCCTTTTTTGGTATGGGGATATAAGTTGATTTTTTCCAATCTGATGGCCATTCTTGTGTTTTCCAAATTTGCTGGCATATGGCATGCATCACCTTGACAGCATCATCTTGCAAGATTTTAAACAGTTCAGCTGGGATACCGTCGTCTCCTGCTGCCTTGTTATTAGCAATGCTTCTTAAGGCCCATTCAACCTCACTCTTCAGGATGTCTGGCTCTAACTCACTGACCACACCGTCAAAGCTATCTCCAATATTATTATTTTTCCTATACAGATCTTCCGTATATTCTTGCCACCTTTTCTTGATCTCTTCTGCTTCTGTTAGGTCCTTACCATCTTTGTTTTTGATCATACCCATTTTTGCCTGGAATTTACCTTCGATGTTTCTAATTTTCTGGAAGAGGTGTCTTGTCCTTCCTATACTATTGTCTTCTTCCACTTCCGCACATTGCTTGTTTAAAAATAATTCCTTATCTCTTCTGGCTAACCTCTGGAATTTTGCATTGAATTGGGCATATCTCCCCCTATCACTGTTGCCTTTTGCTTTCCTTCTTTCTTGAGCTACTTCCAGTGTCTCAGCAGACAGCCATCTTGCCTTCTTGGTTTTCTTTTTCTTTGGGACGTTTTTTGTTGCCGCCTCCTGAACAATGTTGCGAACTTCTGTCCATAGTTCTTCCGGGACCCTATCTACTAAATCTAGTCCCTTAAATCTATTCTTCACCTCCACTGCATATTCCTTAGGAATATTAGTGAGCTCATATCTAACTGATCTGTGGGTCTTCCCTATTCTCTTTAGTCTGATTCTAAATTGTGCAATAAGAAGTTCGGGATCTGAACTACAGTCAGTTCCAGGTCTTGTTTTTACCGACAGTATAGATGTCCGCCACCTTTGGCTGCAAAGGATGTAGTCAATCTGATTTTGGTGTCGACCATCTGGTGAAGTCCATGTATAAAGTCGTCTTTTAGGTTGTTGGAAGAGAGTGTTTGTTATGCACAGTGAGTTGTCTTGGCAAAATTCTATCAGCCTATGTCCTGCTTCATTTTGTTCTCCCAGACCATGCTTGCCTGTAATTCCAGGTGTCTTCTGACTACCCACCTTAGCATTCCAGTCTCCTGTAATGAAAATAACATCTCTTTTTGGTGTATTATCCAGTAGGTGCTGCAGATCCTCATAGAACTGATCTACTTCTGCTTCTTCAGCATGTGTGGTTGGGGCGTATATTTGGATCACTGTGATGTTAAATGGCTTACCCTGAATTCGAATTGAGATCATTCTATCGTTTTTTGGATTGTATCCAAGCACTGCTTTAGCCACTTTTTTATTAATTATGAAGGCTACTCCATTTCTTCTGTGGTCCTCTTGTCCACAGTAGTAGATCTGGTGGTCATCTGATGTGAAGTGGCCCATTCCAGTCCATTTCAGTTCACTGACACCTAAAATGTCTATATTTAATCTTGACATCTCACCAATACCAAGACCTAATTCAAATGATTGCAAAGTTAGCAGAGGATTGTTTACCAATTAGAGTGAATTCAGTGAAAGAAGAATTTGACCAACTGCACTTGATTTGAAAGTAAAGCAATAGAATCCTCTTGTTGTACTGTTAAAGACAAATCCAGGCTGAACAGACTCCTTGCATTAGCCTGGATCTGTCAGTTGCGTCTGTTTGACCTGGAGAGGCAGTAAATCAAACCAAATTCAATATAGCAAAGTTTATTCTCTCTAGCACAAAAGAAAATGTGTATGTGTTGTGTAGGTGTGTGTGTGTGTGTGTGTGTGTGTGGTGTTTCTTAAAATAGGAAGACATAAAAATAAGGGAAATATGTAGTAAATATGTAGTACAATAATATGGCACATTAAAAAAGGTTTTTAAAAAAACTTTTTTTATCATGTCCTTAGCCTCCTCCTTAGGGGCGTGGTGGCTCAGCGGGTAAGACGCCAGGCTTGTCGATCGGAAGGTCGCAAGTTCGGAGGTTCGAATCCCTAGCCCCGTGTGACGGAGTGAGCTCCCGCACTCGCCCCAGCTCTTGCCAACCTAGCAATTCGAAAGCATGCAAATTCAAGTAGATTAATAGGTACCACTTCGGTGGGCAGGTAACAGCGTTCCGCGCGCGTCATGCTGGCCACATGACCACGGAAGCGTCTTCGGACAACGCTGGCTCTTCGGCTAACAAACAGAGATGAGCACCGGCCCCTAGAGTCGGACACGACTGCACAAATGTGCAGGGGGAACCTTTACCTTTTTAGCCTCCTCCTTACCATGTTCTGCCTGGTTCATCCTTTTCTATAACTGTCTCCCTGTCCTTCTCAACTTAAACAAAATCAGATCTGCTGACTGCAAGGTCAAACATGGTAACAACATGGCAATTGTCTTGTTCCTTTCATTCCATTCAGTGTCTGGAGGTTTTCAAAATTGTTAAATACTTTACGTAAGAAGAGCCTTGTTAGATTAACATAAAGCCTACTTGCTTCAACATGCTGTTTTCCACATTGGTCACCCAAATGCTTATCAGAATTCCACAATTGGACACAAGCATGCAGAATTCTACTGAATGTATTCTGCAGCATCTGATAATGAGAGGCAAGTGGCAGCTCATACCAGGATAATCCAACCATCATCACTAGTTGGCACTGAGAAGATTATCCTCTCATGCATTTATCCAGTCTTTTTTTTTAATACCTTCCAATTTGGTGGAGAGCATCATTCTATCTTGTTGTACCAAAGGTCATAGCTTAAATAAAAGTACTTTCTTCTGATGGTCTCTGATCTCCACTGTTCAATTCTACTGGATGGCTCTGGATTCTGTTATTAGAAAGAATGAAACCTCTTCCTATAGTTTCTTACTATTTTCTAAACTTCTACTCTATCTAAACTTACCAAATGTAATATTTCTTCATAGGGAAAGTGTTCTAGCCTTTTGAACATCTCCCTAGGAGGAGATGGAGTGGTGATATAAATCGAATTATAAATAAATAAATAAATAAATAAAATTTTGTTTGCTTTTTCTGCTGTATGATACTCTTTTGGAGGTCTTTAATTGTACATAATATTCTACATGTTCTCAAATTTGAAGTTTAATAAAGACATTATGATAACATACAGTATATATGAGAGAAAAATTAATTTGTGCAATTGCTAATTTTTATCTCTTGGCAACTACGCAAATAACGTTCTTCATCACAGTCAGAAGTTCCTTATCCTGGTCAGTTATTATCATCTTGTATTCCATATATATGTGAAATTAGGACTTTTGGCACTAAAATATATTGTAATACTTGCTTACATTTAACTGCATTGGCCATATTAAGTCCTCCTACCCAAATTTGGACAATACTTTTATTTTTAAATCTTAAAAAAATGGGGTCATGAGCAGTCTTGGCCATTCCTAACTTCAAATCTTTCTTCAGCAAGCACTGTTTATGTCACTATTGTGAAAACAGCTCATTTCAGAAACACAGTCTGATATTAATGGATTTAATGTAGCAGCATCAGCAATATTAACTAATTTCTTCATTTGCATTTCAGGCATTTGTTTGGTAAAAGGATCATTAAACATACACAAACATTGCATACACTGTACATGTTCTTGAGATCCTAGCAAATGATGAATGGAAAAATTAGGAGTTGCAGGAAAATGTAAATATCATTCTTTGTGAACCTGTATTCTGAAAAGAATGAAATATTCTCCCTTTAGGCAAAGAAACATTCGTTAGAGTCTTTTCACATCAGTAAGAAATGCCTGAGACTATTTTACATACTTGATTTGTCCCCTTTACTTTTTTTTCTTGAGCGTTCTTGTTGACTTGGGATTTGTCTTGGTTTTGTTAAACAAGTATCCAGCAGTTCTGTACTGAAGGAAGTACCGCAACTCCAATTAATTCCCATATTATACTGTAATCTCTCAAATAGTTCTGGGTCTACCTCCTTTTTTTGAGTATTAACAGCCATGGATCATTTGCCAAATGTTTCGTTAAATAACTACACAGCAGATTAAACAGTGAGATTTTATCTTACCTTTAAATAATTTGTAGGTAATTGTTCAAATATACCTGAGGAATACTGGGGTGGTTTTTCCATGGACTGGGGGGCGGAGTTTGCAGGCGGGAGCCAATCTCATGGATGGGGGTGGGGTTTGCAGGCAGGAGCCAATCGCGTGGACGGGGGGTGAGGTTTGCAGGCGGGAGCTAATCACGTGGACCGGGGGGCGGAGTTTGCAGGCGGGAGACAATCTCACAGACGGGGGGCGGGGTTTGCGAGCGGGGGCCAATCGGGCCTCGTGCTCCTCGGCCCGCCTCTTCGCCCTTCTTTGCCGTGCGCTGATAGGTGGAGGTATTTCCCCTTCATGGTCCCCACCAATCAGCTGCTCAGGCTCTGTCTTTGCAACTTCCCAGCTTCTTCCTGCTACTGGCTGCTCTTCGTCCGACTCATGGCGGTAGGGACAGGCTCGTTCCTTACACCACTGCTCACTTCCTGCTGTGCGGCCCATTTCCTAACAGGCTGCGGCCCACTAGTGGGCCGTGGCCCACAGGTTGGGGACCCCTGATCTAGAGGTCACAGTCAATGTCAGTATTTTTGCCTCAGCATTTAATAAGGAAATCTGGTGATAGTCTTCCACATTCAGCAGGATCTTTAACAGCTTTCAAAGTCACAGTTATAGAAGACTTATTTAAAAAGTCATCCTTATAGACCTCTCATAATATTGGGGCAAATCACTCAATATATGCTTTATAAAGGTTAAAGGTAAAGGTTCCCCCCGCACAGTTGTGCAGTCATGTCCGACTCTAGGGGCCGGTGCTCATCTCCGTTTATTAGCCGAAGAGCCAGCGTTGTCCGAAGACGCTTCCACGGTCATGTGGCCGGCATGACGCACGCGGAACGCTGTTACCTACCCACCAAAGTGGTACCTATTCATCTACTTGCATTTGCATGCTTTCGAATTGCTAGGTTGGCAAGAGCTGGAGCTAGTGTGGGAGCTCACTCCGCACGCAGGGCTAGGGATTCGAACCTCCGAACTTGCGATCTTCCTATTGACAAGCCTGGCGTCTTACCCGTTGAGCCACCACGCCTTATACCAATGCAATTACGTCTGGACAAAAAAACTCTGGAGGTTTTTTTTGTTCCTATTGTCCTGTTTTTCATTGATTTAATAGTATCTATTATTTCTTGTAGACATAAAGATGAAGCTAAATTGGCAGCTCTTCTTAAGATGAGCTGTATTATATTAAAATGAATTCATTTCTTTGTTACATTTAACTCAGTACTATACCTTCAACAATAAAAATAGAAGAATAGTTGATAATAGAATCATTATATATAGGCATCGTTAATAGTAGAGATAATATTACATTCTTGCAACCCTTTCACCCAAGAAGCTAATAATTTATCAGGGCCTTTACCTTACTCTTGCTTTTTATGATTCAGTTAACATTCTGATATTAATATTCAAGTGTATAAATGCTGCTTAGCATTCATAAAAGCTTTATATAATTCTGGTAAAGGTCATCTTGCAAATTTGCTCAAACGTTCCTTAACTTTTTTCCATATTTCCTTTTTAAACTTTTTAATTTTTATTTTTCCATGAAACATAAACAATAATAAGATGCCACTCCAATCAACTAATAAATACACAGAATATCTGTTCATAAGAAAATATTCTTCAAATTATTTTGTATCTGTTTTATAAAAAGTGAATCCTAATTTATATTGATTCCATTTATATCCTGCCACAGTCTAAATAACCAGGCAGTTTACAAGATGGGAGAATGGGAAATTCTTTTGTGTAGTCATTGGTAAATACTATAGTACAGGGGCATAATTAAATGTAGCAGTAACACATTATATTTGTTAATCCATTCAGGATCAAGATACCAGAAAATAATCTAATTGAGAACAACTCTGCTGTAGAAGTGGAGGAAGAAAAAACTCTTATCACAAAGATTTTAAAAGTTGCCATATATCCACCAAACTAAACTCCAGCATATATACTTGCAATATTTTCCATAAATGAGAATGCAGTTTAGGTGGGGTAGAATTCCATCACAATAAGGGATCTAAATCTTGATTAAAATGTCCAGCCATAATTATCTGATTGGCAGCCAAATAAGTCAAATCATCTATGTAACACATCTATTACATATGTATTATGTAATATGTAATACATCTATATCTGGAAAATCCTACTTAGGACCATAATAATAAATACAGTATGTTTATTAAAATACTTAAATCTCCCATATTAAAAACTAACCTTCTGGATCACTTTTTTTCTTATTACATCACACATTTTGAGCAAATGCTATAGATTTCTAGCACATACTGAATTTCCACTAACATATAGCTTACCAGCTCATCCTCTAGATCAGTGTTTCTCAACCTTGGCAACTTTAACCCATCTCGCAATTATAACGTGGCACCCTGTATCAGTATCTGCATAATAACGGTTCCCACGTGTTTCCTGTAGCTAGCGAAGTGCTTTCTATAATTCTTGCCTTTGGAATTTTTCCCTTTCTTATTTGCAAAACTCTTTTAGGTCAGAAATGTATTTAGGTTTCCTTGCCTGAAAATCATCACAGATTTTCAATAATATCCAAGTCTGGGAACTGTGAAGGCCATTCAAATTTGCCAGAAGATGTCAAGTTTAACTCTGTATGATATAGAGTGGAATCAGTTTCTGTTTGATGGCTGTTGTGGGTCTTCCGGGCTGTGTGGCCGTGTTCTGGAAGTTGTGGTTCCTAACGTTTCGCCAGCATCTGTGGCCAGCAAAATCTCTGAAACGTTAGGAACCACAACTTCCAGAACACGGCCACACAGCCCGGAAGACCCACAACAGCCATCGAACTCCGGCCGTGAAAGCCTTCGACAATACAGTTTCTGTTTGTTTAGGAATCCACTTATTTGTCTAGTGGTGCCTAAACTTTTGCATCTAACTATAACTTTTGAAAAATTACCCAAAGTAACATTTTTTAAAAAGTAAAAAAAGAGAAGCCAAAAAAGAAAATATAAGGCAAAAAAATATAAATGAAACTTTAAAAAAAAAACCATTAGGATTTCTGAGTAGGTCATGCGGTAGTGAAATCACAGTATAGGATCTCCCTCCCTCCCTGTGCCAGGTCACATTCTCCTCAAAAAAATAGTATTTTTCAACTATCTCTGGAGGAAATCTAGAAAATCCTAACCTCCTTTGCTTTCCTTTCATGAATTACCACTTGCCAGAACAAATTCACCCTGTAGTAACCTATGGCTGCGAGAGCTGGACCATAAGGAAGTCTGAGCAAAGGAAGATACATGCTTTTGAACTGTGGTGTTGGAGGAAAATTCTGAGAGTGCCTTGGACTGCAAGAAGATCAAACCAGTCCATACTCCAGGAAATAAAGCCAGACTGCTGACTTGAGGGAATGATATTAAAGGCAAAACTGAAGTACTTTGGCCACAGAATGAGAAGACAGGATACCCTGGAGAAGATTCTGATGCTAGGGAAAGTGGAAGGCAAAAGGAAGAGGGGCCAACCAAGGGCAAGATGGATGGATGATATTCTGGAGGTGACGGACTCGACCGTGGGGGAGCTGGGGATGGTGACGGCCAACAGGAAGCTCTGGCGTGGGCTGGTCCATGAAGTCACGAAGAGTCGGAAGCGACTGAACGAATAAACAACAACAAATAACAAATTCAGAATATGGTTCTCTACTGTAGATCTCAGGAATAAAAAATGAGACTACATTTTTGAGCTAAATAGAACAGAAACTCACATGATAAGCAGCTTCAATGTCAAGCTTTTACTTTGGCTGTAGTGATAAAATCTCAAGTATAATTTTTTCCATGAAAGTTGCTGTGGGCTGATCTTGCTCAGTAGCATAAGGAACGCTTAGAAAACAGATTCTTTCTATATTAAAGGTCTTATAGTAGATCGCCTTGAATATTATTATTTATTTTCAAAGCATTTGCCATCTCCTTTGCAAGTTGTTTATCAGACTTTTAAACTTGAGTAATTCTTGTCAGCAATTTTTTTCAGTTCTGTCATGTTTTTATCTTTTATTTAAGTAGCAAATCTCTAATTCAAAGTGTCAAATTTTTGAATTAGATAATCCACTCAGGTTTTTATCTGCAGAAATGCAGTCCTTCTAAAAAAAACTGTATATCATGGGAAGAAGCTTCTAAAGTAGTGAAAAGCTTAGTTTGGTTTTCTTTTCCTTTTGCATCTCAGAAAAATTCATTTGAAGCTGTCAGGTGGTTTGCTGCCAGCTTGGCAGACTGCTGTCCTTCAGGGGGTGGGAGTGGAGGAGGATCTTGTTTTCTGTATCTTCTTAATTCCAGACTTACAATAAATCAAATGCATAATACCACTGGCCAGTACTTTAGACAGAAGAGGTTTTCAGTTTACCCATTAAGCAATAAAGCACTCAAAGGGTAAGGAGATTGCTACTTAACTCAGGAATGAATTGAAGTCATAAGTCAGCACATTGATGTATCATACTGAAAGTCCCATATACTGCCTCAAATCTCATATACTGTCATATCAGCAAATAAGTTTCATAAGAACTGCTCACAGAAATGTGTGTTTGTGTGTGTGCCTTCTTTGTGATGTCTTTTAAATTATTATCCTGAAAGCAGGAGTAATATTTCTCAGCTGTTATGGAAACTTTTTTTCCTTGCACAAGGGTGAAGTAAAAATTCTAATAATAATTTGCTTCCTAAACCAATATCCCTATGCTTCATTTTGTGTCTCACATATCATTCTGAATGTAGGGGAAAGGTGGAAAACAAATATAAAATACTAATCTAGCTAAAGCTAAAACAATCCTTTTGGATTGTTTTAATAATGGTTTTTATTATGTGATGCTGATTACCTTTCAGCTTGTTTTTTTTTAATGGGCAGTCTTTAAGTGTTGAGGCTATAAGTAGGATGCTTTAATTCACCACCCTCAAATCTAGCTAATTTTGAACTATTTTCGAATTATAAGATGAACCTTTGTTTAAAGTTGGATAAAACAACACCCTGCTCTATTTATACTGTATTTTAGAAAACACTTTTTAAGGTATACTAAATATTAAGTCTGTAGAAAGCTTTGGATTGTGCTTTGACTAAACTTGTATGGACTCAGAAGCTAAGCAAGGTTGGTATTGGTTAATGCTTGGGTGGGAAATCTCCAGGGAATGCAAGGTGTGTAGGCTAGACTAGGAACTTAAAAACAATTTTGGAATAAGGTAATGACAAATGATTTCTGTATCGTTGCCAAGAAAATTACACAGATATGTCCTCAAAGAGACCAGCAATCCAGTTTGACTCAGATTACCTCTCTTTGCTTTGACAAGTACTGTATGTCTCCAAAACTATACCATAAAGCAACATGCCCCCATCCTCTTGTCTGCTTCACCTAATTTCTCCAGAAGTTCCAATAGTTGGAAGAGGCTTCTGCACACGTGCAGTCTGTTTTTCCTGGAGGGCACATTTCCCACTTCAAGAGCATGTTACGGGCAACGTAGGGGAGGACTGTGAGTTCCTAGTATGGTTACCAGAGTGGATGATAATAAACATAAAGCACTAGTGACAAATGGGTGAAGTTGCTGTCTTCTATCCCTTAGAGTTCTATCTCATCTTCTGTTTCATTTTATCTTTGTCTTTTTCCAAACAAAAGTTGAGGCTCAAGTAATCCAACATACTTATTTTTTTAAGAATGCCTATGGAGGCTTTTTGTGGTCCAAAGGTATTCTTGGAAGTAAATAGGATATCAGAGGTTGGAGCTTTGCTTTATAGAATGCCACCACCTGCCCATTATTTGTGAATTTTAAAAATTTTAAATGATTAAAGTAAAATGAGGCTGAGAACTGAAGCTCTATTTTCTCCATTTTGCTTATGCAATATCTGAAAAGATCCTAAGGCTGTAGCTCTTAGGCATGTTGTGCAAGAAGTTGTGTTTACTGCAGCCGAACTTTCTTCATATTCAGTTCTAGTTTATGAATTCCTATTTTGTGTTATATCTGAATATTTATTTTAAGAAAGACATCTCTTAAACAACTACCAGCAAAAGAGGAGAAAAAAGTAAAGTCAAGTTCTCTTTGACATGAGCTTGACTTCTGGTGATACATTCAAATTGGTTTCTTGACAACAAAATGAAACTAGTTTGCCACTGAATTATTCTGGAATGTTTTTCAGATTTCTTAGTCTACCTGACAATCCTATAATTTCATGATGATCTTTCATCCAAATATTAACCAGAAGCAACCCTGCATTGCTTTCCAAAATCAGACAAACTTAGCTAAGTGCTGTCACCAGTGTGTCAAACTACAAGAAGACAGTCCCAAATAGTGGAAAAATTAACAGAACTAAATAAGTGACAATATAAATTAGTGTTACTATCTTTAGAGTAATAATATTATTGTAACCTGCCCAGAGTCCCTTGTATGGGAGATGGGCGGGGAATAAATTAAATAAATAAAAATAAATAAATAAATAAATAAATAAAAAATAATATAAATTATTATCAATATCTTTGGAGGATAACCAAAGATACATGTTGATTTTTTTTTCTTTTTCTTTTAAGGTCAGTATGTATCATATAACAGCTCTGGAAATAACAAAGGAATGATGTGGCTTTTTCCCTAAAGTAAGTTATTCTTTCTTTAGCAATTAATTCCATAAAAATAAGCTTTTTTTAATTCTATGATTAAAATAATAAAACAGTTAGTTTCACTACAAGCTTTGCTGCTATTAACTGTGGACTTAGTAAAACGATGTATCTTACTTATCTTTTTAAAAATAGATTTGAAGACTGTAATGGAATGAGGCAGCATCTTGAATATAGTTTAAATTAGATTAAATTAAATTAAGAAAAATATATATTGGTATGTCCTAGTGTGTGTCAGAATACTGCATGTACCTCCTAGCTTAGAAGGAATAGCACGAACATACTATACTGAAAGGAAAATAGTAATTAAAATGTTTCTGCCAGGTTTTAAACAAGCAACCTTCTATATGCTTGGCAAAGATCATAGCCACTGTAATACATAAATGTGATTTTGATGCTTTATCCTGATAATTAGTTGACAATGAGTAAATTGTGTGGACCAAATGTTTGCTCTTCAGCAGATTATGGAGAAATGTGCTTGTTGGATGTTTGCTGATTTAGAGAAAGCATATGACAGAGTGAATAGGCTTCAGTTATGGCATGTTTGCATGAATATAGATATGTATCTGCATGGGAGCAATGGAAGAGCAAATTATGAAACACACATGACAACTACATCATGGAAATGCCTTGACTATTTGTATCAGACAACAGATGCAAGTACACAATGGCAGTATATGCATGATGATGTCACCGCATGTGTGTTGTTGCTGAGGCATCGTGGTTTGCTACAATTGCTGCTGATCACGGAGTTGAAGTTTGGTTGCTGAATCTGATGAGAGCCGTAATGGAAGTAAGGCAAGCATGACAATAAATGGAATACTTAGTGAATGATTCAACATTGAGCCAAAAGTAAGACAAGGGTTTTAATTGTTTAATGGGTTTATGATTAAATATATAAGAATAAATATATAAGAAGTGCTTATGATGATAGGAGTGTTCGCAGGAGTTCTTAATATATGTGTTATTTTGTATTCAGAGAATGCCATATTGTTGGTTGAGAACTCAAATAATATGTAATGAAAATTAGATAGATTGTATGATGAATGAAGAGTATGAATCTAAAAATCAATCGGTTAAAGACCAAGGTATTTGGGTTTGTTATAAATGACCTGAAATACCATTTGAGATTCTGGGAAGGCAGACACCAATATACACCAATAGAAGATCAATCATTCTAAGACAATGAGAAACAGGAAGAAGCCTAGGTGAGCAGGCATCTGGAAATAACACCACATTCCACCGGAAAAGGGAGTATGCACTTAAAGACAAACCGTTTAACAGTAAATTACACAGAGATGTGCTCTGTTGTAAAATACAGAGAGTTACTGAATTAGGCTTCTTTGGACAGATTTGGGAGATGTCAAAATAAAAGAACAGTTTCCTAGAAGTGGACTGAACCGAAATCTGAAAATTCTTTAGTTACTCAAAGAGCCATAAGAACACAGACACTATATGGTATTTATTTCCAAGCTCTTCATGTAAAGAAAATTTTAGGCTGGGATCTTAAGGGAGTGAAAAGGGAGTGCAAGTTTGTGATTGATAGATCTAGATGTTACAATGAATGAATGAATGGTTCTCCAGTTACAGTAATGGTATGTGGGAAAGACCTTGAGAGAGAGGGCGAAGAGATGCTGCCTAGGGAATGGTCAGATAAGAGGCCCGCAGCTGGATAGTGGCTGGGCAAGAGGCTCAGAAGGACCCTCCCTACTTTCCTGGGCTTCCTGGGTTCTACGTAAGTATTTGGACAGATACTTATGGACAGAAAAAGGGTCCCTTTAAATTGTTTTCAATCCAGAATCACTCAGATGATGGATTACTTGTATCATTTGGTCAGAGGAGGCAGAAGGTGTGGGTGATTATTGCAGTATCTCCAGCATCACCTAGTTTGGGAACACTTCTCCTTGTCATTTCTGGATGCAAGGAATGTTAGTAGCTGATCAAGAGACACTGAGATACCTTTTCAACATAGCTGTCTATTCAGTCTATTTAAGGCTATTTATTAGACTGTTGGTTGCGTGGTGGCTCAGTGGGTAAGACGCCAGGCTTGTCGATCGGAAGATTGCAAGTTCGGAGGTTCGAATCCCTAGCCCTGCGTGCGGAGTGAGCTCCCGCACTAGCTCCAGCTCTTGCCAACCTAGCAATTCGAAAGCATGCAAATGCAAGTAGATTAATAGGTACCACTTCGGTGGGTAGGTAACAGCGTTCCGCGCGTGTCATGCAGCCACATGATCGTGGAAGCGTCTTCGGACAACGCTGGCTCTTTGGCTAACAAACGGAGATGAGCACCGGCCCCTAGAGTCGGACACGACTGCACAAATGTGCGGGGGGTACCTTTACCTTTTTTATTAGACTGTTAAGTTGTGATGGGTAAAGTCTATTGTGGGGGGGGGGGAATCTTGAAGACATCATTATTTTGCCAGGGAAGGAGAAATGACATATCAATCTTTCCAGGATCTGCATGATGTTTTAGACACTGATTTTGGATGTCTAACTAATCTGAAGACCCATGGTGTTCCCCAAGTATTTGTAGGCCTTTCCAGGTTTGAGGCTGAGTATCAGATCTCTTTGGATGATGAAGGGTGCTGATAGGATTTGATTTTTCAAGCTTCCATTAATGTGAATAGGTGTACACTTGAAATGTAGACCCAACCAGTTGATTTCTCAGCAACAAAGTCATTCACATTCACAATTATTCTAACTCTCCTTTTAATGAAAATGGAAGTTCTTATTCTATTACTGGTATATTGTGGAAAGGACTCAGTTGCCAGGTTAGGGATGATGATGGTACAACCTTGCCATATAATCCATGGAGTGTATAGATTCAGTAGATTCAAAAATCTAATGATAAAACTCTGTACACTCTGTAGAAAACTCTAACTCATACTGACTGCAAAACTAAAGATAAAATTTAGCTCTATATATTCTTCACTGTTTTCAGAGAGTTGATCTGGGTTAAAAATTCATAACATCTGTTTAAAGGTGAAATATTTTCTATGTAGGTGGAATCTCTGAAAGTTAGTACTTTAGTCTATAATAGAAGTCATTCAGAGCCATTTTGGTTCTGCCAGAGCAGATAGATTTAACCCTAAGAATATCTCCCTGAATGGGAATGGGAATTTGTCTCAGAGTCATGCCTTCTCTTGAAAACAGTCCTTAATACACCCAGTTTCTCCTTTTTGCACTAAAATAGTTTTATTTACAATGCCAGGGTTCTGAGTAAGCATCCTATCTATTTATATCTTTCCAAAGGTTATTAAAATGTCCAGATGGATGAAATGTCTTGTTGTGTGTTCCCAGAATTAAATTTCCTGGCGTGTTACATATAACATTTTAAGCAACTTGCATAATGAGGGTGCTTTTTTTTCTGATTCTGTTGTAATGAAAACAGTGATCAATTCAAAGTCCTTGTTTCATGCTAACTGGTCTGCAATGGTAGTTTCTCCTTAGAAGATATTGTCAGCTTGGATTTCGCAGTGGTACCTGAAAGTGAGTGTGTATGAGCATGTTTTTAATCAGTACTGGTACTAAAAATTCTTTTAAAATAATTGAATCCTCTCTTTTCTACTCCCTGGTTGCATTAAACTGGAAATGGATTTTCTTATATCTTGGAATAGAAGGAAGAGGAAAGCACCCTACTAATTTGAACTACAAATTGTAATTGGTGTACAGGTAGTCCTCGCTTAGTGACCACAATTGGGACCAACAACTCTGTTGCTAAGCATCACAGTCGCTAAATGGAAAATCACATGACTGCAACAGGTTTACAAGATCACTTCCCCTTCGGTTGTTAAGTGAATCACCGCGGTTAAGCAAAACATCATTCAATGCAACTTGTGATTTTACTTCTGTGTTCTCCATTATCTCTGCTTGTCAAAAGCCGGTTGTAAAGCATGGAAGTGGCGATCACATGACCGCGGGATGCTGCAACGGTTGTAAATGTGAGGACTGGTCGCAAAGCTGGGGTTTTTTTTAACACCGTCATAATTTCAAACGGTTGCTAAACACAGTAAGCGAGGACCACCTGTACTATATATATGTGTGTCACTCATTCCTACTGTATAACTATCCTAGTTATGTTTTTATTATAAATGATCTATTTGCATTTTTTCACCCTGTCATAATTAGTATGAATTGGAGGGAATCAGATTTGAACTTTTTCCCAGAATTGCTTCCATTTCAAAATGGGAATTGGGCTTCTGTGTGGAGAACTTTGATGTTGAGGATAGTTATTACAGTCACTGGATCTATACATATCTGTGAGTGTATGTGCTGGAAGTGGACATGTCTGTCTTATCACTGCAAATCTGTGAATTCCAGTTTGTGTTAATTCAATATAACATTCAATATTATTTTTTTTAGTGGCACTAAAACACATGCCTTTTTACTTGACTGTCTTTACTACAACTTTGCCTGATGAACAAGTTTTATTAAGCAAATTTGCCTTAGTACTATACATTTGGGTACATTATTTTCACTAAGAAGCAGAATTTCCCTTAATTGTATAAAGAACTGCATTGCAAACTTGATAGACGTGTACATTTTGAACATTAGTTGAGTTTCAATCTGTATATTGATTAAAAATATGAAATAAATACGTTCACATCAAAATATTAATCAAATAAATCTGTCCTCTGGCCTGGCATACACACATATATATATATGCAAGTGTGCTGTGAGAGTTGATTTCACTGGGTCAACAATCTGACTGTTCTTATGTTCAGAAAGGTGATTTAAATATGCAAACTTGGCATACAGTTACATCCCTGCTTCTTGATTGTGTTTCAGCAGTTATCATGGCTGAAGAGGAAACAGCTTGTCCAATGGGATGAAGCTGGAAAGAAAAGCTTGGGCTGAGTGTCTAATTTCCATGTACATACATCCTCATTTATATCTTATTCAGTAATTAGGAGGATTGCAAATGTACTGTTTTGTCAGATTCTGCATTCCTTGGAAAAACAAAGCTTACTTCAAATGTATTCTGGTATTTCTATATCCCCCAAATTGTATTGACTTATATGTTCCACTGTCTCCTTTTATGTCAAAATACCGTCATTGTAGATATTTTTGGTAAATATAATCTTTAAATTTGATCTTTGTATAGGATAATATCATCAATACACACATGCGGATGATGTAGTGTTAGGACTGGATCAAAATGATCTCACACACAATGTAGTTCACTATAGGTTCATCTGAAACATTAGCATTTTGGTGTTGACTTGTGTCAAAATCTCTTCACTATGCTTTTACCTTTTGTAGTGATTTTTTTCTATAGCTGATTTTCCTTTCAACTCTACCAAAAATAAAAACAGGGAGCAGAAGAGTAGGTAAGCAATCAGCTTGCAGAACAGCTGACATGCTACCTGTTAAAAATTGATTGTGGGTAAGCAGCTGATATCATATTCCTTCCTTACATGTATTTGCATAGCTACATGGGCTGGAAAATTGCTGGGTTTTATCTGCAAAATTACTTATTAAAGATTAGTTAATACACACACACTATATTAACCTTTATTTTACCATTGTAGAAATAAGGAAAGAGTTTGTAGTATTTTTTTTCATATTTAGGCCACATCACAATAATTAATATTACGTAGATCGATTTAATTGGCACCAGAATATGCAACTTGTGAACATATCAAACAGATGGAGTTTGACACATAGGGTAAAAATAACAACCTCTACACTTTATCATGTCAGCTTTTAATAAACCCTAAAGACCCATTTATTTGGGGTTCCAGCTGGAAGGGAACGGTTAGAATTTGAGAAAGGTCTTTTGTAGTGGGTGGTTTTATTAATGTCCTATTCATTTTACTATATGCATATCACCTTGGGAAGATTTTTGCCCTTAAATAATATTTATAACAGAAATTATTTCAGTTGAAATGCCTACAATCAGGATTGTGAAAATAAATTCTCATGTGGTCAAAAGTAAGCAAGCTGATACTAGAAGGCCAATATCAAAACAAGGAACAGACAGAAACTGTATCTCCCACCCAAAAGAGAATTTCTTCTAACCCTTTTTGTAAAATGGGCAGGAGAAAGAAGCTCAAGAAATTGAACAGTGATTGTAGTATAGAGTTTGCATTTCATACACAGCAGTCACTGGAATTCCTTCATAATGACTTCATAATTTTGCTACAATAAATCTTTATCTGTGTCTTCATATCCTGGGAAATATATTCTTACAGTATTTTGTCTTGTCTGCCAAGAGAGCCCTGACAATTCCAGCAACTCTTTATTTCTACTATATGGAAGGCAAGTTTTATTTCACTGTTGCCACACTGGTGACTGCTGAAATGGTCAGTAATGCTGTGCTTGTATAATTCAGCTTTAGAACCAGGTCACTGCCCAGACTGACCTCTTGACTCAGACTGTGATCCAACTAACACAAGAAATAGTACAGATCTAGCAATTGCCAGGCATTTTTTTGACTATTTTGCTTTGATCCCTGGGTTCCTTGTTGGATAAATATCCAGAGAGATTTAAGACTTCAATCATTTACTATGAGTTAGCATCTCCATGATATGAGGAATCTTCCACAGATTGTTTCTGGGTAGGCTGACCATATTTCTTTGAGAGGAAAACGGGACCCTAATGTACCCACGGCTCGCTGGACAAAGTGGGTGCGCGCATGTGCATGCGGGCACGCAGGTGGGCGTGCGTGCGCGGGCAGGCGTGCACGCTTCGTGGGAACTTTCAAAAACAGGACAAAATGGATATTTCTCTTAAAATGAAGGGATGGTCAGGAATTGTTTAGAAAACGGGACTGTCCCATTCAAAACGGGACATATGGTCAGCCTATTTCTGTGTAGGATTTAGATTTAAACTCTTGACTCGGGTTGGGGAGACTGCCACATGGGCAATCTGATATTAATATAGATTATTAATATAATGTTGTATAATTAATATTACGCAACGCGCTCTACATGGGGCTACCCTTGAAGAGTATCCGGAAGCTTCAGCTGATGCAGAATGTGGCAGCGTGGGCAGTTATGGGTGCTATAAGATCAGCACATGTGACACCTCTACTGCGCGAGCTGCATTGGGTACCAGTTTGCTTCCGGGTCCAATTCAAGGTGTTGGTTATCACCTTTAAAGCCCTACATGGCATGGGGCCAGGGTACCTGAGGCACTGTCTCATCCCGATAACATCAACCTGCCCCACCCGCTAATGCAGAGAGGGCATGCTTCGGACCCCTTCAACAAGAGAATTCCATCTAGCGGGGTCCAGGAGGCTTCTCTGCGATAGCGCCCGCATTATGTAACATCTTGCCCCCGGAGGTGAGGCTGGCCCCCTCACTCCTGACCTTCCAGAAGACTCTTAAGACCTGACTCTGCTGCCTTGCCTGTGACGAGGGAGGTAATAGTACCTCCTGGGGGTGGCTGGCCTCATAATGTCCTCCTGATACCTGATTTTACCATCTCTTGGATTTTTATCTATTTTTATCTATTTATTGTTGTATTGTAATTTTATATGTATAGATTTTAACTGTTGATATGTTGTAAACCACCCAGAGTCCCCTATTCGGGGAGATGGGTGGGGATAAATTTAAATAATAAATAAATAAATGTTATGACTAGGCTGAACACTGCTTTTGATGATCTATCTAGTCAGGCAACAGAAGACTCAAACAACTGAGGCATGCTATGGAAAGACACCACTATTCTTTCTCACTTCTTCTCTGTCTACTCAGCAGAATCTTCTGAAGTCCAACCCATGCAGCTAGGAGCCAACAAAGTCCCATAGACAGCTTCAAAAAAGCAATGCCATTGCTCAAAAGGTCTTTATTTGTACTGTGAGATTTCAGGACATTTTGTATGAGATTGTCCTGCTAAACCTCCTTGCTCTGAATCAACTGTGATGTGCTATGGGTGTGGATTAGGAAGGCATTTTGCAAACCTGGCTTGTTAGGAAAAGATTCAGCCCCTCCCTCCCCCAGGAATTCTGAGAGGGAGGCATCCAGCAATTAAGGCTCAGGCTTATGATGCTCACCATCAACTTTGATCATTCCTGCTGACACTCACACTGGCAGTATAATATACTTTCAGGGCTGATAGATTCTGGAGCTACAGACAGTTTTATTGTCAAGCCCCACACAATTGAGCAAAGTCAAGGAAGCATGAACTATACAGATTTCAGTAAACTACTTTTTAATGCTGGTCTGAGATAAATACAAAATCTTGGAAACTGTAAAAGGAATTTCCCACTCCCATTTATAGCAAGTTAATTAAGTTCATTATCTCTGAAAGATTTGAAATGCATCTTCTCAGGTTTCTTGTCACTTGGGCTAAGTTGCCATTTATCATATAAACTGCCAACTTATTTACCCTCCATCTCTTGGTTGTTTATGTCTATTTTCCCATTTCTTTCCCAGCTTCCCCACAGTGTCTTAAATTTATAGGCTCTGACTTTCCGTTATACAGAAATATGCCTTACTAATTCAGTCAATAGGTTCACTAATGATGGTTGAATCCATTGAGGGAAAATTCTTGCATTTCAGGCAATTTCTTAGCATACAGACCTTCTTTACTTCACCTTATTTCACCATCAAGAAAACTGGCATCTTAACCTCCTTTATGAATCCTCATAGTACTGTAGATGAATTGGCTTCAGATCCAAACCCACATATTCTTTGGGACCAAGATAACATCTCATTTCCCTCTCAGAAATGCCAGAGTTACTGATTAGAGGGCCTAATGCCTTCTCTTCCCCTAAGTCAATAGAACAGAGCTTTCCAAATTGTCGGGACACGTTAGTGTGTCAGCTGCAGTGTCTGGGTGTGTCACGGCTGCTGCTGCTGCCTCCTGGCTTCTGCCCAGGTCCTAGTGCCTGCCTTGTGCCTGGCTGCCTACAAACCTGCCCTGCCAGGATTCCGCGCAGGTCCTAGAGCCTGCCTTGTGCCTTGCTGCCTCCAAACCTGCTGTGATTCTGCACAGGTCCTAGTGCCTGCCTTGTGCCCTGCTGTAAGAGTGTGTCGTGAAATGATGCCCTGCTGTAAGAGTGTGTCACAAAATGATGCATGTCTAAAAAGTGTGTCACCAACATGAAAAGTTTGGAAAGCTCTGCAATAGAACATTGCCACTCTTAACAGCCATAGACTTGGATTTGCCAGTTCCTTCAGCTCCTGCACAACTAGAAGCAGGTAGTGCCAAATAAACTACAGCTATGAGGTTGTGTTTTTCTTAGTCAGTTACATTCTGATTGCACATACAATCTTATATACCTGTGGGTCTGTCTCTCCATAGTTGTATCTACCCATCCTGTTAGATCTGGTAGGAGAAGCATGGTCCGGGTCACATCTATTATAGAGTGTCATCTGGTGGGACTCAGGAAGAGAGCCTTTTTTTTCGTGGCACCCATCCTTTGGAACATCATTCCCCCGGAGATCAGACTTGCCCAACCTTTCTAGCTTTCCATAAATCCTTGAAGACCTGGTTTTATTACTGAGCCTTTGTTTTCACTAAAAGAAGTGAACTAGTTCTAGCTGCTCTGAAATTATTTCAAGCCAAAATGCTGGCTCAGATACTGTATGGAGCCCTGATGGCTGTATGCTGAGAAGAATACCCTTGAGATAGCCCAGACTAAATTTTTGAGGACTATACTTGCTCCACCAGTGCCAGTGCCCTCCTTAGGTTAGGAACGGGGATACCCAAAATGAAGGTTGGAGCATGGGGATAAATGCTAAATTACTGGTTAAAACTCCAGTTCTTCCCCTTGGGCCTTCTTCCAGTTAAAATGGCTGATACTTCTCACTGTACAAAAATTGAAGACAATAGGGTTACCAGCAGAATACATTAGATCCTTGGGATATGAGAGTGCCAAACATACACTCCTATAGAGGCTAAATGATATTGACATTCAGATGAATGGCTTGGCACAGAAAAGTAGGACCTGGTTGACAAAGGGTACCTGGGGAGTGGCTAATTAACTCTCTCTGCTGACATTTCCAAAGTAAGGAAAGCTTTCTTCTGGGCTAAGTATAATATACTCCCTTCAGCATTACTACAGGGAAGATACTCTAAGACCCCATTGGAGAAGCGTGTCTGTCCTTGAGGAACGGGGGATATTGAGACAGCCCAGCACATGCTATTATGCTGTGGCATTTAGGGCTGTCTGAAAGGTCTATATTCTACCTCTCCTTCAGCAATAACCTGGGCAAACAGATAATTTCTATATGACTATTATTTTTGGGTGTTAAACCTTCCTTAACTCAGATGGTAGCAAAATAACGTGCAGCAGCAGTGAAAATGAGGCATCAATTACTGCAAGGTCTCCCACGGTTATAATCTAGTTTATGTATTAACCATTGTAATGTTTATATGTACTTTTGTATGATCTTGTTGTTGTTTGCAGTTTTGGGTTGTATCTCATGTTTCTAGCCTTTTGCCACAATAATAAAAATGTATTCAGTATTCTAGAACACATTTTATTGTGGTAACTAACATATGCCTTTTAATTAGAATCTTTGTTACATAATAAATGAATTATTTATTGCTACAAATAAAATAATGTCTCCAAAGTAATTTTTCTCAGCTGGGCCCATGATTAATCAATGTATCTATGAAATTATAATTAAAGGCAATGAAAAAACCCTGCAGTTACTCAAAGAATATTCAGTGAAGGACGTTTATTTATTTATTTATTTATTCATTCATTCATTCATTCATTCATTCATTCCATTCATTCATTCATTCATTCATTCATTCATTCATTCATATTACTGTATATAGCTGCCCATCTCATTTTACATGACTCTAGGCAGCTTACAATAAAACAAATAAAAACACAAAATACATGATATAAAACAAAAAGAAAAACATATAGCAGCCGGGCATGATCTAACCTATCATCCATACAACCAGGAGATGGGCTCTAACTCATGGCCAGGGCCCCAGGCTCACACACAAAGCCAAGTTTTCAAGGCCTTACAAAAGACCAAAAAGGATGGGGCCAATCTAATATCAGGGGGAATGGTGTTCCAAGGGGTGGGTAACACAGCAGAAAAGGTTTTCCTTTTGGGCCCCGCCAGCCAACACTCCCTAGCTGATGGTACTCGGAGCATGCCCTTCCTGCCAGATTGGATAGGACGGGTAGAAACAATTGGGAGAGATGATCTTAAGCCATGAAGGGCTTTAATGGTGACAACCAGCACCTTGAATTGCACCCAGAAGCACACCGGAAGCCAATGTTGCTCACGGAGCAGTGGTGTCACATGGCACCATTAACTGCCCGCCACCGCATTTTGCACCAGTTGAAGCTTCTGAATACTTTTCAAGGGCAGCCCCATGTAAAGCACATTGCAGTTGTCCAATCTGGAGGTCACAAGTGACTGTGAGCAGGGTCCCCCGGTCCAGGAACAGGCGCAACTGACACACATCCCTAAGCTGTGCAAAGGCCCTCCGAGCCATGGCTGCCACCTGCTCTTCAAGCAGGAGCCATGAGTCCAAAAGGACCCCCAGATTGCACACCAGGTCGGTCTGGGGTAGTGCCACCCTAAATAGAACCAAAGATGGAACGTCCCCGGAACCAGGAAGTCCAAAAACTCAGAGCCACTGGGTCTTGCTTACGTTAAGCTGAAGCCTGTTGAGCCCCATCCAGGCCCCTACAACCTCCAGGCACTGAGACAGACCTCCACGGCATCACTCAGGAGGCCTGGGGTGGAGATATGAAGTTGGGTATCATCAGTGTACTGACGATACCTCACCTCAAACCATTGGATGCCTCAGTCAGCGGCTTCATATAGATGTTAAGTAGGAGATGTTAAATTTCTGTCACTATAAATTAGTATTTATAGTGACAAAGTATTAGCTGCCTTCAGTAAAGTCTTTTGAAAGTTACCAGTGCTTGAGAAATTTGAAGAAGATCCCAAGTTCATAATAATTTCTAGTTATGTTCAACCAATCTGAAACAACATTATAAACATTTATTTGTTTTTTAAGAATATTGACATGAGATTTGCCAATGAGATGTACAATAATCCACTGATCATTGAGCATACTTATAGGTTTGGGTCAAATGCACGTACTGGATTTAGAAGAAACAAATTTTGTATGTTTCTAGCAAAGGTTCATTGTAAATCGGACTGATTGGTTGATCTCTTCAGCATCCTCCATACCCAAAGGAGCAATTCAACTTTTAAAAGGCACTTTTTTCAAATGATCCATACACACAATTTATTAGATAAATTGAAAATGCTCTTGAAAAGACAATAAGCAGACTTCCTGAAATATGGGGGAGAAAGGCAGAGAGAGAGAGAGGAGAAATCAATCACGAATAATCATTGCATCAAGACTGTTTTTGAATGCAGTAATTCTGAAGCATGTTTTCTTTAACACTGTAGACAACTCTTGAAAAATTCAGTTGAATCAGTTTATATTTTAATATTAGCACTATTTAAATTATTCTTTATGTTGCATTGTTTTTATTAATATACACATCAACATAAATGTAGAATGGAAAATAGACAATAATAAAGTCTGTGAAGGGGATGGTTAGAGAAAGGATGTGATACAGCAAAGCAGCCTTTCTCAACTTTTTGACCCTGGAGAACCTTTGAAATATTTTTCAGGCCTCGGGGAACCCCTGCACATTCAGGCTCAAATATAGGTCACAAGTTATAAAATTATTATATTCGTTTCATGTGTAGGCCTGTATATGTGCATTAACAGTGTTCTTAAACTAAAAATAAAGAATGAAACTTACGTCTTTAATGTGAAGTTGCCCGAATTTGAAATAATTTTTAAAATAAATTGTGATCTCCCAGGGAACGCCTTGTGACCTCTCGTGGAACCCTAGGCTTCCATGGAACCCTGGTTGAGAAACCCTGCAGCAAAGATACAAAGTGCTGGAGAGACAGCAGAGAGGACCATAGGAGGGAAGAGCCCTAATAGTATGGGTGAGCCTGTTTCTTGGCCATGGTTGTGTTAAATGAGTGTTCTCATCTGCTATGTTATTTCTGTTGGTTTTAATTTTGGTTGTCTCACTATGTTTTTATTCTGTTTTTAACTGTTAGCCGCCCAGAGTCATGCATATGAGATGGGTGGCCATACAAATGTATTAATAAATAAATAAGATAGATAGATAGATAGATAGATAGATAGATAGATAGATAGATAGATAGATAGATAGATGATAGATAGATAGATAGAACAAGAGTTAAAATAGGGAAGTTGCGTTTTCAGGGATATAATTCCCAGAGTGTGCATTTTCCAGTGTACCCAACTCTGGCAGTTGTTTAGCCCACAACGCTACACTTCTCCTGTCCTTTGCTGTGCCTGTTATCAGATGTACGTCCCTTTCTGAAGGAGACTCTAGCAACATGTATTGCCTCACTAGAAGCAATTTCCTATTCCCACTGGAGGGTTACATTTCTTTTGGTTAGCCAGACCTTCATTCTACCAAGGGCAACATTATTATTTTACAATTATATTCCCATTTGTTTTCATAACAGCGATGTTGGGGAGAAAAAGTACATTACGTCTGCAATCTTCCTTGCCAACATCTATGTGTCTTTGGTATTAATTTGTATTACAAAACATGGAAAGTAGAAGAAAAGCTGCAAAAAGAAATGCCCTCCACTAAACAAATGGTTTGCTTCCTCCCCAGGAGATAGATCAATAGCCAAGAAATAAAAGGAAAAATTTAAAAAAAAAATAAAGGAAAAAGCTTAAGTCATGTAAATTAGGATGGAGGAGAACAGACAGAAAGCTTCTCATTGGCATTCAACAACTTCTTCAGAGCCCCCATGGTTCATTAGCTAATTTCTATTAAAACACAGAGCTTCAGAATAAAAAAAGGCAGTGGCTCTTTTCTAAAGGTTTGTCACCACTGAAGTAAACATCTCCCTGTTCCCAGGACACCAGAAGACAAAAAATTAACCAGAGGTTAACTGGGTCATTAGCTGAAGCACAATATAGGTCACCACAGTTTTAATTTAGTTTGCCTTCACCCAAAGAATTAAATGCAGCAACCAGTTCTCACAGCAGGGAAGCAAGTAACTTATCAGCATGTTAATGTATCTTGGATACCATGCATCAGATCTGTCAGGATGATACATGCCTCCTGTTTTACAATTGTTTGATGCTGTATCTGGTATGCACAGTAAGAAAAAAAGTGCTACATGCCAAAATTCAGATTTTGCACAGTGTTGTGTTTTTCATATTTGATGTATTTTGTAAATGGTAAGCCTCTTTAGCGAATTTCAGCAAATATTTTGTCTTTTTCCCTAAATGCAGGAAATATAGCTTTTCTAAATGTATAGATTTATAGGCATGAGCAAACTGTAGTTCAACCCAGAAATCTGTTTCATCACATCTGGGAAGCTATGGTTATTGGACTGCAACTAGCAAAGATTCAAAATCATGGAAATAGGTCTTGACTTGTTCTGAATTTGATAACTCAATTTCATTTGAATGAAACTGAAAGCCATGGCAGGATTGCTTGTGCTACAAAGGGCAAAATAAAGACTGCTTCAGCATATTGACTTCTCCTCCCCCAACCTGAAGCAGGGATTGTCTTGGGTCTTGTAATGGGATTACATATAAGGACTCCTGGCTGTACTTGTTGCTTATAGATTCTAACATTTTTGGATGAAGTACATCAAAATTACCTAGGAATATTCTTTTCTTACTGATATACAGTTCCACTCATCTGAAGGTCCCCAGGTTGTAGAAGGATGATTTAGAAAGAAGCTATATATAAATTCTGTCTCTGCATAATATGTTATAAATTAAAAGTTACATGACTTATTAATTACAGCCTTACATTTCATTTGTGAGGTTAAAATCTTTAATGTTAAAGATTTAACATTATCATATGTTAATGTTGTATATGTTATATCATATAACATAATAAAAATAATGTTCTGAATTTTTAACTCTCTTTCAATAAACCCAGTTATCTTTGTCAAAGAAATTAAACACCCAAACCCAAGCAAATTTTATAATTCTGATTTTTTTTTTTTAAATCATGAGTTGCAGCAGATTTTAAAATAGGAATTCCTGGCAGTTTGTTGTTTGTTTGCAGAATTCCAGTGCCTGCAGTAGAGGCACTGGAGCTGCTAATTCCTCCCCAACCCCCCAACCCTGTTCCAGTTTATGAGCTTATTCTGTCAGGGTCTGTTAGTTTTGGTATTGTTAGAGGTTTAACAGGATTTCATACTTGGTAGTGGCCCTCTTGGGTCTCCTTTCCTCTTTTCACCTCCAAATGTGTTTTGAGAGGTAGGGAGTCTGACTAAGAAGATTGCAATTACAGATTGTAATTCCTTTATACATGTTTCTGGTGCTAGCTTTAGTGATGGAGAACTTGCATTCAGTCCACCTTTAGACTCATATGGAACAGCTGCCCTTTAGCTTTTGAAGTAATAACCCTGAATAAAGGCTTCCTCCTGTTTCCATATTCATAACAATGAAAGTAATTAAACTAGTAGTAATTAAATAAATAAAATCATACTTAAAATTCGCTCCTGTCCCAAGGGGGGGGGGGTAGGTGGGTAGGATAACTATACATTATTGAGCCATTTGGTGTATATTAAAACTGGATTGGTTGAATTGAAGGAGCAATAAATAATTTTAATGCAAAATTTGTAAAAAGTTGCCAACTTTTTTTTTCTTCCACTGAAGTGAAACATAACAAGTAGTGGGATTTTACAATACAGAGTGCGGTGGGGAGAGTGAAGTTATTTAACCATTGTCATCATAGGGCCCTCTAGGGGGAACAGTAAGTGCCTTTGAGGGAAAACTGAATTTAAAATTGCCATTATTCCCTGTTTCATGGCCAGTTGATGACAGGAGCACCACTAATGGTATGCCTATGGGGCCTTCTGTTTGTATAAATAGGAGTCAAAATGGGATGCCTTGAAGAGGGATTTGCACATCACCCTAATCCTTTGGAATGGTTGGGTTGGGGTGGATAACTAACAAAGTTTAGCCTTGTTCTGTTGCGTAACAGAGTAGGATGTTTTTGCCAAGTTGTGTTGCAGACCTAATAAAAAGAAAAAGGAGATAGACATTCATTTAACTAAATTTCAACTTGATAGAATGCCAATGAAACTTCAACATTGCAATATTGTGCTTCGTATATAAATTTTGGGCTGGGGAAAATATGTGTTGTGTACATTGTCACTTCTAGTGGGATCAAGGCCAGAATGCCAATAAAATTATGGCAAGTTTTAGGCAGGAGGAGAAGCAGTTCCTATGGACTAAATGGTGCCTTCTGATACACTATGTAGGTTTCCAGAGAAGTAATTGTGTTAAATATTTGCACAAAAAGATAACAGTCTTGTGGCATATGTTAGTCTTTAAAGTGGCAGAAAACTATTTTGTTTCTGTGTATAAAAGTATGTTGCCTGCAAAACTAGTATGACTAAAAATCTCTCAAGATACTTCAGGTGCTAAAATATAACATCAACATTATCTGGGTTAAACATTCCAGTCACAGATTCAATTCATTAGAAGTTGGATTTGTTCTTAATCAGATTACTCTCCCTGCAAATGCAAAGTTTGTATTTTGGAAAAATACACAGTTGGCAATTTTACTAATGAAGCAGAGAGGGTGAGTCACGATTTACATTGCAGTGTGCATCCCCAGTAGAATCTTTCTCTTTGTAGGGGAGGAAATGTCCTATTATTTCTAGCAATATTATGTATATGCAGAATGCAGCTATAATTATATACTTGACTGCTAAGAAAAATACCTCATCCTTAAAAAAATCCGGTTTAAATATGTGAAGGTGGAAGCCAACATGTCTCTATTCTGTTGAACTTTTTATGTTGATTATGTTGTTTGTGCATATTAAGAGGGAAGACACAATGTTTTGAATGAACACGGTAAAACTATTTTTGCTGCATGTTAGACTTCGTAGTCATTTCAGATTTCATACTACTATATTTGCATATAAAGTCTACTGAGCTAAATTAGCAGTATTTTAATAATTTGATACTTCCATAAATATATCATTTATATTCCAATATCTTTCTTACATGCTGATGCCAAGGTTGACATACACAAAAAACTATCTTGGGATACAAAACAGAGTAATGAATAAATATTTTGCAGTTATAGCAGAATCACCTCCTTTGCTTTGTGCATGTGCCAAATAATTTGTACAACAGAAGTATCTTCCTTTCCTTGAAGCAGGGGTTTTGCTTTTTGAAACTGCAGTGAAATCAAAAGATTTTACTAAACTGCAAACATTTTTCAGAAACACTTATTTCAGATGTGATCTGGCCTTACGTAATATATTCGTAATAGACTGGAGTACAGAAAGGAGGTCACTGCTCAGTATACCTTTATCTGTTTCCTTGTATGAATAACTCCAGGGCTCAAAGATAGAAAATATTTGGCACAGGGATGAAAACTACAAATCCTTTTGCAGCAAGGTGGCACTCAGATTAAGTTCCTGTGAAATCTTTTCTCAGTTGCTAATTTCACACTTGATGGATGGAACTGTAAGCAGTTTACAGCACATAAATTTCATTTTGATAACCACTTCCTTGGGCCCTAAACAGCTTTTAGTATTAGCTGCCCTTGTTTCCTTTTTTTTTTATTTTCCAAAGAAGAAAGTTTTTAATTCTTAAACAGGCAAATGCCTGCACTTTAATGCACTCTCTTTTATGATTCTGGATGGATATCTGAAGAATAATAAAAGGGCAGGATATAGTCAGTATTTAATACAGACATCTAATTTGACCATACATCGTAATTGAGTGGGATTGGGGGCTACAGTTAATTGCCTGTTTCCTCAGGGAAGGTCCATCAAGCTTCAGATAAGAAGCATTTGATTGTCTGTTCTTAGGGGATTTTAATACAAACTATTCTGTGAAAAATAAAGATTTTGATGCAGAGATAAGTTTTGTAGAAACCTTATTTTCTACATATATAACCCTGTAACCTATATTTTAAATGCTGTATGTTTTATCCCTACTATTTCCTTATTCCGCTACTACAGTTTCTGAGCCCTTATGCCTAATATTCTACTTTCTGTCTTCTTTTCTATTATTTGCATATCTTGTAGAAGCATTCTAGTTTCTGTAGTTTTACTTTAAGTTACTCTATTCCAGGGGTCCCCAACCTTTTTGGCACCAGGGACTAGTTCCGTGGAAGGCAATTTTTCCACGGACCGGGGGTGGGGTTTGCAGGTAGGAGCCAATCACACAGACCGGTTTGCGAGCGGGGGCCAATCGGGCCTCGCGCTCCTCGGGCCACCTCTCTGCCCTTCTTTGCCGCGCGCTGATAGGTGGAGGTGTTTCCCCTTCAGAGTCCCCACCAATCAGCTGCTCTGGCTCCGGCTCTGTCTTTGCGCCTTCCCAGCTTCTTCCTGCTACCGGCTGCTCTTCCTCCGACTCATGGCGGCAGGGACAGGCTCGTTCCTGACACCACCGCTTACCTCCTGCTGTATGGCCCACTTCCTAACAGGCCGCGGCCCACTAGTGGGACACGGCCCACAGGTTGGGGACCCCTGCTCTATTCTGCCTTACCTTTCTGTATCTTTATTCATATACCTTACATTTATAAACTATATTACTGTATTATACCGTATACCTATATTATGTTTCTATATTCTTATTCTACTCTTCTTTATTATGCCACAGTTGGCCTTAACCAAAGGTGCTTGCTATAGGTTTTGTATTCTCCTATACTGCCAGAACTGTGCTGCTGTTCTTTATAGCTTTTATTGCCTGCTGCTGTCCTGGTCTGATGCCATGCCTTGGCCTGCTGCTGGCTGGAAAGAGTGATGATTGGAAGATTTAGCAGACTCTCCTGCCAGCATTGTGAGCTAGTCTGCTGTTCCTAGCCTGGCACTGAGTACTTAGATCACTTTGTCTCTCTGTCTCAGCATCCTGGGCCATCTCAGCCAGTTGTCGATGTCTGGGCTTCCCTAGGCTTGGCTGTCTTCAGGAGAGGATCTGCTGCAGTTTCTGCTGGTTTCCCCCAAGTTGTCTTCAGGCTTTTCACTGCCTTGGCCCCAACAATGCTGCCATCGCATACTTTGGCTGTGGAGTCCTTGGTGCTCTCTGAGCCTTGTTGTTTTCTTGCAGACATTTCATTGCCAGGCTAGGCAACATCTTCAGTGCGAAAAGGGAGTGGGACTTGCTCTCTGTTTATATACCAGGGCTTATCCTGCTTGTGTTGGTGGAGGTGTTGTTCTCCCCTTAGGAGTTCCTTGATTGGGCTGTTGTTTGCTGCTTAGTTGATTGACTGACTTAATAGTTCCTTAATTAAGGTATATTGTGCTGTTTGATTGCTCCTCTGGTGCTAATCTTGGTGTTAATCTTTGCATATCTGGGTGATGATTGCTGGCAAGGAGGTGTTCTGGTCTTCTGGCTTTTCTATTGTCTCTTATGAATGGTATGTAAATGTTGTTTACCTCTATGTGTCTGTTGGTGGCTGCTTTGTCTGAGTGCCAAGCTTCCAGGAATTCTCTAGAGTTTTTGGATTTGGCTTGCAATCAGGCGGGGAATAAATTGAAATAATAAATAAATAAATAAAATAAACACCCAGATATTCAAAGATTAACACCAAGATTAGCACCAGAGGAACAATCAAACAGCACAATATACCCTAATCAAGGAACTATTAACTCAGTCAATCAACCAAGCAGCAAACAACAGCCCAATCAAGGAACTACCAAGGAGAGTACAACACCCCCACCAACACAAGCAGGACAAGCCATGGTATATAAACTGAGAGCAAGTCCCACTCCCTTTTCTCACTGAAGATGTTGCCTAGCCTGACAATGAAACATCTGCAAGAAAACAACAAGGCTCAGAGAGCACCAAGGACTCCACAGTTCAACCCTGGGCTACAAATATTCTCTTCAATTGGCGTACTTTGGCTCCCTGCTGCATTCTGTGCTGTTGCCAAGTCCTTGTCTCTCTCCAGGGTTTGACATCATTCCTTGGCGTCTTCACCCCTTGTTGTTATTGCTGCTTCTGCCATCCTCATCTTCTTCCTCTTCTTCCTCTCACTGATGACTGTCACCGCAGAGATCATTTTAAAGAGCCAGTGTGCTGCAATTTCACAGGTGTTGCCCTACAAAAAACAAGCTGGAAAGAGAGGGGTGGGCATTTTCTTTTGCTGCATAATCTTCCTTTCACTGCCCTTCAGAATTGTTCAGTTTCTGTACCAGATGTAGAATGTGTTGTCCATGCATTCAATTAACCCAATAATGACAGTAAGGCTCAGCAAAGAATTTTTATACTCCTACCTGAAGATTCTAGGGCAGCCTTTCTCAACTTTTTGATCCTGGAGGAACCCTTCAAATATTTTTCAGGCCTCGGGGAACCCCTGCACATTCAGGCTCAAATAGAGGCCAGAAGTTACAAAATTATTATATTCCTTTCATGGGTAGGCCTGTATATGTGCATTAACAGTGTTCTTAAACTAGAAATAAAGAATGAAACTTACCTCTTTAATGTGAAGTTGCCCAAATTTGAAATATTTTTTTTAAATAAATCATGATCTCCCAGGGAACACCTAGTGGCCTCTCGCAGAACCCTAGGGCGCCACAGAACCCTGGTTGAGAAACGCCGTTCTTTGAGAGCTACTGTAGTCTTAAATGTCACGCGTCATGCGGCCACATGACCGTGGAAGTGTCTTTGGACAATGCTGGCTCTTTGGCTAACAAACGGAGATGAGCACCGGCCCCTAGAGTCGGACACGACTGCACAAATGTGCGGGGGGAGCCGTTACCGAACCGTTAACGTAGTCTTAAATGTTGGAGTAAGACTGGGGAGACTCAAGTTTAGGTCACAAGGTGGTTTTGAGCCAGTATTTCCTTCTAGCCCAGTTTGTTTGTTTGTTTGTTTGTTTGTTTATCAATCAATCATATTTCTTTACTGCCCAACTCGTATTTGACCGACTCTGGGTGGTTACCTCACAGGGTTTTTGTTTTGGAGATAACATTAAGAGGGATCTCCAAGTAAGCTGCCTTGAGTTTTTGGAGGAAAGGTAAGATATAAATCTAAATAAAGAATACTCCAACTTATTTGAATTTTATAACTGAAGTATTTTGGTACTGTGGAGTTTTTGCATGTGTGAGTTGATTGTATAAGTACTCTTACAAGTAAGATGCTCCTCCTCATATTAGTCTGTTTAATAGGTAAAATACTGGATGCTTCTTTTCTGGCTGCTCTTTTCTGGAGGTTGCCTTCTTCTTTGAGTCTCATTATAGTCCCATTTTCTACTACAAGCAGCTTCTTTAGTAATTGTTTCCCAGCTGTGGGAGACTTGGCAAAACCCCTCCCACCACTCCTGTTTTTTTTTAAAGTGACTATTTGGTACAGGTAATCCTCACTTAATGGCCATTTGTTTAGTGACAGTTCAGACTTATGACGGTGCTAAAAAAACCCAACTTACAACCAGTGCTCACACTTACGGCTGTTGCAGCGTCCCCGTGGTCATGTGATCACGATTTGGGCGCTTGGCAACTGGTTCGCACTGTCACAGCATCCTGTGGTCATGTGATCGCCATTTGTGACCTTCCCGGCCAGCTTCTGGCAAGCAAAATCAATGGGGAACTGCATGATTCACTTAACAACCATGTGATTCACTTAACGACTGCGGTGATTTGCTTAATGACAGCTGCAAAAAAGGTCGTAAAATCAGGTTGGCTTTGCTTACTGACCACTTTGCTTAGCAACCGAAATTCTGGTCTCAAATGTGGTCATTAAGTGAGGACTTAATGCAGGATATTAAATGTGGATAAGCAGTTGCAAGTGCAGCTTGGCAAGTTATTAACGGTGGTAGGAATGCACATTGTGGAAAATAAATTTTGTGTGCCTACACTGGAAACTGTAAATATGCCATTTGCTCCAGACATTGGGCCTGAGCTTTTCACTGTCATCATTGCAGTTGCTGCCATTTTCAAATATTGGCAGTTCTAAGACTTTTTCTGCTAGAGAAGCTTCTAGGAAGCAGTAAAAGTTGGCCAAAAGTCTAGTTGTTGCCAACATTCACAATGCATAATTAGGTCAGAACTGTTCAAAATACTTTGAGGCTAGAGATGAACAAGTTATTTTCAGAGAACTGAAAATATTGCTGCTTATGGTGGGAGAAGATGGTTTTTTAGTGCTTCTTTTATACTGCTTAACCCTTATTTCCATTGCTTGATCTAAGGCAGAGCTTTCCAAACTGTGTGTCGGGACACATTAGTGTGTCGGCTGCAGTGTCTGGGTGTGTCACGGCTGCTGCTGCCTCCGAGCCCTGCCAGGATTCTGCGCAGGTCCCAGTGCCTGCCTTGTGCCTTGCTGCCTCCAAATCTGCTGTGATTCCGCGCAGGTCCTAGTGCCTGCCTTGTACCCTGCTGTAAGAGCGTGTCGCGAAATGATGCCCTGCTGTAGGAGTGTGTCGCAAAATGATGCATGTCTAAAAAGTGTGTCACCAACATGAAAAGTTTGGAAAGCTCTGATCTAAGGAGATGCTTGTATGGCAGCGGCTTTCTAGTCACACATTGCAATAATTTTGTATGTAAATCAGTTTTGTTTCCAAGTGTATAGCCTAGTATGCACTGAGTCTGCTTTGCTTTACTATCTCTACTCACTTAGATATGCATCTAAATGGACATCTTAATGTGGATGGGGACATGCATTTCAAGTTGCAGTCAGGTGTAGATTTTATTGAAACCAAAGTGTTGGGGGTAGCCTATATCTCTTCAGATGTGAATTTTGCTGGATATTTGAGCAGAAGAGTGGTATAAACATTTACATCCTGTCGATAGACAGACAGACAGACAGATAACCTAGTTGCTTTTTATTTGTGAAGCTGCATTCCCCATTGCAGCTCAAAGGCCTGAATTTCACCCCTCCACAGAACACCTGCATTTTGCTCAGAGATAATATGCTTCACAAATTGACATTTAAATTGTGTTCAGATAAGGCCAATTAAAGAGTCCACCTCTTCCTATGTGAAATGGTAAAATAAAGCTCAGTGAATATGCACCTAATATTAATCCCTCTCTGAACCCAGTTCTTCTAACTTGCCCCATTTAAAAAAGAAGCAAGCTGTCCTGCCCACCTTCCATCTCCAAGAGAAAAGAGATCACACCTAGACATTGTTTCTTGCTGCCAGGTTTCAATGGAAAATTTGCATATGCGACCCCTAGAACCCTTTTCATGGTCTTTATAGGGAAGGGGTTTTTTTCTTCAAAATAAGAGTTTCTTGAATACTTGAGGCATTCTTCCTTTCAGGAGAAAGTCACAATCTGTCTTTTCTCAGTTTTGGGTGCAGGAAATCCATCATAGGCTATTTCCTTCAAACAATGATGATGAGAAAGTACCAAAGTCAAAGAATCTTGCCTTACTAAATGCTTTGTATGTTCAAAGCAGAACTTCAATCAGTAGATGTTTTCTAAGTTCGCACATGGGATGGGAGTAGCCGGGATGTTAAGAAGCCACAAGAAAAGCATTCACATTATTTATAAAAGACTTACTGGCTTGGATTCTGAGAACCATAAGCAGATCATGTCTTTCCCTTTAATTTCCCTGCAACCCTCGGCATTCCAATCCATTGCCATTCAGGACAGTAACTTGAGAGAGAAATTTTTCCCAGCCATGATATAAGGGGAAGGGATGGGGAAGATCCCTTTCATCTGCTTCTTTCCGATTTCAGTTCTCAATGTCTAAACTGTTTCCCTTTTTTAACTTTTTTCTTTAATTCCTTCAGCACCTGCTGGCTGATTAGGAGCTGTTCTTAGTCCTTGCTGAATCAGCTCTAGGAGTGAAACTCAAGTTGTTACCAAAATCAATTATTTATGAATTAATAAAAAAGTCTCATAGTCTCATCCTTTTTACAAAGGATTTTTAAAATGAACCGCCCAGAGTTCCCTGGTTGGAGGAGATGGGCGGTGATACAAATTTAAATAATAAATAAATAAATAAATAAATAAAATATAAAATGAACTCTTAGATAAAAAGCACAGATACAGATAGTAATTGCATCCAAGCCTGAAATAGAAATACAGAAAGAAAAAAGAAGAAAAGAAAGAAATCTTTACTCAGCAGCAGAATTGAATATGTACTGAAGCTGTTCCATAGTTGGTGGTACCACTAAGTAGGACCTTCCTTCAGTCACTCACAAGTTCTTATTTTTGTAATAAAGGGCACTTAATAACAGATGAGCTTAAGCTTAGTTCAAGGAACAGGATGGGAAAATAAAAGAGAATATACAGTAGGAAGCTGTGAACCTTTACCTTGACCAATACTTGAACTAGAAGTCTTGCAGCTAGAGTTTTCAAGAGCACACCTCTGTTAAGATGCTTTTTTGTAGATGTCCTTAATAATTAATTAATTAGGGGGCGTGGTGGCTCAGCGGGTAAGACACCAGGCTTGTCGATTGGAAGATCACAAGTTTGGAGGTTCGAATCCCTAGCCCTGCGTGATGGAGTGAGCTCCCGCACTTTCCCCAGCTCTTGCCAACCTAGCAATTCGAAAGCATGCAAATGCAAGTAGATTAAAGGTACCACTTTGGTGGGAAGGTAACAGCGTTCCGCGTGCGTCATGCCGGCCACATGACCATGGAAGCGTCTTCGGACAACGCTGGCTCTTCGGCTAACAAACGGAGATGAGCACCGGCCCCTAGAGTCAGACATGACTGCACAACTGTGCGGGGGGAACCTTTACCTTTTTTACCTTAATAATACAGGCAGTTAGCTACCTCAAGGTAGATCTCTCTCTCTGTAACTATATATATAGTATGTACGTATGTATGTACGTATGTGTGTACGTGTCACGTATGACCCCCACCTGGGAGTCATCCGTGACATGGCGCCAGCCAAAGAACACTCAACAAACAAAAGCAATAGCCGACAGATGCACAGGAAGAGAAAGATGGCATTTCAGCACCTCGGACTTTCAAACGCACGGATAGAGGTGCGAGACAAGCAGAGCTGCTAATTAAAGGGATTTACTGGACGGGAGGGAAGAGAATGTATATATGCCGATTCTTGCAAAACTGAAATCACTTGGATCATTGAAGTGCTTGGAGTCACTGATGCAATAAAGATTCCTAACGATTCCAACGTGTCTCGTGTGTGGGGTGCTGATTGCAATCTAGGACCATCACAGTACGTATGTATATATGTGTGAAGGTAAAGGTTTTCCCCTGCACAGTCGTGTCCAACTCTAGGGGGCAGTGCTCATCTCCGTTTCTTAGCCTAAGAGCCAGCGCTGTCCAAAGACGCTTCTGTGGTCATGTGGCCGGCATGACGCACGTGGAACGCTGTTACCATCCCACGGAAGTGGTACCTATTTATCTACTTGCATTTACATGCTTTTGAATTGCTAGGTTGGCAAGAGCTGGGGCGAGTGCGGGAGCTCACTCCGTCACACGGCGCTCGGGTCTCGAACCGCCGACCTTCCGATTGACAAGCCTGGCATCTTAACCACTGAGCCATCGCGCCGTGTGTGTGTGTGTGTGTGTGTATGTATACAGTATGTATATGTATATGTATATGTATATAAATAAATAAAATCCCTTCTCACCCATATGGGTGGTATGTGTCTTCCTCAGCCTCAGGTCCTCTACCAGGGGCCTGGGAGTTTGAGGGTTCTGCGCAGTATCTTAGCTGTTCCTAGCAGGGCACTCTTCTGACAGAGAGCTCTGATGTTGTTCCTGGGATCTGTTGGAGCCACTCTCCCAGCTTGGGAGTCACAGCCTGCCTATATACTGTATGTATGTTGTGTGTGTGTGTGTGTGTGTGTTCATGTGTATGTGTGTGTGTGTATATATATTTTTAAATTTTATTGAATTTTAAAATACATATTAAAAGTTAGAACAAGAAATAAAGATAGAAATACAAAGTAAGAAAAAAGTAAAAGAAAAGTGAAGTCAAGAAAGGTACAATAATTTGCTTTAAATGTTAGTCTTTCATACAATACACAGAAACTTTTCTTTGTCATATACACTTCAATTTCTATAATCCAATCTTCCGATCTTCATGTAGATTTCACCTTTCTTGCAATTCTCTAATAGTCCATCTGTAGTTTCCACTCCTTGAAATAATGTCAGTTTAAATATTCTTGGCTGCATCAGTTTAATATTTTTTATTCACTCTTTCCATTTTTACATCTGTATTTATATCCTTGGTAAAGTCCAATTAATCTTAAATCATATATATAACAAGGAAAGGCCTTATTTTAATTCTAATAAAATGAAATATATTCTGTTCATATATATCCATAGAGATAACACTAGTTTAAACATAATCTATGTTTAGACTACAATTATACCATATTCTACATCTTCCTACATATTTACCTAATTAACATTTTTATAGCTACCTATTCTACTAACACATGACCTAACAACAATTCTCAATAATATTCATACTAATAATTATAAAAATAAGTCATCCTATAGTAACATTAATTCTAGTTCCAACTCAGCATCCCATCCTAATAATGTATCTTCTCATTCATATATCTCCATAAAAAGGAATTTCTAATTTTCATATAATCTATAACATCAACTTATATTTATCTCACTAATTTTTAAACCTTATATCTTACAATTAAAATATCACATTTTATACATCCATACAGTTTCTCATATCAATTTTTAGCATTTAATATTCCCAACAATTATATTGTTAGTTGAAACTTGATACATTTACACACTCAGTATCCAATCAAAATCCATGGTTCCATTAACCTTATGACCCACATCACACTAAATCTCTTATTCGGGTTATGCCAAAATCACAATATGCAGCCTGTTTTGTTCTGTATCTCATATAGAATGTCAGAAAGTTTTTCTTAACCTTTCCATCTTTTCCCTGTCTCAACTGCCATAATGTGCTTATACCAAAATTATAGTGTGTAGCCTGTTGTGTTATCTGTCTCATGTAGAGTGTCAGAATGTTTTTATGGACCAATGTGTTTAAAATCCCTTTCTCCTGTTTCTCCTCTATATTGAAAAAAAAAATTTCTGCTTCTAATTCTATCTTTTGTTCCTTTTGTTCCTGACTTTGGTAAACTATCATTAAAGATTCCAATGATTTCTTAATTTCTAAAAGAGTTTCACTAATTTCTTTTTTAAATTCTCGAATTGCTGTTTCTTAATTCTTAATTGCTGTTAAGAATGCCATTCTTCCCCACCCCCCTCTTTGTTCTTCAAGCTGCAACAGCTAGTCAAAACAAACAGTTTCTCAGGGAATTGATGGTCAGCTGATCTGTTCGGGTAGAAAATTACCAGCTATGTCTCAAGTAAAAAGCCATTATAAAAAAGCAAGGAAAATAAACAAATTTATCAATAGTTAGTCCAGCAAAATATATTCAAAAGATATTGAATAAAGACTTTTATACTTCCAAGTGAGACAAAATCCACTCTGAAAAAAGTAGAAAGATAAAAAAGAAAAAATGCAAACGTTTCACTGTGCTGAAGAGAAAAGTTTCATCCAATATAAGAAAGTGAAAGAAATAAATCTTATATTCCCATCTGAGACAGAATCTTCTCTAATACAAAAGAAAGGTAGAAAAAAAAATACAAACTTTTCACTATACTTCAAATATAAAGTCTATCATACTTCCACCAGAATTAATTATAGCAAAGAAAGCATAAAATTAGCCAACATTTTGAGCAAAGTCCAAAGAAAGACCTTAGATGATAAAACATTCTAATCTAAAAAAAATAAAAATAAAAGTGATCTAAAAGCCAGCTGCTCGCTCTGATATCTCTCAAGAGACATACGTTCCCTGTAGAGCTTGATATTCCTCCGGTCATTTCACTGCTTTCACCCCCCTGTTCCCTCTGTGGTGGAGACTACAAAAAAAAAACAGGAGGGGGCAATTCCAACGACCCAGTGAGTAATCTTCTGGTTCTCCCCTCTTCGAGGAGAAACTTCAGTGGTCTTACAGTTTCTGTAGACCCCCGCAAACAGGGAAAAGCTAGCCAGGTCTTCAACACTCTGAAAAATTCTGACTTGTCAAGCTACAGTCCGGCTCGGAGTTGTGTGTGTGTATATATATATTTGGAGACACGGTGGCTCAGTGGTTAAGACGCCAGGCTTGTCGATCATAAGGTTGCAAGTTCGGAGGTTCGAGATCTAGCCCGGCATGACAGAGTGAGCTCCTGCACTCGCCCCAGCTCTTGCCAACCTAGCAATTTGAAAGCATGCAAATGCAAGTAGATAAATAGGTACCACTTCTGTGGGAAGGTAACAGCGTTCCACGCGCGTCATGCCAGCCACATGACCGCGGAAGTGTCTTTGGACAATGCTGGCTCTTCGGCTAACAAACGGAGATGAGCACCGGCCCCTAGAGTCAGACATGACTGTGCGGGGGAACCTTTACCTTATTATATATATTTATTTCAGACAACAGTTCTTATATTTATTTCTTCCCCCATATATCATAACTAAAAGCCACTTGTTTCTTAGCAAGAGAAGCAGCTGATACCTATGCATTTTTATTGTAATGGACCAGACTAGTTTCAGGCCTTTTGTTTCGATTTCCTGCTTTAGCACTTACAGAAGGTGACCTACCAATCAGGCTGCATAGCACAATTCATAAAACCTTGAATCTGTGTTTGACAGCTATTAACTTAAGATTTCTTCTTATGAATAAAGTTTCTGGTCCAACACTTGACATGTCTAGTTTCCTGAGAAACTAGATCAACAAGGTCTTTTCCATTAACTGGAGATGCCAAGAATTATACCAGAGCACTTCTGCAGGCAAAGCATGTAATCTAGAACTGAGTGATGGTTCCTCTTCATGAGAGATATTAAATGCATACTCTAAATATGTCATTGAGTCAGCAGTTATAAGGTACTTCCATAAATTTCCCATTATGTATCTCCATGGCTTACAGTATATTTCAGTTAATGAGGTATGTTACTTTATATGGTATTATTATTTTATAATGAAAACTGGATAACAGATTTAATAAATATGTTATAATAAAGAATTTTCATTTCATTTCATGTGCCACAAAAATGTGAAGACAAAAAAGCAATTTTTTAAAAATCTTTTTTTTTGGTTAGTAACCTTCTGTAGTAGATAAATACATATGCAACATGTCTTTGCAATTAAATGCAAATGTTCTTGATCATGTTGTTTATTTGCTTATAAAGTAGTAATTTGCAATTGTGAATGATGTTAATGCTGGGTATTTCATAGCATTGTTACTCCAAGAAGCTGTTTTTCCTGTATCATATAACAGATACGCAGTATTAATTGCAGCATTTATTGCTAGGCAGAGTGTTTTATGGAAAGAAAAAACAATAATAAAAATTAATCAAGTGACATTCTCTTGACATCAGAAAAGCATCAAGCACTTAAGGTGATCGTTTTAAAAATGTTGTGTAAGTCCCATGATTTCTTTATGAGCCTACCTGCAGAGAACTTAATTTTGTTTCTGCATGTAAATATGAATGCTGGCAAACATTTCTCCCTTTCAATTTTTCTCAGAGGTAATACAAATGTATATGGTTCAGGAATCACAGAGTCATAGAATTGGAAAGGACCATTTAGACCAAGATCAATTCCCTGTTAATGTGCAAGAATCCAAATTAAAATATTCCTGTGAGATGGTTGCCAAACTTCCACTTGAACACTTCCATTGAAGGGGACTTTACCACCTTCCTGTGAAGTTGGTTCCACTGTCAAACTGCTTTTACTTTTTTCTAACTTCCAGTTGGAACCTGACTTTCTATAACTTAAACCCATTATTCCATATCCTGCATTCTGGTATGCTGGAGAATAGGACTTGACCTTCTGTGTGATTCTTTTCAGGAATTTGAAGAGCGCTATCATATCTCCACATCCCAGTCTTTTCTTCTCAAAGTTAAACTTCCATCTTATAGGTGTTAGAGAAAAACTGTATAATGTTATAGAAAAACTATAACAAGACAAAAAGAGAATAACCAAGTACAATAATGAATTATAATATAGAAAACAAAATGAAATAAACTAAAATGTTTTAATAATTAATAATTAAATAATTGATTTACTAGGGCAAAAGAAACAAAATAAAGTTAATACACATTAAAACAATTCAATATACAAAAATACTAAGGCCTTAAACCACAGATTAACTGGTGACTGCATGGAGTCGTATTCTGTGTGGATGATGTTGTCATTCTATCCCTATCACACACTGGCCTTTAGAAAGTTATTATTATCTTGGTCCAACACGGTCAGGTCATAGGGAGCATCTGATGGTTGTTGTTGTTTATTCGGGGATAGGCGGGGTATAAATATGATAAATAAATAAATAAAAAATAAGTCACATATTGGCCTCAAGCCATGGTTCATGGGTCATGATGCTGATAACACCAAATGATTTTATTCTGTTCCCATTAAATTTAGTGTCAGGTTCTGGAATCTGTAAAAAAAAAAAAAAAACCTATTAACACTTATCTTATACAGTACAGCTAAATTTCTGTAGGAATATCAGTCCCTCAGCAAGTATAGGAGGGAAAGGCAGAATGTTAAGCCATCTTAGGAACCTAAAGGCTGTACTGTAAAGGCTGTATGAACCTAATGAAATGAAGTGTTAAAACTGAGCAGGTGCAGCTGTTAACTGGAATCAGGCAGGTGTATCAATTTTTGTTGTTGTTTATTCGTTCAGTCGTTTCCGACTCTTCGTGACTTCATGGACCAGTCCACGCCAGAGCTTTCTGTCGGCCGTCACCATCCCCAGCTCCCCAATGGTTGAGTCCGTCACCTCCAGAATACCATCCATCCATCTTGCCCTTGGTCGGCCCCTCTTCCTTTTGCCTTCCACTTTCCCTAGCATCAGCTTCTTCTCCAGGGTATCCTGTCTTCTCATTATGTGGCCAAAGTACTTCAGTTTTGCCTTTAATATCATTCCCTCAAGTGAGCAGTCTGGCTTTATTTCCTGGAGTATGGACTGGTTTGATCTTCTTGCAGTCCAAGGCACTCTCAGAATTTTCCTCCAACACCACAGTTCAAAAGCATCTATCTTCCTTCGCTCAGCCTTCCTTATGGTCCAGCTCTCGCAGCCATAGGTTACTACAGGGAATACCATTGCTTTAACTATGCGGACCTTTGTTGTCAGTGTGATGTCTCTGCTCTTAACTATTTTATCAAGATTTGCCATTGCTCTCCTCCCAAGAAGTAGACGTCTTCTGATTTCCTGGCTGCAGTCAGCGTCTGCAGTAATCTTTGCGCCTAGAAATACAAAGTCTGTCACTGCCTCCACTTTTTCTCCCTCTATTTGCCAGTCATCAATCAAGCTGGTTGCCATAATCTTGGTTTTTTTGAGGTTTAACTGCAACCCAGCTTTTGCACTTTCTTCTTTCACCTTCGTCATAAGGCTCCTCAACTCCTCCTCGCTTTCAGCCATCAAAGTGGTATCATCTGCATATCTGAGATTGTTAATGTTTCTTCCAGCGATTTTAACTCCAGCCTTGGATTCCTCAAGCCCAGCATGTCGCATGATGTGTTCTGCGTACAGGTTGAATAGGTAGGGTGAGAGTATACAACCCTGCCGTACTCCTTTCCCAATCTTAAACCAATCCGTTGTTCCGTGCTCTGTTCTTATCGTTGCTATTTGGTCGTTATACAGATTCCTCAGGAGGCAGACAAGATGACTTGGTATCCCCATACCACCAAGAACTTGCCACAATTTGTTATGATCCACACAGTCAAAGGCTTTAGAATAGTCAATAAAACAGAAATAGATGTTTTTCTGAAATTCCCTGGCTTTCTCCATTATCCAGCGGATATTGGCAATTTGGTCTCTAGTTCCTCTGCCTTTTCTAAACCCAGCTTGTACATCTGGCAATTCTCGCTCCATGAATTGCTGGAGTCTACCTTGCAAGATCTTGAGCATTACCTTACTGGCATGTGAAATAAGTGCCACTGTTCGATAGTTTGAACATTCTTTAGTGCTTCCCTTTTTTGGTATGGGGATATAAGTTGATTTTTTCCAATCTGATGGCCATTCTTGTGTTTTCCAAATTTGCTGGCATATGGCATGCATCACCTTGACAGCATCATCTTGCAAGATTTTAAACAGTTCAGCTGGGATACCATCGTCTCCTGCTGCCTTGTTATTAGCAATGCTTCTTAAGGCCCATTCAACCTCACTCTTCAGGATGTCTGGCTCTAACTCACTGACCACACCGTCAAAGCTATCTCCAATATTATTATCCTTCCTATATAGATCTTCCGTATATTCTTGCCACCTTTTCTTGATCTCTTCTGCTTCTGTTAGGTCCTTACCATCTTTGTTTTTGATCATACCCATTTTTGCCTGGAATTTACCTCCGATGTTTCTAATTTTCTGGAAGAGGTCTCTTGTCCTTCCTATTCTATTGTCTTCTTCCACTTCCGCACATTGCTTGTTTAAAAATAATTCCTTATTTCTTCTGGCTAACCTCTGGAATTTTGCATTTAATTGGGCATATCTCCCCCTATCACTGTTGCCTTTTGCTTTCCTTCTTTCTTGGACTACTTCCAGTGTCTCAGCAGACAGCCATCTTGCCTTCTTGGTTTTCTTTTTCTTTGGGACGTTTTTTGTTGCCGCCTCCTGAACAATGTTGCGAACTTCTGTCCATAGTTCTTCCGGGACCCTATCTACTAAATCTAGTCCCTTAAATCTATTCTTCACCTCCACTGCATATTCCTTAGGAATATTAGTGAGCTCATATCTAACTGATCTGTGGGTCTTCCCTATTCTCTTTAGTCTGATTCTAAATTTTGCAATAAGAAGTTCGTGATCTGAACTACAGTCAGCTCCAGGTCTTGTTTTTACTGACTGTATAGATGTCCGCCACCTTTGGCTGCAAAGGATGTAGTCAATCTGATTTCGGTGTCGACCATCTGGTGAAGTCCATGTATAAAGTCGTCTTTTAGGTTGTTGGAAGAGAGTGTTTGTTATGCACAGTGAGTTGTCTTGGCAAAATTCTATCAGCCTATGTCCTGCTTCATTTTGTTCTCCCAGACCATGCTTGCCTGTAATTCCAGGTGTCGTCTGACTACCCACCTTAGCATTCCAGTCTCCTGTAATGAAAATAACATCTCTTTTTGGTGTATTATCCAGTAGGTGCTGCAGATCCTCATAGAACTGATCTACTTCTGCTTCTTCAGCATCTGTGGTTGGGGCGTATATTTGGATCACTGTGATGTTAAATGGCTTACCCTGAATTCGAATTGAGATCATTCTATCATTTTTTGGATTGTATCCAAGCACTGCTTTAGCCACTTTATTATTAATTATGAAGGCTACTCCATTTCTTCTGTGGTCCTCTTGTCCACAGTAGTAGATCTGGTGGTCATCTGATGTGAAGTGGCCCATCCCAGTCCATTTCAGTTCACTGACACCTAAAATGTCTATATTTAATCTTGCCATCTCACCAATAACCACATCCAATTTGCCCTGGCTCATAGATCTTACATTCCAGGTTCCTATGGTGTGTTGATCTTTAGAACATCGGATTCGTCGTTCACCACCAGCACCGTCGGCCGCTAGCCGTCCTTTCGGCTTTGAGCTAGCTGCGTCATCACATCTGGGGCTAGTTGAACTTATCCTCTGTTCCTCCCCAGTAGCATTTTGACCATCTTCCGACCTGGGAGTCCCATCTTCCGATGGTATACCGACATATCTTTGGTTGTACTGATCCATTTAGTTTTCATGGCAAGAATACTGGGGTGGGTTGCCATTACCTTCCCCAGGGATCGTATTTAGTCTGACCTCTCTGCCACGACCTTCCCGTCTTGGGTGTCCCTTCACGGTTTAGCTCATGGTTTCATTGAGGTGCTCAAGCTCCAGCACCACGACAAGGTAACTATCTCCTTTGCTGGAGATGGTTAATAATTAATCTGATGGTTAAATACCAAAATACCAAAAAACTCAGGTAATGGTCTTTTCAAGAAAACCTAAACACTTTAGTTGGACCATTAACAGCCACTATAAACAGGTGCTTATGCTGATTATCTTGCCAGTTTGGCCTGAATAACTTACTGCAGCAATATGTCTATGAAGGTTCTCAATCATCCAGGTGGAATTGTCTGTAGCTTGAATCATGTCAACTGGATTTCTGTTTTCTCAGTGGAAACGTTTCGCTCCTTATCCAAGGAGCTTCTTCAGTCTGAGCAAAGTTAGTAAGGGAATCCTAAATATGTTTCTAGGTAGCTGTGTTTAGGATTCCCTTACTAACTTTGCTCAGACTGAAGAAGCTCCTTGGATAAGGAGTGAAACATTTCCACTGAGAAAATAGAAATCCAGTTGACATGATTCAAGCTACAGAAGATTACTGCAGCAATCTTACAATATCATTACTCACAAGGCAGTAGGTACTTTCCTATAGCCCTTAAACTTTATCCAGCAAGGACTTCAGCACAACTATTATTTGGAGCAGCTGTCAATCCATATTCTAACTTTAGCTCACTGGAATTTGTTAAGCCAGTTTGGTCTAGTGGTTAAGGTGCTGGACTAGAAACCAGGAGACTGTGAGTTCTAGTCCCACCTTAGGCTTGAAAGCCGGCTGGGTGACCTTGGGCCAGTCCCTGTCTCTCAGCCCTAGGAAGGAGCCAATGGGAAACCAGGAGACTGAGAGTTCTAGTCCCGCCTTAGGCATGAAAGCCGGCTGGGTGACCTTGGGCCAGTCACACACTCTCAGCCCAACTCGCCTCACAGGGTAGTTTTTGTGGGGAAAATAGGAGGAAGGAGTATTAGGTATGTTCGCCGCCTTGAGATATTTATAAAAATAATAAAGGTGGGATTAAAAAATTAAATATAAATAAATAAATAAATAAATAAATAAATAAATAAATAAATAATAACTCTATCCTTCACAAATAGTCATTTTGCAGTACACTGAATGCAAAACTTCACAAACACACAATATTAAAATATGAGATAGAAAATATGAAGGAATATCTACTTTTTCTGTCCCTAATTGCGATGGACATAATAGAAAAAGTCTATTATATGAAGAATATTCCATGATTAAGTGCAACCCTCTTTAGTTGTCTAGTAATATAGCTATAATTTATATATCTCTACATCTTCCATAAACAAAAGAACAGGTATATAATTAATATTTTGATAAGCTATCTTCTACCCTTTTCATTAAAACTTTAGACTTGAGCTTTTTTAGGGTGTTTTTTTTCCCGTTAAGTTGTACCAGTACTATTAAGTATAATATATTAGACTTCAAACAGCCTAAATTAGAGAAAAATAGCTGCATACTGTAGGTGCAAATGCAATGTTTTAAATTTTATGGTATTTTTGTTCTGCACTGAGGCTGTAAAGCTATGCTCACATACTTATTAGGCCACATTGAATTCAGTGGGATTGCTAACTAGACATGGATTGCATTGTGTTCGAACCATTCAGAAGTACAGCTCTGGAGACTAGTAGTGTGATTCCAGACATTGATTATTGTTTGTTTGAAAGCTTATTGTGAATATCATTTAAGACTTAGCGAGGGTTAATGTTCTATTATCCTTATAATGTATATGGTTGACATTTGGGTGATTCTTTTTAGCTTAGAAGTTTGAAAATATTTTATTTTTCTACATTTGGAAAATTCAAATAAATCAATTGTATTTCAACATCATGGGGAGAGAATGAGAATTTTATATATTTGAACGAGCTGGCATTTTTCTGCATAGGATAAGGAACAAGGAGTTTCAGTTTGTTCATTATATCTTAGAGTAGGGGTAAGCCACTCACACTGCCTTCAGCTCCCATTTCCAGCCCGAAGACTGGATAGGGCCAGATCTTTTATCCTTTTCCATTTTTGCAGGCTTGGGGAATGGTTTGAATGGGGCCAACTGTTCCCATTTTAGTATATGTTTTATGGGGCAAAATTGGGTGCTTTCATTTATTTTTATGATTAGGATCCTTCTTCCTGCCCACTAGCCACTCAAGGTAGGTAACAGTAGAACAAAAAACAAAACCATTAAAATCTCATAATTGCTATGATTAAAACTAGCTCAAACTGAGAGGTCCTGGCTGAAAAAGGCAGCTTTTACTTCTTTCCTAAAACATGGAAAGAGTGGAGGATGAGCACAACTCCCAAAGTGCATTCCATAGCCTTTGCAAGAATTAAGCTCCTTGTTCCTTAAAACCCTCCACAAATCCCTTCAAAAGAAAAGGCTAAAATTTTCACTGTAATAGCCACTATGTAGGACAGACAGACAGAAGACTAGCAGAGCTCATCTATGAACACCAACTAGCAGTCAGAAGACACGATGGAAACTCCTTAATCTCACAACACATGGACAGACTCAACCACAGTTTCAACTGGGAAACGGTGAGCATCCTAGACAAAGCTAAATCCAAAAATGCTAGAGAATTCCTGGAAGCTTGGCACTCAGACAAATCAACCATCAATAGACACATAGAGATAAACCACATTTATACACTATTCAAAAGAGACAATAAAAACTAAGAAGGAAACAAAAAGACCAAAACACATCCTCTCCAGCAACCAACACTCAGAAAAGCAGGGATTAACACCAGAGCAGAAAACATCAACATCAAGCAGAAAACATCAACATCAAGTGGAAAACAATACCCTAATGAAGGAACTACCAAGGAGAAAACCACAGCCCCACCAACACTGGCAAGGCAAGCTGCTGTTTATAAACAGGGAGCAAACCCCACACTCGCACTGATGATGTTACCTAGTCGGGTAATGAAACATCTGCAAGCAAACAACCAAGCTCAGAGAGCACCAAGGACCCCAAGACATGTATTTCTTTCTCTCTCTTTTTTGGCGTATTGCATAAGAGTAATTCTGTTGATGTAAAGAATGTATTGTTTTCATATGGTTCTATTGATTTTTTTGAATATTTTAAAGCTCTGTATATGGTGTAAATGTGTTTTTAGTTGTATGATACCAGTATTGTTGATAATACTGTTTTCCAAGTCTTTTAAATTTTTGTTTGTTTATTTTTTTGTTTTTGTTTTGTTTATTTGTTCAGTCGCTTCCGACTCTTCGTGACTTCATGGACCAGCCCACGCCAGAGCTTCCTATCGGCCGTCACCATCCCCAGCTCCCCCACGGTACAGTCCGTCATCTCCAGAATATCATCCATCCATCTTGCCCATGGTCAGCCCCTCTTCCTTTTGCCTTCCACTTTCCCTAGCATCAGAATCTTCCCCAGGGTATCCTGTCTTCTCATTATGTGGCCAAAGTACTTCAGTTTTGCCTTTAATATCATTCCCTCAAGTGAGCAGTCTGGCTTTATTTCCTAGAGTACTAACTGGTTTGATCTTCTTGCAGTCCAAGGCACTCTCAGAATTTTCCTCCAACACCACAGTTCAAAAGCATCTATCTTCCTTCGCTCAGCCTTCCTTATGGTCCAGCTCTCGCAGCCATAAGTTACTACAGGGAATACCATTGCTTTGACTATGTGGATCTTTGTTGTCAGTATGATGTCTCTGCTCTTAACTATTTTATCAAGGTTTGTCATTGCTCTCCTCCCAAGAAGTAGACGTCTTCTGATTTCCTGGCTGCAGTCAGCGTCTGCAGTAATCTTTGTGCCTAGAAATACAGAGTCTGTCACCGTCACCTCCAGAATATCATCCATCCATCTTGCCCTTGGTTGGCCCCTCTTCCTTTTGCCTTCCACTTTCCCTAGCATCAGCATCTTCTCCAGGGTATCCTGTCTTCTCATTATTTATTTATTTATTTATTTATTTATTATTTATTTATTAAATTTCTATGACCGCCTATCTCCCCCTCAAGGAGGGACTCTGGGAGGTTCACAACACAACATCATTAAAATACAATAAAAACAACAATAAAAATATAAATATATTTATTTATTTATTAAATTATGTGGCCAAAGTACTTCAGTTTTGCCTTTAATATCATTCCTTCAAGTGAGCAGTCTGGCTTTATTTCCTGGAGTATGGACTGGTTTGATCTTGCAGTCCAAGGCACTTTTAGAATAAAGAACCATTATTTGGAACACATTGTGAGTAATAAAATGTTGATATTATTAATAGAAGCTATTTTGCTTTCTGGTATCCTCAGCTGCTTGGGTCCCTTGCTGCCTTGTACCATTCTAGGCATGCCTGCTGCAAAGTATATTCTGTTGAGTTCATACTTACTACCTAATTCTTCATTCTAATATGCAGGAAAGATTGATCACTGCAAAAATCACTGCATCTTCTGTTACAGTCCTACATTTTCAAATGCCTTTTCCAAAGAGAGTCCTCATGATCTATCCCCTGTTGTCTTTTCAAGGGCAAGTCAGCACTTTTCTTTTTCAAGGAGATTTGAAATTAATTATATTTTCTACACTTAGTTTTATGTTTTGTTTTGTTTTGTTTTGTATGGATACTTTGTATTGATTTCAATTAGTGCTATATACGTATTTTAAATGTTTTATCTTGCACATTGCTTGAAAATCTGTACAGAGTTTTTTTTTTTCTTCCTAGCGTTTTTCCCACAGGTGCAGGGTCCGCTTTTTCGGATCAACTGAATGTTGATCCATTGGTTGTGACAGGAATTAACTGACCGGCTCGTCGCCCAAGCCTGACATCGTGGGCTGAGAGAGAGTGACTGGCCCAAAGGCACCCAGCTGGCTTTCATGCCCAAGGCAAGACTAGAACTCACAGTCTCCCGGTTTCTAGCCTGGAGCCTTAACTACTAGACCAAACTGGCTGTCATATATTTTAAATAAATACTGTATATTATAAGAATAACTTTTGTACGTGTATTATCTTTATAGCAAACAAAATTTAGATGTTTAACACAATACATTACACAATTGTGTATGAAAGTGCCCAGTGTTGTTATCTTTTGTCTTGTTTTAAACTTGTATGCTGCTTCATTTTTCGCAAAGCATCAACCTATAGTTGTCAAATGTATACAAAGCCATCATCATATCTAATTGGCCAAACGTTAGCAGGGGCTGCTGTAGTGTTGTGCACTGAAATGACTGGGGAAATTCTGCTGAAACGTATTTGGGTGCGTTCAGGTGGTATATGATTACGATAGTAGGTTTGCTCCAATTTACAGCGGTAATAAAAATATTTATTTCAAAGATAAAACTTACAAAACCAGCCTCTTATTTTCTTGATATATTTCCCTAGCTAAATGGAACAGGGAATGACAACCAATCAGTTCCACTATACTTAGTTCTGGTCAGGGACTCTGTTTCTAGAATGTAGCTGCCAAAAAGGCTGTTTATTTGAAATCAGCTCCATAATGGTGAAATTATGTCGTTGAAACATGCTATTAGAGTTCCTACCTTTGTAGGAAACTCACTACTACTTTTTCAGGGGAGGAAAATGACCTGGTAGCACAAATTTCAGGACAGTGAACTCCCTTTTCGTAGTCCATTAATCTTTGACATAGAAGTCACTTCCAATTTAAGAAATATTAAGTATATACCTTATGAAATGTAAATGTGAGTTGCCCTAAAAAGTTAAGAGCAACTCACTTTCCTTTGGTATAACTACTCAAGAGCCTCCTTGAGACTGATGGTTGAGCCTTAACACTGCAGTCTTTTAACGAGCTTCCATGACAAAGCACAGTGGTTGTGTGATTGTAAGATGTACATGTAAAGGACTTGAATGCCATGTTTGTTTCTCCTGGAATGGAAAAGCCTGTACTGTCTCTGTCCCATTTGGACAGCATGTCACCCATTCATTTTTTTATTATTATTACCTGGAATGATTGTATAAAATGCATATCACACCAGAATAGATCCAGTGAGTTAGAATTAGAAAATAGCATATAAAATTTTGTGTTTCCATTGGCAAGATGGTAAAATACCCAGAAAAAATTTGGGGAGGGAAGGATGTTTACAGGTTACAATTTTAAAAGGAAGGAATCTGTAGATATATGCAGCTTGAGTTCTGTCAATGCAGAAATGGCATAAAGTTGCACCAAAGATTCTCCCAAAACTTTCTGGGAAATATATAATCACTCATTTTTATAAGAATCTACCCTTTCTGTGTTTCAAGCTTGATTGCAGTCTGTTCTTTATGTGCATAAACAGATGTTCACCAAGTGTTAATAGATACTAAAGTGCTCTTCTATGCTACTGATGCTGTCCTTCCCACCACTGGGATGGTGAAAAAGTTGCTTCTAATTCTGTTTTCATTGCAGCAGAGGTAATAGTCATGTGGTCTCTAAGCCAGCAATTTGGTTTTTACACTGGACTGAAGTTTAAACTGCAGCTAGCTAGGTTCACATATCATACAAAGTGATAACTGTGGTTTATATACAACAGTGTTTGGTTCACACTGGTTTAATTCACACAGTACATCAAATCAAACCAAACCAAACCCCATTGTGATTTATAATATCTGATTATAAATAAGTACAGTAGGTATGCTTGTATCTGAATTACAAAAGAGCAAGACCTTAAGGTAAAGGTAAAGGTTTTCCCCTGCACAGTCGTGTCCGACTCGGGGCCGGTGCTCATCTCCTTTTCTTAGCCGAAGAGCCAGCGTTGTCCGAAGACGCTTCCGCGGTCATGTGGCCGGCATGATGCATGCGGAACGCTGTTACCATCCCACTGAAGTGGTACCTATTTATCTACTTGCATTTGCATGCTTTCAAATTGCTAGGTTGGCAAGAGCTGGGGCAAGTGCGGGAGCTCACTCCGTCACGCGGCACTGGGGTCTCGAACCGCCGACCTTCTGATCGACAAGCTTGGTGTCTTAACCATGAGCCATTGCGCCCCTTAAGCAAGACCTTATTCAATATTATATTGCATACTTACTTTAAAAATAACCCTTGATTTTTGCTTACATATTTCACTTTTAGAGACCCTAGAGATAAAATATACAGTTATTTACAAGCCTTTTGGAATCAATAGAAAATAGAAAATGGGATTTTTCTCTCTCCTAGAAATTGTCCTTGAAATTAAGATTCAAAGCAGCCCAAAATTATGTAGGAATTTCTACACTTTGCCAAACTACCTGTTAATAAGTGTTTTCTGTGGCTGATTTCTATTATCTATTATGCTGTTTATTATTTATTTGCTTATTTGCTTATTTATTACAGATGCCTTTATGCCATTTCAATCATACAACTCTACAGTAAGTGGCCTATGGCACAATATAAAATACTTATAATAAATTACAATAAATCAAACTGCCAAAATTATTTAATAATAAATACTATCAGTATGAATTCATAATAATAATAATTAATAATAATAATAGCATCATAAAACCTTTACATAACACCAAGCAGCCAGAGTGAGCTTAGGTACATCTCTCATCCTCATTTCTATCCCAAATGCTCATTTTAAGAGCCATGCTTTCAAATCCTCCCTGATTATTAGGAGTGGGGGTGAAGTTCTGGGTGGGATGGCTTTCCCCAGGAGGGGAGCTCCTGCAGAGAATACTAGCTTCCAAGTCCCCTCTTGTTGTACCTTACAAGGAGTAGGGACTGCCAGCAAGCCCCCCCCCCCTCCCCCAGACAAGCCCTGAACAGGCAGATTCTGCTTGGAGCAGGCAGAAGGATAACCAGGCCCCAAACAATGTGGGACGTTAAAGCTGATCATTAGCACCTTGAATTGCATCCTGAAACACACTGACAACCAACATAGCTCCCATAATATATATTTTTTAATCCCACCTTTATTACTTTTATAAATAACTCAAGGTGGCGAACATACCTAACACTCCCTTTTCCTCCTATTTTCCCCACAACAACAATATTGGTGTTAACTGGGTTGTTGCAGCTAATGTACAAGTCGCAGCTTTTTGCACTAGTTGCAGTTTCTGGGTGGTCTTCAAGGGCAGGTCCATATAGAGTGCATTATAGTAGTCCACTCATGAGGTGACAAGGGCATGAGTGACTATAGCTAGCACCTTCTGCTCCAAGAATAGATGCAATTGGCACACCAGCCAAAGCTGGGCAAAGGCCCTCCTGGCACCAGCTTCCACTTGCTGTTCCTGCAAGACCTCATAGTTCAGGAGCAACTCTTTCTGGGGGAGCTCATCCCCATCTAGAGCTAAAGTTGGCATTGTCCCAGAGTCAGATGGCTTCTGAACCCACAGCCTTTCCGTCTTGCTAGGGTTGAATCTCAACTGTTTCTCCCCAAGACAGCTTGAGTTAGAGATGTATAAGTGGGTATCCTCAGCATATTGATGATACCGAACCCCAACAAAAGGATTGTTTTTCTGCTGTGTCTTAGACCTCTTCTCTTTAAGAATTTAACAGGAGGGTATGCAGACTCAAGAGAAGAAGATGATAATTTACATTTAAATTAGACATAACTTTTTGACCTCAATACATATGCCTAAAATTTCTGATAAAATCCTAATGTACTGATTAGTCTTTATTTAACTTGACTGTACTGCATGCACAAAGTGGGCACTTTGGCTTGAGGGAATAGGCTAGTATTAGTGACCTTTTTAAATTTGAAAATGTAATTCTGAAACAAGATTTGGTCTTGCACTTCACATGTTATATAATACATTAATGTAAAAATAAATACTCAAAACATCTTTATAAGTCAAGTGTGCTTCCTAGCCCATATTAATTTTAATTAAGCCTCTGCTTCTGTTTATTTCTACTGCAAGAGAATTAATGGCAATACTTCAACTCTTCAAGGAAATTAATGATCTCTGTTGATTCCGTATTCTTATCACCTCCTCGCTACCTTCCCTCTTAAATCCTGTTACGGATGGAATGCCAGTAGTTCCATAAGTAGAATGTTTCAATGCTTAGGGCAGGGTGTCTGCATTTTGAACATGTACCAGCTGTTTGACTTAAGCATCTCATTCCTTCTGAACAACTTATTCAGATGGTGGCTCTCTGAGTTGCCAAACTTTTGCAGTCACTAACCACAGTGAAGCAAAGATTTATCAGCTTGAGACAGAGAGGAGCCATTTGTAAGGCATAGGAAAAGGTAATTGGTTCATTTGCAGGGCTTGACATTTTGGATCTACAGCATCAGTAAAAATAAATGCTTGGCCTCATGATCCCAGTTGGAGACTGGGAAGGGCAAATATTTGATCCTATAGAGCAGTGGTGGACAGACATTGACCACAAGGAACCATCCTAGACAGATATAACATCTTCATCTAACTAGTTATGATGCAGGATATTACTGGCCAGATAAGTCACTCTTAGTAAATGTTACATGTCATTGGCAAAGTATTAATTAAATATAGATATCAGTGTACAATTACTACATAGTTTGTACAAATGGACACTGTTGTTCATGTCTGTAATTTAAATCTACAGTAAGTTGGAATTGCTTGATCCCTGTAAGTGATCAGTTAGTCAAATTGTTGTTTGCATGAGCCATCATGCTTTTTCAACAGGTGGAGTAACAATAGAATCTAGTGGTCCTTTGTCTGTAATCATCTACCAATGAACAATTTGTTCTCACATACTCCAAAATATGACAGATATATGTATCCGTATTGCATATATTTGGCTTTTAGGGCATCCATTGTTGGGAGTTACAAGCAGACTTGATATTATTCTCCATGTGGAAAGGACATTTATTTATTTATTTATTGGATTTATATTACTGCCCATCTTCTCCGCAAGGAGAACTCTGGGCGGTTCACAAACAAACCAAATATTTACATTTTGTTCCCAAGACATTTCATTAATATTAGGGTAGCAAAATAAATATACCATCTATAACACAGGCTTCATTCAGACAAGCCTGTAAAAAAAGGATGGAGAGCTTGTGGCCCATAATTATGGCATTACTGAAAGATGCTTGGATCTATAGTTTCACAACATATGCAGGACCACAAGTTTCCCATCCCTACTATAAAGCATGATGTGAAATAAACCTTGGGTCTATATGCTGCTCATCCCCCTGTTTGAAACTGGTTCTGAATTCTGGATTGAAGGCAAAGCAGATTAGTGCATATCCACCTAGGAAGGGAGTTAGAGGGAAGGAGGGGGAAGGCTAAAAAATTGTCATTTGAAGCATCATCTGAAATGATCCATGCTGGCTGGGGAATTATCCAATAAAATTAACACTGGAGTTTATCTGCTATTCATGGAAATGCATGAAAGCATTTAATATTAAGATTAATGCCACTATTAGAACAAGAAATGCAAATGCCTCTCTACATATATTGTGGACTTCCAAGTGTCTAGCAATTCATGACTGTAAGAGAAGTTAGCAAGGCGCGAAATGCACCTGACTTTTTAAAAATTAGGTTGTTTTATAGTCATTGATAACATTGTGACTAATTTATAACAAATCTCATGCTTCACAGCATAAGGTGTTCATTTGCAGGGATTGCAAGAGATGAGAAAAGAAAGAGCCTCCTGATATAATTACTTTTTCAGTTGACTACATTCATTGTCAGAACAGGGGTAACTTGGCCTCTGGGAGAAACGAGATAGAGAGATGGTCAGGAACACTAATGCTATGTCAGCTACTTAAGCATGGTTGTTATAAGATGAACATTCATATTTTTCATCTTCAGGAACATGAGTTTTGAGAGTTTGACAGCACTTCGAGCTTATAATTTAGATTGTATTGCAAAATTCAGCCACATTACTGCGGCTGCATTGGCTACTAGTATATTTCTGGGCACATTCCCAGGTGCTGCTTATTACTTGCAAAGTTCTAAGTAGCTTAGGCCCAAGATCCTCTGGAGGGAATCTACCAATTCCGTTCGATCAGCCCAGCTCTGGGTTCTCCCTCTTTGAGAGACTAAGCAAAGGGTGGACCCAAAAGTTTTTTCATTTTTTTTATTTTGTGAAATATAGCCAACGTGAAAAATTCAGCAATAATAATACAATAAAATTATGCATAATTGTGATTCAAATAAACTAATATTTAAAGGAAAAAGTGGGGGGAAAGAATTATATGAATATCAAGCTAGTTCAATCCTGTAACACATTCTTAAGTCTGGACCATATAGAAACATATTCTGTCTTCTCATTTTTAAAAATAGGAAGAAATTTCAAAACCTGATAAAGAACAAAGCTCTTGAATGTACTCTTTAACATCAGGAGTGTACATTTCTTTCCACCTTTGCCAAACCCCAGGCTTGATAAATCCAGAGTTCTTCATAAAATGTCAAATTCCAAAGGAGTGGAGTACATATCAACACCGCATTTTCGTCTTTACTATTTTTTCCCCAGGATTATATTAACATATGTAATCTAAAAGTGGGGTGTTCTCAGGGTCAGTGGTTGAGATTAATCCAGCCTGCTGGCCCTCAGTGTTCACCCTTGATGGCCCCTGTCTCTGAATATTGTTATTGAAACTCAGGTTGGTATATAATAAGTCCAGCTTCATCCGTTATTTGATTGTAGATGAGTCAGCTGACCTGGCTTGTATAACTTGACACTGGGGCGGGCCCAGAAGGGACAGTTCCCCTCTTGGAGTTGTGCCCACCTGGTTTTTGTGTTTGGCATTAGCCACAACCCCAGGGTAAAGAGTGTGGAGTGGCAGTTGTCATCCAAGAAGCCTTGATGGCTTTCAGAGGCTCTGTGCTGCAGATAATCTGGTAAAGGATGTTTTGGCTGAAGTTGTCTTCTAGGGAGCAGCTGGACTTGCTGTTGCTATATCGGCCACCCTGCTGGGCAGCAACACCCCTGCCTGAGCTACTTCATTCTGTCACTGATAGTTCTTGGGGATTTTAACCTGCCCCAGACAGCATTGAGTCAGGGACAGCTCAGGAGTTCATAGCCTATCAGCCCTTTCAGGTAGTCCAGGCAGGAAACCAAGTACTAACACTACCTTTATTGTAAGATTACAGTAACAGAATCTTGCAAGTCTGAAAGCACTTCCCCCTTCCCCTGCCTTTACTTTCCAGAGAAAAGAAGAAGGATCCCTTCTGAGATGCTTGCTCCATCTCCAATTTAAAACTCATATTATCCCTCCTTTGAACTCAGATTTCATTTACCAGACCATTGTCTAGGCTGCAACTCCTCCTCCTGTTTCCCAGGGTTATTCTTACAACCCATTATATAGCCACCATGGATCTGACCCAAATCATCATGTGCCTGATACATACCAGAGGTCACACATTAGATCTGGTTTTTGTCTCGGGGCTGTTGCCACATGGTCTGAGGGTAGAGGAGATTACCATTAATCCTTTGTCATGGTTAGATCATCTCTGATTGCTCTGTGCTTTTCTGGTGCTCCTCCTCCTTGCAGGGAAGTAGGGCCTATTAGATCATCCACCCCCAACCTCATCCAGCAGCTGGATGGCTTTCAGAAGGAGCATAGAGTGTTTCCTGAGGTCATGGTGGACTGTTTGTCTGAGGGCTTAGTCTCTGCCTGGAATGAAGCCTCTCTGTACATCAGTCCCGTGGGGCTCCTTGGTTTCTGATGAACACTGGAAGATGAAACATCAGAAGAGACTCCTAGACTGCATATTAGGGTTTACATTATGGCAATAAGAGTGGCAAAACACAGTTATTTCTCTGCTATTATCCCATCCATGAAGGGCCATCCAGTGGCTCTTTTTTTAATGACCTGTTCCTTATTGGGGAGGGACAGGCCCCAGGACCATCTATTTTGTGCTTTGAAGAATATTCTAGGCATCTTGGGATAAAGTTGCTCAGATTTGCTCAGAATTGAACTCTGACTGGTCGGTATTGAGTTGAAAGAGGCATGGCCTAGCTTTGTTAGCTTGGAAAAGTTTGACCTAGTTACTCCTAGGAAGTAGACAGGATTTTTGGAATTGTTAATCCATCCACCTGTTTATTAGATCCTTGTCCCTCCTGGCTGGTGAAGGCCACACAGAAGGTGACATATGGTTGGGTCCATGGGATGGTTTCCATCTCTTTGAGTGAGTGAATGGTCCCACCAGCCTTGAAGGAGGCAGTAGCACGCCCCTTCTCAAGAGACCATCACTGGATCCAACCATCCTGGATAATTTTTGTCTAGTTTCCAATCTTACTTTTTGGGGAAGGTTGTTGAGAAGGTGGTCAGGTTGCAGTTAGAGAGGGCCTTGGAAGAAACAGATTATTCATACCTTTTCCAGTTGGGATTCAGACTTGGTCATAGTATTAAGAAAGCATTGATTGCACTTGTTGATGATCTAAGGTATATTGGAGCCAGGACTTCATCTCTCAGCAGCTTTCAATCCCATCAATCATGGTATCCTTCTGGATCATCTGCAGTGGGTATGAGTGAGAGACATATTACAGTGGTTCTGCTTGCACAGCTTTCCCTTGAAGTCTATATAGATTTCATAATATGAGTTTTAAAAAGGAGAGAACGCTACAATTTAAAACTCATATTATGAAATCTATATAGACTTTAAGGGAAAGCCACAGAAGTCATTGCAAAGAATTGGCCACAGAGGCAAAACATACCCTCCTTATATTCTAACTGCTAGATTTTGTCTTATAATTTTTTTTGCCACATAATCATATGGAGCTACAGTATGTAAACATAGACCATGTCCCCCATTGGAAAGGTTTTGTCCAAATAAGGGATGCGGTGGCTCAGCTGGTTAAAACAAGCTGAGCTGTAGGCTGCCAATCAAAAGGTCAGCAGTTCGAACCCGCGGGATGAGGTGAGCTCTCGTCCTCAAATCCTAGCTCCTGTCAACCCAGCAGTTCGAAAGCCTTGCAAGTAGATAAATGGGTACCACCTTAAAGTGGGCTAATTTGCTGGCGTCCTGTTGGGAAGTCAGCTCCACCGGAGAGGAGAGGATCAAAGGAAGATCAAACAGCGGTGGTGATGATGGACCCGGATGTGACAGCTACAGGACGTCAGCAGCTGGCTCAAGGCATCCTGGGAATTGTAGTCCAGAGCCTAATAGAGTCGGTTCCCTTACCCCTCTCCTTTCACGAGCGGTGAATTGTATATATTTGGAATTGATGTATAATTGAATTGTATATATATATGATTGTAAGCTGCCTAGAGTCCTCCACTAGGGAGGGGATAGGCGGGGTATAAATAGCACTATAAATAAATATAAATAATAAATAAATAAATATGGCTTGTAACATCTTCTCTTCCACACCCTGGACCAGATTATTATTGGCTTTAGGGCAAGATGTCTTCAGTGGGTTGTCTTTCTCATTGCTATTACAGCTCTTCATTTGCTCATAGTGGAAAGGGACAGGGGGAAGTTTCTGCTCATTTTCTTTTCTCCCATTGCTGCTTGCTCGCATAAGGCACAGGAAGAAGCACAGACAACAAAGAACAGAAACAGAAAAGGCAGGGTTCTGGAGTTCGACACCTAGTGGGGTTTCCTGCTATCATCCTCTGATACCTTATATTGCAGGAAAAGCTCTAAAAACATTGAAAAAAGCATATATTCCCCTCCCCCAAATAAAATATAATAGCACACAATAGCTATTAATAGGGAATGTGTTTATTTTTCTCCTTTGGGCTATAGTTATCAACATCTTTTATAAGCAATAGTCAAAGCTGTTGTGAAGAACAAAATATGAGAACCACCAATTTCATGTTTAAAACTACTACACTTTGAAGGGAGAAAAGGGGACAGAAAAATTACACTTTAATTGAAAACTGTCAAGAAGGAAAGTTTTTGTTCCTAGTGTAGTTCAAAAGTTATTAAGCAATCTTTCCATGCCTCACAGGGGAAATCAGTCATCATCTTTTACTGTGTTGTTCCTAATGGTAAGCCACTATCAATAGTAGCCTGAGGATAAGAAAATGAATCTTGTTTTAAGAATAAACATTTCAGCAAATATTTTACTACATGGTATGGAATGCTGAGTCATTGTAATGACTATATGTAAATAGCTACTTCTTAGAGATGAAACGAATGGAAGATGCCTCAGGTTCTGTATTGATTAATAGGTTCAATTATTACAGTGTATAGGTGAGAATCAAATATAAAGTCCCCTCCCTGGGAAAAAATACACTCCTATTAATACATATCGGCTGGTTTTCCATGGCATGCTTAATTAAGCTAATTAAGGACCTAACAACTGCATTCAGTATAATGTGCAAATCCAGAGATGGGTGACTTTGGTAACCAAGTTAGTTGTATGAAGCCAGACAAACACTGGAGTGAAGACTAGGCTAAAATCTTTCCTGTCAGTCAAATTAATGTATCATAATTTGCATAAATTCTTCATATCTCCGTTATTCATTTTGTTTCTAGCCCACATTTGATTTTTTTCCATTTAGTTTTTATTTTGCTTGATAAATCTCAATAATTACCCACATTTGGTAGATCAAGTTTTGTCAGTTGTTTTTTTAAAGAGAAACAAATGTAAAAGTTCCACAAACAAAGAAGCCCTGTAGGACCCTAATTAATGGTTTTTCTTTTCTTTTCAGCTTGTAACAGAAAGATATATTGCCTAATATTACATTCCTTGCAGACATATGCTAATTAAAAGGCATAGTATATACAATTGGTCTCCATCAAAGTGATTGAAAGCATACAAAGATGCTTTCTTTTGCCTGTGGGGAGCACATAGAAGACCCTATCAGTCACCATGACGTGTCTTGGGAATACTTGCTCCTGCTTTGGATGCATACTATTTAGTGTAGAAAAAAGACTTGGAAGGTATTTCATCTTCTAATTTTATATGCCACTTCCTTCCCAACTCATTGCCCTCCAGATGTTTGGGATTTAACTCGCATAACTCCCAATCAACATGACTATTGAAAGAAAAATCTTCTGAATCTGTAATTCTATAGTTTTATGGGGTAACATGAGTTTAGATTCAGTTGATATTAAAATTATATTCATTCCCACATGTGGCTTGAAATTCACAAAAATGGACAGATGTTTCAGTGCCCTTGCTTAAATTCAGCATATCTGACTCTGTTGAGTTCCTGGATGTATATTCAATTGGAAGTACTATATTTGCCCCCTAAGTACTATATATTCCCCACCTAGAAAGGTGAGATACAGCATTAATAAATCTGAATTGTTTTTGCATTTTCTTTTACATGAATTTATATTGAAGAATGGTATAAAATATTTATCATCAGTAATACATACATAAATATATTTATAATAAATAAAATATATAAATCATACTGTGGCTCAGAACAATTATTTATAACTCTGTTTTACAAAACATAATGCAAAGCTTACAATTTATGTAAAACATTTTATTCCACCTTCAATTAATTTCAAGGCAGTTCACCAAGCTATAATTACATTAGCATGTTAACAGTGTGAATACAATATCAGACCAGAGAATGGCAGATCAACAGTGCTTTAAATAGAGCCAGTGCACTCAGAAGAATAAATTCAATTCAGCAAATCAAAAGGTTGCCAAATTATTGATCTTAGATAGAGTTCCATGGTTTAGGCATAACCTTGAAAAATACTTTTTCTTGTGTTGCCATCAACTGAAACTCATTTTGTTGTTGTTGTTGTTCAGTCGTTTAGTCGTGTCCGACTCTTCGTGACCTCAAAGACCATAGCACGCCAGGCCTTCCTGTCCTCCACGGTCTCCCGGAGTTTACTCAAATTCATGTTCATTACATCGGTGATGCTATCTAACCATCTCATCCTCTGCCGTCCCCTTCTCCTTTTGCCTTCAGTCTTTCCCAGCATCAGGGTCTTTTCCAGTGAGTCCTCTCTTCGCATTAGGTGGCCAAAGTATTTCAGCTTCAGCTTCAGCATCTGTCCTTCCAATGAGCAGTCAGGGTTGAATTCCTTTAGGATTGACTGATTTGACCTCCTTGCAGTCCAAGGGACTCTCAAGAGTCTTCTCCAGCACCACAGTTCGAAAGCATCAATTCTTCGGCACTCAGCCTTCCTTATGGTCCAAACTCATTTACTGACTTATTAAAGGGAAAAAACTGCTCAGTGCAAGTTTGTATCTATTTCAGGAAAGACTGGTTAAATTGATCATGACTTTTGTGTTAAACAGTGAAAATCCAGGTTCTTCTGTCAATCTTGCATAAATTAACTTGAGAATTTAATGGATTGGTTAATTAATAGTTTTGATGTAAAATTAAATAATGGTAGCTCAATTTCTTTAACTCTTATGTGTTTGAAATGTGAAGTTTTGCCTCTAGGACATTAAATTTAACACATCTGGTATTTAAGTGCTGTGGCATGCTTTGTCAGCTAATTGCTATATATAATGTTTTACTGTATGTACTAATTTTGAAGATAAACATGTTAACCAAATTATAGGTTACTTTTATGTGCTTTGCATGTTTATTAGTCCAGGCAAGATGAATAGAAGTTGCATTGTTTATTTTTTCCATTGGTTATCTGTTGGGAAAAAAATCATAAAAATTGTGGCTGCATCATGGGAGACCAGAGAGTTTTAGTTTAAACCTCACAAATTATTTTTATGGAATGTTTGTATGTGAATTTGTTAATATGCTGCATTCATCTACCTAAGAATATCTATAGTGCTTTGGTTTACATATTTATCCTGAATGATCTAGTATATACCTTTTAAAAGTACAAATCTAAGACATATATGGTTAAAACAATTTAAATTCTGAAAAGTGACATACTCATTTAGTATCTGTCCTCAGGATTGTTCTACAGAGAAGGCTGTACTGAACAAAAATATAGTGCATATTGTATTTCTGGTAATCTTAATTTAAATCATATGCCCCCTTGTTCTTCATTTGTCCCATATGTCTGTGGCTTGAATCATGTCAACTGGATTTCTATTTTCTCAGTGGAACCATTTCGCTCCTTATCCAAGGAGCTTCTTCAGTCTGAAGAAGCTCCTTGGATAAGGAGCGAAACGTTTCTACTGAGAAAATAGAAATCCAGTTGACATGATTCAAGCCACAGACTGTTCCACCTGGATGACTGAGAACCTTCATCGACATTTTGTCCCATATGGTTTCAAGATCCACTTGTTTTTTGCACTGTACTCATCTAGTTCTTGCAGAGAAAGCTTTCAATGGATGATGAAACAGGGTTTTTTGTTTTTCAGCCAGTTTGTCTCAGGACCTGACAGTGACCCTGAGACCTGGGAGAGGGTGAATGGCCCAAGATCACCCAGCTGGCTTCCATGCCTAAGGACTAGAACATGGGTCTCCTTCCTTCTTAACCACTACACCAAGCTGGCTGTCCTAGATCATATCCCCTGTAATATCTGAAATATATTGAAGTATACATAGCTATAGATACAGGGTTAGATTAAATTAATAAATGGGGGAAGGGTTGTAAATATCTGGACAGAACTAAGTTAGGAAAGGCTATGCTAAAGTATTGTGATATTATCACTAGACAGTGACAAAGGAATGATTTGTTGTCATTTTAATACAAACCAATGCAATTCACACTTCCAAATGCAATGTTTTGCTATTCCCCCAATTTTGTAATGCAGTTCTCTCTAATCTCAACAATCTAATCAGAACTGGGTAATACCTGAATGGGAGACAACCGGGAAATACTAGGTCTGTGGGCTATACCAAGAAATGTAGAGGGAGCTTGGGTAATAAAGGGGAAAATATGAAGAAAACTGTTAAAGTTATTCTATGTAGGATTCAAGCGAATGGATTCCTTCACTTTGAATTTCTAGCCGGTAAATTGGGATTTTTCCATTCCAACTCGCTGTAAGCAGTTTCCCATAACATTCTACCAGTAAAAACACCAGGTGTGATTTCGCTAGTCAAAACAATGTAGTGATAACAGTCCAAAATATCTTATTCTCATGGGAACAGTGTCCTGTAAGGGAGACAATGTGCAACACCGCCATCTCATGGCGGTTTATAGTACGTACAACTGTTACTACATTGTTAAGCTGAAAAATGGCCTAGCCCACATTAGCCAATCAGAATGCTGAAACATGTGAATAATCCAGCTATGAACTATGGGTACTCACTCACTCACTCTTTCTATGCTGCTTTTTGACTGCTATCTACATGTTGCCATGTACTTTGTTTCTGAACTGTAACTACGCCTGGTCTTTGCATAGACCATGATTTTTCTTTCCTCACATCTGTTGATGGAACTCTGCGTATGCTTTTTTTTTTTCTTTTTGCAATAATGCACTATACATCCATTATTGCCTTATGCTACCAATAAAGATATTGTTAGCCTTAAAACACGTTGTTTAGATTAATCTGCACCTGGAACCCCAAAAGCCAGCAACACCCCACAAAAACAAAACATGCAGAGACTAGCAGGTGATAATTAGATGACCTGAAAGAAATAACCTGAAGTGAACTCCAGCTGACCTGATGAGTTAGTGCAATCACCACAATCTCAAGATGACAAAAATTAGTTATCTGCTCTGAAGGTAAATATGCATATGCAGTAGGCAGGTGTAAGGAATCTTCTTGAAAATAAAGGTACACATGTTTATAACATAACCTTGCTCAGCTATTTTTTATTCTTTACTAATTCTATGACAATTGGTTAAATGAATATGTCAACTGGAAATATATATATTCTTGTTTCTACTCTAGTGACTTTTTCCTTTCTGGAAAAGTGCCCAGTGATCATTGTTCTATCATTGTTCTTTTTTTATGGAATAAAGGTTCGCCTGTTCACTCTCTGCAGATTGCCAATTATTTAATTTGGGGTATTTCCCAATGGAAGCAAAAGAAGATCCCCCAAAAAAGACAATGGCAAAAAAATATCACATTGTTGCCAAAAAAAACTACAAGAATGTGTCTAGAAAATCACCAGGTGTTGAGCTAGACTTGAAGGAGACTTTATATTTTATATAAACATTTTTATAATAGGAAAAACTGAATACAAACAAATGTATACTTTACAGGAAATTGCTTATAAAAAGGTCCATGGTAGGAAAGATATGTACAATAGGATTTTTTTTTCCATTTAAACCTTTATGTTTGTTTGTTTATTAAACAAACATAGCCACCAGACATTAAAACATGATCCAATTCACAATCAATTAAAAAAAATGTTGAGGCTCCTAAAAAAATCTCATCTAGCATCCATGCCCACACCAGAGCTCCCTTAACTTCCTGGCCCCAGTGCCTGGGGGAAAAGCCAGGTCCTCATAGCCTTCTGGAAGGCCATGAGGGTTGGGGCTATCTGTATCTTAGCGGGGGAACTATTCCACAAGACAGGCTCCATGACAGAGAACTGCTGACAGCAGTTTACAAGAAAAACACAAAGTTGACGTTAAAACTAGAAGTATCACTCTTGTCTGAAAAAAAGTGTTTGTAAAAGGCTTTTTTAAAGTCTACAGAGGTCAGTTCAACTCAGCACGAAGTTTGTTCCAGAATCTCAGTGATTGCAGAAAATCTTTTTTCCATGTGGCAGCTGTAAGCAAACTTCTCAGATTACCTCAGTAAGGAGGGTTAGGGAGGAAAAACTGCTCTTTCAGGTAATTTGGAACAAATTGTATATGGTTTTGATGGAAATATTGAACATTTCATTATTTTCACAAGTGTAATATGGTCTCCTTGAATTTTTCAGAGACCAATAGCTGTTGAGTTCTGTACTAATTTAATTTTAGGACTAGACACAAAGGCATAGCACATCAGTGTAATCAATGAAATTACCAACACTTGTACCCCTAGTTTAAGATTATTTCATCATCTTCTTTTAGAGCCATTAACCAGCTCAAAGTAATCATGAAGTACATCAAACCATATATCTATAGGCTAGACCAGTAAGTTTAAAAGAAATAAGGTACATACAAGGACTTTAAAAAGAATATTAGGAATAAAAAAGTTACAGCTAATGAGTCAGAATAAAGTCAGAATAAATTTAAAATTAAAACTAAAAAATGAGATAGGTGCCACTGAATAAAACAGTAAAACCTTGCAAGGGAGATGGGCGGGGAATAAATTGAAATAAATAATAAATAAATAAATAAATAAATAAATAAATAAATAAATAAATAAATAAAACCACCTACAAAGGATTCAAATCTCTGACAAACACAGTGAGAATATAAAATAAGAAACATTCCACCTAAAATCTAATAGAAAAAATAAATCTTTGACTTAATACTGAGAATAAGCCATATCTGGTTAACCATGCTCAATCAGATTTGGCTCCTGTTAGTTACCATACACCTTATTTTGTATCCAGCTGCACAGAACCTGGCTACATTGCATATTAGATTATTTATCAATAGAGATAGTGAGGTGAAAACAAAAAGATAAACCCTGAAGTAATATAATCCAAACTTCAAATCATGGAGTCTCTTAACCATTATCCATTTGTTAGTGTTTGGATTCAGCTGAAATAGGCTTCCCTTTCTATCTATCTATCTATCTATCTATCTATCTATCTATCTATCTATCTATTTATTTATCATATTTCTTTACTGCCCAACTCGTATTACAATGACTCTGGGCGGTTTACAAGCAAATTAAAATTAAAATATTGTTAAAAACAGATACAGTATAAAATATAAATACACATAAATATAAGAATATGAAATATAAAATCCAAGATGGTGGAATAATGGTGTCATCATTGGCCCCGTCAAGGTGCCAACCACCCCCATGATTGACTATCCCCACCCCACCCCAAGCAAGGTGGCACAACCAAGTCTTAACCCCCTTTTGGAAGGCCAGGAGAGTAGGGGCCTGCCTCACCTCTGGGGGTAACTTATTCCAGAGGGCGGGGGCCACGGCAGAGAAGGCCCTCTTCCTGGACCCTGCCAATCGACAATCTCTCATGCTACAAAAATTGCTACAAAAAAAAATTGTTTGCTGATAATTCAAGCTACAGCATGTGAGGGCATGGGCTAATTGTGCTGCGTGATTACCTAGCTGACAGCTAGTGTACAATTATTAGTCAAAGTTACAGAAGTTATGTAAATAGTGAGAAAAATGTTACTATGCTTATTAAATAGGTGGAGTCAGGAGCTAGTGGTTCTTTCTGAATAATTCTTCTGACAGGTTTCTGCAATGCTGAAACCTGTGCAAAGCCATCATTGCCCATAGCAACCGCTGTTTGGCTTTATTAAATTACTCATATTGTTCCAAAGCAGTAAAGATTAGGACAACCTATTATTTTCTTTGAGAATTTTATCCAGTGGCATTATACTTGACTTTGAAGGGATCCCTTTAAAGAGAGTGAATGTTCTTGTTTTAATCTTTAGTATGTTATTATAATCCTTTTGTTGTTGTTGTTTGCAATAATTAAAATAAAATTTTCAACTTGCTATAAATTTAGATTAATTTATAAATTTATAAAAGTCCTATAATAGCTGAGAAAAGCTAGAGATTCACAAATGTCTTATGAAACTTCAAACTTCTTTGTTTATTTTTAACACCTATCTCATTGATCTCTTGATCTGAAATATAAGAGACATTCTCACTTTCTTGTAACCCAGGTTTCCTCAGCTTAGTACCCTTAACTTGATTTGTTACCGCCCCTGTAAGAATTCTTTGTCCCAATATTTCGGAGGGATGCCAGTTTGGGGAATGCCACCTTGGGCCATAATATGAGCTACTGAGGTTGAATTTCTATTCTTACTGTAGCCTGGATATGTGCCTGCTCTATAAGTCTCAAGACCTTGCATGTATTGCTTTATTTATAATTATTAGGACCTGTAGGATCTATAGTCTCTGAATAAAGATAGTACTGTTGGCGTGATTTTAATTCCATTTATTTAATTTATACTGTTGGATGAATCCTCACATTTAGCTACTATCTCCCCCCTGCATGTTCAAAACTGACAACACCAGTATGTGAGGTGCTAAGAATAAAACGTCTGACAGTAGTGTTTAAAAACTTTTTTCTTGTAGGTGTGATTTCTTTACAGAAAAATATCTCATACCTGGGCATAAGGGAATCCTCAGAGTTGCCCTGGCTAGACAGAGGTGAAGATTCTATTTTAAGAACTCTGACTCAGTTTCAGAAGCATTTTTGTAATTTCAGTTGGACAAAGGTTATGGATACTTTTGAGACTTCCTTGGTTTTAAATGATTGGTTTTAAATGAATGGTTTATTTAATCTCACATTCAATGCATGGATGCTTCCCTGATGGTGACACAAATGCAGAAATATAAATTCTAGTTCTAATAGTCTAGAAAACAATTGTGCATGAATCTGTAGATGCTTCAGAGGAATTAATCTGGATATAAACATTCACTTGACATTGTAGTGGCAACCTGCGGAAGACCTTTGTATTTCGAGGAGTTAGGTGGCATGTTTTGATTTTCCTTCCCCACACCTAGGAGATCAGAGTTTATTTTGAGTTATACTGATGTTTAATTGGCTTGTTTTTATTTCTGCTTGGAATGGGAGGGAGAGAAGAAGAAGAATATACCCACTCCTCCAACAGCCCTCTAGAACATATCTTTGTGGGAAGTGGGGGGAGAGAAAACCCCCAGCTTGTTAAGTTTAAGCATAAGTTCACTCCTCCAGCCACCCCTCTAGTGGTTTGGAATGGAGGGGGATGATAAGAAATTGTTTATGCTTAGGCACGGGCTTATCTGATGGTTTCCCAGTCTATTGGAATGATGTCATAGACAGGTGCCGGGGCCCCAGAAGGAATCCCAGTCAAGGTCAGTCTGGGCTTGGTCACGGGGTTTGGAAGCCAGGCTTTGATAAAAGCCTTAGTATTGTCTTTGGAGTTTTGGGAGTCCGCACAGGCCTGAGTGCTGGGCGCTGTGAAAATTGCCACCTTGGGGTATCTCCGCTGTCCTTATTAGAGGGCTCCTGGCAGTCTATAGGAGATTAGGTATCACCTTGCTTGGTATGTATGTATTTCTTTCTGTATGCTATGCTTGTTATGCTTTGTAAACTGTGTTTAGACTGTGTTTAACTTTGTTTGTTTATAATAAAGCTTTAAGTTTCTTTATCCAGTGGTGTGCTATTATCTCTGGATCTAAAATAATCAATTGCCCTAGCCCCTGATCAAAGAGTGTTGGACTCTTGGCAACACAGACATTTTTGTGGGAGATTATCTGAGTGGCATTTTAATGGTGATGGGCCCTGAAAGAGGGGTGATAGGTGATCAGATTCCTCTTGTGATGGGGAGGGGGATGTAGAGAAGGAAGTGTGGGAAACCTTGTTAAGGGAGAAAAGAGGTTGGTTTTCAGTTTGTTGCTAATCCTCTTAACTCCTGAGTCTGGGAAATGGTATGAGATTGGGGTGACCTTGGTTTTAAGTTGGTAAAAGCCAGGTTCATCTGCTTTTCATCTGTAATAAAACCTCATTCATTCATGAGTTGGTGGTAGATCTTCTCCAGAATGATCTATCACCAACATGGCCCTTCAGGTCTCCCAACAACGCACCCATTGCCATAGTAATTGTGTCCATTCACCTTGCTGCTTTTTGTCCTCTTCTTCTCTTTCTTTTCACCCTTACTAGCTTTGTGGACTTCTCAAAGGAATTGAGTATTCACATGTGTCCAAAATAGCATTAAAGTTCAAAAGCATCAATATTCTTTCATTCCTGCTTCTTTAAAGTCCAACTTTCCATAGAGTGTCACAGGGACTATGATTGCTTACATGATTGTGATCTTTGTAGGTATAGACACATCATGACATCTGAATATTTTTTCCAAGGCCTTCATGGCTGCTCTACTGAGTGATAGTCTACAGCATATTTCTTGTTCCTGCTTGTTCCTTTACTGTTGACAGTTGATCCTAAAACTGTCTTCATTGTGTCTTCATTGTCAGTTCTAAGGCTGGTTGTTCTACTTGTTGTCAGTTTGATCTTCTTTATATTTAATTTCAGTCCCAATTTTGCACTGTGCTCCTTGACTTTTATTACTAGAGCTTGCAGATCCTTTGCATTTTAGGCTGTCTTCATAGTGTCATTACCACTAAGTAAGAGGAGAGTATACAGCCTTGACTCACTCCTTTGCCAGCCTGGAGCCAGTCTATTTCTTCATGTTCTATCCATACTGAGGCTTCCTGGAGTATATATAGGTTTCTCATGAGGGCAATGAGATGTCCTGGGATTCCCATTTTTCTGAGAACATTTTGCAGCTTGACATGATAGACACAATCAAAGGCCTTTCTATAATTATAATTGATGAAGCACATAGTGATTTCTTTTTGGTATTCTTTGGGTTTCTCAATTATACAGCATGCATTAGCAATAATGTCTCATATTCCTTGGCCTTTTCTAAAGCCAGCTTGAACATCTGGCATATCTAATCTGTGTTGGATGATCCTAAGCATTATTTTGCTAGCATGAGAAATTAAGGCTATTGTATGATAGTTTGCACACTCTATTAAGTCTCTCTTTTTTTGTTATTGGAATGTAGATTGACCTCTTCCAATCGGTTGGCCACTGTGTTATTCTCCAGATTTGCTGGCATAGCTTGGTTAGAAACTTTACTGATTATTCTTCTGTTGCTTGCTGTATTTCTGTGGGTGTTCCATCAGTTCCTGTAGCCTTCCAACTTGCTAATGACTGGAATGCTGCTCTAACTTCATCTTCTAATACTAGAGGTTCTTGTAAGTAGGGAATATCTTCTAAGGTATCCTGGATGTTGACATCTCTGTTATACAGTATTTCAGTATACTCCTTCCATCTTTGTTTGATCTCCTTTGAATCAGTTACTATCTGTCCACTGGTTTCCTTTAGCATACCAATTCAAGATTGGAATCTAACTTTTAATTATTGAGGACTTACTCCACCTCCTTGATAATTTTGGTTGACCTTTTCTGTCCTGAAACCTAACTGAATTCAAAATTGGGTGGCTAAACTATTAACTGGAAGATTATCATTTTAAGGAAGTAATGCCACTTGTGTTGTATGTCTATGAAGGTTCTCAGTCATCCAGGTGGAATTGTCTGTAGCTTGAATCATGTCAACTGGATTTCTATTTTCTTAGTGGAAACGTTTCGCTCCTTATCCAAGGAGCTTCTTCAGTCTGAGCAAAGTTGGTAAGGGAATCCTAAATATGTTCCTAGGTAGCTGTGTGACCTTACACCTGGGGCTAGGTCATGGTTATATTGAGATGTAATTTTTAAGTTCTTTTATCATCTAATGGAGGGTCGTTAAAATCACCATGCTGCTGTTGAGCTTCTGAAATGGTCTTAATCTTCCTAGGCACAGAAGACAACACGGGGAGGAAGATGGGGGAGAGTTTGTGCCTGAGGCCCCCACCTCTATTCAAGGAAGGATTTTCCAAGTTGGCATAAATGGATTCCTTGACCCCTCTCTCAAACCACCTATCTTCTCTGTCTAAAATGTGAACATTAATGTCCTCAAATGAGTGTCCTTTTTCTTTTAGATGAAGATAAACTGCTGACTCTGGTCCTGTGGTGTTATTTCTCCTGTGTTGGGCCATCCTCCTGTACATAGGTTGTTTGGTTTCTCCAATGTAGAGTTCAGAGCACTCCTCACTGCACTGGATTGCATAAACTACATTGCTTTTCTTATGTTTTGGAGTTTGATCTTTGGGGTGTACAAGCCTCTGTCTCAGTGTGTTGGTGGGTTTGAAATATACAGGTATGTGGTGTTTGCCAAATATCCGTTTTATCTTTTCAGACACGCCAGCCATGTAGGGAATGACCAGGTTCTTTCGTTTACTCTGAGTCTCAGCCCTATCTGTCGCTGTTTTAGGTCTGGTAGATTTAGATTTGGTGAAGGCCCAATTTGGATATCCACAGGCCTTCAGGGCTGTTCTCAGGTGCTGATTTTCATTCTTTTTGGAATCCATGGAGGTGGGGATGGTTTCTGCTCTGTGTGACAATGTCCTGATGACTCCTAGTTTGTGCTGCAGTGGATGGTGGGAGTCAAACATCAGATATTGATCTGTGTGTGTGGGTTTCCTGTAGATCCCTATTTCTAGCTTGCCACCGGTCCCAATGAGGACTTCACAGTCTAGGAATGCCAGTCTGTTGTCCTTGGTGTCTTCTCTGGTGAAGCTAATGTTGGCATCTATAGTGTTTATATGGTCCGTGAAGGCCTGTACTTCCTGGGCCTTGATTTTGACCCAGGTGTCATCCACATACCTAAACCAGTGGGTGGGCACCGTTCCCTGGAATGTGTTGAGTGCTTTCTTCTCCACTTCTTCCATGTATAAATTGGCCACAATGGGTGACACAGGAGAACCCATGGCACAGCCGTGTTTTTGTCTGTAAAAGTCACCTCTGTATGTGAAATAAGTGGTGTTAAGACACAGGTCCAGAAGATGGCAGATCTGGTTTGGGTTGAGATGGCTTCTCCTTTCCAGGGTGCTGTCCTCTTCTAGTCTCTTCCTGACAGCGGATAGAGCATGAGTGGTGGGGATGCTGGTGAAAAGGGAGGACACATCAAAGGAGACCATAGTTTCATCTGTATCCAGTTTCAGGATCTTTGCTTTGGAAACAAATTCTTCCGAATTATGGATGTGGTGTTCAGAGTGTCCAACTAGAGGTGCTAGTATGGTAGAGAGGTGTTTGGCAATGTTGTATGTTACCGAATTGATGCTGCTGACTATGGGTCGGAGGGGTGTTCCTTCCTTGTGGATCTTAGGAAGTCCGTAGATGCAGGGGATGGCTTCTCCAGGATACAGACGGTGGTAGGTAATCCTATCGATGGAGCCATCATGTTCCAATTGTTTCAAACTGTCTATTGCCTTTTTCTTGTAATTGTTGGTGGGGTCTCTTTTCAGTTTTTCATATGTATGGTGATCCTCCAAAAGTGAGGTAATTTTATTGTGGTAGTCTGCAGTGTTTAGAACCACTGTACATCTTCCTTTGTCAGCAGGTAAAATGGTGATGGTTTCATCTTTGCTGAGGGCTGTCAGGGCTCTCCTCTCTTGGACGGTAAGGTTGGGGGGAGGAGGTTGAGCACTGGACAGAGCTGCAGATATTTTAAGCCGGAGTTGTTCTGCTTCTTCAAAAGGTAGGTGGTTGTTGTGGATGGCAGATTCTGTGGCTGTAATGAGCTCCACAACCGGAACTTGCTTGGGAGTGATGGCAAAATTAAGACCTTTGGCTAGGACATCTCTCTCTGGTTGGGTAAGTTCTCTGTCTGAGAGATTTTTCACCCACATGTTCTGCAGAACAACTCCGGCTTAAAATATCTGCAGCTCTGTCCAGTGCTCAACCTCCTCCCCCCAACCTTACCGTCCAAGAGAGGAGAGCCCTGACAGCCCTCAGCAAAGATGAAACCATCACCATTTTACCTGCTGACAAAGGAAGATGTACAGTGGTTCTAAACACTGCAGACTACCACAATAAAATTACCTCACTTTTGGAGGATCACCATACATATGAAAAACTGAAAAGAGACCCCACCAACAATTACAAGAAAAAGGCAATAGACAGTTTGAAACAATTGGAACATGATGGCTCCATCGATAGGATTACCTACCACCGTCTGTATCCTGGAGAAGCCATCCCCTGCATCTACGGACTTCCTAAGATCCACAAGGAAGGAACACCCCTCCGACCCATAGTCAGCAGCATCAATTCGGTAACATACAACATTGCCAAACACCTCTCTACCATACTAGCACCTCTAGTTGGACACTCTGAACACCACATCCATAATTCGGAAGAATTTGTTTCCAAAGCAAAGATCCTGAAACTGGATACAGATGAAACTATGGTCTCCTTTGATGTGTCCTCCCTTTTCACCAGCATCCCCACCACTCATGCTCTATCCGCTGTCAGGAAGAGACTAGAAGAGGACAGCACCCTGGAAAGGAGAAGCCATCTCAACCCAAACCAGATCTGCCATCTTCTGGACCTGTGTCTTAACACCACTTATTTCACATACAGAGGTGACTTTTACAGACAAAAACACGGCTGTGCCATGGGTTCTCCTGTGTCACCCATTGTGGCCAATTTATACATGGAAGAAGTGGAGAAGAAAGCACTCAACACATTCCAGGGAACGGTGCCCACCCACTGGTTTAGGTATGTGGATGACACCTGGGTCAAAATCAAGGCCCAGGAAGTACAGGCCTTCACGGACCATATAAACACTATAGATGCCAACATTAGCTTCACCAGAGAAGACACCAAGGACAACAGACTGGCATTCCTAGACTGTGAAGTCCTCATTGGGACCGGTGGCAAGCTAGAAATAGGGATCTACAGGAAACCCACACACACAGATCAATATCTGATGTTTGACTCCCACCATCCACTGCAGCACAAACTAGGAGTCATCAGGACATTGTCACACAGAGCAGAAACCATCCCCACCTCCATGGATTCCAAAAAGAATGAAAATCAGCACCTGAGAACAGCCCTGAAGGCCTGTGGATATCCAAATTGGGCCTTCACCAAATCTAAATCTACCAGACCTAAAACAGCGACAGATAGGGCTGAGACTCAGAGTAAACGAAAGAACCTGGTCATTCCCTACATGGCTGGCGTGTCTGAAAAGATAAAACGGATATTTGGCAAACACCACATACCTGTATATTTCAAACCCACCAACACACTGAGACAGAGGCTTGTACACCCCAAAGATCAAACTCCAAAACATAAGAAAAGCAATGTAGTTTATGCAATCCAGTGCAGTGAGGAGTGCTCTGAACTCTACATTGGAGAAACCAAACAACCTATGTACAGGAGGATGGCCCAACACAGGAGAAATAACACCACAGGACCAGAGTCAGCAGTTTATCTTCATCTAAAAGAAAAAGGACACTCATTTGAGGACATTAATGTTCACATTTTAGACAGAGAAGATAGGTGGTTTGAGAGAGGGGTCAAGGAATCCATTTATGCCAACTTGGAAAATCCTTCCTTGAATAGAGGTGGGGGCCTCAGGCACAAACTCTCCCCCATCTTCCTCCCCGTGTTGTCTTCTGTGCCTAGGAAGATTAAGACCATTTCAGAAGCTCAACAGCAGCATGGTGATTTTAACGACCCTCCATTAGATGATAAAAGAACTTAAAAATTACATCTCAATATAACCATGACCTAGCCCCAGGTGTAAGGTCACACAGCTACCTAGGAACATATTTAGGATTCCCTTACCAACTTTGCTCAGACTGAAGAAGCTCCTTGGATAAGGAGCGAAACGTTTCCACTAAGAAAATAGAAATCCAGTTGACATGATTCAAGCTACAGACACTTGTGTTGTATTTAAATAAGTGAGTTGGGGCCAGATTATGTGAAGATCTGTGTCCTTTCATAGCGCTTCGGATTCAAAGGAAAATGGTGTTTCACAGTGCATAGGATCCTTACATAGCACTTGTTGGTAATTCTTTAATTCTTTTAAGTAGCTGTAAATTTTCTGAGATCATCTGGCTGCCCTCAGCTGCTTTTAGTAACATACTTTTAAAAAATGGCACATTTAATTTCAGGAGTTGTCAACAAGTGGTTTGTGCACACCTCATCTGTGCTCCAAAGCACCTTCTTCTCCAAATCTGAAGTGCTGCACAGCCCACGGGTGAAAGCAGAGCTTTCCAGGCTCCAACCAAAACCTTCAACAATGGCTGAATTCAAGTTGGGAACAGAAATGGAAGAGGAGATGGTTTAGTAGCAGCAGCCACAGCAGCAGCTCCTCCCTGTGTATTGCTTCACACGCTAGCCAGAGAATAACTGCATTGCTTCATGAGCCCAAGTTAAACAGCCCCCCCCCCTTTTCTGCACCAGTCCATTATCAACAGGAATGGCCCCATGTGGACTCTTTTGCCTGAACAATTCCTTCCTCTTCTGGCATGCCAGGGGAGTTCTCAGGCATCACCTTCTGTGATCTAGCACCACATTTGACCCTCCAGCCGCAGCCCCATTTCACGCTTTCCCAGATCAGTGGAAGACCCAATGGCTGCAGTTGCACAACAAACAAGGTTGCCCAAAGACCCACAAGGTGGACCTAGCAATGAAGTGAAGCCGCCTTTTAGGGAAAACAGAGTGATTGGCAATCTGTATATCTTTCTTGTTATGAGCAACTCAGGTTTTTGCTGTTTAAGTGCACATTTCAGGCCACTTAAAAAGGACAAATACTGAGTGGTGTTCTGAACAAAGTTATCTTATTTTTGCATGATAATTTAATAATTATTTCAGCGCTTTAAAATCTTCACTTTTACATTTTTGCTAGTGGTTTAATTTGATTTATTTCATGCTGCATTGTTTTAACACTTTGCTGTTTGATTTATCCTAGTGCCATTTATTATCATTGTTGGATTATATTATGTTTTTAATTTACCTACATATAAGTATTATAGAGTGATCTAAAAATATAGTAAATAAATAGATTTTAGAATTTAGGAAAAACATGTTAATATTACATCTCTTACTTATACAGTATATTATATGGTAAAGCCATATGAATCTCTGTGTTTTAAATCTTCATATCAGCCATGAGGGCATGTTATTTAATTAATTAATTAATTAATTAATTTTTATCACGCCTTTATTATTTTTATAAATAACTCAAGGCGGCGAACATACCTAATACTCCTTCCTCCTCCTCTTTCCCCCACAACAACAACCCTGTGAGGTGAGTTGGGCTGAGAGAGAGTGACTGGCCCAAGGTCACCCAGCCAGTTATAAAAAAGTCACCCAGTTATAAAGTATTTGTTGATATTGATATTAATTGGGAGGTGCATACACAAAGAGATTGTCCCCACAAACACAGTTTGGAAGTTCTGACTGTGAAAGCAGGTACAGTAGAAGTGTTTGTGTATGTGTTTATGAGGGAGGGAGGGAATGAAGGAGATGGCTTGAGTTGGATGGATATGTATTAGAAATGCAATCTTTGTGTAATAATTGTTCTCTTAGTAATAAGAATTTTAGAGAGAATGATTTACTCAGGAATACTTCTGAATATTTATTTAAAGACTTGTGTAGATTCTTGCTATATATTGCTAAAAGGGACAACATTAATTGTTCTTGGTTTTTAATCTTCAGACAGTGATTCATAGATAATAAATCTATGAAACATCTATTTCGTGCAACCATATTTACATAAAGACTAAAACTAGGTTGGGAAGGAAAATAACATACTGAATTTACCACTACAACAGCCCTCTATTTCCTTTTCAATTTTTTAGCTCATGTAGACACTTAAAATTAGTTTGGGTATAGCTTGCATGGGCCACCTGCAAAATGTTTTATAGGGAAAGAAAGAATTCATCTTCCATCTTTACAGTGTAGTCACTAACATCTGTTTATGACTTACATATTAAGGATGTTTATGACTTACATCCATTCTGAAGTTGGGTTTATGACAACAGAACCATAAGCAGGTTTCACAAGAGTCTGGGCTGAAATTAAAACTAAGTGCCTTTATGTAAGTGTGTGTTTATATATGAAATCACATATGCTGGCAATAGATATATTGCCATTTTTCTAAGATAAATTGTCATAGGTGCCATAGGTCAGTGACTGAAAAAAAACATCCTTTGCATGAGATAAAGTCACTAGCACTCAATCTTAAATCCTAAAGCTACGCTGTTTATCAGAGTGTACCGGACTGGGATCAATGAATCACTGATCTGAATTACTTGAATGATATTTCATAAATTTTGAATGTTACGTATTTGGAGGATAAAATAATATCCATTTAAGACACTACAAAACCTGATAAAGATATTATTAAAATTATTTGATAATGACATTAAACACCAGCCCAGGAGTTTTGCTTGCTTGTCTCCAGGTAAAAATAAATCAAGGAGATGGCATTAATATCTTGTCCCAGTGTCTAGAAGCTGTTAAGAGTCTGGGTGAGACAAAACAGGGTGAAGTTGATTTTCAGCAAGATGGAGCTGCTGTTTGTTCACCAAAGACTTCAGCTTTGCTTTGATTATCTGGATTGTATAGATGTCAGCTGCAGGGCGGAAATGCTGATATTCCTGCTGTCGAGTTTGACGTTTTAATGATGTGTGCTTTTTCATTTGTTAAAAAATAAAACTCTCTGTAAATTCAATCCAGACAACTACGTTACTCAGCACTCATGCTAAAATGTCCTAATATAATGACTTTCTTATCATAATTAGGAATTGGAAGGAATGGTGAAACTGCTGCAAATTTTTTTTAGACTTGTGCAGTTGACTAAAGACTGCAGCTAATTTATTTTCAAAAAAATGAGCTAAATTAATTAGTGAACAGGAGCATCTTCCATAGGACAGTGGTTTTTCTGTTTCGTTTTTTATAAAAACTAAAGGGAAACGTGATGACAGAAATTTATAAAAAAGGGTAGAATATCTAGATAAGAATGTACTCACTTCACTCAAAGTGCTGAAGTTGATACTTCTGTTAGTAAATTTTTATTAAAAGGTGAACTGAGCTAAAGAATGAACCATCTGTATTCAGAAGATACTACCCTCTTTGTAGCCTTTAACATAAATCCACATTTAAAAAAAAACATAAATCCATATTAAAAAAAAAGATCTATCCATAGTGATTAGATCATCTCCTGTCACTGTTTCGCTGCAGCAGTGTATTGCCTTTAAGCATAGAGTTTAGCTATCAAGCTACCCCAGTGCATCTGTCTGAGCACTCTAGAGAAAGGATGAGAGAAGTTAGATGGGCCTATAGCTATTCCAGCACTGCAGTATATTTGTATGATCTATCTTACGCCACTTTTTAAGGTTTTGCACTTTCTATCTAGCTTGCAAATTTGTTCAGACATCTTGGAAAAATCAATTTCTTTCCCTTGCTTTTAATGCTTTTCTATCCAGTATGGATCAATTTCTCCCTAAGGAATAAATTGAAGATAGAAGTTTAAATGACTTAACTTGTGCTTAGAGCAGAATGGCAAGAATTACAAATGAAGAAACATTTGTATGAATAAACTTTTGCCTTGTTTTTTACCAACTAAATATGCTTTTTACAAGAAGAGAGCAAAAAGAAAAACAGAGAGTAGTGCCAACAAATTAGAAATTAGAGAAGATTTTATCTGCTAAAATATTCTGTCTTCTATTTAATCATACTTGTTAATGTGCTAAGACATAATACTGAATTATTAGTTTGTTTTTCTATCTATCACACATGAAGTTATTGCAAGCTTAAAAAGCTAACTTTGATCACCCTGAGGAAATGAGCTGTTAAACAAGCCTAATTAGACTCCAGATGCATGAGCTATGTGACCTAGTTTGCTCTCTGAGTCAGCATTGATCCAACTCTTTCATATGTTTTCCCTCTGACTATTGGCTTTAAACCAAGAATGGGTGAATCTGTCCATTTCCACTCAGATTTTCATTTCCCTAACAGTTTGCTCTGGCCTGGTTCTGCAGTTAGGAAATCTGATTCTGTTTTTCAAATATACAAAGAATTTAATATAATTTAATATAAAGGTAAAGGTTCCCCGCGCACATTTGTGCAGTCGTGTCCGACTCTAGGGGCCGGTGCTCATCTCCGTTTGTTAGCCGAAGAGCCAGCGTTGTCCGAAGACACTTCCACGGTCATGTGGCCGGCATGACGCATGTGGAACGCTGTTACCTACCCACCGAAGTGGTACCTATTAATCTACTTGCATTTGCATGCTTTCGAATTGCTAGGTTGGCAAGAGCTGGGGTGAGTGCGGGAGCTCACTCCGCACGCAGGGGTAGGGATTCGAACCTCCGAACTTGCGATCTTCCAATCGACAAGCCTGGCATCTTACCCACTGAGCCACCATGCCCCATATAATTTAATATACTGTAACAAAATTTTTGTGCACCTTCAGGTAGCAAAATGCAATGCAGAATTCTTAACTGTGTTCTGTTTGAGGAAGTACAAATTAAATGAGTGAATACAGAAATTTAGACCAACCAATTTCTTCTTCAACTCTATTAGTAACTTATCTCCAGAGCCAGAGCTGACCTATTGTCTCGAATAAAACCCATAATTAACTATTTCAGCTCATAAAGACAGCTATTCCTAGTAGATTTACAAAGAAATCAGGTTATGACTGAGGCTAACATCTGCACAAAGTAGCTTAGTCTAGGTGTCCCTGACATTTAGAGTTGTAATAAGTTTTGGATAGTCTTGCAGTATGGACACCTTAGGGGACACAATCAGTTACAGAACGCGTATCTGTCCAGTTTTCTAGCTCCTCCTAACAGTGTTTACCATTGTCCTTTTTCAGGGCATGTAAACACACATCCAGAGTACTAGCTATCATTTCTATAAAATAAATTTACAGGGGCCATTTTGGGGCTCAAAAGAATTTCTTGGAAATGAAAATAATGCTGGAAGGTGGCACTTTGTCTTGCAGCATGCTAGCTTCCCACTTTTTAAAAATTAACATTAAAAAAAAGTCAAGTGCAGTAGGGAGCCTGGCAGATGCTATGGAAGGTGTCTGAGGGGACATTGGCATCTCCAGGCCACATATTGGGCACCGCAATGTAACACTTGAGATCTATTGGTTATTCTTTGCAGGGCATATGTGGGTTGACTGTAGTTTTCAATGGATAGCACTACCAGAGACATATGCAATACAGTATTCAAATTCCATGTTACATTCATTCTCAGTCTAGCTTGAAGTTCTTCTTACCTAAATTATTTTTTATTGTTGAAAAAGCCTGGCAGTTTGAATAGAGCAATGTTCTCCACTTAATTTGAAGGATAGCGTAGAAGGTTTTAAGGTAGTGTACAGAATTCTACCTTCCACTACTTCACTATGATTTCACATTGTCTAATAGTATGGACAACTTTGTGGGAAATTGGAAGAGGGAAACTGAGGGAAATATTAATAAATACAGTCCACACAGCCAAGATTAAATGAGCATTGGCTTAAAATGTTTGTAACTGCAAATGAAAAGAGTTGTGGATTAAATAATATTGCAAATAAAAGTAGTTACCGTCTGTGGTATCTCTGTTCAAGACCTTCCAGTTGACTAATGTCTGGGCTTTTTTATGAGAACTGGAAATAATAAAGCAATTGCAGGAACAGCTAGAGTGTCCAGAGGGGTGATGGCAGGGGTGAACTTTTTTTAAAGAATCAATTTGGGGGTACTCTTAGACCCAGCCTGATCAACTAGCCCTTGATGCTGTATATAGTTGTAGCTTTCCATTGATGTGGCTTCTGCCCACCAGAAACAGTTGGACAAGGAAGAAATAAAAAAGCAAGACAAAAGATTGAAGGATTAATTGAAAGGAATTAATTAATTAATTAATTAATTAACTAATTGAAATGAATTGAAATTCAATTCAATTCAATTCAATTAAAGGATTAATTGAAATTAACTGAAAGGATTAATTGAAGGTGCCAGTTTAATTTATTTTATCTCCAGTTAAAATAATACTAAGTTGCCATCTGGAAAGAACTTCTGATTCTGGCTGGATTAAGTAGGACTAAGCTTGTTGGATCAATGTTCTTCCCTAGTTTAAAGAAGTTTCACCTGCGGTTAAAGAGGCTAAACCTCTCCCTGCGTTGAGTGAGGTACATGAATGTCCGGACTAATCAACTGTAAGAAACTTCACAGTACAAATGAAAAAGTAGGTAGTCGGTAAAACTGCCCATTAATAAGCCTGTTGATAAAGGAGAGAAAACTGTAACTTTAGTTTTGATGATTGAGTAAGCTGTCAAAAAGAAGTAACTGCAAAATTCAGGTTCCTACTGATATATAAAATTCATAAGGATCCTTCTCTTAATTCCTTTGACATAAACAACTTGTGGCAAATTCACATATATTTAATTACAATCAATCTCACTGTGGAAATGTGTTTAGTGAAGAAGCCTTCTGGGATGAACTGACAAATAAAGCTGGTACCTTCTTTTTTCTATCCTGATTTTCATTGCTTTTCTGGTAAATGAGCCCTATGAAGGGGCCACATTATCACTAGTTTTAGGATATTTCTTTTGTAACCCAATTCTCTTCACGGGTTGTTGTGTACTCTTCATGCAAGAGGCAGCACCATGTTTGAGGGAGTCTGAGGAAGGTGCTCTACAGCCTGAGTGCTTCCTTTTTGGCCTCCCTGTGAGATTGCCAGGGTGGTAAGATGGGCAGTAGGTAGTAATGAAGGACAAAAGGTAGTGCAGAACCCAATATTCTGAAGAAAGTACTAGATAAAGTAGCAGAAGCAACCACCTTCTAGTGTCCCCTGAATAGTTTGGGAATCTATATTTGAGTTCAGAAGCATTTTGGGAAAGAGATGATGGTGTAAATATTGGCAAGAGGACATGTGTCTCCTGCTATTTGTTTGAAGTACTACTTTCTAAAAAGATGCTTTAATAATGCTGCAAGGATTAATATATAAGACCTTCCCCATATCCTTTCCACTTTTCTACAAAATGGGCAAACTCTCTTCTCCCTTCCTCCCATGCATTTATATATGATCTTTCAAACTAATATTATCAAATGGTGTACAATTAAAACATATGTTATTCAGTTTCAGTAAAAATATAAAAGAGTTTTAAAATTTAAAATATTAAGTTATATAAAGTTGATTAATAAGTTGATGGTGAGCCTGCAAGATGGTTGTATGACATTGAATAACTGTTGTTCTCCTGCATTCTGGGGGGAGGGATTATGCTTTTTATTTATGTTTATGTGTTTTATGGCTTTAATTGTTAATATGTTTGTTCGCCGCCCAGAGTCACATTTTGTGAGATGGGCGGCTATATAAATCTATTAATTAATTAATTAATTAATTAATTAATTAAAACCTATGGCTGTGAGTAATAGAACAGTGCTATCAGGAGATACATGCCAAAATGAATATGAATGTATTCAACATATGACTAAATTGAAATAAAGTTGCCTTATCTTTAGGAACTAGCTGTCCTGGTTGATACCAAATAATACCAAATTCACAGGGCACATCCAGGAAGGCCTTTGTTGATAATTACTGGGATCACATAGGTCTTTCCAAGGGAACTAATTGTTCTACTATATTCTGGATTGATCATATGCTACTGAGTAGTGACTTTGTTCTGAGCACCACTTTTAAGAAGGATTCAGAGAAATTGAGATAAATCCAATGAATGGCAACAAAAATGATCAGGAGGATTAGAAACTAAGTCATATGAAGAAAAAGAAGCTAGACACGTTTAGCCTTGAGTAGAGACAACTTAGTGGGGATGTGGTAGCATTCTTCAAATATCTGAAAGGACTTCACATACATTACCTGTCTTTTATCATTCTAGGGAACAAGACAGAGAATACTACATTTAAGTTACACAAAGGCACTTTCCAAATAATATTAGAAAAAACTTCTTAATAATAAGACTAGTTTAACAGTGGAGCTACCTGAGGGGAAAAATATTATTCCTGGTTCACAGATACAACTTCTAAAATGTTTACAGGAGATGTCTGAGTATTGCTGTGGAACTTGCATGCAGATCTTGCTTCACATATACAGTATTTAGCTGTTTATTTATAAATGTCAAGTTAATTATAAATCTCCAATACATTATTACCGCAAAATGGTTGACCTTGTGAAAGGCTGCCTCCTGGAACTTCCTACCGCTTTCTGTAAGTGGTGAGTGCAAAACAATAATGATTGACTCAGCACTGCCTGTGAAGTTTTATTAATAGAGTTGTACAGATAATCTTTACCTGAATGATAAAAGAATGGAAACCAGAATAATCTTGAAACAGCATTGCAGTGGGTTTATAATGAATAAGTGTCTCACAAGGCAAGAGCGATTGGAATGGATGTCAAATCATATAAAGTGTTTGCACAGCAGCATGTAGGAAGAAAAATAGCCATTCTACAGAACAGAATATGACTTTGGTTTTAGAAATTAGAGATTTCAAAAATCACTGTATGAAAACAAAGAACTTGAAACCAGAGAAAGGCAGTCTGAAGATACAAATGGTAATTTATGCAGGCAAAAACTCCTTAACTGAACATTGTGTAATATTATAGGAAAAGAATGGCTATTCAGAATATTTAATTTGGTTTTCCAGAAATTATTTAACATATATCTTTCTGTATCATCTCTTAAAGACTATTGCAATAGTAGGAGGTAGTTGTTACCAAAATAGAAACAATATAAGATTACCAAATTAGGAAATTTCATCTTGACTTCAATGGCCACCTATTTAAACAAGACTAATTGTGACTTTTCTGACAATATGTACTGTTCCTACTAAGACTAGACACAGGAAGTGATGAGTAAACAATCCTTTATTTATCAAAGCTTGGAGGAGCGGTCCTCCGCAGAGATGGGATCTGGCGCGGCAGCAAGGCAAGGTCCCGAGGCGGGGTCTGGCGCGGTAACAGGGCAAGGCATGGGGTGCAGGTCCGGTGCAGCAGCAAGGCAAGGTTCAGAAGCGGGATCCAGCACGACGGCGAGGCAGGGCTCCGAGGTGGGGTCCGGCACGGCAGCAAGGCAAGGCTCGGGGTCTCGACTCTTCTCGGCGGGAACAGGCATCAGCGTAGGGCTACGTGAATAGTTGTCTCTGGCAACCTGGTCTCCTTTCTGGCGCTTTTTAGCTCCTCAATTTTCCCTCCATTTCTGGGAAAGACCCAATCACGCCTCTCGCTGCTCAGCCTGTCTCTCCGCCCTCCTTTCTCGCACGCTGATAGGTGGCGGTGAATCCGCCCTTGACCTTCGCCAATCGGCGGCTCAGGATCTTGCTGCCCAAAGCTCTGTGCTGCTCCACCCCCTGATTCGATTTTCACATCCTTTTCAACAGTCGGCTCCCCCTCCTCCACCTCAGACTCAACCTCCATCCTGACACAATATCAGGAAAAGTTGAACAGCAGATTTCTGAAGCTGAAAAAACTGCATGCATGCATCATTCCAGAGAACTTGGATAAAAGAATTAAATAAAATATTTAATTATATACTGAAAATATGCATTTTTCCCACATGATAATTTTAAGATCTACTAGCTGACCATTAAATTATATAAACGTATTTCTCAGGGATCCATTTCAAGGATCCAAGCAAATGCTTGTGTAGTGATTATTTCTTCTTAATTAGACTGTTTTATTTGATTCTTTATTTGAATCCTTTACAGAAACATGTCCCATCACAAAGAATATTATTGGAACTGGATCACACATAATCAAATCAAATCTTTATTACGGTCATAGACCAGCGTATGGATCACACATAGATTATCATACTTGAGTAGATAGAGGCTGCAGCATCAAGTTGTATGAATAATATTTCATAGACTAGTGACAAATGGAGAACATTAATATTGTCCATGGTACTTTTACTCATGGCGATTCCAAGATAGATGTTTCATATAATCAACTGCAAGCAATAGGATGAAAATTTGAGTCATATCTTTTAGAGCTTTGTGAAGCTTCAATTTGAGATTTGGTATGAAGTTAATTCAGCTGAATCTCTGAATCACCTTGGATTCCTGAATTGGATTGAAAACTCTATCTTCTAGATCTGATTCTAATTGACTTGACAGTCTACAGACTGATGATTCAAATCAGAACAGAGCAGATCTATATAAGCTGACCCTCAATCAGAAGAGATCAACATTTTAATCCAGTGATTATCATTTTCATCTCCTATACCCTGCATTTTAGGATACTGGTTATCTCTAAAATGGCTTACAAATAGCAGAGATGGAATGCCATTATTGCCTGTCAGTGCTGCCTCACTGCCCTCTGATAGGATCCCTTCTTTCCCTTCTGTCAAAATGTTGTGTGCAACCCTGTTGGAAGTAAGCGCTGTGGAGTTAAGTGGTATTTTCTTCAAAAAAGTAGTATACAAGCTCACCTATAATTTTCCTTTGGTTGGTTTCCAGTGTATTCATCCTGTGCTTGGATTCAGCTGGTTTAGGGAAATTCTAGTGTAATCACCATTCACTCTCTTACTTGTTAACAGTATTAACAGAAAAAACCACAACGATCCAAAACAGTTTCCCTTCTGAATAAAAAATTATTTTTGTTACCTTTAAAAGAGTATCTGCTGTGTGTATGCCTGGTAGCACGTTGGAATAAACTCCCTGCTTATCTCACGGGACCCTTGTAACGACGGAAGAGAGATGGAACAAGAATTAATTACACCAGTTACATTAATGATGCAGTTTGAGTGTTACGACTAAACTGTCTTTCAGACTGCACTTCATAGCTTTTGTTTAGTATGCTCTAAAAAATTAACACTCTACTCTTCCCAAGTTTTCTAGTACAAAAAATTATATTACTCATTTTAGTATTTGGAAAGCACTCTTAATGAAATATACTAAATTAGGAAATACAGGTGTTATGTTGTTTTTCTCTTGTATATCCATGCTGTTATGGGTTTGTAGCTGTTGTTTTTGCTGGTAAAGTAGCTTTTCATTATTTCTCTTTGGCAGAATGATTTAGCTGACATGGAGGAGACAGTGTTAAATGCGTGTTTATTTATATTTATCTAAACTTTGTTCCTTCATGCAGCAAGCTATTAATCTTCTAAGACGATGATCCTTTCTTCTTGTCCTAAAGTAGCTGCAGTTCTTATAGATAAGCCAACAATGTACAAAAAATTGTAAGCCTAATGCATCATTTCCCCATTTTTGCTTATTTGTGGTTCTACACTCATAAACATAAGAATGTACAGTGCTCTCTGAAAACATTATTTTTATATCCCTCCCTTTGAATTATTGAGGAAACTATAAATTAGAAATTTATATTTTCTCCTTCCAGCATTTCTGTTTTTTGTATATATGCAGCTGTTCCTTCTTTTTTCAGTAATGCCCAAATATTGTCTTAAATTTGCAAACGTGCCTTTGTTAAAGCTTTAAGTGAACTGATGTTGGGGCATTTGTTTGTTAAAACAGAGGGTCACATCTATCATTGTAATGCATGGAATTCTAATATTTGTAGAATCAGGGTAATTTGCCTCTATGAAATATTTGTCATATTAATAATATAAGCAGGCACATTTATGGAAATAAATAATTGAGACAATTTTGCTTGAACTGCATATATCCCTCCAGTGATTTCACACATAACACTTTTTTTCTTTTACTGATTGAAATTTTCTTAAAAGTTCACAAAACATTAAGAAAATCCTAGTAATTTTACTCTTCAAGAAAATCCATTCTATGTTTATAAAATAGGAGTTTTTAAAATTCTCATTCATAATAAGGGTTTATGTAATAACTTGATAAACAGCAAGCCATATTACATTCTACTTAATATTCCTGGACAGAGTATTTCTGTCTTAAAAAAATAAAGAGACCTATACCAGCAGAGGAGAGTGTGTTGGAGAATATGAATAGCATGTGTGAGAGAGACAGAATATGAATAAGGCAGAAGCTTGTGTAAAGAGTTTGTGTCTGCATAAGTGAGTGGAATTCTTGTAAAAGTCAAGGCCTCAAGTAACCTTGTTCAGAGGTGCTAATGGTTAGGACTCAGTTTGGTTTATATTGAGGACCTTTCATAATGTTATATGTCTTCCTGCTCAAGATTAAAAAAAAAAGACAAGGTACCAACAGTCTTTGATTTAAAATAAGGATTAAGGGACTTACATATTCTCTTAAGAGAAGATTTAAAGTACATATGCAATCACTCATATGCCAGAAAGCATAAAAATTATAGGTTAAGGTGCTAACTTTCAGAGCCACATAATAAATAAATTTATTATTTAGTAAAACAGGCATTTTAAATTCAGAACAGTTTATTATGAAAACCAATTATTTATTTTTATTTATTTATTTATACTGATATTTATACCCCGCCTATCCCCTCCCTAATGGAGGACTCTAGGCGGCTTCCATGCATATACATTTTCAATTTATACAATCATCAAATTTAACAGTGTATTAACTGCGCGTAAGGGAAAGGGGTAAGGGAACCGACTGTTCTAAGGCTCCGGACTACATATCCCAAGATGCCTTGAGCTGGCTGCTGATGTCCTTGTAGATGTTACTTCCGGGTCCGTCGTAACCGCCGCCATTCGATCTTTCCTCCGATCTTTTTCCTCTGGTGGAACCGACTCCCGACAGGACGCCAGCAAATTTTCCCACTTAAGGTGGTACCCATTTATCTACTTGCAAAGCTTTCGAACTGTTGGGTTGACAGGAGCTGGGACTAGCAATGAGAGCTCACCTCGTTGCACGAGGATTCAAACTGCCAACCTTCTGATCGGCAGTCTACAGCTCAGCGGTTTAACCCGCTGAGCCACCGCGTCCCTAATTATTGAACTAGCACTAGGGAGATCCTAGTCTAACTTCAGCCGTGGAAGCTCACTGGGTGTCTTTAGACCAGAGCTTTCCAAACTTTTCATGTTGGTGACACACCTTTTAGACATGCATCATTTCGCAACATAGTAATAACAGGGCTCTCCGCCCCCCGGCCCACGCGATTGGCTCCCGCCTGCAAACCTCACCCCCTGGCCCACGCAATTGGCTCCCGCCTGCAAACCCCACCCCCGGTCCACGTGACAGGCAGGGCAGGGCAGGGCAGCATAGCCACAGTGAGGGGCCGATCGGCGGGGGCTGGCTCAATTGCGGGGCAGAGAGGCAGCGGTGCTTACCGGCAGTGGGACTCCAATGGGGACTCTTTGGCGGCGGCGGGCATCTGCGCTGCTCATCCCACCTCTCTGCTTTCCTTTGGTACGCGCTGATTGACGGGGGTGCCTCTTCTTCCGGTTCCCCGCCAATCAGTGCTTCTGGGTCTGGCGACACACCGAAACACTGCCGGCAACACAGTAGTGTATCGCGACACACAGTTTGGAAAGCTATGCTTTAGACCAGGGGTGGGCAACGTCTGGCCCACGGGCCGTATAAGGCCTGTGAAAGCAATTGGTATGGCCCGCGGCGGCGGCGGGTGTAGTGGGCATGGCGGCAGGTGCTGTGGTGGTGGGTGTGGCAGCAGCAGCCACAAGCCCCGCCCCCTTCCGCAAGATTGACTCCTGCCCGCAAACCCCACCCCCCAGTCCTCGAATGATGTTATAAATATCAAAATGGCCCTTGGCAGAAAATGGTTCCCCACCCTTGCTTTAGACCAATTGCTTTCTCTTAGCCCAACCTGTCTCACAGACTGGTTGTTGTCTGGAAAATTGGGAGGAGTGCCATTTATGCTGCCTTGAGCCCCCAAATGGTAGGACAGATATATATCTAGTAAATAAATAGATAAATAAATGCACCTCTGTAGAGAACCATTTTCAAACTTGGAGGCCTTTAAATAAGTTGACTACAACTTTTAGAATTTCTATGCTGACTTGAGGGGGCGCGATGGCTCAGCAGTTAAGACGCCAGGCTTGTCGATCGGAAGGTTGCAAGTTCGGAGGTTCGAGACCCTAGCCCCGCATGACGGAGTGAGCTCCCGCACTCGCCCCACTTCTTGCCAACCTAGCAATTTGAAAGCATGCAAATGCAAGTAGATAAATAGGTACCACTTTAGCGGGATGGTAACAACGTTCCGTGCATGTCATGCCGGCCACATGACTGCGGAAACGTCTTCGGACCACGCTGGCTCTTTGGCTAACAAACAGAGATGAGCACCAGCCCCTAGAGTCGGACACAACCTTTACCTTTACCTATGCTGACTTGAGTTTGAGAAAGTTTTGCATAGTACAGGTAGTCCTAGCTTAATGATGGTAATTGGGACTGGCAACTCTGTCGCTAAGCGACACGATCATAAAGCGCGACATCACGTGACTGTGCTGACTTATGGCAGCAGTTGTGGCAGTTCCGGTTGCCATCGTTAACTGAATCCCACATGGTCGTTAAGCGCGACATCACGTGATCACCATTTGTGACCTCCTGCTGGCTTCCCCATTGACTTTGCTTGTTAGAAGCTGGCAGTGAAGGTTGCAAATGGTGATCACGTGACCATGGGACACTGCAACCATTGTAATTGTGAGTCGGTTGCCAAGTGCCCAAATCACGATCACGTGACCACGGGGATGCTGGGAAGGCTGCAACTATGAGCAACGGTAGTAAGTCTCCTCGTTCAGTGCTGATGTAACTTCAAATGGTTGCTGAACGAGTGGTCATTAAGCAAGGACTACTGTACTGTAATGCCATTTATATTTTATTCTTATGTACTATTCATAGTTTTGGATTCCTTTCTCAAAAAGCAAAACATAGAATTAAAAAAAATCTCTTTCCCCCTCCCTCCTTTTTTTTTTAATAATACTAACTCTAAAGGTAATTCAGTAAAATTGATTGGATACAGCTCCAAGTATTCACATGGCCTAATTACATTATGGATCTCACTGCATTAAGATGTAAGCTGCCAGTTAAATAGCTTTAAAATGGATATGATGCATTCATGGAAGAGATTGGTATCAGTGGGTACTAATCACTGCAGGTGTAGATAATTTTAGGTGTGGAATACCAGTTCTTGCCAAGAAAAGGTTGTTGTTTTCCTACCTTGATTGTAGGCTTCCCAAGAGGCATTTGATTAGCTATGTGACTTTGTCCATGCGAGTAGAGAATGGGAATTCATTAGTGTCTTATATTTTGTGTTGCTAAACTAAGGATGTTATACCTTGCAACACTTGGATTAAGGGAATTCATCTGTTGACAATAATAGCTCTTAAGCTATTGCAAATGCTAGATTAGTTAGTCCATATAACACTATAGTTTTTTTCAGTAAAAGGGCAAACAATACAGTGATGTCTTTGTTCAAAGCTTGGCCATAACCTTGAAGAGGTGCTTACACTCAAATATATTCTCAAGCTTTTCCCAATACGGTAGTAACTTCCCCACAAGTGGTTTCTTTTCCTTATTTTTGTTTAAGTTATCTCTTGTCCATTTCAAGAAATATTTCAAGATGGCTTATAATGAAACCAGTCATTTCATGGTGCATTTCATTTCATGTGCATTCAGACTTCTTTATAGAATAAAATAACAATCACATTTGATGTCCCTCCCGTCTTTTCAGATACCATGCCAATATTTTACAGACATACATTTCAGTAAATCCAGGGCATCTGCTTTTCAAGAACTATAAAAATAATCCAACTAGTAGAACTATTCAGTATTCTGAGCATGTTTCTAACTAAATAATTGGAAAGAGAAAATATGTTTAACATTTATTTCTGGTAACTATTATCGTTTAAAAGGTTACTCTGTTAATTCTTCAAGACAAGAAAAGTATAAGGCTATAAGTTGGCTTGATCTGGGAAACTGTGAATGTATGAGTATTAAAAATCTAGCAAAGATCACCATCTCTGGACCTGGAAATCTGGTATCCACCTAATGTTTTTAACTGACACACTCACAATGCTTTGCCATTAGCTAATTTAATTGCATATACCTGCCGTAATTATTACTTCAAAATGTTCATCATTTATTTTTTATGTGCTCCTAATAGGCTTATACATTCAGAAGTTGATTTCATTGTGATCTAGTACCACATTTACTAGAAGTTGTACAAGCTGTACTAGGAAAAAATGAACTAACTAACTCAAGTCAATTCAAACCTGCTGTTCTTCTGGCACAATACAATTTATTCTGGCCTTCCCCAACCAATTGGCCTCTTATATTCACCATAACTTCCATGCTGAATAGGAGTTTTGATTTGTAACTTAATATAGTTGGAGGACACCAAGTTGAAAGAACTAGTTATCTCTGGCATTGGCATTCCAGTGTCAGTATTTTGTGTCCTGCACTCCAGTGTTTTATTACAGTACTTCTAAATCCCATTTAACTGGGATTATTTGTGATTAGTAAATTAAAGGATCTGGAGTACTGTATATATTTTACATAAGTGATATAACATGTTGTGAATGAAACATACTGCCAGACCTACAAGTCATGCTTTCCTTCCTATTTTTATTTAATGCTGCTACCAATCTATGATTTTTCTTAGTTTTGATGTGAAGTAGTTCCCAAACCTCTATATTAATTAATTGGGGAATGCCAATTGTTAATGAAGTCTTCTAGTTTTCATTTGGGAGATTCTGAGCTGTTGTTACTTCATCTTATTTTTTATCAAAGCTGTCATATATTTCCTGAAATAAACTTTATTTGAAAATACTTTATCAATAAAATTGAATCATCAGACCTGAAGCTGGCTTCTCACTGTCCTAAAGTGCCATCTAGAAGACCCAGAGATGCAAGCCTGTGTTTGGAACTCCACAAAGTAACTCGCCTACCTCAAAAAGTGAGATTAAAACTCCATCAAGCCTGAGAAAGTGTACATGTTCTAGTACAAGGGTCGGAAATGGCGGCTCGCGAGCCACATGCGGCTCTTTGGCCCCTTGAGTGTGGCTCTTCCACAGCTGAACTCACCCCGCCCCTTCCACGTGATTGGATCCCGCCCCCAAACTCTTACGCTCTTACGCGCGCTCGCTCTCGCTGTCCAAGGCCGGGGCCACCCGCAGCCGCCCACACCTCGCGCACAGCCCGCGGGGCTCTCTGCCGCTCCCTTCAACGGAGGAGGGACCGGCGTGCCTTGGGAGCTGCTGCTGGCGGCATGTCTGGGCGAGGCGCGCGGGCGGAGCTGCCCGTCTGGCACTTGGGCGCTCCCGAGCCTCTTCCCTTCTCCCTCGCCACGTTCGGGCGTTGAGGCCAGGCAAAGCCGGGCGGTCGCGCAGGGGTGAGGTGAGGAGTCCCGCTCCTGCGCCTACCGCCACATCCGTCCGTTCCCGGCCTCTCTCCCCATATCCGGCGGGTGCCCATGCCAGAATCCCCGCGACCCGGAGGCAGCGACTGCTCGGAGGGCCCCAGCGAGAAGAGGCGCGTGATCCCCGGTGGATCCCTTCGAGGGGCCACGGGGCTTCCCCGCTTTCCTCCCAAGGAGGCCTCGACGGCGCACCCTCCCGCCCCATCAATCCCCCCACCCCGCCGTTGGGCGTCAGAGGCTGAAAGGATGTGGCAGGAACGGCCCTGGAAAGCGGGGCCTGCGGAGCGCCACCTTTGGGGAGGAGGGTCCAGCCGGCGAGCAATGGCGGCACTGGAGTTTTCGCCGGAGCTTTAAAACAGATTTTAAAATGCACTCGCTCAGTAAGCGACTGCCGTTTGCGCTGCAAGCTGGCCTCCCAGGTGGGAAAGGGGGCGGCATTAACGCGACACAGACCGGGGATAGGCCGGACTCGGTCCCGATGTAACCCCGCCGTTAGGTCTCAAAAGCATCTGCTCGGTCCAGCAGCAACTCGTCCGCTGCAAGCAGAACTCCGGCCGGCCTCCTTCCAGAGGACCCGCCCGCCCGCGCTGTCTGTGGGGAGAGAAAAGCAGCCACCGCACAGGCCCGCTTAAAAAACCACCACCCCGAAACCGCTTTCGAGCCGCCTCTCCGGAGGGTCCCTGCGGTCCCGCCGGGTGCACCCCCCCACCCCGCCGTTCGGTGTCCTCTCCCCCCGCTAACCCGAGCCCTGCGGTGGCCGGGGGAGCCAGGCCAGGCTCCGTTCCGGCGGGGCGACTGTAGCGACCGGAGGCGGCCAAGGGGAGAGCAGGCGGCTCTTCGCCCTCAGCGCGCTGCTGGGCCCGCTGCACCCCCGCCTGGCTCGGCTTCCCCCGGCCGCCGCAGGGCTCGGGTTAGCGGGGGGAGAGGACGCCAAACGGCGGGGTGGGGGGGTGCACCCGGCGGGACCGCAGGGACCCTCCGGAGAGGCGGCTCGAAAGCGGTTTCGGGGTGGTGGTTTTTTAAGCGGGCCTGTGCGGTGGCTGCTTTTCTCTCCCGACAGACAGCGTTCCGGCGAAAACTCCGGTGCCGCCATTGCTCGCCGGCTGGACCCTCTTCCCCAAAGGTGGCGCTCCGCAGGCCCCGCTTTCCAGGGCCGTTCCTGCCACATCCTTTCAGCCTCTGACGCCCAACGGCGGGGTGGGGGGATTGATGGGGCGGGAGGGTGCGCCGTCGAGGCCTCCTTGGGAGGAAAGCGGGGAAGCCCCGCGGCCCCTCGAAGGGATCCACCGGGGATCACGCGCCTCTTCTCGCTGGGGCCCTCCGAGCAGTCGCTGCCTCCGGGTCGCGGGGATTCTGGCATGGGCACCCGCCGGATATGGGGAGAGAGGCCGGGAACGGACGGATGTGGCGGTAGGCGCAGGAGCGGGACTCCTCGCCTCGCCCCTGCGCGACCGCCCGGCTTTGCCTGGCCTCAATGCCCGAACGTGGTGAGGGAGAAGGGAAGAGGCTCGGGAGCGCCCAAGTGCCAGACGGGCAGCTTCGCCCGCGCGCCTCGCCCAGACATGCCGCCAGCAGCAGCTCCCAAGGCACGCCGGTCCCTCCTCCGTCGAAGGGAGCGGCAGAGAGGGTTGCCCCGGCCTTGGAGAGCTGGGGTGCAGGGGGACGGGAGCGTCGCCGGCAGCCCGCGAGGACCGGCCATGGAAGGTGAGCGAGGACCGGGGTGGCCGGCCAAGCACAGCGCAGCCCTTCCACGCGATTGGATCCCGCCCCCAAACCCCGCCCCTTCCACGCGATTGGATCCCGCCCCCAAACCCCGCCCCCTTCCACGCGATTGGCTCCTGCCCGCAAACCTCGCCCCCTTCCACGCGATTGGCCCCCGCCCGCAAACCCCGCCCCCTGGCTCTCGAGCACTTAAAAATGTGCACGAGCATACCAAAATGGCTCTCGGCTCAAAAAGTTTGCCGACCCTTGTTCTAGTAGATCCAGAGATGTAGCTTGTGACAGTGGAATAGTTTTAGTAAAAAAAAGGTAAAGGTTGCCCCCGCACATTTGTGCAGTCGTGTCCGACTCTAGGGGCCGGTGCTCATCTCCGTTTGTTAGCCGAAGAGCCAGCGCTGTCCGAAGACGCCTCCACGGTCATGTGGCCGCATGACGCGCGCGGAACGCTGTTACCTACCCACTGAAGTGGTACCTATTCATCTACTTGCATTTGCATGCTTTCGAATTGCTAGGTTGGCAAGAGCTGGAGCTAGTGCAGGAGCTCACTCCGTCACGCAGGACTAGGGATTCGAACCTCCGAACTTGCGATCTTCCAGTCGATAAGCCTGGCGTCTTACCCGCTGAGCCACCACGCCCCTTATAGTTTTAGTAATAAAGACTTAATCAGAAGAGAAACTTTTTCCAAATGACTGGTAGTTGCAGCCTGGGTGAAATTCCAAAGCTTTGGCTTATAAGCCTTAGTTCCTAATAGTCAGTGATGAAATAGCTTATATCTACCATTCTGATCTTACTTGCTTTCTTTGAAATACCCTGTCTTTTTACCCTTGGACTGGTATCCAGTTCTTGACTCTTGCATAAGTCTCGTTTCAGCTTCAAATTCTGATTTCCTTGTCTTTAGCTCACGATTATAATAACAGATTATTCTGCCTTGCTACAGTTGAGACTTGTCTGCTAACACTGATACCTAGATATATGCGAAAGATGACACATGAGGAAAATACTTGGCAATATCTACTCTATGTTCAAATCTGTTTGCCTTTTTAATATTTAGGATAAGAGTAGATGGGACAAATCAGATAGCAACTCAAAATAAACAGTTCTTTGAACCCTACACTAGTCCTGCTTTTCCCATTTTAGTACCTATGAGTACTGCAAACACTTCCACCAGTTTCTGCAAGAGTCTTATTTTAAAAGAAATTGAATTTGTCATTTAACAAGACTGCTGTAAAATGAAATTCCAGCCTCCAGATACTTGCTTTCTGTATTTCCATACGTGTACCTAGAAAAATCTAAAATCCATATTGAGAATAATGTTCTTATTAGGCCAAGGTTTGAAGCCTTACAAAACAGTTTATAAGCTTTGTAACCCCTGAATGCCAGCTTCATCCTCCCCCCTCCTCCTTTTTCCTCTGGATTTGTAACCATTTTACCTGACAAAGTATTCTTGGGAACTTGAAAATATCAATCAGCCCAAAATTGTTGAGAAACCTGCATTGCGCAGATCATCCTTGATTCATCTGAAACGATGAGACCCCGATTTAGGCAGGACTAGTTCTAAATATAATGAGCATATGAGGAAAGAGAGCAAGAACAATTGTTGCAGCTCTGCACTCCTTTTGCCCTCCATATACAGTATTGACGTCTGCAGCAGGGGTCCTTTACTGTATATCTGCATAGGCTCCCAGCATGGTTTAGAATGATTCAGATTTGTACGTGAGGCTAACACAGATGTAAAAGGTGCCTTGCTGGGGAGGGCAAAGAGAGGTAGATCTAGCAGGGTCATCCTTGCTCGCTCGCTCTCCCTCCTTGTTGCTAGAACAAGCATGTCTGAGTTGGGCTACCACAGGATAAAATGCTTTGAGAGAGAGAGAGAGAGAGAGAAAGAGAGAGAGAGATCAAATTTAGTCATTGCCCATCTCACTCAGATTATGCTTGAGATCAAGAGTGGGAGCATTAATTGGGGAGAAGAGAAACCTTCAGGCAAAGTGAGTGTTGTTAGTTTTGATACTCCGGGGCAGCATGGCTTTTATTCAGATGTGTAGAAGAATATGCTTACCAATACTCCAACTAGATAGAGGACTATATGAATGAATATTCATTGTTTCTTGCAGGTGGGATCTGAAAAAAAATGGGTAAGTTCCCTTCTGGATTGCTTTGTACATTTGCTGGGCTCTGGTTAGAAAAACCTTAGGGACATAGATACTTTCTTTTCAAGCCCATTTATGTAAGTGCCTTCAGGGAACTTAATCATTTAAACTGGAAATTTAATCTGGAATCATAAATGCTGTGAGCATTTGAAGAATTTTAAAATATAGGTTTTTTTAAAAAAATTAACCGTCTCACCTTTTAAAACATTTTTATATTGCTTTTATATCCTAAAATTTCAAAGTCATTTACAAAATGCAAAGAAAAAGCCAGACTTTTTTGCCTGCCTCAGTTTGCCAAAAAGAGAGAGAGAAGGGGGTAGCCATTGCCATGTAGTTATCATATACATCATAGATTGCTACCAGTATATTATGCAATGTTGTAAGTATATGACCATGAATCCTGCTGAAAGTCCTGGTATTTGGAAAGGACCATTGAGTTCTACTTGGGTCATTGTCTCCAGTCAGGTTTGATTGATGCTCTAATTTCACGGCAATTTCACGGTATGACGGGAACCGGAGGGCAAGCCATCTTTGGGGAAGGCGCCCCCGGTGTTTGTTACCGGTGGTGCGTTCCGGCCCCCCGTGTTCACACCCAGGCCCTGGTAAGCAGATCCTCGTGGGCTCCGGTTTCCGGCTGCTGCTGTTGAACGCCAGGTCGGTGAACAACAAAGCCCCCCTTATAAGTGACTTGATCACGGATGAGGGGGCCGACCTGGTGTGTATTTCCGAGACCTGGCTGGCACCAGAGGGGGGAGTGGCCCTCTCAGAAATGTGCCCAGCCGGGTTTCAGGTCTGGCATCAGCCGAGACACCAAGGCAGGGGAGGAGGGGTGGCAGTGGTCATCCGAGAGTCTCTTGTGGCTTTCAGGGGCGCTGCTCCACAAGTGGCCGGGTGTGAGACCCTGTTTTTCAAGTTGGGTTCACGAGAACAGTTGGGAGTGTTGCTGCTGTACCAGCCTCCCTGCTGCGTAGCAACCTCTCTGCCTGAGCTGCTCGAGGCTGTCTTGGGGTTGGCAGTGGAGTTCCCCAGACTTATGGTTCTGGGGGACTTCAATCTGCCATCTCTGGGACGGGACTCTGAGGCGGCTCAGGAGTTCATAGCTACCATGGCAGCTGTGGGCCTGTCTCAGATTATTCGTGACCCGACTCGGGACAGTGGTCTCACCCCGGACTTAGTTTTCTTGTCTGAGCAGTGGCAATGTGAGTTACATCTTTCCCCATTGTCATGGTCAGACCACGCCCTGGTGACCCTTAGACTCTCTTGTGCTGCCCCACTCCGCAGGGAGGCGGGACCTATTCGACTGGTCCGCCCCCGGCGACTGATGGACCCAGTGAGGTTTCAGAAGGAGCTGGGGGTTATTCCCGAGGACTTGCTTCACGGTCCAGTCGAGCTCCTGGCCGTGGCCTGGAATAGGGCCGCGGCCGGAGCCCTGGACAAGATCGCACCTATGCGACCTCTCCGGCCCTGCTTGGCCCGCCGCTCTCCGTGGTTTACCGAAGAGTTAAGGGCCTTGAAGAGGGTTAAGAGACGTCTAGAGCGCCGCTGGAGAAAGACGAAGACTGAATCTGACCGAACACAATCTAGAGCCGCAGTTAAGGCCTACCTTGTGGCGGTAAGAGCGGCGAAACGTGAATATTTCTCCACTCTTATTGCGTCCGCAGAATGCCGCCCGACGGCCCTTTTTAAAATTACAAGATCACTGTTGGGTCGGGAGCAGAGGGAGACCCACCTACAGGGCCGATCGGAAGAGTTTTCTGAGCATCTGCAGGATAAAATCGCTCAGATTCATTCCAAGTTGGACTCCAAGCGTGAGACAGGATCTGTGGAGATGCCAGGGGCTCATACTTACCATGTTATCTGGGAACAGTTTGATCCTGTTGCGCCTGAGGAAGTAGACAGGATCCTCCGGACTGTGAACGCCACCACATGCCAGCTTGACCCTTGTCCCTCCTGGCTGGTGAATTCGGCCAGTGAGGTGACATGTGGATGGGTCCGGGCGATGATTAATCTGTCCTTGAGTGTTCCCGGAGGCCTTTAAGGAGGCGCTGGTGCACCCCCTCCTCAAGAAGCCGTCCCTGGACCCTACCATCCTGGGCAATTTTCTCCCAGTCTCCCACCTTCCCTTTTTGGGAAAGGTGGTTGAGAAGGTGGTGGCGTGGCAACTCCAGAGGATTCTGGAGGAAACAGATTATCTAGACCCCTTCCAGTCAGGTTTCAGGCCGGGATATGGGACAGAGACCGCATTGATCGCGCTTATCGATGATCTCTGGCGAGAGCGGGATGGAGGGAGTGCGTCCATCCTAGCTCTCTTAGATCTCTCAGCGGCTTTCGATACCATCGACCACGGTATACTTTTGGGACGGCTCAGGGAGTTGGGGGTGGGCGGCGTAGTTTTGCGCTGGTTCGCCTCCTTCCTCTGGGGCCGTTCCCAGTCAGTGTTGATAGGGGAGGAGAGGGCTGACCCGCGGCCCCTGACTTGTGGGGTGCCGCAGGGGTCGGTTCTCTCTCCTCTTCTGTTCAACATCTACATGAAGCCGCTGGGCGAGATCATCCGTCACCACGGGATGAGGTATCACCAATATGCTGATGATACCCAGTTATACATCTCCATCCCGGGTGAAGTAGGTGATGCGGTCGATGCCTTATCTCAGTGTCTGGAGGCTGTGGGGGTCTGGATGGGGAACAACAGGCTTCAACTGAACCCTGGTAAGACGGAGTGGCTGTGGATTGATGGCCCCCCTAGATCCGGGAAGTTGTCATCTTTGGTTCTGGGTGGGGTGGCACTACCTCGCTCAGATCCAGTGTGGAATCTGGGGGTCCTCCTGGACTCACAACTCCTGCTCGAAGAGCAGGTGGCAGTCACGGCCAGGAGGGCCTTTGCACAACTTCGTGTAGTGCGCCAGTTATGCTCTTTCCTGGATCGGGATGCCCTCCGAACAGTCACTCACACCCTTGTCATCTCCCGTATAGATTACTGTAATGCGCTCTACATGGGGCTACCCCTGAAGAGTATCCGGAAGCTTCAGCTGGTGCAGAATGCCGCGGCGCGGGCAGTTATGGGTGCCATGAGATCGGCACATGTAACACCTCTGCTACGCGAGCTGCATTGGCTACCAGTTTGCTTCCGGGTCGAATTCAAGCTGTTGGTGATTACCTTTAAAGCCCTATATGGCATAGGGCCAGGGTACCTGAGGGACCGTCTCGTCCCGATAACGTCAGCCCGCCTCACCCGTGCATGCAGAGAGGGCATGCTTCGGACCCCCTCAACAAGAGAATTCCATCTAACGGGGTCCAGGAGACGTGCCTTCTCTGCGATAGCGCCCGCCTTATGGAATATCTTGCCCCCGGAGGTGAGACTGGCCCCTTCACTCCTGGCCTTTCGGAAGGCCCTTAAGACCTGGCTCTGCCGCCGGGCCTGGGACGACAGAGGCGGCAGTGCCTCCTGCGGTTGGCTGGCCACGTAGTAATAGGATCCATCCTACGGTCCCCAATCCATCTTGGATTTTATGTAAATTATTATTATTATTGGATGTATTTTAAATATTGTTTTTGTATAGTTTTTAAACTTTCAATTGTTGTAACCAGCCCAGAGTCCCTTGCAAGGGAGATGGGCGGGGAATAAATTGAAATAATAAATAAATAAATAAATTTGTATTTTGGGTGAAAGAAGGTAAGTCATGGTGAGTGGACCCCCATGGAATGAGAAAACGGGGGGGGGGAGTTATTACATGACCCCAGTGAGGTGGGGTTGGGGTGGTATAGAGGCACTTATTGATTTACTGGATTGATAGGTTGGTAGTGTAAGGGTGTGAAATAAGTTGTGGGGAGGCAAGTGGGCTGATGTCAATCCCACTAGGTAGACAAGACCAAGAAATAACTCCTCAGGAAGGCTAAAACTACTATTATTGAGAGTGGCTATAATAACACAATCTTGTAGCTCTTCCTCCTCCTTATAGTTCAATGAATTGGGGAGGTGTCTGTCTGAGTCACTTCCTAATATTATCTGGCTATTGTGGATTTAAAATATGTTTTACCCCTTGAAATCTTGACAATGGAGCTGGCATAACTCTTATCAAGCTCATCTTCCTTACTGTCTACAGTCAGTAAGAGTTTGTAGGGAGGTGGTAAGTAGTTGAAAAGATTAAGGGGTTGCTTGAGTAGCCTGGCTAGCACACATGTTCAATCTCTGTGTTCTGCCAGAAAAGCTATAGGGGTAGTAGCAGGAGGTGGATTTGGGAGTTCATGGAGGAGAGATAGATGACCATTTTTGATTATGATGGGCTGGAGGAAGCATGGCAGGAGGCACCAGTCTACCCTTTTCAGGGAAAGGGGGACCAGCAGTTTGTTCCTATTCCCCTCTTTCAGCTCTTCACCCTTGTTGCTCAGTCCAGAATGCTAAATAGCTGGTAATCTGGCCTTAGATTACTCCTGATCAATTTGTAATAAGATTACACTCTTTCACAACCTGGGTCATGGATGAGCAAGCAAAAAAAAAAAGAAAAAAACCAGGGACATGGTCCTATGTGCGATTTTCCCTCTGGCGTGTCTTCGATTTACTGTACAATCTGTTGCTCAATAGTTTCCCTTCCTGGGCTCCTCAACCCTGTAGCTAGGCTGTTGTTTATATCCCCATAGCAATTGGTGCTAAAAGATTTCAGTCACCCTACCCTGGGGAAGGGGTGTGATTTGAGAATGTTCAGGAATTCATGGCCTCCATGGCAACCACGAGCTTTTCCCAGAAACTCTATCCCAGTTCATAGAGGCAACTATATATTAGATCTCAGTTTTACTTGGAACATTTTTACAAAGGATATTGGCAATAGATGGATCTCTAGATGGTTGGATCTCTTCCTGGCCCAGATGAAGCTCATCACTACCTGTGACTTCTACAGACTTGGAAGACCCTCGGGTGTCTTATGGGTCTGGATGGGTGTTCAGGGATTTCCCCCACAATCTGGCAATCAGTTCTGCTGAGATCCTGGTCAAACTCAGGAATTTGTGGATGGTCAGAGCACTGGAGTTGATTGCCACTTAGCGGCCTCTCTGTTTGACAATTCCAGGGAGCTCCTTAGTTCAGTGAGGAATTCTTCAGCTGAATTGGTAGAAGAGACACCTGGAGTGCCAGTGGAGGAAGATTGTAGTGAACATGACCAAACAGAGGTAGGAACTTCTATTTGAGCCCACTTGGTGCCAGTTAGGGTGGCGAGACATCAGTACTTATCCGCCTTTATTAAATTGGGTGGGCCATTGCTCAGTGTCACTGTTTAAGATGGCCTGTTTCCTATTGGGGAAGAGTATCCATGAAGAGTTATTGGTGCAACCCTTTATCAGTAAAATTGTAAAACTGTTCCTATGTGAGTCTTTAGATAAATAAGAACAACAGTGGCACTGGAGAATTTCTGTATGACCCTCTGTGTGACACAAGCAAGGTTTGAACCATCTGGCAGGCGACAGAACATGGCAGATGGGATTCATTTAACTTTATAGGTTACCAAGTATGTAGGTCTTGCTTAGTACAAAATAAACTCTCATGTGGATTCACTCCAGTGCTGAATTGCTGGCACAAAGTCAACTAAAAATCAGACCTAGTCTGTAGGCTTATAATTTATTCAGGTCACATACTGGCACTGCTTCACCTGATGATGCTGTTCCTTGCCAGAATATTCTCAAAGTGCTTTTAATAATCCCCATTAGGGATCTCATTCTCCTACAATCCTATATTGTTGTTTTGTCACGGCCTTCCTTAGAAACTGAAAAGGATTAAAGTGAAAATGGGATGTCATTGCTGCTTTTTCCTATGTTCCTTAGGCTTTTGGATGTGGTTCATTTTGTTACTTGAACTTTTGGAAGGAGAAGAATATATATATATATATATATATATATATATATATATATATATATAAATTCATTGCTCAATACGTAGAAAAGAAACCTTGCTTAATCATTCAGTTATCTGTCTATTTACATAAGAGGTAACATGATAAAAAGTTATGAGGAAACTGATTCATTAATTTACCATCTGCCTTAACCTGCTCTTACCCAGAAATAAAAGAAAACAAGGGAAGATCTAATCTAGTCCCCAGTTCTTCCTGTTTTGTCATGTCAGTATAACCTTATGAACAAAGCCTCTTCTGATGAACACCGATTGCAAGTTATAACCTCATTCTAGGTATATAATGTTATTTAATTATGTTAAAATTGCTGTTCAACTTTACAAGTTTAGTACAAAGAGTTAAGCATAATGCACAAAAGAAGGTAATGGCAAATATATGAATTGGTTTATCAGTTTGTTAAAGTTTACCATCTTCTTGTAATATTTCCTGATGAAATTTTACAGGTTTTTAAAAGCAAAAAAGCTGCTACTGAACACTGAAAAGTTGAACTGATATGGAGAGAAGCACAAGCTAAAGGAAACTGTAAACAGTTTCATCTTAAATTGTTGGTTCAAGCCATACTCTCTAGAGCAATTTTAACCTTTTTATGATATGCAACCATAATGTGTTTCCTCAGAATCTCTTCCTCAGTTATTTTTGCAAACACAGATGCACAACCATATCTTAAAACATATAAAAAAGAAATGTGAGAAAACATGCTAAGCTCATCTGTTTTGGAAATGTGACATTTAAACCCAAGTCATAAAAAAATAGAAATGCAATCACATATATTTATTCCTTATAACTCCATCTTTGAGTATCTGAGTCACTGACACAAATGGAAATGAACCAGGTGAATCATAACAGCAAAAGCTTAACTCATATGCAGATCAACAAGCTAAGTCTAAGTTGCAACCTGTTAGGCACAGATTTCTGAACTAATTATCCTAGAGACCGCAGTCCATGAGTCAGTTTCCAGAACCAGGTTCCCTTTACATTCAATGTCTGCTAGTCAACAAACATGGGATAAGGCAATTGTGAATTAATATAATGCTAATTTCCAGAGCAGAGAGCTATTTTTAAGGCATTTTTTTCCATGGGCTAAGCTGAGTTGGGTAGGTGGAAAGAGTAGGCTGGCCTCAGTTGAGCTCCAAACCTCTTTGGAACCACATTATATGTTCAGAGCTGTCCAAGGTCCTTCAATTCCAGCTAAGCCCAATTAAGTTAATGCCAAGAATCCACTGAACCCTTGACATTTCAAATCAGGGTGCTAATATTATAAACCTTTAAAGCTATAAACTTCTTGTAAATTGGTTGCCTTAAGGCTCTCTTCTTTCATGTGATCTTTCCAATAAGCTTGATCATAATCTGAGGCAGTACTTTAAAGCCTCTGTGAAGTAGGCAACATTTTCAGCATATGTATGTGAATCTGTCTGTCTGTCACACAACCACACACACACACACACACACACACAAACACAGATAACAACAACAACTTTATTGATTAGTCTTACAACCATATCAAAGATAAAACAAAATAACAAGAGTACAATTTAACTGATAAAATTGATAACAATACACCAAAATATTCCATTTTGATAAAGGAAATGTGATAATTAAATAACCTGAAATAATGATAAATACAATACGTGTATAACTAGTCAAAATTCAAATGAGTTCATCACCCCTACATGACACTCCAATCTGTTCAATATAACGGGCTCTCAGCTGAACTGCCTTGTCTACAAACTTGGCAGTCCTATTCACAATAAAAGTATTTGAGCCCGAAACAAAATAAGATAATCTGTGATTAGAATCCCAGTGAGCTGTTCTTTCCAACAAAGGAGACAGAAATTTAATCCTAAATGAGTCATATAGTTTACAGTCAAACAAAACATGGGCAATATCTTCTATGGCTGGGTCCCCACATAAACAAGTCCTCTCATCATATGGCAAACGATGGAAACGTCCATATTTAACCATAGAGTCCAACAATTCAAACCTAGCTCTGGAATAGGCCCTTCTCAGATATTGTGTTAGACTCATCGACAGGTATTTTTCGAATTTAAAAATAGTTTTATTCTTAGCTAACCATTTTAGTGAACCGTTTTTTGCCAATGTCTCCATGTCCAATTGAGCACTGATATCCTGGGCTCGCTGTTTAAAAATATCCTTTGCCTGCGGTGCAGTTATGAGTACCTGTTGAATGGGAAGTCCGTATTGTGTAATAACTTTGGTGAGAAGTTTTAGCCAGGATGCGTCTTCAGACAACGCTGGCTCTTCGGCTAAGAAACGGAGATGAGCACCAGCCCCTAGAGTCAGACACGACTGCACAAATGTGTAGGGGGAACCTTTACCTTTACCTTTATAGTTAAAGAGTTATGAACACAATAGATATTCAACTTTTTCAGAAGTCTTCTCAGGCCACAAACACAAGAGAGAGAGAGGGAGGGAGGGAGGGAGGGAGAGAGAGAGAGAGAGAGAGAGAGACTGCATCAATCCTCTGTAGGATGAAGGCCTCTTCATTGAAGGTTGTGGATCATAATCTACCATGCTGGTCCAGTGTGGGTTGGTAGACAGATGTTTTTTGACTTCCCAAAAGTCAAACAACACATATTGTGCTCTGGCCATAGTTAGCTGCTAAGGTTTAGGAAATGGTGCTAGTTTCACCATCTCCTGAGTTTCATTATAGAAATTATTTGTTACTTTTCATTATTCCTGCTATAATCATGAACATACTGTATGGCTTCCCAGAAAACACATACTTTGGATGATGTGTTGAAATCCATCTAGTTACTTTTTATGACAATCAGAAATCCACTTTTTAATTAAAAATGGATACCCCTCCCCCCAGCATTAAAACTGAGTAGGAATCTCCTTATGCATTTATTTCTGAAATATTTTAAGATGCATTATAAATTTATCATTCTATACAGAAACATCATGCTATAATCAGGATGACAAAATAGGATTTACCCAGGAAGCATGCTGGTTTGGGGGGGGGGGGGGGGAGAGAGAGAGAGAGAGAGAGAGAGAGAGAGAGAGAGAGAGAGAGAGAGAGAGAGATTTGATACTTATGTTGACTTTAGTCCCTTGTGAATTAAACTATTTAAAAGACAAAATGGAAAAAACCTTCCTAATCTTTCTTTTGAATGAGCCGTGAAATAGGATCCATGAACTGCCTGAAGTGTGAAGAGGTTAGCATGGCTGAGTTCCAAGTTCTTTCTGTGAGATATTAGATTTATTCTCAGCTGAAAAGCTAAGGAGGAAATGGTCATCATTTTTTATAAAATCATATTGTGCCTCTAAAGATACTGCACATGTTTAGAAATTGAAATCTCTTTTGGAATTTTATATAAAACATTGCAAGTTTGCAAATACATTATGCAAACTGATTATATATTTAATTATAAATTACCTTTATCAGCACAGAAACAAATAGCTTAATTCGGTGAGTTTAGTTCTGGAAATTGGTTGCCTATTGTTTCTCTTTCTGCAGCAAATGATATCTCAGTCCTAATGTACAGATTTACAGATTCTGTATTAAAACAAGGAAGTTTACAGAAAAGAAGTGGTTTATGTGTCATTCCCTTACTGAAAAATTTAATCTGGTCTGCCAGCGATGATCACAAATCATACACATGTTCATACAGAAACAAAGTTCCTTCAGTTGTCCTTGTGCTAAATTATGTAAGGCTTTATAGGTAAGAACCAATCTTGAATTGTCTGGAAACAAAACGGAAGATAGTCACTGCTTGAAAACTTACCATCTTAAAGACACAAGAGATAAAAAGAAAGAGGAAAGCAAAGGCACCAATTCGTAATCTCCATAATATTTTAATGCTCCATTAGACTTTCCTAAATAAAGAGCTTCTCAAACACTGGTGCAGACATTGTAAAAAACGCCTGGTGGATGTTGTAAATTCTTTAAGTTGTATGTAATAATACCTATGGTTACCTTAGCTAGTCTGCAAAGATGAAGGTTTCTTTCTAACTTTTTGTTGCCAACTAATGTTCATCCAGATTTCTGCAGCCCAGATATGCTAACTCTTTTCAAACTGATTTGGTGGCTACTGTCTCAGAGACTTAAACATTAATAATAATAATAATAATGTAATTTATTAAATTTATATGCTGCCCAACTCCCAGTAACTCTTATCCTATAAACATATTATAACTCTCAAGATTAAGGTTAGGGTGACTTATCTTTGCCACTGGTTTTGTGTGTACTTTCTCTAGACTGGCAGCAGTTATATGCCTTAGTTTCCTTTTAAACAATCAAAATATCACTCCACAACATTGCTGGTTGTTCCAAAAAGGTTGAGAGGCAGTGACTGTTTCTGTGATCTTGGGAAAACAACTCATTGATTAATTTCAACTACTGACTTACAACTGGTCCAGGTAGGAAAATCAGAAGTATGAGTGCTTTGAAGGAGAAGCAAAAATCCCTTCATAAGTAAAGAGATCAGGTGGCTCATCTTTCCTCATTTTACATACGGCAGAATAATAATAATAATAATAATTATTATTATTATTATTATTATTATTATTATTATTATTGTATGCCACCTGAATTTCAATGACTTTGGGCAGTAAAAATCAGTTTTTAAAAGGTGAATGCTATAAAGGCACACATTAATGACGGAGTTCTGTTCACACATTGCCTTCCTGTGCTCGCATGCACCCTGCACCCTCTTTCCCTGCATGCACCGCAGCAGTCCCCTCCGCCAACTCGCACGCGGCCTCCCCACTCCCCTGCAGCACCCTGTGCTCCTTACCTGGGACTTCCTCCGCTTCAGAAGTGCAGAAAAGTCAAAAGCTGGATGTGAAATATTTTGGATATAATTCAAGAAAGCAGGAGAGGAGATAGTTAAAATCAAAGCTGCAATACTATACAGGTAGTCCTCGCTTAACAACCATTTGTTTAGTGATGGTTCGGACTTACAATGGTGATGAAAAAACCGACTTGCAACCTGTCCTCACACTGTTGCAGCATCCCCGCACTCATGTGATCACAATTTGGGCGCTTAGCAATTGGTTCGCATTTATGACCGTCGCAGCTGTAGTCACATGAGTGCCATTTTTTACCTTCCCAGTTGGCTTCTGGCAAGCAAAATCAATGGGGAACCATGTGATTTGCTTAACAATCATGTGGTTTGCTTAATGACTGCCATAAAAAAGGTCATAAAATCTGGTTGGATTCGCTTAATGACCGCTTTGCTTAGCAACCAAACTTCCGGTCTCAATTGTGGTTGTTAAGCGAGGACTACCTGTATCAAGTTTAAAATCGAATTGTCATTTAGTTTACAACGGTCAAATCCATTTTTCCATTAAAAAAAAATCCAAAGTGCAAAAAAAATTGTAATAATTTAAGCATACTCTTTATAATGATAAACGAGTAATTAAAAGCATTAAGGCCCCTGATTTTCATGGTAACTCTGTTTAGGTAAGAAAATGAATGTCTGAAATGATGACCCAACAGGCTGCCACAGTCAGCCGCAGTTACATGATGTCATTTCCAACGCTCCCTGCCAGCTTTCCACAAGGAAATTCAATGGGGAAGCTGGCATGAAGTTGGAAGTCACTCCTGCTCCCACTGCTTTTTTGCCCTTGGTCATTCTGCTTCTCTGTTTAGGTAAGGAAATATATCTGAAATGATGACCCACGGGTCACAGGTTGTCTAGTTCTCTCTATATCTCAAACTCAGAAGGTTACAGCGAGGTTTTTTTTTAAGCCAAAACTGTTCCACTCGCACAGAAGGTGTGTAGTGTAAGATTTGCACTACTATAAATCCAGTGGAAGAATTCCAAAACAGCTGCTTAAAGGCCATGGAATGGTGATTAACCAGAAGAAAAATGAGAACCTGGATGGTAGGAGAAGGGAATACAGTGGTGGAAGACATGGCTGACTGCACAACTGTGAAACGCTGTAACATTTTTGCAGCTTCCTCTTGTAATCTCAGATTTCAATTTGTATTTGTTTTTAAATGAAGTCCTGTATACCAGAGCATCCTTGTCCCTTTAGCAATAACAGGTCCTGCATGAGGTTTATGTATTTCTTCTACTGGCTTAGATTTTTTTAGTTTTACCAGCCAGAGGAAGTTACTTGTCCTTTCACCACAACCTCACTGTATATTCATAAGGGATATGATTTAGGTCATACCTGATTGGTCTAGTGGTTTTCTCTACGTTCTTCAATTTAAGCCTAAATTTTGCGATAAGAAGCTCATGATCTGAGCCACAGTCAGCTCCAGGTCTTGTTTTTGCTGATTGTATAGAGCTTCTCCATCTTTGGCTGCAAAGTATATAATCAATCTGATTTCGGTATTGACCATCTGGTGATGTCCATGTGTAGAGTCGTCTCTTGTGTTGTTGGAAAAGAGTGTTTGCTATGACCAGCGTGTTCTCTTGACAAAACTCTATTAGCCTTTGCCCTGCTTCATTTTGTACTCTGAGGCCGAACTTGCCTGTTATTCTGGTTATTTTTTGACTTCCTACTTTAGCATTCCAGTCCCCTATGATGAAAAGGACATCTTTTTTGGGTGTTAGTTCTAGAAGGTGTTGTAGGTCTTCATAGAACTGGTCAATTTCAGCTTCTTCGGCATCAGTGGTTGGGGCATAAACTTGGATCACTGTGATGTTGAATGGTTTGCCTTGGATTCGAACTGAAAGCATTCTGTCATTTTTGAGGTTGTACCCCAGTATTGCCTTTCCTACTCTTTTATTGACTATGAGAGCTACTCCATTTCTTCTAAGGGATTCTTGCCCACAGTAGTATATATAATGGTCTCCTGAATTAAATTTGCCCATTCCTGTCCATTTTAGTTCGCTGATTCCCAAGATGTCGATGTTCAATCTTGTCATCTCATGTTTGACCACATCCAGCTTACCTTGATTCATAGATCTTACATTCCAGGTTCCTATGCAATATTGTTCTTTACAGCATCGGACTTTCCTTCCACTTCCAGACACATCCACAAGTGAGCGTCCTTTCGGCTTTGGCCCAGCCGTTTCACTCTTTCTGGAGCTACTCGGAATTGCCCTCCGCTCTTCCCCAGTAGCATATTGGACACCTTCCGACCTGAGGGGCTCATCTTCCGGCGTCATATCTTTTAGCCTTTTGATACTGTCCATGGGTTTTCTTGGCAAGGATACTGGAGTGGTTTGCCATTCCCTCCTCCAGTTTTGGACCATGTTTTGTCAGAACTCTCCGTCATGACCTGTTCTTCTTGACCTGACTTCATTGAGTTACGCAAGCCCCTTCGCCACGACAAGGCAGTGATCCATAAAGGGGTTCCCTCTTATACCATAATAGTAATGCTAGCAGATCACTCAGACTGACAGAAAGGTAGAACAGTGCAGTAATTCCTTTATGCTGTCACAGCTTGGATTTTTGCCAATAAATGGGGTTAATTGAAATCTGTTTTAGTCCAGCCAACCTAACTAATTGGAAATCCATTCATTTTAATGTAAAATGGAGGTTCAGTAGCAGTGTTTCAGGCTGCAAAGCTAAGTACATTTATTTGGAAGGCAGTCTTACTAAATATAGTGGGACTTACATCTCTGTAAAAAGGCAGAGCATTACACTGTTAAAGAACCCTGTGACTAATGAAATATGATAAATCATAATCCCATCCCTTTTATTGTATTTTGGGTAGGCATCGGGAGATAATTAAATTTCAGGTCACACTCTGACTTGGTGCATGACTGAAGATAGGATGAGAATGAAAAATATTTATAAATCAGATCTTGCTTGAAATCTTAAGCTTCATTTCAAGGGCACTTATTGACATCCTGGTTTCAGCAACCACTCATTCAGACTGACAGAAAGGTAGAACAGTGTTTCCTCTATAATTCCTTTTACTTTGGTGTTTTATGTCTTCTTTTAAAAAATTACAAAACATTATTCAAGACTGACATAATATTATTTTACTGTGTGCAAAAATCAATTAATGGCAGTGACTGTAACCGGCGCTTCACATCTGTGGATGAATAGGTTATATAGAAAGGGTTTTGATTTATACTGCTGTCCTAATGAGTTTTAAATGTTTTCAGATGAATTAGTTAATAGAACCAATTCTTCATTACTTCACCAGCATTTTTATGTCAGAATAACTTGAAATTCATCATCATAACCAGTTTAATTCTAAACATTACAAATTGTTTTGATTTTTAAAAGCTGCATAAGATTATTTCTAGCATATTCAAAAATAATTTCTTGCATACAGTAATGTTGTGTGCCTCCTTGTTTGGGGCTATGAAAAATACCATTTGCTGTTTAACAAACGTTCATTTTAATGGACACACCTTTCCCACTATTAGTAAATTAAAGTGAGAGTTTACTATACAGTAGTTTAATACATCCATTCTCCACTATAAAAGTGGCTTCCATTTAAGAATTGCAATTTCAACATTATGCAATTTGAACAGAATTAGTTGCATAGCAGTTTACAGTAGATTCTGTATGATGAATGTATGCATTGGAATAAAATAATTGGTTCCTGTCATTATGTAGCCTGGTAAGATAATCGCCAAAATACCTGTATATGTAAATGATTTTTTCTGAATATAATATAACAAAACCAAAATAAAATCTTACCATCTACCATAATATTGTCTGCAAAAGGATTAAGAGTTTCAATATGTTTAACAACAGAGTTCAGGCTTTGTAGGATCTCTAGAAGATACGATTTCCATAGATAGGATAGCAAAATAATAAAAATAACTTCTAAAAGTTTTGTCTTATCCATCCAGGAAGATCATGAAGGGCACAGATAGTATACAGTATCTAAAGTTAATATTCATTACCAATCATATTCTCCAATCACATTTTAAAAAAAGAAAGAAGAAAAACTGTAGCTCCATGATGAATCCCTATGTTTTGACTATAGAAATTACTGGGTTCAATTCCTGGCATTTCTATGTAGAGCTGAAAAACATCTTCCTGAAAAGCTGCTACTAGTCAGTATGGACAGTCCTGAGCTAGCTGGATTTAAGTATTAGGCAATTTCCTATCACCCATATGACTGTGGTTTCTATAAATCAACATTATTATCAGACATACTAATAAGAGATACTTCAGTTATTTTAAAATAACGCTAAATTATATTATTGCTATAATATCATACTTAGCTGCAAGTTATGGTTATTCACATGGTTGATATGAAATTTCCATTCTGTGAAAGTTCTATCATTATTTCTGGTATCTTTGAATGTGTGTATGCTTTCAACTTATACAGTGTTTTCCACTCCCTTTTGGTAGGTCCCAAAAGACTTATAAAGCTATAAAACTATAAAGCAATTCCCCCAAATCAGTGTCACTCATTAGATGAATTAAAACTAAGAGCCTAATTATATAATTTATCAATAGAAGTGATGTGCTTGCCTGGTATTTATCTAATATATATTTTAAAGTGGGGAGGTATAGTAGAATGCCATAGTAGCTATCGTAGTTTGATAGGCCTGTAGGGTGTTATAAATAGTAGGCTTAACAGCTGTTATAACAGATGTTAAGCCTGCCACTAATTTTAAGAGTTAACTAAAAATATTTCCTTTCATATGACTAAATAAGTAAGCGTCATCCTTCATGGAAAGCAAAGTGTCTCCAGTGTTGGTTGTTGTGGGTCTTCCGGGCTGTGTGGCCGTGTTCTGGAAGTTGTGGTTCCTAACGTTTTGCCAGCATCTGTGGCCAGCATCTTCCTGAGCACAGAAAGAGTGCTTCTGTCTGTGCTCCTGCCCTCTGAAGATGCTGGCCACAGATGCTGGCGAAACGTTAGGAACCACAACTTCCAGAACACGGCCACACAGCCCAGAAGACCCACAACAACCATCGAACTCCGGCCGAGAAAGCCTTTGACAATACATTGTCTCCAGTGTATTTCTATTACATTAACTCTTCTACTTTTCCTATTTTCCTTTCCCATGATCAGATAAACACCAGAGTATCATCTCCTTTAACCTTCAAATGCTTCCCTTTTTCTGTGACTGGCTATTTCTCAGATCTTTTAACAGGTACATATGCTTTGTTTTTCAATTAACCTGTATATAAATGCAGTTACTCACAGTTCTCTTGTCCATCACGTAGTCCTCAATTTTTGGCTGCTTTGTAGGTTTGGGTAGAGTCTGAGTGCCTGGGCTAGTCCTCTTGTGTTTCTTGTTCTTCCCCATTGCTTCAGTGTCGTTGTATCGTAACTGAAGCCTGTATGATGTTTTAGGAACTTGGTGTTCAGTGTTAGAATATCTCTTGTGGAGAATGTGTTTATAAAATAAAGCTAGATAAAAATTAAGATGTGTAGCTGGGCTGTTTATAAAAATGAATAGAACATATAAAATAAACAAAAAAAATGGGAATACACTTAACCTAAAACAAACAAGGTAGCGGCAAGGTCAAGTACAATGTAGCGGGCCACAAACGATACTGTACGGTATAGTTTACTAGTATAGGATATAAAATGGTAAAAATATACATTAAAATACAATAGTGACAATAAAAGAACTTTAAGAAAGGCCCCAAACAGCCAACTTTTACATATGATTACAAAGACAAGGATAAACAACCAGCCCAACTAACTAACATACAAAGCTTGACTAAACGTGTTTCAGTTTATAAGCTTTAATCAGTAGTCACAAATTAGGTTTGTAATAATGCTGGAAAAAAACGAAAAGAAAAGGTTAAAATATCGTATAAAATATCATAAGGAGCTCAGCAGAGAAGCTGCTGCTCCGTCACCATCTTAGCTCTGCCCCCCCTCTACAAATGCAGTTAATTCTTTTAGTAGCTAACAATGTTAGGTAGGAGAGAAGAAATATGGACTTTCTTTCCTAAAAGCACAATAAGTTTTCTTGAGAAAGTAAAAGTGTGGAGCAGCTGTACAGTAGTGACCCACTTAGGAACAGCCAAAGAAGAAAAAGCCAAAGGTAAGGAGAAATAGTTGGGAGTATTCTGTGGGAGGAAGGGTGCCAAGTATCTCATAAGTCAGTGCTTCATGTCTCTCGCAGCAGCCCCCTTGTGAACAGCAAGCCTTCCCAGTAGTCATTTTGTGAGAGCACCCACCACATGTCTTTCAAGTTCCAGGTGTGCCCACTATTCCAAATAGGTTGGGGTTTCTTTATTTAATGTGATAGGCAAGAGCTTATCTTTAACACAGCTCTTTCTTAGTCCCAACTGATGAGATTGGGAATAGAGCTTGCAAATTTCTTTGCACACTTCCAGCTCTTCACTTTCCCCAAACTTTAGGTGACTGATATTTGGTTGTATTGATTTATTAAAGCATATACAGTACAAAAAGAATTATATTCAGTTAGTTGTTTAACTCAGCAGAAAGCAGTTTCTTATGTTGCAGTTCTTGAAGCTTTCAGAGTAGAAATGAAACATGGGCATTTTTGCATGTCTTGCTATAGGAGAGCATATCAGCCACATCCAGTGAGCCCACCAGAACATTCACAGTGAAGATGAAGGGTACCCCATTCAATGTAACAGAGGTAAGCTACCTTTGTAACCCATCTAGATCTTGTGAGATTAATGCCAAAGGAACTGAAATCCTCCTCCTTGGAAGATGGCTTTGTAAAATCTGTACTGCTGTTACTGGAGGTTGAGTTTCACATATAAAGGTTTGATTCAACAGCATGCATTACTTCAATGTTCAAATTAAGTGCAAAGAAGAAAAAAGTCTTAGAGCAATGGTGGGCAATCTGAGAGTACCATGAAGCTTCCAACAATTTTTTTATGGATCTGCAAACCCTGTACAGACACAGGGACTAAAAATTGGTAGCATTCCCTGCCATTTTAATAAAAATTGGTCTAAGCCCTAAGGTAGGCTTAACATAGTTTAAAAGGCAAAGCGAAAACAAATCCATATTCAAGACAGAAATTAAATACCTGGCCTCCACCTATGCATTTGTGAAATGATCCTGCCCACTTCATATAATTGCCCGATCCACTGTGCCTCACCCTTCCTAAAACTCTTAAGTGCATTCCCCACCCACCAAAAGGTGCTCTGTAGGGATTCAGGTAGCTCAAACCTATTCTATATACTAGTTTTAAGACTTCTCCTTGGAAATTCAGAACAGCTCAATTTTACCAATAAAGATCTTTGTGTGTGTGTGTGACATGTACTACCACTATAACAGAAGGTCTCTTCTGGCGCATCCAACCTGTGGTTTATACCTTCTTCCCCAAACCATAGTTAGCCTTTAGGTACATGCACATTTGTAAAAGAAAAAGATATATGAGTCTATTGCCTGTGCCACCTAACACAGGGTATTGTCAGCAAATCGCAATCCTAACACAACTGAGTCTTGACAGCAACAACAAAGTCCTTTCCAAGCAAGGATAAGCTTGCCTACTAGCTTTGCCAACCAGTGGTCAAATACAAAACTTCATAAAGACTGCCAGTGTGCCCTGCCCCTTGGTATCCCACCAAATCCAGTGATGCAAGAAGCCTTCCTAGGAGGAGCCAAGCTTGCCAGCCAGCTATGCCAAACCTCCCACCACCCTGAAAACATAGTGATCAGAGAGTCCACCCAACAAGGGCAAGTCAGTGGGCATTTCCCATTATGGCTACGGACAAGGTTTGAAAACATAAATCTTGAATATTGATGCAGCTTGAATCAAATCATGTCTGCTTCAAATTTTCAACTCCAAATTGAATCAGGGCTGATTTGCGCAGACCTATTCACTAACAATGTAGCCACAGAGCAGACATAATAGTATGTTTACGCACTGACTCAGTATCTTTATCATTTTAAACTTTAATGGGTTGTCTTTGATTTTCGCCTGCCATGTTGTATGAACCCAACCATTCTGGCTTATAAAATATAATTTATGGATTAGCACATTGGGCTGACCCAAAGTTGTGTTTACCCTATAAACCATTAAGAAATATTTCATGGCTTACACATGCTGCATGAAAACAGCCATTGTGTCTGTTCACTGTTATTGCTTTTGTTCTGGTTGTCTTCCTGCATATTTCACCGCCTCTAATGTCCTGCTAAATCAGATAGGAGGATACTTGATAAGGAATATATAACAGCTGTTTTTGTCTCACTATAGTAAACTGTGATATTGGGATTGTTAATGGATTTTTTGTTATAACAGTTTGAATATTTTAGGGAGAAATTTGAAGAGTATATCCAATATTGCAATTTTAAAATAGAAGAATTTTGCATCTATTTTGTTTCTTAAATACCTGATTCTAGGAGATACAAATGGATATTGTAATGAAATATTTTGAATAGGAAGAAAGTAAAGGCTGTTTTCCCATTACTGCAAAACTTCGCCCTCCCAATTGTTCCTCCATAGTTGTTAGAAAAGCAGTTCAAGAAGAGCCACTAACCATTCCCCTGAGCTCATTCATAATCAATCACCTGGCAAATTGCAATTCACCACAAAGCTTGGTGACTAAAATGAAATTATTTACAGTGCCAGCTGCTGCTTGTCAAAACACTATGAATTCCTTTTTTAGTTCAGTGACTGGACTGTGGGGCAGGTAGGATTTAGATCTCCTACTGTTACAGTTAGCCTTCAAGCAGAGCCCAGACTTAGTATTCTGGGTTTTAAAAAAAATTCAGTTAAAAAAAAGCCATTGTTTTCTAAACAGCATGCTAATGTGTAGTTTAATATTCAGTTTGATTTGAAGCATAGTTTTACATTTTTTGATATATGTTGCTGATGATTTAAAATAAAACTAGATTTTGTATTTATTTTAGAGGTCTCATTCCGTTAAGTCTTACTGCAGGTGGGGACTAATACTCAGCTTTCAATCCATGTCAAATGTTACGGTATTCGGTCTTAAATCCATTCCACTCAATTTCTGCCTTAGGGATTGGCCATTTTTAACCCTGCATGTTAAAAATTGACATTTACTTTTGAGCACGATTTTTCCTAACATATTATGTATTAATTATTTCTATTCCGCCTTTTAGAATAACAGTCCTTTCAAAGCAGCTTACAGGTAACATTTATGTGTAAATGAAAATACAATAGATGTTCTTTAAAATTAACCAGGGATATTTCTAGAATATAATCACTAGCCAGTAGTAATAGTGAGGAGGGAGGCGTGCTCAGCTGAGCAAGCTTCTGAGATGGTCTTTGGCTGCAGACTTCCCTTTTCCTCCAGGGATCCCCGGGCAGTTGGTGATAATGCCTTCTGGGGTAGAAGAGGAAGAGAACTAGGTTTGTGCCTGCTTTCCCCCGTCCCTTTTTTCTCAAATATATTGTTGGAGAATTTAATGGGATCTGTAATCTCAGTTCTTTACCATCTGATTTGCCCAGGCAGTGACTGAATACACCATGCCAAGCATTCTAACGCTTCCTGCAGACTGGACAGCGGTTGATCTGTTTTGTCTTATGGTTCACTGGCTATCTCGCTAGAGCAGCATTAGTAACTAAACATATACAGTGGGGCAAAAAAGTATTTAGTCAGCCACCAGTTGTGCAAGTTCTCCCACTTAAAAAGATGAGAGAGGCCTGTAATTGACATCATAGGTAGACCTCAACTATGAGAGACAAAATGAGAAAACAAATCCAGACAATCACATTGTCTGATTCGGAAAGAATTTATTTGCAAATTATGGTGGAAAATAAGTATTTGGTCAATATCAAAAGTTCATCTCAATACTTTGTTATATATCCTTTGTTGGCAATGACAGAGGTCAAACATTTTCTGTAAGTCTTCACAAGGTTGGCACACACTGTTGCTGGTATGTTGGCCCATTCCTCCATGCAGATCTCCTCTAGAGCAGTGATGTTTTGGGGCTGTCGCTGGGCAACACGGACTTTCAACTCCCTCCAAAGGTTTTCTATGGGGTTGAGATCTGGAGACTGGCTAGGCCACTCCAGGACCTTGAAATGCTTCTTACGAAGCCACTCCTTCGTTGCCTGGGCGGTGTGTTTGGGATCATTGTCATGCTGAAAGACCCAGCCACTTTTCATCTTCAATGCCCTTGCTGATGGAAGGAGGTTTGCACTCAAAATCTCACGATACATGGGCCCATTCATTCTTTCTTGTACACGGAACAGTCGTCCTGGTCCCTTTGCAGAGAAACAGCCCCAAAGCATGATGTTGCCACCCCCATGCTTCACAGTAGGTATGGTGTTCTTTGGATGCAACTCAGCATTCTCTCTCCTCCAAATACGACGAGTTGTGTTTCTACCAAACAGTTCTACTTTGGTTTCATCTGACCGTATGACATTCTCCCAATCCTCTTCTGGATCATCCAAATGCTCTCTAGCAAACTTCAGACGGGCCCGGACACGTACTGGCTTAAGGAGGGGGACACGTCTGGCGCTGCAGGATCTGAGTCCCTGGCGGCATAGTGTGTTACTGATGGTAGCCTTTGTTACGTTGGTCCCAGGTCTCTGCAGGTCATTCACTAGGTCCCCCCGTGTGGTTCTGGGATTTTTGCTCACCGTTCTTGTGATCATTTTGACCCCACGGGGTGAGATCTTGCGTGGAGCCCCAGATCGAGGGAGATTATCAGTGGTCTTGTATGTCTTCCATTTTCTAATTATTGCTCCCACAGTTGATTTCTTCACACCAAGCTGCTTGCCTATTGCAGATTCAGTCTTCCCAGCCTGGTGCAGGTCTACAATTTTGTTTCTGGTGTCCTTCGACAGCTCTTTGGTCTTCACCATAGTGGAGTTTGGAGTGTGACTGTTTGAGGTTGTGGACAGGTGTCTTTTATACTGATAACAAGTTCAAACAGGTGCCATTACTACAGGTAATGAGTGGAGGACAGAGGAGCCTCTTAAAGAAGAAGTTACAGGTCTGTGAGAGCCAGAAATCTTGCTTGTTTGTAGGTGACCAAATACTTATTTTCCACCATAATTTGCAAATAAATTATTTCCAAATCAGACAATGTGACTGTCTGGATTTGTTTTCTCATTTTGTCTCTCATAGTTGAGGTCTGCCTAAGATGTCAATTACAGGCCTCTCTCATCTTTTTAAGTGGGAGAACTTGCACAATTGGTGGCTGACTAAATACTTTTTTGCCCCACTGTAAATATATAGGAATGTATCGTCTGATGCCCTGGGGTTCCAGAGCAACTTTCTGGCAAAACAATGGTAGATGCTAATAGTGCTAAATAATTTTTCTTCAACCTAAACTTGTCAACAGCTTGAAACTGGACAATCATAAAGATGAGGATCTGTAAACAGGGGTGGCTTTTTATATCTCAGAGGTTAGGAGGTAAATCTTGGCTTATATTGTTACTGTCTTGTATAACCTCATACCCATTGTCTTAGAAGTTGCACACGTTTTACTTCCTAGATTGGATGCTGGCCCTCTGACATTATAATTAATGATACGTTTTGCGCAGATAAATTGTTTTCTTCAAAAATTGCTGCTGACTTTTGTCACCCTCAGAAAATCCCCACTCTTCCAACCATGATGTTAGCTATTTGCATCTTTCCCATTCTCCATGTTTGAAGTTACTTATAGTAATGTGCTTTTTGTCAATTTCCTGACATGTGCTCAACAGATCTTTTCTCAGCATCCAATATGATACATGCTAAACCATAAGCCTCTTACTTATGACAACTTATAACTACAGTGATGCTTAAAGGTTTGTGAACCCTTTTAAATTTTCAATATTTCTGCATAAATATGACCTAAAACGTGATCTGTTCTCCACCCAAGTCCTAAAACTAGATAAAGAGAACCCAATTAAACCAATGAGTCAAAAACATTATACTTATTCATTGACTTATTGAGGAAAATGATCCATAGCTACATATTTTCCTAAACAAACGTTATCCTATATCAAATTACAGGCATTCTGATGTATCTCAGGGTTGACAGACTTTGAATACTCTTGATAACCATTCATTATTTGTTGTAGCTCCATCCCTAAATAGTATTTCCCTCTCTCTTATTTATGATTGATTCAACTTTGCACTGCCTTGGGAGATGTTCAGAATCGGTAAGAATTAGTTCCTATCACTGAATTTCCACAACAGAATGCAAGATGAATAAACATTTTGAGCTTTCCTAACAGGGGAGATTTATTATCTTATTTTGATGCTAGATTCTGGGGGCAGTTAGAAAAGCAGCTGATCCCAATTGCCTTCAAAATCCAGGGCAAAGTTTAAAAAAACGACTCTATCATTCTCCTATGGCTGCTGGACTCCTTTGGACTCTTGAAAGCAGGAAGGAATTTAACTTATATATCTCAACATTGTGCAAAATGGGAAAACTTCCATGCCACCATCACTTCTACTCCCCAAATCCTCAAAAAGAACTTGAGGGTTCATCTGCAACTTCAAAATGCTGATAAACAAGGAGAAAAACATTATTTGCCTTGCCCCCAACCTTAACTCTGCAGTAAAAAAAATCCCTGTTTGCCTACTCCACGCAAAAGAAAAATAAAAGAAAATGCTTTCACTTCTCCCCCATTTCTATTTGTTGTTTATATGCAAATAACTCTCAATGATTCAGATGAACTGAAAAGGTGTCAAGACCAGGAGCTGAGGAGCAAGGAAGCTGCAGAGTCAGGAGTTCATGCAGTGGTAAAGTGGACCATAAGAGGTCCACAGCATAGAAATATTTTGTTTAGTAAAAAGACTTTTTGTTGTTTGTTGTTCAGTTGCTTCCGACTCTTCGTGACTTCATGGACCAGCCCACGACAGAGCTTCCTGTCGGCCGTCACCACCCCCAGCTCCCCCACGGTCGAGTCCGTCACCTCCAGAATATCATCCATCCATCTTGCCCTTGGTCGGCCCCTCCTCCTTTTGCCTTCCACTTTCCCTAGCATCAGCTTCTTCTCCAGGGTATCCTGTCTTCTCATTATGTGGCCAAAGTACTTCAGTTTTGCCTTTAATATCATTCCCTCAAGTCAGCAGTCTGGCTTTATTTCCTGGAGTATGGACTGGTTTGATCTTCTTGCAGTCCAAGGCACTCTCAGAATTTTCCTCCAACACCACAGTTCAAAAGCATCTATCTTCCTTCGCTCAGCCTTCCTTATGGTCCAGCTCTCGCAGCCATAGCTTACTACGGGTAAAAAGACTAAAAAGTAAAAAAACTAGTAAAAAGACTAGTTTACTGCAAATTCAAATGCATTGCAGCTAATCCAGAATAATTGATCTGAGTCTGAATATATATAGTGTCATGGCATCAAATAATATAATAATTATTATATTATTGAAAAAATATTATTATTATTAATTATTATTATTGGAGTTATATGCCGCCCAACTCCCAGTGACTCTGGGCAGTTTACAAATTGTTAAAAACATTTAAAACAAGGAAACAAAACAAAACAAAAAAGAACAAAGATGGCTGAGATGAGCCCTGAAATCTAGGAAAGGGCTCAACTGGTGCCCTAGATGAAGCTGTGCAAAGGCCTTCCTGGCCACAGTTGCCACCTGCTCATGAGTCCAGGAAGATTCCCAAATTGCGTACCACCCTTGATTGGGGAAGTGCCTGTCAGATTTCTCATATGAAATTGGAAAATTGGGTTTCTCTACAAAACAAAAGTGTTTTGGCAAATTGCATCCTTTACAAAGCAAAGGCTCCTCATGGTGACGTGAAGTGCAGGTGCAAGATAACAACTGTCACGTGTGTATTGTTTTGGCTAGATTGCATGGGAACAAGTTCTCCTGATTCCTTCCGTGGGAAGCCTGCTCCAGGGGGAGCAGAGGGAGGGAGGAGATCATGTGCTCGCTTAGATGCAGCACTGCTACCCAATAGCAGGTCATGCTATGTGCTTTAGGCCTAATGCTTTAGGCCTGGTGTGTGTCACAGCTAACATCCAGCCAATCAGAAAGCTAGAAGAACTGAATATACAACCATGCAAAATGGTGTTCTATGCTTCTTGATTTCTAGTGTCTTTTAGCCATGTAGTTCTTCACGTGTATTCTACTTCTGAGGACTGGGCAGTGTGAGCTATGCCTGGCTTTAGGTATAGGCCGTGGCAGGAACTCTGGCCCTGGGATCAATACACGGAACTCTGCTTATAAGTTTGTTTTTGTTTTTCCTTTTACAATGCTGTACCATGTATATTCAACTAACATTTTTGCGATAATGTACTGTATATACATTATTGCCTTATGCTACAAGTAAAATACTTTTAGCCCTAAAAGCTGCACTCCTTGTCTGTTTATTCTCAAGCCTCGAGTTTTTTTTTCTTTAAGCCACCCCATCCAAGGTCAAAGATGGAAGATCTGGGCCGTCCAAACACCCATAGTCACTCAGTCTTGATAGGATTGAGTTGGAGATGGTTCCACTCCATCCAAACCTGCATAGCCTCCAGGCACTGGACAGAATCTTGACAGCCTCATTTGCCCAGCCCAGAATCATGCACCTTCCCTGACCCTCGCACACCCTCCCCGACCGATGTGGCACCCCTCGCACATACTCTCACCCCCTCGCACACCCTCCCCAATCCTCTCCGCACCTCTTGCGCACCCCCTCGCACCCTCATGCACCTTCCCTGACCCTCTCCACATCTCCCCTGCATCCCTGCACATCCCCTCACTCCCTCACTCACCTAGCAGCAGCCACTTACCTGCCTGCCAGCCTGGGACTTGCAACTTCCTGCCGGCTTCCCCACTGACTTTGGTTGTGGGAAGACATCAAGAAGTTGCCTTGCCCAACGACCATGGGATTCAGTTAATGATGGAAACCGGAACTGCAGGGATTGCCATTGCTAAGTGATGCGGTCATGTTTTACCACCACCTCACTTAGCGACGGAAATTCCAGTTCCAATTGTCCCATCATAAGTCGAGGACTACTGTAAAACTTTTCAATAAATATAGTGCCAGAATTACATTGAACCTATATAAAAGAATCCATGTAAAATTAAATGGCACATTTGGATTTATTTCTTCAGTTTGTAGTGCAGGTTATGAGAGTCTTTCAAATATAGTTTGAATTAATCTATTTAGGAACTGCGTAACTAAGAATAACTAAGAACCTAAGGGCTAATCAATAAACTTTGATTGATTGATATTTAGGAACTGCATAACTTTTCTCTTTACTGAAAAACTCAAAGCAGTGGCAACATGAAGCCTCTGACACTTAGGTTGTATAACTTTTCCTGAGTGTTTTGTTCTTCAAAGTCCTATCTGCAGATGAGTTGAAATACTCTCACTGAGATACCTGGTTCTTCAGTTAAAGAAATACAATAACGTGTACTAAGTTACATGTACTAAGTATAACTAGCAACCTTATATTGTATGAATGATAAGGAAAATCAGTTTCATTTAACATGAAATGTTATTTCTTTAATGCAAGGATAGGCAAGCTAGTGTCCTCCAGATATTTTGTACAAATCCCGCAATCCCTTGCCATTGGCCAGATTGTCTAGAGCTGATGGAACTTGCAGTCCAAAGCATCTGGATGATATTACACTGGTAAAGGTAAAGTATTCTTCAAGCTGATCTAAATTCTTGATAACTTCATAAACATGCCTATGCCATTTTCTTGGCAACAATATGGAACTGGTTTGCCATTGAAAGATCTGCACTGGGAGCCAATTGCATACTGGACATAATTTAAGATGTTAGTATTGACCTTTAAACATTAAATGGTTTTTTTGTTGTTGTTATTCAGTTGTTAAGTTGTGTCCGACTCTTCGTGACCCCATGGACCATAGCACGCCAGGCCTTCCTGTCCTCCACTGCCTCCCGGAGTTTACTCAAATTCATGTTCATTACATCGGTGATGCTATCTAACCATCTCATCCTCTGCCGTCCCCTTCTCCTTTTGCCTTCAGTCTTTCCCAGCATCACGGTCTTTTCCAGTGAGTCCTCTCTTCGCATTAGGTGGCCAAAGTATTTGAGATTCAGCTTCAGTATCTGTCCTTCCAATGAGTAGTCAGGGTGATTTCCTTTAGGATTGACTTTTACTTTTAATAGGTAGTTTTAGCTTTTTATATTCTGTTTTTATCTTAAATTTTGTTAGCTGCTGTCAGAGTAGAAAGGTGGGGTTCAAATCAAATAAATAGTAATAAATGATACTGCCACTATTTAGCTGAGTGGATACAAACTCAGCTAATCAGCTCTGTGTGTTTCCTTCCAGGACAATGCCTTCAACAACAAGCGATGAAAAAAATTATATTATTTTAATAGGAGGAAGCCTTGGAGACTGGTGACATTTCTGTGATATGATGTTCATATGTACATCTTCTTCTTCTTCTTGGCGATCACTCGTAGCCGAGTAAGATTGTCTTCCAGGAGTAAAATCTTAACAGTGGATCCATAAGTGGCTGTAAAGGCCAATTCTGGATCCGCACAACCTCCCACAATGGGGGCATAGGTTTCCGGGTGGGAGACGGTCATGATGAGGGTTTGCCTGATGTGCCTTCCTTTTAGCTCTTTTCTCCCTTTCGCCCTGTACTCGTGCTTCTTCAAAGTCCATAGCGCCATTAATAAAGGATGACCTCCAATTGAAACGCTCATGAGTTAGGGCTTCCCAGTTCTCAATGCTGATATTAATTTTTTTTTAATTAGCTTTGAGAGTATCTTTGAATCTCTTTTGCTGTCCACCAATATTCCGTTTTCCATTCTTAAGTTGGGAGTAAAGTAGCTGCTTTGGAAGACGATGGTCAGGCATTCGAACAACATGGCCGGTCCAGCAAAGTTGATGTTGGATGATCATTGTTTCAATGCTGGTGGTCTTCGCTTCTTCCAATACACTACCATTAGTCTGCCTATCTTCCCAAGTAATTTGCAGATTTTTTCAGACGCAGCGTTGATGGAATCTTTCAAGACGTTGGAGGTGGCGTTTGTAGAGGGTCCATATTTCACAGGCGTACAATAGGGTCAGTAGTACAATAGCTTTGTAAACAAGCATTTTGGTCTCCCTGCGAATGTCCCGATCCTCAAACACTCTACGCTTCATTCGGGAGAAAGGTAACACTTGCAGAGCTCAGACACTGGCTTCCGCCCTTCCAGGGGGACAGTGGATATGATATGTACATCTATACAGGCCAAGATTAGTGTTCCCAGCACTACCTCTCCCAATAGATTCCAGTTCTCTATGGATTTCTAAAATAACCCATGCCTCTATTTCCTGCAGCAAACAAAGATAGTTCTCACTCCTTCCAATTCCCCACTTTTCACTGGGCATGTACTATTTTATTCCGAATCTCTTTTCTATTCTGTTGTCCATTGACCCATTTTGGACAGATCTTTTCATTGTTTGCAAACTTCTTTCTTGCCACTTTGAATAATATGGTGCTATTCTCAAATTGAAAATCTCCCTCGCTTCTGATACAATTAAATAGAGATAACAAAGGGGAAGGTTCATCTGTTCATTATCCTCAATGGATTTTAACTTGGGATATCCCAGTTTACAGTTTTACATCACATTATCCTTCTAACAGTTTTAAACAGAGAAATCTCCTGTTCATTTTTCCAGTCTAGTTTATATTTAGTTCACAGGTAAAAAATAACATTAAAAAACAAAAACTAAGCATGGTCCAGAATACACAGAGTGTTAATGTGATTTTTCTTATGGACAACCAATGAATTCCTGATAACGACTAAACATTTCCTTCTGCCACCATATCTTTTTCAAAAATTGCAACCTCTTAAGGCTATTTGCTTTTGTGTTTTTTAAACATCACAAAAAGAATTCTTATGAATATACAAAAAGCAAGACTTTCTTAATGTTTTCTTTAATTCAAAGTACTTTGTCTCTATATCAGAGCTTTCCAAACTGTGTGTCGTGACACAAAAGTGTGTCGCCACACACAGTCTGGTGTGTCGCCACACAACCCGGAAGCGCTGATCATCATCAGCGCTTCCGGGTTTTCCCGCGGCAACACACCAACGGCGGCACGCAAAAACCAAAAGTGGCAGCAGCGCTTCCGGGTTTTTGCGCGCTGCCGCAACGGCGGCACTTCCGGGTTTTCCTGCGGCGACGCACCAACGGCGGTTGGTGTGTCGCCGCGGGAAAACTTTGGAAAGCCCTGCTCTATATCATATGCTATACTTTGCCACCCTATCCAAATTTCAGCAGAATAGTCTGCTAAAATACATGTTACATAGCAATATGTGAAGAAGTATATGACTTCATAGTGGGATTGAGTCAGCAAAACCCAGAATTTCTTTGGAGAAATAAATCAATTTTCTCAAAATGGAAAAATAGTACCCAGGTATACTTTAAGATGTTTTATCTGGATGGGAAGACATTTCATAATTTAATTTTACCAAAGATTTAGATTGCCCAATTTGTGGGATTCCTCAAAGACATATAAAATAGAAGGGGGATATTTATATTATACCCAAATTAAAGCAATCTTGATAGATAGCTGACCATCCTCTACTTGAACACATCCTTCCTCAATAATAGATTTCAGTCTTGAACTGCTGTTAGCATTAGGATGTTTTTCCTAACTTTCATTTAGAATTTTTCCTCCTATAACTTAAGACCATTATTCTGGGTCCCATATTCTAGAATGAGTACAAGAGAATAGGTCTTTACCTCTTTCTTTGTGACACCCCTTTAGGCACTTATAAGTCTTCTCAGTTCTCTTCTCTTGAGGCTAGATATATCCAGTCCTTCACTTCGTTCTTACAAGATTGTTTCAAGAACCCCAGCTATTTAAATATGGGGTGGATAACATGTCTGTTAGGTGGATCCACAGCTGGTTTAAATATGCTACTCACAGAATATTTATCAGTAGTTCCTTACCAAAATGGATGGACCTGTCAAATGGAATGCCATAATGTTCAATCCTGGGCTCAGGTCTCCTCAACATTTCAATTCATAACTTGGATAAAAAGATGGAGGAAATGCTTATCAGATTTGCAGATGATACGAAATTGGGTGCGACAAAAATACCCTAGAGCAAAATACCCTAACTGGGCCACGGCCTGTTAGGAACTGGGCCGCGGGGCTCCCGCCCGCAAACCCCGCTCCCTTCTATGTGATTGGTTCCCACCCGCAAACCTCACTCCCCAGTCTGCCGAAATCCCGGAAACCCGCCCCCCGGTCCGTGGAAATCCTGTAAACCCCACCTCATGGAAAAATAGTCTTTTGAAACCGGTCCCTGGTGCCAAAAAGGTTGGGGACCCCTGCCCTAGAGGACAGAAATAAAGTTAAAGAAGTGGGTGAAAGTGACAGAATCAAATTCCCATGGTGGAACAAAAGAGACAAGGGATGCGAATCAGTGTCCTGTCTTTCATTATGCAGTTCTTTCATTATGCAGTTCTTCTCTAGACAGAGAAGATAGGTGGTTTGAGAGAGGGGTCAAGGAATCCATTTATGCCAACTTGGAAAATCCTTCCTTGAATAGAGGTGGGGGCCTCAGGCACAACCTCTCCCCCATCTTCCTCCCCGCTTTGTCTTCTGTGCCTAGGAAGATTAAGACCATTTCACAAGCTCAACAGCAGCATGGTGATCTTAACGATCCGATCCTCCTTTAGATGATAAAGGGACTTAAAATAACATCTCAATATAACCATGACCTAGCCCCAGGTGTAAGGTCACACAGCTACCTAGAAACATATTTAGGATTCCCTTACCAACTTTGCTCAGACTGAAGAAGCTCCTTGGATAAGGAGTGAAACGTTTCCACTGAGAAAATAGAAATCCGGTTGACATGATTCAAGCTACAGACAATTCCACCTGGATGACTGAGAACCTTCATAGACATTCTGTCTCTAGTGCTTCACAGCCTTTATACCCTCCTACATTGAGGTTCAGAAGGTATAGTAGTAGAACTCCTCCAATCAGAATGTTTTTATTAGGCATTGTTGGCAGCCACAGAGGCTTAAAAGTGATGGAAAGAAAGGAAACATCAACAGCAGTATGTCGATGAAGGTTCTCAGTCATCCAGGTGGAACAGTCTGTGGCTTGATTTTGACCAAGAAGTACAGGCCTTCACGGACCATATAAACACCATAGATGCCAACATTAGGTTCACCAGAGAAGACACCAAGGACAACAGACTGGCATTCCTAGACTGTGAAGTCCTCATTGGGACCGGTGGCAAGCTAGAAATAGGGATCTACAGGAAACCCACACACACAGATCAATACCTGATGTTTGACTCCCACCATCCACTGCAGCACAAACTAGGAGTCATCAGGACATTGTCACACAGAGCAGAAACCATCCCCACCTCCATGGATTCCAAAAAGAATGAAAAACAGCACCTGAGAACAGCTCTGAAGGCCTGTGGATATCCAAATTGGGCCTTCACTAAATCTAAGTCTACCAGACCTAAAACAGCGACAGATAGGGCTGAGACTCAGAGTAAACGGAAGAACCTGGTCATTCCTTACATGGCTGGCGTGTCTGAAAAGATAAAACGGATATTTGGCAAACACCACATACCTGTATATTTCAAACCCACCAACACACTGAGACAGAGGCTTGTACACCCCAAAGATCAAACTCCAAAACACAAGGAAAGCAATGTAGTGTATGCAATCCAGTGCAGTGAGCAGTGCTCTGAACTCTACATTGGAGAAACCAAACAACCTTTGTACAGGAGGATGGCCCAACACAGGAGAAGTAACACCACAGGACCAGAGTCAGCAGTTTATCTTCATCTAAAGGAAAAAGGACACTCATTTGAGGACATTAATGTTCACATTTTAGACAGAGAAGATAGGTGGTTTGAGAGAGGGGTCAAGGAATCCATTTATGCCAACTTGGAAAATCCTTCCTTGAATAGAGGTGGGGGCCTCAGGCACAACCTTTCCCCTATCTTCCTTCCTGCTTTGTCTTCTGTGCCTAGGAAGATTAAGACCATTTCGCAAGCTCAACAGCAGCAGGGTAATCTTAACGATCCTCCTTTAGATGATAAAGGGACTTAGAAATAAACATCTCAAAATAACCATGACCTAGCCCCAGGTGCAAGGTCACACAGCCACCCTAGAAACATATTTAAGGATTCCCTTACTAACTTTACTCAGACTGAAGAAGCTCCTTGGATAAGGAGTGAAACGTTTCTACTGAGAAAATAGAAATCCAGTTGACATGATTCAAGCCATCAACAGCAGTAGTTCTTGCATTGCATTATCCTCTCTCCAATCAGCTGCTGTTCCATGGCTTTCCGCGCTTGAATTTAATCCCAGGAGAGGTATCCAAAGGCATTCCTCTTATGAGATTTTTTGTCATGTGTAAGCAGCCAGGGAAGCTTCAGAATGATGGAAAGATGTGTGAAAAAAATACCACCAGCAGCAAAATAGCACTCTCTAGTAACTTAATATTAAAAACACCATCATGAGAAATTTGAAATAAATTCTCAAGCACTCTGAAAATAAGCTTCTTTCACAGGGGATGAAAATTTCTGAGAAATGGTAAGGCAATTTTCAGCATAACTTTAATAAAGATGCTCAGTTGCTTATTTTGCATAACTCTGCTTTCCCCAGTTAAATTACTGGATTTTTCATTTGTAGACTTTTATTAGGAAGGTGTTCTCTCTGTAGATCCAACCTTTTTGCAGTTAACTGTCAAAGCTCCAATGAATGCAGCCTGCTCTGTCTCCAGTTTCTAGCTGTGTAATACCTGCAATGCCATGACTTGCCAAGGACAGTAATTAATATCAATTACAGATGGTGTCTATAAACTTAGAATTGGTTTGTTTACTTTCTGGGGCCTTGAGTGTGTGATCCTCTGAGTCTGTCACAGTGGCGTAGATTACATGTGTATTTTCAAGGGACAAAAATTACAGCAATTTAAAGTGAGCCAGAGGGGGGAAAGAGAGAGATGCATTATTAATTGGCATAGTCCTTAATGGCTGCAAACAACCTACACGAGATACAATGTCAATACTCAAGCATCAGAAATGATGGCATGTGTGGGGTCACCTGTGATGTCATTCACAGCCTCAAATCACTAAAGATATAGGCAATTATACGCAACGTTTTGACTCTGCAGGTGGAGTTAAACTTGCTCCAACATAGTAACAATGTGTTCAATTGGAATTTTTTATTATTTTAAAGGAACAATTATTTTTAAATGACTAATTTCAGGGACAGGAACAGCATAATTGATGACCTCTTAAGAATGTCAGGATTAATTATGGAGAAGCATAGGTACTGTAATGGGCTGTGAGAATAACCTTGGGAGACAGGAGGAGGAGCCACGGCTTAGACAATGGCCAGACAAGAGATATCTCAGCCCACAGAAGGAATGGGGGTGGAGAAAATGTCTCAGAAGGGACTCTCCCCAGTTCTCTGGAAAGTAAAGGCAAGGGAGGGAAGAAGTGCTTTCAGACTTGCAAAATACTGTTACTGTAATCTTACAATAAAGGTAGTGTTAATAATAGGCTGACCATACGTCCCGTTTTGAACGGGACAGTCCCGTTTTTTAAGCATTTTTCAACCGTCCCGTCATTTTCATAAAAATCTCAATTTTGTCCCGTTTTTCAAACCTGGCGGGAATGGCGCGGAAGGAGGATCCGAGCCGGAGCGCAGACCGGGGGGGCGGGGTTTGCAGGCAGGAGCCAATTGCGTTGACCGGGGGTGGGGTTTGCAGGTGGGAGCCAATCGTGTGGACTGGGGGGTGGGGTTTTCAGGCAAGAGCCAATCGCGCAGACCGGGGTGGGGACCCCTCTTTTTCATGAATACAGAATATTACATAAGACCCCGTCCCGTTTTGCCATCCTGAAATATGGTCAGCCTAGTTAATAATCATGGTTTTGGTTTCTTGTCTGGACTACCTTGAAGGGCTTACAGATACTTATAAAAATAACCAACCCCATGTTCTGCCAAATGCAAAGAGGAAATGAATGTTTGTCTCCACCATCTCTACAGTGGCTTAAAACACTGCAGAGTTTTAATATCACCTACAGATTGCCGCATCTATGTCATTTTTCCAATATGGAGAAAATCTCAATGCATCAGCTGCCCAGTTTGAGTGCTTGTGTCAAAATAAACTGTCATCCTGGACTTTGTATTTAATGATGTGCCCAGGTTTTCCTGCATGAATTTCAGACTGGAAGAAATTAATAGACCATGTGTCCCGCAAACATGGGGGTAGGGGACTTGTGGGACCTGAAGCAGTTTTAATGTGAAACTTTACTGATATCGCTGAGAAGATAGTGAGACAGTCAAGTTGCTAGGATAGTGTTTTGTGAATCTTGTTTTTTGATTTCAAAGTGCATTTTATCACAGAATTCTAACTTTTCTTTTGAAACTTAACAGGAAACAATAAGCATGAGTAAGTTCCATTTGCACAGCAATCCATCCTTCACATGGAAAAATGGCCAGAGATCTTATCTGAGTTCAGAACTATAAAGTAAAAGTGCAGTTGTTTCTTTCCCTAAATTTCTGCTTGTGCATACCAAACTTCAAGAGTTCTTTCAAACACTGTCCTCCCTTTTCCCTCCCTTCCATTTCCATAAATAAACTGGTTCATTTTCAGTAACCCTTCAGTGCATCTTGGAGATCAGTAGACCTCTATCAATTTAGAAATCCAACAATATTTCCATGTAGCTGTTCTATAGCTGGAACCAGGCATACTCTCCTCTTCCTCTCTGTCTAGAAATCCTACTGTCTTTGCATATTCTAGTAGTTTCAAAATCCATAACTATTTAATTATAGCCTATTACTCAATTGCAATGCAGAACAGTGAACAGCTGGTCTTGTTCACACACCCTCACTTCCTGAAGTATCCTATGAATGTTTTTATTCAAGGTTTACAAAGAGAGATAATTTATTTCTGGCTGAAGTTGAGCCCTTAGGAACAGCTTATTTATGTCTATATTTCACTACTGATAGTTAACCTTCTGTACTGAATTATTAAACAAACTCCGTGATCGCTATTTAAATCAAAGTCCCTGATTTCTGTAGCTGTTCTACAGTTAAATGAAATAGTTGCAATTCACAATCTAATATAAAGAATCACTCGCTGTTTCTCTTTTTCATGGTAGCAAAACATGCTTAAATTGTATTAGAGGGGGAAAAACCCCATGATATTTGGAAACAGTGAACAAAAAGCTGGCAGTTAGTTAGTTAGTTAGTTAGTTAGTTCTCAAAATCTTCTATGATGTCCACTGCATCAGTATATTTATTGTTAAGGACCTCTCCTTCTAGTTTCCTGGTATTTCAGCCTACCAGTTTGGAGTAAAACAAAGAAACAGAATGTTATCTGTCAGTTATATCCTGACATAAAGCAGTTTGAGAACATGGTGTACAAACTGTAAATTCTCTGAGTTGGAATTATGAAGATCTTCTGCAGTCTTCTGGCAATTGATATACTACCACTTTTGCCTGTGGTGCAAAATCCAACCACCTGTGTTCTAAACAAAAAAATTATTCTAAGCAAGCAAATGATCCTCTGCTGAACGATAAGACAAAAAGACCAATCTACCTAGCACTTGTAATTCAGCTTCTGTTTGAATAGAGATCCCTATTACATACAGTGAAAGACAGCAGTGATGGTATTGTGTGGATCCCAGTTATCTAGATGATCAGACATTTCAGAGATCAACATGTATCTTTTTCCTTTTCGGGAAGAGATCCGAGGTTGACATTTTGCAATATATGTTTTTGTTGACAAATAAATGGGTTACTCATGGGTAGAATCTCAATACCTAGGAGATGCCCCCAGTTCTACTTTTACACTTTTGATCTTCCAGGAGGAACAGCCTAAGTTACTGCCAGACTTCACTGCAAGCACAGCAATAAATCTCAACTCTCTAGACGCTTTACTCTGTATTCAGGAACTTGCTTACAGCAGAACCTCACAGATACAACATGGCTAGATAAATTGTTTGATAAACAAAAATGTATACAAGTAGTTTATTTTCCCTTTCATCGGGAGAAATGCCATGAAAGAACAGAAAACATAGGCATCCAGGAGAAGCCATGATGATGTCATGTGCCACGACATTGCACAAATGATGCAAATTATGTACTTGCGTCAGTTGTGCCATGATGCCAATGACATGCATTATTTGCATTATTTGTCCAATGATGTAATTTGCCTCATTGTCCCTTTGCTCCCCTGTGGACATCCATGATAGAAAATATTAAGAAAATGTAATCTTCAAATAAAAGAACCTACTGTAAAATGCAAAACTCACTGTTTTAAAAAGTCAATCTACTTTTATCCAATTCAGTTCATATGACCAAATTAATTTGGATCAAAACTCTGAGTCTGTCATTATTTGGTTAGATTTTAAGTTTTAAAATGCATATGCACATATGCAGAAAGCATTTGAAACTGAATATTTGGATAAGCCTAATATTAAATGGCCTGTAAAGTTTGGGTCCATAGCTGTAACTTAAAGAATGAGAAATTCCTTCTGTTGATTACAAAACACTTAGCTATTTCTGCTTCTGGGAAGCCATATTTCCAGTATCTCTTCTGCCTCCAGATTTTCCAGAGTTCCTGGTATTAGCTTTTATTAGCTTTTCTGAAATTTTGCCAGAATGAATGGTCTTTGTTGTTTAGAGAAGATGAGTGATGTCAAGAATTCAGCTGCAGTAACAAAGATCCTTCCTACCTTCCCCTATCCCTTCTGTTTCACCCCATTTTCTCCTCAAGTGTAGCTATATGGATGTGGGAAAACTTCAATTTGATAAAATTAATCCTAGCTCATTAATTATTTATTATTAATTGTGTGTAACTTAATTATTTGTAACACCAACTAGTAAAACAATCCAATTTCATAAACTGTGGTTTTGTGTTAATTTGTACTAAACATGACATAGTATTTGAAGTAGAGTCTGACTAAAGTAGATAAAATAGAATTCATTTTTCCAGGGATTTGTAAATTACACTCCTGTTAATGCCAGCCTTACATTTTAATTGTAATTTGCAGCCGCATCACATTACTGGCTCATATTCAGTTTGCAATCATCTATTATCCAAGTTTTCCCCCCCACAAATATCACTATGAAGCTAGGTATCCCCAATATATCTGAGTGTTCGATTTTTGTTTCCTAAATAAAGAACTTTGCACTTGTTTCTGTTAACTATCACTCCATTACTTTCAGCCCACTGATTTACTTTATCAAATTAATTTTTAATTTTATTTCTGTGTTTTAGGTCATTAGCTATCCCACCCAATTTTGTGTCATCTGGAATTGGATCCGCATTCCCTCTACCTCTTTACCCAAGTCATTAGTAAAAAAATACTGAAGAGTAGAAGACCCAGAACTGAACTGTGTGGAGCTCCAGCCAGTACAATCTCCATATGTTGGAGGTATGTTCAAAATGCAACTTTGGTTAACCTGATATGATAGTGTGCTATAGTCACTTTAAAAAAAACTAATTGAATATTAATTGAATAATGAATATGAATTGCATATGAGTATGTAACACTAATTTAGACTTTGGGGGCATCTCCCCCTCTTTTGCATTTAAAAATAAATTTAATACTTCTTATGTCTTGACCACTCATGTGAAGATACTATGGGCTTTACTAACTAGCCTTGCCCTTGCTACTTATTTACTAGCTATGTGAGAGACTGTATCCCCATTATGAGCATAGGATTTTACTGTGCACGGAAAATTTAGGCCCATTAGGCCTAAATGAATTGGCACAGGAAACAGCAGAATTGTATTCTCCTAGCTGTATTCTTCATCACTGGATGGAATTTGGAAGCATAGCATTATGGCACCTTTCTTGTGGAATAAACCCTCAAGGAAGAGCTTCTATTCCAATTTGTGGCCATTAACACATCTCCGCTATGCTATTCATTTGTCAGTACTGGTGGCTTGGGATAAGGAGTCATGAGGATGCAGCTGTGCTTCTTTTTTCTACCTGCTGCTTCTAGGGCTGGTGTGGAAATTCTGAACATATGTCCGAAGTCAATGTTAGAATGGGGATGGACAAGCCAGTTGATAAGAGCTGCCCATTATTCATGGGATAACTGAACCTATGAACATTCAGGCATAGTTTTCAGTACCGTCTTTAATTCTGACATTTAATGTTCTAAACTGTCGGAAATCAGGTTATGTGAACTAACACACATGCAAACAAAGTTAAGTCTTAATATAAACCTCAGGGCCCTTCTTGCTGCCCAGCATCAAGGACCATCAGAGTAGTGGGTGCAAGAAAACAGAGTCTCTTTTAATGGTGACTCTGCTTCTAGTTCCCTCTGGAAAATCATATGCAGGACATGGCCCTGTCAAGAGCTGTCTTTAAACAGAATCATAAAAGCTTTTGTGTTTTGGCTTTTGCTTTGTTGAGGTGTTATTTGCTGGGCTTTAAACTGCTATTGTTTTCAGTTTAGTTGGGAATTGCTTTATATGTAATTTTTCTATTTATAAGTTTTATTTTCCTAAGCCGCTTTGATAAGACTTTGCCTTGAAAAGTGGTACATGCTTTCTCTGAAGTTTGTAAAAGAGAGAAGTGCCTTAAAAAGGTGTCCTCCAACTTCAGCCTCAAGTGGCACAGCCCAGTCTGTCCCCTGAAGATTTTGCCACTTCTATCGGCTGCCTGTATCATATCTAAATCATATTGTTGCTGCAGATTTGTCATACATTAGCAGGAATGCTTACCATATAAATATGAATGGACATGTTGGAGAGTTATTATCTTGTTGCTCACTAAAATCAAAATCTTCTGAATGGCATTATTTCATAAGCACTTCTTTTTATTATAGAGCCAAATTTTCACTCTCACAGAGGCTGACATACCTTCTGCTACTTACTTCACTCCTGAATATGGGAACTGTGTCAAAAATATTTTGTTCTGCTGTATAATTTGCAGGTGGACTCTGCCAAAATGTCTGGCTTTAATCTCCAAAAGGAGACATCAGGGTAGGCCAGGGCAAATAACATGAATTTCCTCCTCTAGACTAGTTCTGGCATAAACAACGATTTGACAGGTGATTACTTTGGGCTATGAGCACCTGATGGTTAACAGCATCAGTGAAGGCATATTACTCCAACAAGACTTGCTTCGCTTTGCTGTATCTAGTGGAATTTTTCTCCAATGGCTTTTTTTGGACTTTTTTTATGGGGTACTTTAAAGTTGGAGGCTGGAGTTAAAATCGCTGGAAGAAACATTAACAATCTCAGATATGCAGATGATACCACTTTGATGGCTGAAAGCAAGGAGGAGCTGAGGAGCCTTATGACGAAGGTGAAAGAAGAAAGTGCAAAAGCTGGGTTGCAGTTAAACCTCAAAAAAACCAAGATTATGGCAACCAGCTTGATTGATAACTGGCAAATAGAGGGAGAAAAAGTGGAGGCAGTGACAGACTTGGTATTTCTAGGCGCAAAGATTACTGCAGACGCTGACTGCAGCCAGGAAATCAGAAGACATCTACTTCTTGGGAGGAGAGCAATGGCAAATTTTGATAAAATAGTTAAGAGCAGAGACATCACACTGACAACAAAGGTCCGCATAGTTAAAGCAATGGTATTCCCTGTAGTAACCTATGGCTGCGAGAGCTGGACCATAAGGAAGGCTGAGCGAAGGAAGATAGATGCTTTTGAACTGTGGTGTTGGAGGAAAATTCTGAGAGTGCCTTGGACTGCAAGATCAAACCAGTCCATACTCCAGGAAATAAAGCCAGACTGCTGACTTGAGGGAATGATATTAAAGGTAAAACTGAAGTACTTTGGCCACATAATGAGAAGACAGGATACCCTGGAGAAGAAGCTGATGCTAGGGAAAGTGGAAGGCAAAAGGAAGAGGGGCCGACCAAGGGCAAGATGGATGGATGATATTCTGGAGGTGACGAACTCAACCGTGGGGGAGCTGGGGATGGTGACAGCCGACAGGAAGCTCTGGCGTGGGCTGGTCCATGAAGTCACAAAGAGTCGGAAGTGACTGAACGAATAAACAACAACTTTAAAGTTAAAAGATCTGTAGAAGATCAGGTGAAGTTTTAGTCTGTAAAATTAAATCTTGTCCAGAAGACTATACAATACAGCTATAGGAATTGCAGTATTGCATGTATATTAGCAGCTGAAACTTATTTATTTATTTACATATTATGTAAATTTATATGGCCACCCATCTTGCAATCAACTTGGAGCAGCAAACAAGCATACAACCACACATATTATTATTTCTACCACTGCTGCTGTTACTGCTTCTAGTAACAATTATGTAGTACCATCACTTTGCACTACAAAGTAACATTTAAAAAAACCCATAGGTCCCATCCTGATATCAGAGGAAAGAACAGAGAAGAAGGGCAGGCATGGCTGAGGAGAAAGGGTGGTGGGAAGTATGTACCCAGATAAAGTTAAGCAGTTTCAATCATGGATGAAGATTATATGAGTGAGCCAAAGGATTCATAAACCAAGCTGAGTTTGATGGGTAACCGAAGGAGGTTATAAATAACATTTATATAATTGTATGGCTAGAAGAGTACTACATGCACATCTTGTCCATAAAGCAATCTGCCACAGTTTGAGAGTAAACATGGGCATTAGTTAAAATTCTTAGCCCTCATGATTTCAGAAGCAATGTCAGCTCTTCAAGGTAGACCAGACTTGAATACCAAAGTTATGAACACAAAAACTACTTTCATTATAGGGTTACAGTAACAGAATCTTGCAACTCTGAATATGCCTCCCTCTCCCTGCCTTTATCCTAAAGAGAACTGGGGAAGGTCAAATCTGAGACGTTTTCTCAAATTACATTCCTGCTTTGGACTCAGATTTCTCTTTATCTGACCATTGCCTTGGCTACAACTCTTCCTCCTGTTCCTCAAAGTTATTCTCACAGCCTATTACAGTGCACAATGCAGAGAAAGTTAGTCATGCTATTTCATATTCAATTAAAATTGGAACTGCAATAATAATTATTTTAACCCACGGTTCTGTGATGTGTCCAAATTTTCAAAATGTAGAATGTCATTATTTGCTTCTAAGAAACACCTTGTTGCATTTTCCACCATATAGCCTTGTGTATATGTTTTTTAATAATATTTTTAATCACATAGTTCTCAGAAGCATGTAAGATGGGGTGTGGCTACAGTTCAATTCTTTACTTTCTAGTACAGGTAGTCCTCATTTAGCAACTGCCTCATTTAGTGACCGTTCACAGTTACAGTGGTAATGAAAAAGTAACTTTACGACCAGTCCTCACATTTATGATCTTTGCAGGTCTGTAAAGCAAAGGAAAGAGGAAGTAAGATAATAAGCACAGTCGCGGTTTCACTTAGCAACCGCTTCACTTGACGACTGAGTTGCCGGTCCCAATTGTGGTCACTAAACAAGGACTACCTGTATATGGGTGTTTTGTGATTGGCCAAATCCATATGGCAACCATTTTATAATAGTGCTAAGCCATCTTCTCATTATTCCATATATGTCCAATGATTTCAAAAGATTGGAGATCCCTCAAAAGGCACTTTAACAAATGATTCCATTTACTAATAGAGATATAGAGTATTGTTCTATTTGCTTATTTATGTTAGAAATTGTCACGCCTAGCAAAACCTGTCTGGGTTGTTGTGAGGATTTGATAGGTAAGTGAAGTTCATGCATATTTCCTCCTGAGTACCTTGGAGAGAAAAAGTTTTTAAAAAATCCTCATGGTGTCTCCCCTTTTGCTCCTTGTTTTCTTTTATTTTCCATATAGAAATAATTGAAAACTACACAGAGTTTTTATAATGTATTCTCTCTTTTTTTACTATTAAGCCATTATACATGTAATATCATACTCATATTCCACTCTCTTTTAAAAATCTAGTTCTATGTGATAAATCTTTCTTTCTGAAAATGGAGTTCATATTCAGGATTCCCAGATTTTCAGGAAAAAAAATCAGAGCTGAAAATCTCATATGGAAAATAACTTTCTATAACATCTTCTACTGTCAGCTGTTGTGTATTTAGAGAGTGTAGAATTATTAGACAAACATTGACTCAAAAGTAATGTTAAACAGTCTTTTTCCAGCCTATTATCTTTCTCCTGTATTAGATTTCAAGCTCCCAGCCAGTATTCAGTATTTCAGATGGCCGAGTTATGCCCATAAACTGCTCCTGTGCAATCTACTTTACAATAGCAATGTATTACTGGAACATCACACTGCCATAACCCTACTCTGGAAAAAATACATATATTTGTCATTTTTTAATAAGACAAAAGGGTAGTCTTGCATGATTTTTGCCACTCTGTCACTGTAGTCCCATGTGACTTACAGTATATGTGCAGTTCTGTGATTTCTGGTTCATGGAAACAGATATTTCCTATGACTATGTTGATCTGATGTTGTATGGCTAATGTGAACAGGTATAAGTGCTTAAAGACTTGTTGTCTAGAAAAATAATCTCTGCGGATGTCTTTACATAAGAACATAAGAATAGTCCTGCTGATCAGATCGGGGCCCATTTTAATCCAACATTGAAATTCTCACAGTGGCCAGTCAGATGCCTCTGATGTGCTCAGAAGCAGAAATACAGTAGATACATACACATATCCTACCATTGTTCCTCTCTAACTGGTATTTTGAAGCATGCTTGTTCCCCAGCTCTTGAGGTATCTTTGAATCTTCAAGACTTTCTCTCAAAAATTGATTCAATACCTTTTTAAAGTAACCCAAGTTAGTAGCCAACACCACATTTTGTGGTATTGAATGCTATAGGATTCACAGATTTTGTGAAGAAATACTTCCTTGTATCTCATTGGCGATCACTCATAGCCGAGTAAGATTGTCTTCCAAAGGTTAAATTTTAACGGTGGATCCGTAAGTGGCTATAAAGGCAAATTCTGGATCCACACAACCTCCCACAATGAGGGCATAGGTTTCCGGGTGGGAGACGGTCATGATGAGGGTTTGCCTGACGTGCCTTCCTTTTAGCTCTTTTCTCCTTTTCGCCCTGTACTCGTGCTTAAGTTGGGAGTAAAGTAGCTGCTTTGGAAGACGATGGTCAGGCATTCGAACAACATGACCGGTCCAGCGAAGTTGATGTTGGATGATCATCCATGACTAGGAGCTTCCGGATTTCACAGTCCTGCCCCCGTTGCCATTCGTCAATCGCCATGGGACTTTTGGTTGTTTTGGGTTTGGTGTGATTGGAAGACGCCTGTGCGTGAATTTGTTTTATGTGTGGAGATCGGTACACAACGATAAGCACACAACCTTCACAGAAAAAGGCTCTAATCCAATGGCATGGATACCATGACGATTGGTGACCTTTTGTCTGCTGCAGCCTTCATCCGCCTTCGCAGTCATTGTAACAATACACCTTGTTATCTTCCGCCTGTTCTGCCGTTGAGGACTTTCTTGGATCGTTCTTCGTCTGGTTCCTCCCCCTGGACCTTACCGCCATGGGTGACCCTACCAGGAGTACATGACTCCCAACGGCTTCGCTCACAGGGTTCATTGGGAATACACAAGCCCACTCACCACAACAAGGTGACGATCCAGCGAATGAGTATCTATTCTGGACTTCATTCCAATCAGTTTTATTGACTTTTGATCCTTGAGTTTTGAGAAGGTGCTTTTATTCAGTTGAACTTAATTGTTAGATGTTTCCAATTCTGGCCTGTTTGTTTTTCTTTTAGCTGAAGTTATAAATGTGCAGTATAGTGTCCTTATTCCCAGAAATATTTTTCAGCTGGGCAAATTTCTTCATGTCTCATGGATGGCATCTACTTTAATTTGCAGTTTGCTATAATCATCTCTGTAGACTCTCATTCCATCATAACAAAGTATCATCTTGCTTCTATTTTTTCATGGTTTGCAACTCTTTTCCCATCCCCTCATTTCACCCATAGCATGTCACTTTTGATTAAGCAGTCATAAAGCCGTTTCCCCAGTTTCTAAAGGGTAAAAGTCAAAAATCAATAATGTGCTGGTCCTCCCTGAGCGCAGTAGCAGTCAGAGGTAAATGAATGATTAAACATGATGAATAACGGTGTAATGGAAGACGCAAAGTAGGGGAAAGTGCTCACTTTAGCCTAAACTCTGAGATTTATTGCTGAGTCCTACAAATAATGGAATCATCAATCTTCCAAGGACTAAAAAAGGCATCCACTGCAGTAACTTTTAAAAGCATTGAAAAAGAAATCTTACCACCTCATCCTTGATAGTTGTCATTGTCCATTGAAAAAGTGTTAATTTGCTGTGAAAAGAGGGTGTTGATGTAGTAGCTGAATGATTTTCATAAATAACAGCTAGCTTTAGTTAAATTCACCACGGTTCTGAATGCTTGTGTCACTTAATTAACATAAAACAAAAGTTTGACTTCTGAAAAATGGGATAGAAAATATGCCAAAAGGCTAATCAGATGAGCTGACGTATATATCTAAAATATCTCTAAAATATACTAACTCATCTCAAATCAACTCCCAGTAAATTTAGTTTGGAATGAGAAAATGGTATATACTGTAGATAATTAATGATGTGCAAAAATAATCTTTGGAAGGGAAAAATAATCACCAATTAAATTGTATGACATCAATCAAACAAGATTATCCACACTTACCATTTATTTATTTATTATTTATTATTTAAATTTGTATCACCGCCCATCTCCTCTATACTGGGGAACTCTGGGCGGTTTAAGCTACTCCTGTCTTGTGCTCAAGCAGGTTTCACTCTAAACCAGGTTAAGGAAATCCTATCTGGACTGAAAAACTTTAGTAACAGCTTGCAAGGAATTCAATCCACACTGCAGGCTCTCCCATTGGATAATTCACCTGCTGCTGTCAGTCAGACCCATTAGGTAAAGCAGGCCAGGAAATCAACTCTACATGAAAGCTAAAACTACTTTTATTGAGTTTGGCTGTAATAACAGAATCTTGCAAGTCTGGTTGTGCTGTACCTTGTCCTCATTCTTATACTTCAGTGAATTGGGGAGGCATCTACCAGAGCTGCTTCAGAATGTTACCTCATTGTTCTGGACTTTAAAAATGTTTCACCCCCCTTTGCCCTAACAGTTCCTGCATATTTCCATTAAGGTTATTTTCCTTAATCTCTACATCTGCTGCACTCTCCACCTTTCTCTTCCAGGAAAGTAACTGCCAATCACTTTCTGTGGGCAGGTCTTCCTGGATATATAATTATAGAGAGTTGTTTGGTATATTTAGGAGGTGAGGGTGAAACCATTCTACTTCAGTTGATTGGAAAAACAATGATATGGTGCATCACTGGACTTTTAGAAAGCACAGAGAAAGTAGGGAGTTCTAAATAGAACTTAAAATGTTTTTGAACCAACAACCTACTATTTACAAGGCAAGTGTTATAACCATTGTGCTATTATTGAATTCAAGATAAAAGACAACTTTAAAAAGTATCAGAGAACATGGTAAGGATTGACCCAATTTAAAGTCTCCAAAGTAGCCAATGAACTGCTGGCATTAGCCTGCAACAGATTGAAGTGCAAATGGACAGATGCTTTGGAGGTGACATAACACAGAAAAGTGTATTTTGGAACTAGAGCAGAGAGACATGACAGTTGTTTTCACAGGGGGTGGGGGGGATAAATGGAGGGTGACATCAATTTCTGCCTTCCAGAAATAGTTCTGATAATGGGATAAGTGGAGAGTATAGATCAGCCCCATGTTTCACTGGAAACTACTTGAGCATTTGTTCTCTTGGTTTAGGAAAGATCATTGTGATAGAAATCTAAGAATTTCTGCTTGAAATGTACTAGCTTTTAAAGATTTAACTTGATGAAAAGAAAGGGAATTTACAGCATGCACTGTCTTTTTTTTTCTTTTTCTGGAAAGTATATGTCTAAACACGCTTGCTAGCAATATATTCCTCTTACCCCAGTGGGATTTCTGATACATACACAGGATCACAGAATTAGGTCTCATACTGCAGCATAATTTTTTTAAAAAATGTATAGTTAGAATCCGAGGCTCATAGGCTTCAATTACTAATTTTAGGGGTATGAAATTGATTATACTGTATATCAACGTTTTTCATCATTTTAATATTTTAAAGTATATATTTAAATGTTTATTTCATTATATTAATTAATACAATTAATTTCATTGTATAATTATAGATAAAAGTTGGGCTTGAATAAGATTTTATCCCTAACTCATTATGCCCCAAACTATTTATGCCAGATTGTGATGCCCTGTTGTATCACACTGAAGGCTCACCTATTTCTAACAGTACCTAACCTATCTGGTGGCTTGTCCTCTTTTCAACACTTTTTGCTACAGCACTGATGCTCCACTGTTGGTGCTTCGATGTAATTTCTGATATCTATATCCAGTGTAATAAAAAATAGGGTTTTTTAAGGGGGAAGAAGACCTATGGCTACGTCAATGTGAGGTTTCGTGCACTTACCTGGATGCCGGCCGACATGCTGGACTCGGAGGAGGAGGAAGAGCCAATCACGGGAGACGGCAGGCTTGGCGCGAAACCAACCAGAGACCCGGAAACGCTGATTGGCAGAGGCTCGGAAAGAAAGACACCTCCACCAATCAGCGCGCGCCAAAGGAGAGCAGAAAGGCGGGCAGAGCAACGCGAAGCCCGATTGACTCCTGCTCTCCCAAGGCACGAAAAACGTAATAAAAAGCCGGCGCGACTTACCTCAGGTGCCGGAGACAACCGTTCTACCCGTTCCGTGAAGAAGCCTCTGGACTCCGCGCCGGATCCTGCTTCCGAGCCTCGCCTTGCTACAGCCCCGGACCTCGCTCTAGAGCCCTGCCTTGCTACCACCCCAGACCACACTCTAGGGCCTTGCCTTACCGCCACGCCGGACCCTGACTCCACGCGCTTCCCCGCCACCTCACCAAGCCTAGAATCCAGGCCTTACCTTGCTGCCGTGCCAAGCCTCATGCCCGAGTCTCTCCCGGTTGCCACGTCTCCGTTCTTGCTCCCTACGGAAGAAACTGTCCTGGTTCAGCCTCTGCCCCAGGGCCTCAGCGATGAGTCAGAGGATGAGCTGCCCCTGGCAAACCCCCAGGGGATTGAGCCAGGCGAGGCCCCAGACGCAGACACGGGCCCAGACAATGACCCAGCACCGCAGGAGGCAGCAATACCTGAGGCTGCAGGAGAGCAAGCTGGGGATGGTGGTTTGGCCCCACCCTCTAGCCAGCAGCCAGCAACCGAGCATACAGGGGAGCAAGCTGGGGATGGTGGTTTGGCCCCACCCTCTAGCCAGCAGCCAGCAACCGAGCATACAGGGGAGCAAGCTGGGGATTGCGGTTTGTCCCCACCCTCTAGCCAGCAGCCAGCTGGATCCCATCAGCCTCCCAGCTCTCCTGAATCCCCCAAAGGGCAGAGGCGGAGGCGTGTGCGCCTCGCCTTAAAGGACAGGAGGAAAAGTGCTCGGCTGGCTGCTAGGGAGTTACGCAGAGGGCAGGGAGAGTCTTTGCAGGACCCAGAGGACAGCTCCTGAGCTCCTGATAAATTACCAACGAAGCAGTGAGGGAGTTGTGGGAGCAACGTTGCACTTTGGCTTCGCGACCACTCTGGTATCCTGTCTTGTTTCCTGCATTCCTGACCCTGTTTGGACTATCGTTACTCTGCCTTCTGGACCCCTGGACCTTGTTTGGATTATCGTGGCTCGGACTTCTGGAACCCTTGACCCGGTTTGGATTATTGACTACCCTTTGCTTCACTACTCTGATTATGGGCACACGCTGGTTTGTCTCTCTCTCGGCCAGTCTTGCAAAGTAACCTTGGGCTGCATTCCTTACCTCTGGCTGACTGCCAAGACTCTCCAATCTGTTCTGGAGGCGAGCCAGCACAGAAACCAGCATAGGGGTAAGCGCTGCCACCTTGCCTGCCCCCTTCCCGTTGAACCAGACTACCACCAGCCCTGAGCAACAGCCAAGCCCAACCAACGCCGGCTGCCATTGGGCTGCCTTTGTCGGGCCCCGGTCCACCCCAACGGTTACCAGCCCAGAACAGCAGTCAAGCCCAGCCAACGTCAGCCACCAGTGGGCCGCCTTTGTCGGGCCCCAGCCTACCCAGACGGCCACCAGCTCAGACCAGCTGCAAAGCCCAGTTGACGCCGGCCACCAGTGGGTTGCCTTTGTCGGGCCTCGGCCTACTTCCAGCCCTGACAGCCAAGCTAAATCCACAGCCACGGTCACCTTACCTGTCAACTCCAGTCCGCCACCAGTTGACGCACCTTCCGGATCGTCTGCGTCCTCCCTGGCCTGGCCTGTCTGGCAAGGGTCACCCAAGGGACTCGCCGCTATCCCATCTGTGGAAGAAGAAGAGGACTGTGTAAACTGGGCGGCTTGTGTATCTGTGTAAATAAAGTTATTTCAGTAACGCTTCTGTGTCAGTCTTAGTCGGAACAGGACATTCAAACACAATATTGCAATTACCTTTCAAAAGCATTTTTTCTTTTTTTTTACTTCTGCAAATTTCAAGACTCTGCCAAGAACGTTCAAACTCCTTTCTTCTTACTCAGTGGCCAAGTTTTTGGCTGCCATCCTGTGGAAATGAACCAGTTGCGATTGCAATTAGGAGTGATATACTTCAGGACAAGCACAGGAGAAATTCCCATTAAATAAATGGTAATAGCAAAAAAAGACTCTCAGAATGGCTCAGCCCTGTTGTTTCTAGTCATATCATAGCTAACATCTGGTGGGGAATTACATTTTCCTAGATTAAAAAAAATCATCTGCATCCAATACTAAATAAATACTAAAATAAAAATGATTTCTGTATATCATATACTCATCCTTTAGCGGAGGTCTTGCTACACCTGGACCATGGGGATGACGTTCAGATCTTCCCCAGCACACAAAGCTCCCAAATGAGCATCTATAAAATAGGTTTAAGGTTATTAACTCTCTGCTAGGGAGAAGGCAGTCTTGTGGCCTCCTTGCCTGGTCACTGTGACCAATTTTGCACAGCATTTGCCAACAAAGTCGCTGAGATTTACCATAGCCTTGACTCCACACGGGCAGAGGCTTTTGTGGTAACAGGGGCGCTGTCTTATCATATTATCTGTGACTCCTTTAAGCCCATGACCTCTGAGGATGTGGCTAGGATGCTGTCTCATTTGTCTTCGGGTATTTTATTTTAGATCCCTCCTGGCTGTTGGGAATGGGAGGAGTGGTGACTACTTAGATCAGGGAGATTGCTAATGTGCTATGGAGATCGCAGGCGAGGAGGGAGGGGGCGTCTTCCAGGGAGAGAAGCGCGTTCACAGTGTCAAGGGCCTTGGGCGCCCGGCCAAGAAAGTCAGGACGGATCCGCCTTAGAGCGCCTGGGGTTTTTCTCCAGAGGACTGGTTAGCATAGCTTACTTGGCAAGGTTCTGTGTAAGGTAGAACAGTAAAGATCTAGAGCTTCATTCTGGGCTCAGCGTTGTTCTTCCCCTAACCATGACATAATGTCTCTTTATGGGAAAATGACTTGCTAACAGCCTTGAAGGAGACTGCGATGTGTCCCCTTCTGAAGAGGCTGTCCCTAGATCCAGGGATTTTAGACGACCATTATCCTGACTCCAACCTCCCCTTTGTGGGGAAAGTTGTTGAGACAGTGGTGGTTGTTCAGTTCCGAGACAGTAGATGAAGCAGATTATCAGGACCCTCTTCAGTCAGGGTTAAAGCCAGGATATGGAACAAAGATGGGACCTGGATGGGAGGAGGTAATCCCACCTGGTTCTCTTGGATCTCTCAGTGGCTTTTTTCCCCTTGTGGGGGGAGATGGGCGGTGATATAAGTTGGAAATAAATAAATAAATAAATAAATATCATTCACTGTTGTATTTTACTGGACTACCCACAGGGGTTGGGAATCGGAGGCATTGTTTTGCAATGGCTCTGTTCCTTCCTCAGTGGGTAATTTCAGTCTCTGATAGTGCGGGAAGAGAGATTGGCTTGGTGGCTCCTGATATGTGAAGTGCCACAAAGGTCACTTCTCTTCCCCCTGCTCTTTAACATCTACATGAAGCTTTTGGTGAGGTCATCCCACAGTTTCAAGTACGGTATCACCAGTACGCTGATGATACTCAATTGTACATTGCTTTCCCAGGCTGTAAGGGAGATGCTGTCAATGTCCTTTCCCAGTGCCTGGAAGCTATAAAGGTCTGGATGGGAGGGAACAGGCTGCCTGGTAAGATGGAATTGCTGTTTGTCCATCAGGACTCTCTGCCACCACCTGGATTGCTTCTTGACAGGTAAGCACTACCTTGCCTGTAAAGGAGCAGGTCCACAATTTGTGGTCCTCCTGGATTCATGGCTTGTGCTAGATCAACAGGTGCAAACCATGGCCGGAAGGTGCCAGTTGCGGCCATACCTGGGGCAGGGGGACCTGGCTACAGTAGTTCACACCCTCATCACTGCCTGGCTAAACTACTGCACTGCACTTTAGATGGGCTTGCCCTTAAAACACTACTTGAAAGCTGCAAGTGGTCCAGAAAACAATAGCTCATGTGCTTACTGGCTCTCATCCGTGGGAGCATATAACAAATTCTGCGGGCCCTGCACTGGTTACTGATTGGCTTCCATGTACAATTTAAGGTGCTGGTATTGAGCTATAAAGCCTTTTATGGCTTGACACCTGGATAACTACTAGACCATCTGCTCCAACCAGTATTGGTCAGAGCTATTAGAAAGAAAGAAATTACTTGTCCCACTTTTTCAAGAAGTTCAGGGCCTGAGGCTAGAAGGTATTCCCTCTGTGCCCATGCTTTTCCCCAAAAAATTCCTCTGTGGATTCTCTTGAAATAGATACCATAGACTGTTTGACTATTTTGTTTACACTCTCTTAACAGGATAGGGTGCTAAGATTTTAGAGTATAATATAGAAAAATACATATACTTAGTGTATCTGTATTTTAATCAGAGTTGGCTTTTTTGTTTTGCTTTTAATACATCAGGAATACAAGGTATGGAAGGTTGGAGAGAGGAAGAGGTTCATATCCATTAGCTGTTTCCTCACAGCTGAAGAAATAACACATGGCTCTCTGTCTCTCCCATCTCTACAGAATAATTATGTCCAGAATCTAAAATTATCTAGTTGCACCATTAAGTAAATATATGCGAACAGATGATTAAAATAAGGAATACATAGCACGCCTGTTGGAAGAAAAGGCCACATAATGTTTTTGTCCTACTGAAGATACATAAAGCAAAGATGATCATTAAATGTTAGCCTAACATCTGGTGGATGAAAGATCCATTTAATGATAGAAATGCTGCTTATTGCTACTACATATTTAATTATTTGGCTGACTACTTAGGAAGGAGTCTAAAAAGCTGAGAGTTAATTAAAACGTTATTTTTTGCCATTAAAAGGACAGTGTCCAGAAGTAAATGAGACAGGAAACTATGCTATAATTCAATAAAAATATGTATAACAAGAGCAATGCAGGCTCTCCATTTCTTCTGATCTTAAGTAATAAAAATAGTTTGTTCATTCATTCATTCAATGTATGCCTGCCATGATCAAGGAGGTTCTTGATGGATTATAATACATCTATAAACTGTACAATAAAATTTCTACAGTATATTAAATAAAAATAAAAATCACAATACAAAGCAATACAATTTAAAAAACCCATAACGCACAGATAAAATTAAGGTACTCTAAGTAGTCAGTCGTTAACATATAAACAATTATAGAACCAGTAAAATCAATGGCAATACTTCATATCGAAAGCTCTCCAGAATAATTCCATTTATAATAGCTTGCCGAAGCCAACAATGTGGAAACAGATAAATTTCCATGCGGGAGCTACTCCAGACACATGTACAGCAAGAGAGAGAGAGAGAGAGAGAGAGAGAGAGAGTGTGTGTGTGTGTGTGTGTGTGTGTGTGTGTGTGTGTGTGTGTCCCGGGCGCTGCGTTGGAGGGGGCGCCAAAATGACAACACCTCCCTCACCAACCCATGGGGGAGGGGCGCGGAATCCATGTTTGCCCCAGGTGACACAGACCCTAGTTGCAGTCCTGTAGGCAAGGAGTTAAAGTTGTCGGATGAGGTACTCAGTAACCACCAGCAAGTGGATATTAATTGGTTGGCAGTTGTCTACATTGTTATTTGCCAGAAAAGGCAAGCCCTGATTTGCTGATCATTCTCTGAGACTTCTGTAGCCTTGGAAAGATGTAAGTGTTCCTGTGTTCATAGCATCCTGATGTCCAGTAGGTCTGAAAATAGTCACAACCACCTGGCTATATCTCAGGTGTTTTAAACTGAATTCAGAAGGGTTGGAAAGACTGATCATATCATGAAAGTCCCTTGTTACGTAGTGCAGTTAGGTTTAGAAAGCTTCATTGACAAGTGGTACTACTGAAAAGAATATGAACAAGTTTGTTTGTTAGTGCTCTTACAAATGCATTGTGACACTATACTAAAGAATAATATTGATGCTGTCACAGACTGTGCTATAGAAATGCATGCCTTTTAGCTAAAATCTTCTGGCTTGATTTTGTCTACAAACCATCTGTTGTTATTAGCTAGCTTCCATTGCTGTTCTGACATGTCCTTTTTTTAAATGCATTAAGACAATGTATACTTAATTCTTTTTTTACATTCCTCATAGCTAAAAATGGAAAATTTCACATGCATATTTTGTAACAAAATGCTTTGTCAAAAACATTACTCTTAATTTTTTTTAATCTTACCATTCTTTATTTTCCTAACAACTGAACTATTTAGAGCTCTCTTGTTCATTTCATAAACTGACACTAAGAATATGAGTAGATGCTTCTTCCAGAGGCTAGAAAAAAGTCCCTTACTTATTTGCATGTATTTACTTAAGTTATGCACATTTGAATGGCCCACTGAGAAGCATTAACACTTGAGCTAAAGAAAACTGGTGGGTCAGGTGGTAATATAGCGTAACTACAGCATGTATTTTAAAAAGCATTAAGAAGTAAATGCTTTCCTTCTCCCTAGAGCCAGAATGTACAGGAATTTTGAGAACATGCCAAAAAGTGTTTTCATATTCTTGTTATGCATCATTTACTGAACCACTTGTGAAGCTACTTCCTCAAATAATCCCAGCTACTAGGAATCATCTTCTACAGTGTATATTCTTCTTCCTTTCTTCCCTTTTCTTAAAAATATCAGCTGCGTGAGAAATGGAAGAAAAAAAACAAACAAAAAAAGGTGCCTGAATTAACCTCTCACACATTCACGCCATTCTCAAATTTTTCCACTCGAAAGGAGGACATTATGTCCCAGCTGCAATTAAGCTTTTTCAGGCTAAGTCGCTTGCACAGCTATTGTATGGGACCCAGCTTGGACCCTCATCTTCTAGTTTCATACCTTTGGAGAGAGTTCAATCCAAATTTATAAGAGCAATTTTACAGATCCCTCGTTGTGTTTCTAATGCTCGCTTACGCCTGGAGACAGGACTGGTAAAAGTTGAGTCAAGAATCTGTATAGCTTCCTTAAATCTATGGCTAAAACTCAACTTTTTTCCACAAGGCCTTACACCACTAATTCTCCAAGACAAATTCTCTTCCTCATGGATCAAGGCTGTCGAATATAATCTCACAAAATTAGGTTTTTCTCCGTCTTCAATACTAGAGCTGGGCTACGACAAGGCAAAACAAAGCCTGAGACAAAGGGTAGAGGACATGGAGAGGCAAGCAGATCTAGAGAAAGCCCCGACATTTTTGGCTCCAGACTCTACTAGATATACTACTACCTCTGCGAGATATCTCAGCCAGCTAGAGACATTGAACCATCGGAAAGCCTTCTCACTTGCACAATGCCATGTCCTCCCCTCAGCCGTCTTGGACGGCAAATATAAAAAAATTCCATTGGATAAAAGACTCTGTCCTTGTAATTCTGGAGAGATAGAAACTACTGGACATGTCCTTCTACGATGTTCATTCTACAGAGATATTCGAATAAAATTCATTTCCCCGATAATTATGAGGTATCCGGGCCGTTCTGAAACCGAGTATCTTCAGATTTTGCTCAAAGATGAATGGATTACAGTCACAGCGCAGGTAGCAAGATTCTGCGCAGCAGCACTAAAGAGCCGACGTAACTTAGTGAAAAACTTACCATAAATATTTTACTTTCTTTTATAACTATTCATTTAAATTTTTTTATATTAACACTTAATTTTAATAGTTAATAATTAATAACCATAGGATGCCACAAGATATGGAACTTACATAATGTAAAATAGGCTGTCTTCTTGATTTTATATACAAACGTTACGTATTTTGCTAAACTAATTTTAGACATGGATTTTATTTATTTTATTATAGCTGAGAACCTTTATTGGCTACATATGGCGTATTTTTATTTGTACTGGTCTATGACTGTAATAAAATTGATTGATTGAATTGATTGATTGAACCTCTCACACAAATGCAACACTTTCCCAATTCTGGGAGTTGAACTCCACACACCTTCAAGTTGCCAAGGTTGAGAAATACTGTACTAGAGGAAGCAGCAGAATTTTGAGGCACCACATTAAGAAAGACTTCCATGCTTATGTAAACTTACAAAAGACAGGCAACCCCTTTATTAGACTAACTCCAAGTTACAAAATACTGTGGCAGTTCTCAAGAACCCCTTATTAGGCATTGTAATAAACCTGTGAATTTTGCCTATGAATGAACAACCTGATTTTATCCTTTTGCGGGGGCGGGGGATCAGTCATTATTGCGTAAGCAACATGGTGGAGGCTTGGGTGGGTTCAACCAGGCACCACCTCTGCACCTAATAGGATCAATTTGCATGTCTGTAGTCTGTTCCTTGATTCTAACTGAGATCATAATGCACATACAGCTTGAACACTGGTCACGTTTTCCCCCTTCTACTTTTGCTTTCTTTTTTTAAAAAAAGTGTTGTTTGATCAACAGTTTTTGAGAGTGCATTAATTTATGATCATAATAGGGATATTGTCTTAATATGGATTATTTTTCTGATAGCAGAATTATTCTTTCTTTTTCTTCTTTCTATAATGACAAATCTTATTTCTGAACTGACTTTCATTTAATACCATATATTGGCTACATTACTTTTATGTTAAGCAGTCTAGAGTGTAGAGATACCCAGCCATCTATACAAACATAAGAGAACCTATATTTTCTCCTTAAGGTCCACTGGACATATATTAATATGTTGATGATGACTGTGATATTTTTAAGTCAACACTCAACAGACCGAGTGCCTTCTTAAGTAGGCGACATAAATCTCTATCTAGGGCCAGGTTGTAGTTTGAATGCACACCGATGTATGAATTCTGCAGAAATGAAGTAGAAGTAAGGGCATCTGCAGCAACAATCAGTGGCTTCAAAATGGCAGGTGCAACCAGATGATGGAAACCCCACATCTTTTTAACCTGCACCATATCCACATTGCACACACATAGAAACAGGTGGGTCTTCTATCACCCAATAGCACCCATCATTTTGAAGCCAGTGACAATTGCTATGGATGCCACTAGATCCCAGTCTGCTTTGTGCTTGACTGGGAGATCCTTATAAACACTATGTATGCCTCCCACTGTGGCAGAAAAGTAAGTTATGATATAAACATCTACAATAGATGAACTAATAGTTAGGATTAGGCTAACCATTACTAGTTTAAATATCACTGTATTAAATAGACAAATTTGTGTAGGATAGGTCTGTTAATGGTTATAAACTACAGTAGCTGATGGTTCTTTCGTGTTCATCTCAGTAGGCAGCCTTCAACTTTAGGACTGCACACACGAGCCTTAGCAAGCATGCCACTGCTGAAAATAGCAAAGTAACACCTATTAGAGTTATGCAATTTAATCTCCAAAAAGTGGTTTGAAGTGTAAGAATGCAAATATAGTACCTGTCTCCAATACCTTAAAGCAGCTGCACCTTTACCTGTGATCATGTGACTGCTGCTATGTGATTCTGGGAAAGGGTGTGGCTGTTTTAAGGTGTTGCAGATCGGTGCTATGTTCATGCTTACACATGCTTTGAAGCACCTTTTGGAACCTGAGTCTTGAACAGCCTTAATTCCTGTATATCTCAAAAGAAAAGAAAAGAAAAACCCTGAAAAAAATACAGTGAATCACATGATTCTGCCTTCCCAGAAATAGTGTTAACTCCAATTTGTACAGGTAGTCCTTGTTTAGTGACTGCCTCAGACAGCAACCGTTCGCAGTTAGGACGATGATAAAACAGTAACTTTGTGACCAATCCTCACATTTACGACCTTTGCAGCATCTCTCTCTCTCTCTGTCATGTGCTCGCTATTACAGTCAGTTAGTATGAGTTGTCCTGTGCCTGACCCATTTTTCTTTCTTTCCCCCCCCTCGCAGAGCGGAGAGATTGCCTAAACAAGCAATCTCTTCCTGAGCTGCTTTTCTCTGCACACATCCCTAAAAAGTGCTAACCGCAAATCAACAAGCTCAGCTCTGTGACCTTGATTAGAACCCTCCCTGCTAGTGCTGCTGCCTGACACCCTAATCAGTTTCACACTAAAGGCTTTTGTTTGCCTCCTAAGCCACTGGTGGCTTGCCACCAGCGTGCTAGGCAAGCAGCCGTAGCTAGCGCATTCCTTTCAATGTATATTCCCCATTGTGTGCCTGCTTACTCTTTTGTAGTCCCAATGAATGTAAATACGAACATTAATTTCCTTCTTGCTAACTATCCCAGTGTCAGGGTGAGCATTCCAAAGGGTGGGGGAGTGGGGGGAAAGGGCTATAAGATCTACCTTTCTACCCAGTTTCTTCCTGAGTCAAGTTCCAGAAACCTTCCCTGCCATTTGGGCTCACTCGGTTATTTGGGGTCATATCCTTCTGACACTGTAAAGCAAAGGAAAGCTGAAGTAAAATTGTAAGCACAGTCACATGGTTTTCACTTAGTGACCTCTTTGCTTAACGACCAATTTGCTGGAACCAATAGTGGTCACTAAACCAAGACTACCTGTATAGGAATACAACTAAGGCGAACTCCTACAGAACATGAAGACACCAGATTGGGGAAGGCTAGCATACTTCATGATAATATTGGTCACCTATACCCCAGGAAACTGGTCACTAAAATTGAAATCATAATTGTTTAAACAAGAGAATGAGATAAACACCAAACAGTGGGGAAGAGAAGGTATTTTAAAAGAAGGAAGGAAATCATCCTTATACTTAGCCAGTAAGCAGAGAGAGCTGATACGAAGCATGCTTTGAAATACATTCAGAGATCTAGTACTTTATATAGAAAGAAAAGCTAGATGCTTAGGTAGCTATTTATAAGTGCTGTATAAATGCAATATTACCTTGGCTGCTTTTTACGTTTCCTCTTGAAAGAAGTGATTGTGCTGATAATGATAATGATTAGCTTGAATTCTGATCCAATGAGTGTTTCAACCTTTGAATTCGTGTTATGTCACTTAAAAAAAACTTCCAAAGGCTTAAATAATTAAGGAAAAAATCATTTTAAAGCATGGCATTTGGCTGTCCTGCTAAACTACCAGATGCCTTGAAATAAATAAATCATTAAAGCTCCCTGATACTCCATAGCAAAGCACATGTTTTGATGGGCAGGCCATGCACGAGTCAGTTCAATTAGGGTTTGGCTTGACAGCGTTGTGTAAAAATTCAACCTTGGTATGGAGTGAAATTTGCGGAAATGAACAATTGGTTTCCTTCAAAGGCTGTTTGATGTGGCTTGTCCCCTTTGCTCACACAACAGGTACATATGGGGAGAGGACATTGAGAGTGAGATCTGCGTATGACTGAGTATTTGAATCCCATTCTCCAAACAGTGATTATTATCTATACTGAAAAATAATATAGGTGGAAGGGTACTACTTTCAACACCTGGGACAGAGCATAACATGAATATATTTAATCTACCTCAGTGTGTGTGCATGTGTGGGTGTATGTGTATATAAAATATATTTGTTAGATTTATACCCTTCCTTTCATTCAGGAGCTCAAGGCAATGTGTGCTCCACCTATTTTTCCCTGCAACAGCCCAGTGAGGTAGTTTGGGCTGAGAGACAGAGTCTGATCCAACCTAACTTCGTGAGCTTCTGTGATTGAGGGAAGCCTAGAACTTGGGTCTTCTCTGTGCCAGTTCAACACCTTAACCACTGCCCCACACTGATGCACGATAATTAGGATCTATGCTGCATATTATCACATAAAATGTTTATGTTTTACTTTGTTTTAGTCTTTCTAAGGTGTATTTCCTGGCAGTAACTGAAATTTCATTCTTAAATCTCTGCACACCAAATACCTCATCCCAAGATAATTCTAATCTCTCTCTGATTGACAAGCCCTAATACATAAAACTATAGACTGTGTAGCCTTTACAATTAGCTTCATGTAAAATCTCAGCATATTCAGTTGAGCTCAGTCCTGGATAAATCCTAATTCCTACCAAAAAAAGAAAAAAGAGAAAAAATATGGAAAATAACACTATCTAAGTAGCAAACTCACCTGCAAGCTTTTTTAGAAGCCTGACTTTGCTTATCAAAAATCTGGTCAGACAAGCCTAGCCTAAGTACTCCTCCAACTTGTTGGGAAAGTAATAATAATCTGCTTTTGAAAAAGTAGGTAATATGACTGAAGCATTCTGAGTCTTTAAAGAAAGTGTTGTATAAATTCATAGCTAATAGTATTAAGAGTGAAATCAAGGGCTTGGACAAAGGCATCCACAGAACGTGATTTTGTGCACGGATTTGACTGTTACAACACATGTCCAAAAGGCTCACAATTTATACACAATGGCATGACATCACTGAATGTGGGAAATGTTGAGATCTTGAGAAAGAGGTAGGGGTTAAGAGGCTACTGGAGATGTGGATCCTAGCTTGAGTCTGCATCAGAACTCTCTACAGTCTACCTCCAATGAATCTGAGGAAGCTTCACCCCAAGTGAATGATGCCCCACTCCCAGTCATGTGGAAGCCTTGTGACTTGAGTAGCAGAGAAGTGCAAGGCTGTTAGGTTGGTCTCTAATGGGATAACGTGCTTCCTATGATCAACACCAGGGGGAACTTGGTCCCCTGTAGTATAAATACAGGTAGTCCTCATTTAGCAACTGCCTCGGACAGTAACCATTTGCAGTTACGGCGGTGATGAAAAAATCTGTGACCAATGCCCGCATTTGCGACCTTCGAAGGTCTGTAAAGCAAAGGAAAGATCTGAAGATCTTAGCACTTAGCAACCTCTTCGCATGACGACTGAATTGCTGGTCCCAGTTCTGGTCGCTAAATGAGGACTACCTGTAGATAACTCGATTCACCAGGCAGTTAATTAGAAATAGCATTTTCAGCCACCCGTCTGGTCATCCTGTGCCTAAAATTCCAAATTATTTTAAATCTCTAGACTTCTATGGACCACCTGGTAACTGTGTTCCCTGATATTTGTCCTATAAACCTGGTAAGTACTACTGACTATAACTCTTCAATCAGTTATTCTCTTGCTTAACTCTGTTCCAATTCAGTCACCAAAAGATAGAACAAGAAGCATATTGAACTGTGTCTTACAAAACGACCCCCATTTTTAACCAAGATTTGTTGTTTGCAAGCTTTAGGAAAGCATTTTCCTTTCCCAAACCAGTAGAGTACACATGAAATAGAGCACACTTAAGAGTACCTGGAGATTAATCTCCATGCAGTATTAGGTTTTCCAATGTTGCTTTTAAAAAAAAATCCTGTAAAGCCATGGTAATCTATCTGTTATCTAACAATGAGGTAAATATAAACTGGATTTTGGTCTCTAAAATCAGTGGCAAGTATTTGTACGGAAATATTTCAAAATGGAAACTCTGGAACTCATTTGGTGCTATTCATAATTCAAATGGTTCTTTTGATTACAGTGACTAAATGAGTAAGGGATAGATTTTTAGCAGCTATTATGAGTAACTCTTTCCCACACACTCTTTATGGTTACTTTTTATGCTAGTATTGTTAATTTGCATTCTTGGATGATAGCATTTTGTCTGCTATGGCTGACTTTTTTCGTTTTGGGCAGCGTAAGTTTTATAGAGCATCGGACCACTCACACACATACACAAACTTTTTAGCTTATTTATTGAGCTTGCTACAGCGTATTTCTTTTGAAATTCAAAATGGGCCTGTAGATGCTATATTTCATTCTGACAATGCAGGATAGGGTGACATTTGTTTACAAAAAACTGTGGCTCACTGCAAATGTCAGATAAGTTTCTAAAACCTCCCCTCCCTCCTCCCTCCCATTAACCCTGATATTTGCCACATGGGCTGTAATGCAAATTTGCTTTAAAACAAATGAGTTACTTAATATTCCAGGTAGGTAGCTTTGTTAGTCTTTTGCAGCAATTGCACCAAGGAATCTTGAAATTTATTAAATACGAAAAGGTTGATTATGGTATTGTCTTCAGATTGATATCCATTTCATCATCCGATGCTTTTAATTTTATAGACGTAAGATCATAACTTGTGAAAGGAATAACTGATCCTTTGAAAAAATAAGAGATTAATTGGACTGAGACTTGAGCAGGAACAGCAGTAGTAACATGCTACTGTTACGTATAGGATTAGGTGGAACTCTGTCATGTCAACTGAACCATTCTGAGCCCAGAAAAATATAGCCTATGGTCATCAGCATAGGTGGCAGCACTTAACTGATCCTGGTTAAAAGGATCAAACAGGGTTGGACCTTGTAAGGACTTGGATAGGAGCAATTCCAGGAAATCTGTTTATGTTGCTTATAACTAAAACAGGCAAGTCATTTTTAAATGAAGATTGCAACCTCCCCTCCATCTACTACACAGATAGGGATGCTGGTTTTAGTTACCAGACTGTCAGGTGAACATAGGAGTCTACTAACAACTACTAAAGTACTGAGATTAGAGCTATTAGTGGTGTCTACATGTAGAGCTACTACACGAATAATGGCAATCATAGCAACAATCATTATACTGAGGATAGTCTGGTTTCTTTCCCCCTCTTTATGACTCCTCAGTGGTTGTATGAAATAGACTTGTTCAAATAAACAGATTTATAACTTACGATGATATTTTAGTACTTAGAATAAAATACTAATTATAGCCATAGTACCTACAATCTGTTTTGTGCTAAAATGTATTGTCTTGCATTATAACTTTCCTAGATGTAGACATTCATATACACACATAATTTTTTTCTCCTTGTGGAAACAGTAGAGAACGATTCAAGGAAATAATGGTTATGAAATAGGGAAAGTGACTGGTGTTTGAATAATTGACAAAAAACTGTTTTGTGTTGTAGAAAGAGCTGCTTCATAAAATGAAAGAATGGTTGCAATAACAAGCTTGAGCTTCATTGGCAACCAGTAATTTTAAGCTCTAAAAATGCACATTTCCACAGCAACCTGGTTGAATCAGTAGAATATGAAATAGTAGTTTAAGCTTAGAAAAGCTAACTTTTTAATTGTTTTTGCTTGTACAGATATTATATTCTTCTATCTCAGGGCATTATATACCCCGGTATAATGGGGCACTTCAATTTAACCAAGTTGCCCAACAAATTAATTTTTTAGTAGTGCCACCTATCTACTTCGTTCAACTCTCTACTTACTTACTTACTTTTCCTAATTGGGTTTACCCCTTTCCATTCAGTTAGTGTAGCAGGGATTTAGGTTAGTTGGCAGCAGATACAAAAAACAGAAGACTCAAGCTATAGTGGTGAAATTAAACTTATTAGGATGGAAGATGGAAAGGTAAGGGATGGAAAGAAAACCTGAACAAATCCAAGAGGGAGATAGAAGTAATAGTGTCCTTCCTCTACTACTAAGTTAACTGCAGCATGGTGAGGAAGTGAGGTTGCAGGTGGAATGAATGTGTTGTTAGAAAAAGGATGCTTCCATGTTTTTGTTGTCACCTGTCTTGGCAGGGGAGTCCGAATCGGGAAGATGGCAGACATGGCTGTGCCTTTTGAATTTGTGTGTGACATCAGTGCAAATCCTAAAGGGGTGGGGCTCGCATTGCAACTCTCCATCTTCCATCTTGCCAATTTTGACACATATATGGATGCCATTGGTGGTGGTGGTTCTGTTGTTGTCAGGCTCAGAGGGCACCAAGGACTCCACAGACCTGGAAAAATTATGTTAGCTATTTTGCTTTCTATTCAAGAGATCCCACTTGCCTTGATAAATATAGAATATACCATTACATTAATGGTAATTAATGGTATAAAATATATTGGGGGGGGGGTGTTGGTCCAGTACTACTGGAGATTTATTTTAGTGAAGCTTGTAGTGACCCTTGATGAGGTTGATATTATGATGATTTTGAAAACTAATACAGATTCTGCTGACTGCAAGACACTACCTGATTTCCTTGTTAAATATTCATGCTAAAAATTGACAATGATTCTGCCATGCAGATTACAAATTATACTACTCATGATTATCCATCCAACATAATCTGATTTTATAAAAGGTCAACAAGCATCTGATGATGTTAGTTCATTAATTGATTTTTTTGCTACGCATTCAGAAAGAATAAATTCTTTGTTTGCAGAAAAGGACCTTAATATAGCATAGTCTTGTCCATTTTTAAATTTTTATTGGACTAAAATGTGGTATTCAAATCCTTTTGCTAGAGGCATTACAAATGGAATTACTTTTTTATCTATCAGGATGTCTTGTAAAACTCATCGCAAGATGGCCTACCTTATCGGATATTCAGAAGTTATTTTGGGTATAACACTAGCTGGGTTTGAATACAAATTATGATTTTAGGCCAGTGATGTAGTATTTCTTAGTGATAATCATGAATGTTTATTGGTATTGTGCAGTAGTTTGGTAACTGATTTTTATTGGTAATTTATAAAAATGGGATTTAACTTGTTTGAATTTTTATATAACTGGGAATAATTTCATTTGTGGATGTAAATATACAAATTATTTCAGATCAAAGTGGGCATAAATAGTTAAACATTCTATTGACTGTATCGGGAAAGATAAAGATTGTAAAATGAATATTTCAAGACTGATATATTTACTTAGAGATATTGCTATGTTAACACTCTTAAGGTATTTCAAGCAGATTGGTAAGATCATAAGAAATGTTCTGTGGGAAGGACAACCCCCTAGTATTTATCTAAATTAAGCTTATCATATGATAATTGGATTAAAACTTCCTGATTTTTACTTTTTTACCGAGAATTTATTTTGTCTTCAATTTCTTTATGGAGTACAAACAACTGAGTTAAAAAAACATGGGCACAATTAGAATGTTATTATGTGACCTTTTTGATATCATGGCAAGGACTTGGCTCATTTTTAGCAATAATTTTACTGCATTTGGAGAGCCAGTTTGGTCTAGTGGTTAAGGTGCTGGGCTAGAAACCAGGAGTCTGTGAGTTCTAGTCCCGCCTTAGGCATGAAAGCCGGCTGGGTGACCTTGGGCCAGTCACTCTCTCTCTCAGCCCTAGGAAGGAGCCAATAGGAAACCAGGAGACTGAGAGTTCTAGTCCCGCCTTAGGCATGAAAGCCGGCTGGGTGACCTTGGGCCAGTCACTCTCTCTCAGCCCAACTCACCTCACAGGGTTGCTGTTGTGGGGAAAAGACGAGGAGGAAGGAGTATTAGGTATGTTCGTCGCCTTGAGTTATTTATAAAAATAATAAAGGCGGGATAAAAATTAAATAAATAAATAAATAAATAAATAAATAAATAAATAAATAAATAAATAAATAAATAAATTTCCTGCATTGAAGACTGCAAAGAATATTTGGAAGATGTTGGGTCAGGCTTAACTTTAAGTCCTATTCACATGATTAGTAGCAATGCTATTATAGTCTTGGACCCCCAAAAACTATAGCTTAGAATAATCCTGGTTTGAAAATTATAGGTAATCTTTTTTGGGTGGGGGAGAAATCTCAGGCAAACTGGAATATTTGGATTGGTTCCTTGGTAATTAAATTTTTTAACCATTTGCGTTTCTGCAACAGGGATTTGGATTCATTTGGATTCATGTGCAATCTCTGGATGACATTCTTTGATGATATGTGTTCACTTTTTATATATAAACTAGCTTTCTATTAGTATAATAGATTTTGTGGTCAAGGTTTAATGATATGTTCAAAAACTGGGCTGAGTGATTTGATCTGTATGTAACAGTTTATCCTGTTTCCTGTTTTCCTTTTTTTCTGTGTGAGCGGGTAAATGTGTCTCTGTAAGAGATACAGACATGGAGAAAGTTCACTGAGACTTTTGAAGGCATCTTGGAAATATGGAATATTTCTCTAGAGATACACAGTTACTTCCTTTTAAACAGATAACTTTTCCTCTGCTTACACTTGCGTTGCATCTCTGCAAATAAGAGAAAATACAAGAAAAGTACCTGTTTGCACATATCCGCCATTATGTATTATTCAGAAAATTATGTTTTAAAAAGGCGTAGCTTATGTGTGTTTTTGTCTGGGGGTGGAAACATACGTGTACATAAGTCAACTGATTACCATGGGGGAGCTGGGGATGGTGACGGCTGACAGGAAGCTCTGGCGTGGGCTGGTCCATGAAGTCACGAAGAGTCGGAAGCGACTGAACGAATAAACAACAACAACCAAATGTTACATGGCTAATTCCAGCTGAATGTTCCTAATGATAAAAGCAGTCAGAAAGTTAGAACGGATTACCTAAGGAAGTGATGGTCTCCCCTTCACCAAAAGCAGGAATAATTTCATTTGGGTTCCTGCACTGAGTGGGGGGAAATACTCAATAGCCCAAATGCCCCCTTCCAATCCTATGATTTTGTGCTTCTATGAATTGTTAACTTTTTTTAATAGATGTAACACTTTTTTGTCTTTGTCATTTATACTTTGGAATGATATACTTTCTTACTTGCTTGCAGCATTTATATACAGGTAGTCCTTGTTTAGCGACCAAAATTGGGACCAGCAACCTGGTCATTAAGCAAAGCAGTCACTAAATGAAACCATGACTGTGCTTATGATCTTACTTCATCTTTCCTTTGCTTTACAGACCTGCAGAGGTTGTAAATGCGGACATTGGTTCCAAAGTTACTTTTTCATCACTGTCGTAACTGCAAACAGTTGCTGTGGAAGGCAGTCGCTAAATAAGGATGACCTATACTGGCAACTTTGCAAGGATTCCAGGCAGTTTACAAAAACAGACATCAAATTCATACAGGCCATAAAACAACCTCATAACCTAGCATCCAAATATATTCATACATTTATACACACATATGCTTCCAAGCTTCATCTTTTGGGATCTTGCTCTTCTTTACAAAAAAACCGTAGCTTTTTACCTGAATGTTTTATTGTTGCTATTATTCACGGAGCAATCGCAATTGTGTGCTCTCTGTGACCATCCACCGGCTACATCTGGGTGCTGCCTGGCACAAAGTCAGATCTGGGCTCCTTGGTCACCCACTGCCAACAGCATCATTCCATTGTAGCACCAGCTGAGGACAGAGGTGGCTCATTATCATCACCTCCACCTTCATCCTGCACCCGTCCTCTGCACCTGTGACCTGTCAGCTGGGGTACTTTTCACAGCGATTTAAAGCTTTTTCAGAAGGATGGTAAAACCATGTCCAGAAATAGCTTGTCTGATGGGTCATAAGAGGGGCTATGCTTCAGCTCTCCCACTTCTCCCCATGCATCCCTCCATGCTTGACACTTGTTAGGCAGCTTGACAGGTGACTATTCTAAGCGCTCAACACATCCAACACTGCCCTATTCCTTATTAGAAACCATTCTCTTTCTTTAATTTGACTTGCAGCAGGTGGCATACGTCTTATTGCTGTGGAATAAGGATCTGCAATGGGGATGCACAATATATGCTACCATATGTTTCCAGCAGCAAAAGAACTGATGAATAGTACTTTAACATGGCCATCAGGAAGAGTTCTAAGTCAATCACGGCTTGGGCTTATTGAAGACAATCATGGAAACAAAGCATTTTCTAGTCTCCTGACCATGTTTTACCTCTGAATCTTAGTCCTTGTGTGAAAATCATTTTGATCTTCTAAAATCCTAAGAAAAAAAAAGTTTGCAGACTCTACACTGTGTGGGTGCGTGTCTGCGAGAGAGTATTTGTATAGGTGTATGAATTAATCTTTTATTGACTGCAGCCATGAAATTAAAAGACGCTTGCTCCTTGGGAGGAAAGCTATGGCAAACCTAGACAGCATATTAAAAAGCAGAGACATCACCTTGCCGACAAAGGTCCGTATAATTAAAGCTATGGTTTTCCCAGTAGTAATGTATGGCTGTGAGAGTTGGACCATAAGGAAGGCTGAGCGCCGAAGAATTGATGCTTTCAAACTGTGGTGCTGGAGAAGACTCTTGAGAGTCCCTTGGACTGCAAGGAGGTCAAACCAGTCAATCCTAAAGGAAATCAACCCTGACTGCTCATTGGAAGGACAGATACTGAAGCTGAAGCTCAAATACTTTGGCCACCTAATGCGAAGAGAGGACTCACTGGAAAAGACCGTGATGCTGGGAAAGACTGAAGGCAAAAGGAGAAGGGGACGGCAGAGGATGAGATGGTTAGATAGCATCACCGATGTAATGAACATGAATTTGAGTAAACTCCGGGTGACAGTGGAGGACAGGAAGGCCTGGCGTGCTGTGGTCCATGAGGTCACGAAGAGTCGGACACAACTGAACAACAACAACAAAAATGAATTAATCTTATGCAATTTTGATCACTTTAAACATTATCACATCTTACTAGCCTTCAGATTATTTGGTGAAGAAGGATGGTTGTGTCATTTACAGGTTCAAGCAATAGCATCCAGCACTTAACAAAGATAGCTTTCTCTTTGGTTCCTCTACTTCTCATTTATAGGAAATATAGTTTAAATTCATTATCGTGATGCTGCTTGTGATCCTATAAAATTCTGAGAAATTGCTTTAAATGCATTGATAAACAAACCATTGGAAATGTTTCAGCCCAAAATAACATCTTCGAACAAACCACATCCAGCTTTTCCTGAGTAGATGTTAACTACACACTTGACCTTTAATCTCCTGATAAGAACATTCTCATGTGTACAATTAAGCTGAAGGCCATAAAAAGAAACATTAATAAGGCTGCAGATATCAAAGGTGTTAGGCAAGCTTTTAAAGATGCTTTACAATAGATTTATTAAGTTGTTAAGAAGTCAGCACTTGGTGGTACATGCACAGAACAGTCCTTGTTGGATGTGAGGGGAGTAGAGAAATAATGGATATTCATGCTTATAATATGTACATTTTACTTTTGGAACGTGTCATTTCATGCTCCCAATGTTATTCAAGGTCATTCATGCTCTTCTATCTCCCTCCCTCATTTGTATGGGTGTGAGGACAAGAGTTCAAGAGGTAGAGAAGGCATAGGGTGACACAAAAGAGAGCGAGGGGTATGCAGTCTTGCGGCATTACCAGTTTTATCCTTAATGGATCTGGTATGGTGCACCATCAGCTACATCCTGCAAGTAATTTTTTCTTTCCCCACACTGTTTTACAACAATAGTGTACTAGTGCTCTTTTAATGTTGTGTTCAAAGGCAACAACAATAATTTACATGAGATTTGTTACAGAACATGCAGTGAAATTCTGTTCTTTACAGCTGCCACAGTCCAGTTGTTCCAGAAAGCAGCAGCTAGTTATGGGTGCATCTTAGTTTGCCTCTATCATGCTGTTAGCTGCACTGGCTAAAGATACCAGTGGTTAATGCCTTTCAGGACTTAGCTATCTTTGGGTCTCACTACTCCCAGTAGTAATTATCATGGACAGGGGTCCATCACTTCTTTTCAGTGGAACAGCATTTCTCCAGAAATCTGAATGGTTCCTACGGTAGAGGTTTTCAGAAAGGTCATTAAAACTTGTCTATTTCCATAGACCTTGGGGGTTATCTTGTAATGTTCTCCTTACCACTGGATTTTTGTCTTTTAGTATATTAAGTGATACTCTCTGTGTTTGTTTATGTTTATTAAGTTGATATGTTTTGATTTTTATTTGATACATTTATGTGTTTAATATGATTTACAGATGTTGGGTATGCACACTGCTTAGAATTAGTGATTGGAGTCGTCTATAAATCCAGTAAATAAATAAATCCACTAGAAAATTCTGTAGCAGCAGTGTCCTACATAAAACCTTAAGACTTCTGAAGCACTGGGGTGTGGCCCTCAAAGATCTTTGGAGGTTGTTACAAAATCTTAATTGTAAAGAGAGGTGAAACCATTAATTACATGTTTAGACAGTAGTCATACTAGCTAAATTTAATTTTAATTAAATGTAAATGCAAATGAAATTAAATCAGATTTAGCTTTCATCCTGGCCTTATTCACTACTTTTTTGAGTATGACCCCTGGCTCAGAAGAAGTTAAGTACAGCAACATTCTTATTTAAATTAATCGGAGCAGTCAGGATCACAACTCTGTAGAAGTTTCAGTTGATTTTCGGCATCCCAGTGGATCATGAACAATGCTGTACCTTATTACTATTTCTCCATCTCCAAACTTTTAAATAGTTATTCAAGCCATTTACTATTTGTTTTTAAAGCAGAAACCCAGCAAAATGATTGCTAGTATCTCCACTATCATAGCAAAACAGCATAATGCTTCATTGTAGCTACTCACCTTCAGCTTCCTTTATAGCTAATGTCCTAGGAATAGCTGCCCAAGTCATAATCCGTAGACTTTATGATAATGTCTGGGGTAAGTGCCAAATACTTTAAAGATTAAATTACAGAAGTAACCACTTTCTTGCAAACACAGATGTAGTGGAGTGACCCATGAGACCATTTTAAAGCAGCAATACATTTCAGGTTGTAAAAGCTACTGAGCCTAGTTATTCTTATCTTAACTTTTATTACATTACTAAACATAATCCAGGGTTTCATGAGCACTACTGCAGAGGAACATAGATGGAATTTATACTGTGTGATATCACAACTTTGGTCAGGGGGAAGGAAAGCAAAGTATCCCCTATGCCGAAGGGGTGTTAGACCAAGGTACTGCTCCAGTAAGTCAGTGTTCATGAGATTCAGGAAAGGAAAATGGGGATATTTCATATGCATGAATAGAAAACATTTGTAATGAAAATGCAGTTTTTATTTAGTGTAATTAAGTCTGTGTCACAGCAGCCTTGCCAAAACGTAGATGTAGGTGGTGTTTCTCTATGGTAACTTTCTCTGCGATAGCACCCGCCCTGTGGAATATCTTGCCCCCAGAGGTGAGGCGGGCGCCCTTGCTCCTGGCCTTCCGGAGGTGTTTAAAGACCTGGTTCTGCCGCCTTGCTTGGGACGAAGGAAGTAATAGTTCCTCCTGGGGGTGGTTAGCTTAGTAATATCCTCCTTTTAAGATCTCACCATCCTCTGGATTTTTTCTATTTATTATTATATTGTATTTTAAGATTTATAGGTTTTTAATTTTAATATTTTATTGTAAACCGCCCAGAGTCTACTGCTGTAGAAATGGGTGGTGATAAATTTCAGAAATAAATAAATAAATAAATAAATAAACAAACAAACAAACAAACAAACTTCAGCTTAAGAAACCCCAGGAAACTCACTCTCTTAATTCACCTTAATTCATCTCAACTGGGATCTACCTCTTGGGAGTTAAACAGATCATAAGTTCATACCGGAAGATACCATAGGGTTTAATTAGCTACTTCAGCGAATTTGTGGAATTAATTCAGAGCACAACACCTTGTCCAGAAGAATGAACTCCAACTGTGTATGTTTGTGTGTTTTAAATAATCTTAGCAGAAGGAGAGACAAAGTAGAGAATGAGAATCCTTCCACTAGTGTGCTTAAGCATTGCCATTATCACTGTAGGCAGAATGGCTACTTCACTATAGGAGAGGATGGAACAAAATCTGGTCTGTTTTGATACTTTAATGTTGCATTTCTTGCCTTAGTTGCCTTGAATCTTTTCTGATGATAAAGACAGGATATCAGTGAATGCAATTAATAAATGAACTTTGAGCTGCTAAACATTACTAGTGGAAACCATAGTAAGAAAACCTATATTCCCTACAGTGCCCCACTTCACTACATTTCTATCTGATCTCAGATTGTTAGACAATTATATTAACAAATTAAAGTATTCAGAATGGATTTAGAGCAGAGCAAGAATTGAGAATCTTGTCCCTTAGAGTATTATTTAAAAATACATTTTAAAAAGATGTATTTCTATCAAGATACATTTGATAAGGTTTTCTCAGTCAGCTAATCTGATCCTATAATTTAGACAGTGCTTGATTTTGGTTTGTGTTAGTTCTGTTACCACCTCCCTATCGCAATTATAGGTAGTAGTAAAAAAAGGTAGTTGTTATTTACATGTCTCCTATCCTCCAGAGCTCAAGGTGACATTTCTTCCACAGTGACATGTACATTTTATCCCCAAGCAATTCTATGAGTCAGTTAATCTAATATAGAAGGGTTGCAGTGCTATAATAAACTGTGGCTTATTATGATTCATATCAAGCCACAGCAAGCCTCAAATAGACATACTGGTTTCTGTCACATCTTCCTCTAACATAACTCAGAGAAGGAGCTCAAATGCTTTAACCCATTTTTAACTAAGCCCAGTTTAGCATTTTTATCCAAACCTAGGCTATTCTTAATCTTCACTAGGGTTTATTGTAAAACAAAATTCACAAATCATGGTTTGTAGCTGGCTTTATATTTCTATAAATTATAGCTTATGTGCTGCCTTTGTTTACACTTCTGAGTGGGAAGAATGTTACTGGGATTTTTGAGAACTGTAGTCCCAAAATCCCTGGAGGATGCTGTTTGCACAATAAGAATCAGTGTCCATAATAAGAGCTTGAACCATAGCAAACCAGTTTGCCATGTTATTATCTGCAGGTGGCAAGCATTGTGGATTCTGATTGTAATTAATAGTGTGTGGAAAAATTCTCCACCTTTTTTCTACCCTTACTCAATTTAATGGATGAGATTTTGGTTTTGAAATGTCTTTCAAAGGAGAATTTTGGTGAAAAGGTTATAGGTGGAATAACGTATTCTTATACTTACTTTAGTTAAGAAGTAGCCAAGGTCTCTGTGTATGTAATTATCCTGTCTTTCACTGCACAATCACCTGTCCAGCAATTTGCAGCCTCCCACTCTTTTATTAAATCCTAGGGGAAGACATAAAGAAGAAACTCTTTTCATATTGGGAAGTGGGGATAACCAAGCAGGTTTTAGAATGATGGGAACACAATGCTTGCCACCTGCAGTGATAAAGTGAGCTTAAAAACATCGCCAAGAAAAATTTAAAGGAAGTCTCAAGCAACTTAAGAATAAGATAGAAAAATAGAATCCTCTTCTTCAGCCTTAATTCAGATATTTGTTCGTTCATTCATTCATTGGGTTTATATCCTGTCTTTCCTGCAGAGACTCATATATGGTTTCCCCTGGGTATGTGTGTGTTTGTGTGTGTGTGTGTGTGTGTGTGTGTGTGTGTGTTCTATTTAATGTAAATATTACATATGCATCCACACATAAATTCAGTTTAAAAAGGATTCTTTTCCACTTTCATCCTGCATTAAGAACTTTCACACTTTGTAGAAGTGCTGAAGTGTTTTTAATATTTATGTCTGGAACATTCCCATAAGCATGTGGATCATAGGTACAGGGAATATGAAAAAGGAAACATAACTGCGTTATGTGCAAATACCCCAACATCTGGAGAATCAATGACATGGATACAATTTTGCTTGCATCTTCTCTTTACATGAAATGCATTAGCTATTTTATGAAAGCTGCTTAAAATTTTTGATATGAGGGAACTATCTTTAAGTTATCATATTGGCATAGAGAAACATAAAAAGTAAAACTGAAATTGTGTAAAGCATTTTTCTCCAGAGAGGTGGTTTAATAAAAATAAAATTAATTCTTGATTACACTGATATTTTGAAAGGCTGCAGGAGTCATAGTGAAGTGCAGATTTTTACTTCATATTTTAGCACATTTCTAACTTGATAGCAAAAAGTTTTACTGCGATCCATTTGCATTTCTGGGCAAAATATAAACCAAAAAAAGCCTTTTGTTCATTTTTTTTTGTACAGCCTGCAGAAGGGAATAGTTTACTACTGTACCCCAGAAGTGGAATTTATGAGAGAATCCTGGGTACTGGTATCTGTTGCAGATTATGACATAGGGAGTGTGATTCTTCATAGCATTCCAAAGATACCAATTTCTCTTTTTACCTAGTTTTCTTTCTTCTGATCTTTGCCTTTGAAGTGGTTATTGGATGCTAAAACACTTGGGATAATGTTGGCACATCATTCATTTATATGCAGAAGCTGCTCTGCTATTTTGTTAATTTGTAGTTTCTACCTATCCATCCCAGGATCCATAGGGAGATTTTGTGGTTCCACATTGAGATCGGAGTTGCTATATAATCTGGAGAATTTTGTTGAATCATCCAGTGTTTGAATCCTAGCATTCCCAGAATTTTAGTTCCATACTATCTGGAGGATAACAATTTGCAGAAGGCTGCAATAAATGTTATAAATATTCTACCCATTGTGCCACAGTTCCAAAATATTATTGTGACATCATTTCAATCTGGTAGTTTCATGCAAAACAGTGCTACTGCTATACTGACATCACTATCATAGGTGGCCTGACAGTCCTCCAGTAAGAGACTTACATTAAATTGTTCTTCAAGGCATTTTGCTTCTAATGTACCTGGCATTAGTCATGAAAGAAATCAAGCAGGTGCATGTATAGTTGTGTCAGCTCTTATAAAATTCTCTCTTTTGCATAATCTGCATGTTTAGTGATATAACACATACACACATGCACAGGAATAACATTCTGAATGTAAAACTTGCTGCTTTGTAATAACATGAATATCAGCATAAATGGCTATCCCTTAATCTAGGGGTCCCCAAGATAGTACCTGGGCCCTTACAGAAATCACCTCTGGCCTTTGCAGGCTCCCCATCCAGCTGACTTTTAATTATTATGGTTTTAATTAATAAATAAATGGGAATCTGGCATGCTACAAAGCAAGGTGGCAAACCTCCAGCGTCATATTTATTTCCAAGAATGCTTCTGGGCTCTAAATGAATTCCTTAAATTTCTTAGAACATACAATGATGAGTGTTTGCAGCCCATTGTTTGCCTGCAATGTAGCCACTTGCCCAGAAGTAAGGAAGGGGTAAGCAGAGGTAGTAGGAAGAGTTCGGGGGAAGTATGTAGAAGGGTTACAAGTAGTCTGGAAAATCAGTGTTCTGTGATTGGCTTTGCCCCCCATGGCATTGTTTGAAAGAGCAAACCTTCTTTGCATCAATTTTACATGAATGCCTATAATATATTCTCAAAATTCAAAATATACCTACCAGGCCAAGAAGATTAGGGGCCCTTGGCATAATATTTATTTATTTATTTATTTATTTATTTATTTATTTTTATTTGTCACATTTATATAGCTACCCATCTCGCACAAGACTAGTGATATATCTAATACGTGCAGAGAATGTACAGTATGTCGGGTGTATCCTAGTGAAGTACCTTTAGATATAGAGCTCTGTATATTTTAAGCTAATGATCAAAGCAAATTGGAAAAGGCAAAATTAGATCTTTTGTATTTGTTTTAATGTGTACCTTTTTAGATTAGATTCAGAAAGGATACATTGTGCTTTACAAATCCAGGTCACATAATGTGTGTATGCATACACACAGTGATTTGCAGGTAAAAGAAGAGGCTAGTATGTTTTTGCAGTAAATGTTTCCACAACATTCTATAATTCTTCTAGTTTGCACTTGTCAAGAAACCAAACCATTCTTTGCCTAGTGCCTTGTTGCCAGTTTATTAACAAACATACAGTATAGTATGGTACAACATTTCATCACCATACAGATAATAAAAATATACCATTGTAGTCTGTGCACTTTCTGAAATAATGCATTTCATAGTGAGTTAAATTGTCACACTCAAGTTTCTTTATTTCCTCTGAAAATCAAATTAACAAGAGCTTAAGCTTCACATTCTAAGCATACATCTGTAATTGTCCATATTATCTGGTTCCAGAAAAGAGGACGAAAGATAAAATCTGGAGATTACTTGCTTCTCCAGGTATCATTACTAAATTATTAAGGATTCTCAACAATAAAAGACAGGCTCCCAGTATATCTTGGCATAATGTGTAAGCTGCCTCCCCAGTGGGCATAGAATACATACCCCCTTGTTTGGAAAGAATTTGGTTTCATACATAGCTGTTTGCATTAATAAAAGCAATTACAGGTAGTCCTCGACTTATGACCATTCGTTTAGCGACCGTTCAAAGTTACAACGGCACTGAAGAAAGCACCTTATGACCAGTCCTTGCACTTAAAACTGTCACAGTTTCCCCATGGTCATGCTTGGCAACCATTGTGCATTTACGACAGTTGCAGCGTCCTGTGGTCACATGATCACCATTTGCAACTTTGCCAGCCATCTTCCGACAAGCTAAGTCAATGGGGAAGCCAGCAGGGAAGGTCGCAAGTCGTGGTCACATGATGTCTCGCATAACAACCAGTGATTCACTTAACAACCGTGGCAAAAAAGGTCGTAAAATTGGGTGCTTCACTTGACAACTGCACTGCTTAATGATGAATTTTCTGGTCCCTATTGTGGTCGAAAGTTGAGGACTACCTGTATGACCTCTTAGGTTACAAGATGTTAACTGAAGAGCAGCAAAGTAGAAAGAAGAATTTAGCCATGCTCTGGGATTTTTAGGAATTGTAGTCATAACCCATCTGGAGGGTTCCAGGATGAGGAAGGATGGTATAAATGAACATGTGCTTTCTGGAGTCCAATACTGGGGTTCCAGTGTGCCCATGGACGCTTTCCTTTGAAACAGTAAGCTGCTCCATCTGGCTGTTTTATGTTAAAAAAGTATTTTTAATTAGAAAATTAATTAATTAAGAGCGCTTCTGTCTGTGCTCCTGCCCTCTGAAGATGCTGGCCACAGATGCTGGCGAAACGTTAGGAACCACAACTTCCAGAACACGGCCACACAGCCCGGAAGACCCACAACAACCAACCAACATTTGCAAAATTTGTGCTTTGGGACTGATTTTATCCTCTGTGGTAGCCATTCTGTGATTGGCCAAGTCCTTCACTAGCAGACATGTTCTGAGAATACCACAACAGGTACTCCACATTCCAACAGCAGCCCCCCAATGTTGGGGATCCTTGTCTACTATTTCTACAGTAGAAGATGACAAAGGGAAGGAAGTAAGATACAGGTTTAGCTGAGAGAAGAACATAGACTTTTATTACAGTTTCCTGTTTTCCTTTTTATACCTTTGGCCCCTGTGTACAGCCTCCAAATGTGTGGCGGGAAGGGGAAGGGAAGGTCGTCATTTGCTGGATCAGTGCGTGAGGCACTTCAGGGATTGCCCTCATTTTTTTTTCATTCTGAAATCTTTTAATTGGAGAAGCTGAAGAATGAGCATAAGGCAAGTATACTGTTACATCCTGCGGTCCACCTCTGAGACAGCACGAACTCCAGAGGTATGAGGTTATCTAAAAAAAATTTTTCCTTGGAATAAGGTCTCTGAAGGCTTTGCCATTTTTGGCTCATTTTGAAATACTGTAAATGCAAATTAATCAGATAGGAATTCAGGGCTTTAACACTCCCGTAGATACTGCTCCCTTCTTAGATTTCTACAATATCCTTTGAACCATAATGCTTCTAGATAGCATCCCCTCTAACTTGCCTTTTGTTCATTGAACTATAAAGAATAAAAGAACAGAAAACTTGAGTGTGCAACAACATTAAAAGGCCTAATCAGTCTTAATCTGTTTTGCCTAATATAGTTGCTCACATTAATATTATTTCTTCCTAAAACGGTAAATAAAAAGGACTAGAAGCATAGAGAAAGTGTTATTCTACCTCTTCAAAAGAGGAGAGAAATTAAAACATCTAATGACAATGTTGAATAATGAAAAGGACCCAGCTGGGAGTCTATAGTGCAGTTCACATTAATAAAATCAAATAAAATTGAAATTAGCCAAATGGGTAATTATGTGATATTTGTAATCATTTGCAACTAAAATAGTTAATTGTTTTGAAAGCCCCCAAATACCAGTGAAGTCAGGATACAAAGTAATTATCTCCAACTGCTGTCAAACATGAAAGAGTTGTAAAGTAAAGAAATATAAATGCCAGGGCGTGCATAAAGTGGTTGAAAGCTAACTCTGTGCGTTGGGTCTATTTGAACTGTAATACTTGTTCATAACACAGTGAAGGAGATATGTCTATGAAGGTTCTCAGTCGTCCAGGTGGAATTGTCTGTAGCTTGAATCATGTCAACTAGATTTCTATTTTCTCAGTGGAAATGTTTCGCTCCTTATCCAAGGAGCTTCTTCAGTCTGAGCAAAGTTTGTAAGGGAATCCTTAAATATGTTTCTAGGTGGCTGTGTGACCTTGCACCTGGGGCTAGGTCATGGTTATTTTGAGATGTTATTTCTAAGTCCCTTTATCATCTAAAGGAGGATCGTTAAGATCACCATGCTGCTGTTGAGCTTGCGAAATGGTCTTAATCTTCCTAGGCACAGAAGACAAAGCAGGAAGGAAAATAGGGGAAAGATTGTGCCTGAGGCCCCCACCTCTATTCAAGGAAGGATTTTCCAAGTTGGCATAAATGGATTCCTTGACCCCTCTCTCAAACCACCTATGTTCTCTGTCTCAAATTTGAACATTTATGTCCTCAAATGAGTGTCCTTTTTCCTTTAGATGAAGATAAACTGCTGACTCTGGTCCTGTGGTGTTACTTCTCCTGTGTTGGGCCATCCTCCTGTACAAAGGTTGTTTGGTTTCTCCAATGTAGAGTTCAGAGCACTCCTCACTGCACTGGATTGCATAAACTACATTGCTTTTCTTGTGTTTTGGAGTTTGATCTTTGGGGTGTACAAGCCTCTGTCTCAGTGTGTTGGTGGGTTTGAAATATACAGGTATGTGGTGTTTGCCAAATATCCTTTTTATCTTTTCAGACACGCCAGCCATGTAAGGAATGACCAGGTTCTTCCGTTTACTCTGAGTCTCAGCCCTATCTGTCGCTGTTTTAGGTCTGGTAGATTTAGATTTAGTGAAGGCCCAATTTGGATATCCACAGGCCTTCAGAGCCCTTTCCACCACGCCCCCCCCCCCGTACCAGTCAGCTGTGCAGCGGGGAAGCGGCCAGTAGCCTGCATGCGGCGAGGCTTTTGCCTCCCTGCCGGAACTGAGGGCATTTTCAGGGTCCCCAGAGCTTGCCCCGAAAATGCCCTCAGTACCAGCAGGGAGGCGAAAAGGCACGTGCGCACACTGCCGCCACCACCTCCACCCTTCTTTGCATCACTCTGATAGGTGGTTTTTCCCCTTTTGAGCCTCCACCAATCAGCTGCTCCGACTAACCCTGCGGCCCACTTCCTAATGACCCACGGCCTACTGGTGGGCCGCGGCCCACACGTTGCCAACCCCTGTTCTAGGGCACATAAAATCATACCTCTAAGCAGTGGTGCGCTGCCAAATATTTAAGTGAGGTTGTCCAGACAAGAAGCACCAACCATGAGTACTAACACTACCTTTATTGAAGGTTGCAGTAACAGAATCTTGCAAGCCTGAAAGTACCTCTCCCCTCCCTTACTTTTACTCTCCCGAAAACTAAGGAGGGTCCCTTCTGAGACCTTTTCTCCACCCCCACCCCTCCTTTGGACTCAGATTTTGTTTACCAGACCATTGTCTAGGCTGAGGCTCTTCCTCCTGTCTCCCAAGGTAATTCCCACATACCATTACATTAAGAACTGGCTCTGCTGGCTCCATTGCCACCAGCGCCTTGCCACTAGCATGCTAGGCATTGAGGTTCACTTCTGCTGTCAACCAGCTGGCAGAATTCCAGAAAATTTAACAATTGGCTCTTGGAAGCCAGTGTGAGCCAGCTCGAGCATACCACTGCCTCCAAACTATTGGTCAGTTTGGAGATCTAGAAGTATTCCTAATTGCACAGTCATGGACTAGTAAAGGATAAATTGTTAGTATTAGTGTAGTCTAGCAGCTGTTATGCTAGGACAGGACATGGTTCACATGCACACTCAGGTTCACATCCACACTCAGCCATGGAAATTCACTGGTTGATTTTGGGTCTGTCACTCTATCTCAGCCCAACCTACCTCACAAAGTTGCTGTTGTGGAGATAAAATGAAAGGAGATTGCCATGTAAGCAACCTTGAGCTCTTGGAGAAAAATCTGGATATAAATAAATAAATAGAAAGAAATAGAAATATTAGAAAGAAATAAAAATATTACCAGTGTAGAGGTATATTTTATTGCAATGCGCTCTACATGGGGCTACCCTTGAAGAGTATCCGGAAGCTTCAGCTGGTCCAGAATGTGGCAGCGCGGGCAGTTATGGGTGCTAGAAGATCAGCACATATGAAACCTCTGCTGTGCGAGCATTGGGTACCAGTTTGCTTCCGCGTCCAATTCAAGGTGTTGGTTATCACCTTTAAAGCCCTACATAGCATGGGACCAGGATACCTGAGGGATCATCTCATCCCGATAACATCAACCCGCCCCACCCACTCATGCAGAGAGGGCATGCTGCGGACCCCTTCAACAAGAGAACTCCATCTAGCGGGGTCCAGGAGGCGAGCCTTCTCTGCGATAGTGCCCGCATTGTGTAACATCTTGCCCCCGGAGGTGAGGCTGGCCCCCTCGCTCCTGACCTTCCAGAAGACTCTTAAGACCTGGCTCTGCCGCCTTGCCTGGGACGAGGGAGGTAATAGTACCTCCTGGGAGTGGCTGGCCCCATAATGTCCTCCTGATAGCTGATTTTACCATCTCTTGGATTTTTATCTATTTTTATCTATTTATTGTTATATTGTAATTTTATATGTATAGATTTTAACTGTTGATATGTTGTAAACCGCCCAGAGTTCCCTATTCGGGGAGATGGGCGGGGATAAATTTAAATAAATAAATAAATAAATAAAATATTTTAGTAATAATGTTAAGTACTTAGTCATTCAAAGCAAAATGAATGAAGTACTTCAAGAGCATAGCAATCTATGAAGCTGGTTGATCCCTTGCTGTCTGTCCCAGAATGAATGAAAAACAGTCTCAGGACTAGTGGAGACAGGACTGGTCTCTTCTGGGAGGCTACTAGAATGGCTTTGGCAGCAGCATAATTATTATTGTACAGGATAATTAATAAAAAGTAATGAGAAAGAAATGAATTGGCTATATGAACAATGAAAAATAGCCTGATTTTAAGTAGCTTTTGAATACTTTTCAAGTGGAGAGTAGAATAAATATGAAAAAGATTAAAAAGTACAATATTTGAGATTAAAAGTAAAAAAAAGTGTCTCCAAATATTAAACTTTTTGCAGAATAAGTTGGGTGCGATATCTCAAGCCCAAATAGTTGAAGTAAATATTTGTTCTTCCCTTGTTTGCCCTGTATTCATTTTTTCTATTACCTCCACTGTCAGATTTAATACTATAATTGTCCTCTCCAGCTTGATGCCCTCCAGATGTTTTAGGATTGCAAATCCCAGGAGTCAGGCTAGAAATAAGTTCATCATACTTACGTTTCTGCACATATTTCTTTCTGGAAGTGTAAATATGTACCAGGTGTAAACTCTGTCATTATGTGTGCACATTGTCATGTGTAAATGTATACACTTGTATTATTTAACAGCAAAACATAGAACATGCTTTTCATCAGGGTGAGGAAATAACAGCTGGATAGAGGAAATATACAATATTAATGGAGCTCTATTTAGGGCAGCAGATTGATGAATGTCAAATAATTCTGGTTATTTTATTTTATTTATTTTATTTTATTTATTTTATTTTCTTATTTTATTTTATTTTATATTTTATTTTATTTTCTTATTTTATTTTATTTTATATTTTATTTTATTTTATTTTATTATTTTATTTTATATTATTTTATTTTATTATTTTATTTTATTTTATTTTATTTTATTTTATTTTATTTTATTTTATTTTATTTTATTTTATTTTATTTTATTTTATTTTATTTTATTTTATTTTATTTTATTTTATTTTATTATTATTTTATTTTATTTTATTTTATTTTACATTCATATAGCCGCCCAACTTTTACCAGACTCTGGGCAGCTCACACCAAGTGTTACTTAGTTACAGAAGACTACAGCTATATTTAATTATCTGCACTTTTGCCACAAAAATCCTGGGAAGGGCTTTTGATTGCTCTGAGTAAGTATACAATATATGATGTGTACAACAGATTGCCAAAATTGCTGAGGCAAGCAATGGAGCTAGGATTAATTACCTAATTATCATGATTGTGGTTACAGTTTGGGTAACAGTACATGATAACTTATTATTTATTTAGCATTAGTCTATTCATACTCATGATTTTAAATGCTGTTGTTTTCCTGACTTTTTCCCCCTTAGGAACAAGATAAGGATGATTAACATGGATTAACTGAACTTGAAAGAGTTTGTTTTATAATCATACAATTAAAAAGTTAGAAGGGGCTAAGTAGGCAATTGAGTCCAACACCTTGCTCCATGCAAGAATCCAAACTAAAATATCTATGATAGAAGTGGTCCAGCCTCTGTTTCAGGACCCACCATCTACTTAAAAATCTAGTTGTAAGAATTTATATGAGGATGCCATTTAAATAATAAAGGCCAACTCACTGAACTATGCAGAAATCCAAATTAAGGTATCCACAATACGTTGTTGCCTATCCTTTGCTTGAACACAGTCAGTACAAGAGAGCCTACAATCTTGCTGGATAAATGGTTCTACTTCTAATGGTTCCTCATGTTAGCAACATATAACTTAAATCCAGTATTCCTTGACCTATTCTCTATGATGATGGATCTTGCCATTCCATGTGATATTATTTCAAGTACTTGAAGAGTACTATCATATGAGGGCAGCCTTATTCTTCTTTTCTCAAGGCTAAACATTTCCAGGTTCTTCACTATGTTTTTATAGGATTTAGTTTCTAGTCTCCTGAACATCTTCATTGGCCTTCTATGAACCTCTTAACTTGATCTGCATCCTTCTTAAAGTATGGCCCCAAGAATTGAACTCAAGGTGGATTCAAGGTGAAATCCAACTAGTGCAGGATAAAATTACTGATTATTCCCCAAGATTTAGAAACTGTATAGAGAGCCAGTTTGGTGTAGTGGTTAAGGCATCAGGCTAGAAAGCAGGAGACTATAAATTCTAGTCCCGCCTTAGGCGTGAAGCCAGCTGGGTGACCTTGGGCCAGTCCCCCTCTCTCAGCCCTAGGAAGGAGGCAATGGCAAACCACTTCAAAAATTTTGCCAAGAAAACTGCAGGGTCCAGGCAGTCACCAGGAGTCAACACTGACTCAAATGCACGCGAACACACAGAAACTATATCTTGGGTATGTATCAATATGCCTCATGTACTGTATCTCCGAGTTGGTAGTATCCAGGCAACAGTATGTTGACTTGCAAGGAAATCTCCTGGCTACCTCTCTTCTCATAGAATAGAGAGAGCATATTAGGGATAAAATTGGATTTTGGCTGTGTTTGTGACATACAATACCATTAGCAGAGAATGCTGCATGATTGATGTGGTTGTTTATGATAGAAGATTAAGAGCAGTAGCGAAGATTACAAAAGTGATGAGAAGTTTTGAATATCGGACAGACCATTATTCGGCAGTGTTAGTATGGCTCTTGGACAAAAATGGTCATGGAAAAAAGAAATTAAAAAAAGAGAGTGAAAGTAGAGTGACTGATGGATGAAAAAGAACTTGTCCTGTATGAAAACGTATGAGAAGATAGATAGATAGAAGATAGACATTCTCCCAACAGAATGAAGGGAAAATAGATAAAGGAAAGAGGACATGGAAGCTGCTTGGAACAGAGTGAAAAGAATTATGTTCCAGGGTGCTACAGAAGTGCATAGAGTGTGAAAAGAGAATGCTTGGTAGAATGATGAAATGAAAGAGGAGGTGGGTGAAAAAAAAGATATCACGTGTAGAGAGAGAAAAGGATAGTTGCAAAGAATATTATCAGAGCAAGGAACAATTAAAAGAGGGAGAGAAATTGCAGAGCAGTTTTGATGGAAATAAAAAAATGTTTTGGAAATGGGTGGAAAGTGCTAAACAAGGAGCCTCTCCAGAGTGAATGGAGTTAAAAATAAAAATGATGAAATGATTTGGGATGAAATTTTAATGAGGGAGTGCTGGAAGGAGTATTTTATGATGATGATGGGAATGATAGAGGTAGGCTGAAGGGTAGTATTGAAGCAAATGCTATAAATGTTAGTATCTGAGAAAGAAAGTGATGACAAGTAAATCATAAATGCTGCAAGAATGTTCAAAGTGGCAAGGCTGGCGGTATAACTGGAGAAATGTTAAAACAGGGTTATGGTTTCCTCATGGAGTGCCTGTGCAACCTCTTTAATGTATGTGTGAAGACAGCTTCTCTGCTGATGGTGGTAAGGAGGAAAATAGAAGAGTCCTCCAAAACATGGGAAAACACTGAGGCCCTGCTGAGGTTGTATGAAATTGAACCCTTGAAATCAGGGATGAATAGTATCAGCTATGCTTGTGTGGAGGCTGAGGGAATTTTTGTTGTCCTTGGCATCTTTAACGAACTTCAGTCCATTCTGAGCTCTGTCAGACTATCTTCATGTGCTCTCCCTTGGTGATCAGTCTATCTTCCTCCTATATGTGTCCTTTTTTGTTTTCTGATCTTCATTAAGCTTCTTACACAGTTTTTGTTGTTTATTCGTTCAGTCGTTTCCGACTCTTCGTGACTTCATGGACCAGTCCACGCCAGAGCTTTCTGTCAGCCGTCACCATCCCCAGCTCCCCAATGGTTGAGTCCGTCACCTCCAGAATACCATCCATCCATCTTGCCCTTGGTCGGCTCCTCTTCCTTTTGCCTTCCACTTTTCCTAGCATCAGCTTCTTCTCCAGGGTATCCTGTCTTCTCATTCTTACACAGTATATTATTATTATTATTACTATTATTATTATTATTATTATTAGTAGTAGTAGTAGTACTAGTATACACAACAATGTGAAATCACAGCTGCCAGTTTTTTAACTGGTGTTGGCCTTCATTCACATCAAGTTCTTCCCAAGAACCTAGGACAGGGGTCGGCAAACTTTTTTTGCCGGGAGCCATTTTGACATGCTCGTGCACATTTTGAAGTGCTCGAGAGCCAGGGGGCGGGGTTTGCGGGCAGGGGTCAATCGCGTGGAAGGGGGCGGGGTTTGCGGGCGGGAGCCAATCGCATGGAAGGGGGTGGGTTTTGCGGGCGGGAGCCAATCATGTGGAAGGGGGCGGGGTTTGCGGGCGGGGGCCAATCACGCACACTTAGGGCCTGCTGCCGCCATGCCCGCTGCAGTGCCCGCCGCCGCCATGCCCGCTGCCACGACTGCGCAGGCGGAGCTGCCTGCCTGACACTCGGGCGCTCCGGCTGGGGTGCAGCAGGACGGGAGCATCGCCGGCGGCCCGCGAGGACCGGCCAGGGAAGGCGCGCGGGCGGAGCTCCCGTCCCGCTGCACCCCAGCCAGAGCGCCCGAGTGCCAGGCAGGCAGCTCCGCCCGCGTGCCTTCCCTGGCCGGTCCTCGCGGGCCGCCGGCGATGCTCCCGTCCCGCTGCACCCCAGCCGGAGCGCCCGAGTGCCACACAGGCAGCTCTGCCCGCGCGCCTTCCCTGGCCGGTCAAGATCCCTTCCCCGCCCCCAGCAGAACCAAATATGTTAAAAAGTGGGTAGGTAAAGCACGCTCGCATAAACATCGTCACGTGGGATCCCTACCCTTCCCTGCCCCCGTCTCGACCACCCGCCGCCCCTTTCCGTTCCTTGATCTGCTTACTGCCAGCCTCGTCGTCTTCTAGAGTCACCCAGGCTCCAGCCCTCATTGTAGTGATAAACCAGCAATGTTGTAGCTTTACCTTGCTTTCAAGAGGGCTGGGTGACTCTTGAAGATGCTATTGCAAACTGGCCAGTGACGAACACGTGCACAAGGAAATCTAATTAGAAATCAGGCCGGGAGAGGAAGGTAGAAGGTGGGAGGGTCGCCCTGTCACCTGACCCCCCAGTCCAGCTCCACACTCCGGAGCGGGAGCGGACGGGAAGAAGCGGCGATTTGCTCCTGGATTTTCCTTCCCCTCCTGGTTCCCTCATGATCAGTTGAGCAGCAGCCATGCAGCAGCAGCAAGCAGGCGTCTTCGACAAATTGCTCTGGAAGGGGGCGGGGGAGGTTTGGAAGAAGAAGGGAAAGAGAGGCTCGACTGCTCCAGTCGCTTCTCTTCCGGAGCCGCTCACGCCCCCAGTCCAGGCAAAGTAAAGCTGGTGGGGAATCCAGCGCGGGAGCGGGGTTTGCGGACGGGAGCCAATTGCACACACTTAGGGCTGTGGGGTGGAAATGTGCTGCTTTTGCACGGAGAAAAAGAGTAAGCAGAGCAGCAACGAAGAGGTTAAGGCAGGGCTTTCCAAACTTTTGCCGTTGGCGACACACCAACGGCCAGCCCACAAAAACCTGGAAGCACCGGCGGCGGTAATTCCAGGTTGTCGCTGCGGCGGCAACGGCTGCCCCTTCGAAAGGGCAGGCTCCGGGGACCCCGAAAATGCCCTCGGTTCTGGCAGGGAGGCGAAAAGCCTCACCCCACACACGCGCACACTGCCGGACTTCCTGGCGCACAGCTGATCGGTGCGGTGGGGGGGGACGGGGTGGAAATTCTCTGTGCTGATCAGCTGTGTGCCGGGAAGCCCCGCAGCGTGCGCGCACGATTTTTGCCTCCCTGCTGGAACCGAGGGCATTTTCGGGGTCCCCAGAGCCTGCTCTTCCAAAGGGGCAGCGGCAGCAGCGGCATCCTGGAACCCGGAAGCACTGATGGCCCACCACCGCCGCTGCCCCTTCGAAAGGGCAGACTCTGGGGACCCCGAAAATGCCCTCGGTTCCAGCAGGGAGGCAAAAATCGCGCGTGCAGGCTGCCGGGCTTCCTGACGCACAGCTGATTGGCGCGGAGAATTTCCACTCCGGGTGGCCTGGCAGCATGCGCACACGCGATTTTCACCTCCCTGCCAGAACCGAGGGCATTTTCGGGGTCCCCAGAGCCTGCTCTTCCAAAGGGGCAGCGGCAGCAGTGGCGTCCTGGAACCCGGAAGCACTGATGGCCCACCACCGCCGCTGCCCCTTCGAAAGGGCAGACTCCGGGGACCCCGAAAATACCCTCGGTTCCGGCAGGGAGGCAAAAATCGCGCGTGCAGGCTGCCAGGCTTCCCGACGCACAGCTGATTGGCGTGGAGAATTTCCACTCTGGCCTGGCAGCGCGCGCGCACGCGATTTTCACCTCCCTGCCAGAACCGAGGGCATTTTCATCAGCGCTTCCGGCTTGTCACGCGACACACTTGGGGGCCCCCGGCGACACAGCATTGTGTCGACACACAGTTTGGAAAGCCCTGGGTTAAGGCGATGGGCAAGTGCCCGTCGTCAAGATGGCTGCCGGAGACGGAGGCTTCCAAACTCTCGCGAGACTGTGTGAAGCCCGTCCCCGGAGGAAAAAGAGAGGCTGGGCCTAGGCGGTTGCCAGGGGTATGCCCACAGCCACGCACACCATGCCCGCTGCCGTGCCTGCCCCCGCCACACTTGCTGCCGCACCTGCCCCTGCCACACTCGCTGCCGCACCTGCCCCCACCACGCCCTCCACGCCTGCCTGCGGAAGAGCCACACTCAAGGGGCCAAAGAGCCGCATTTGGCTCGCGAGCCGCCATTTCCGACCCTTGACCTAGGATGTCGTAATGTATCAATGTAGTATATGTGCGGATCCGAGCAGTGTGGCCTTTTGTAATTGACAGATGGAGATTTTGTCAATGCATATTTTTCTAAGTGCCATCAAAGGTTTTTTGGTATGGCACCCAGTGTGCCAATAACCACTGGGACCACCACGGCCGGTTATGCTATAATCTTTCAACTTTGATCTTCAGATCTTGATACTTTGTGATCTTCTCCAATTCTTTGTGTTCTGCTATCCCCTGGTATTGCCACATCAATTATCCACACTTTCTTCTTTTCAACCGCAGTTAAATCCAGTGTGTTATGTGCCAAGACTTTATCAGTTTCTATTCGGAAATCCCACAGTATTTTAACTTCCTAATGGCTCCTGATGGTTTGGCCATTCGGCATTTCAATTCCATTATTGTTTATGATTTTACCCCGATTTATTGCTACTGTAACACATTCCTCTAGGCCAAATTCCATTGCTATATCTGTCCTAAAAATTCTTACAGTACTTGTCAGTGACTGGATTTCAATTTCTGATTTTCCATAAAGTTTCAGATCATCCATATAAAGCAAATGTGAGATTTTATTAGCATTTTTTGCTGTTTGATAGCCAAAATTTGTTTTCTTCAAAATTACTGAAAGTGGGATCATAGCAATGACAAATAATAAGGGTGATAATGACTCACCCTGGAAGATGCCTCTCCTAATATTTTACTACTACTACTACTATTATTATTATTTTATCCCACCATCCATCCATCCATCTCAGGGTGGTGAACATACCTAATACTCCTTCCTCCTCCTATTTTCCCCACAACAACAACCCTGTGAGGTGAGTTGGGCTGAGAGAGATGACTGGCCCAAGGTCACCCAGCTGGCTTTCATGCCTAAGGCGGGACTAGAACTCACAGACTCCTGGTTTCTAGGCTAGCACCTTAACCCCTACCCCAAACTGGCTTTACATGGGCTTCTTTTGCTCTCTCCCTTTTTTTATTCATTGGATTTTTTAACAATTCAACTTCTAGTGTCTCATTTGTTAGGAAATCCAAACCATTTGAATGCCTCCTCCCATTAGCTTTTCTTGCCATTCCTCTAGGCCAGAGCTTTCCAAACTGTGTGTCACGACACAAAAGTGTGTCGCCACACACAGTCTGGTGTGTCGCCACACAACCCGGAAGCGCTGATCATGATCAGCGCCTCCAGGTTTTCCCACGGCGACACACCAACGGAAGCGCGCAAAAACCCAAAAGCGGCAGAAGCGCTTCCGGGTTTTTGCGCGCTGCCGCAACGGTGGCACTTCCGGGTTTTCCCGCGGCGACACACCAACGGCGCTTGGTGTGTCGCCGCGGGAAAACTTTAGAAAGCCCTGCTCTAGGCTACGTTCATGAAAATCTCTGTCTTGAAGTCCAAGAGATACAGTATATTCTGCTCCCGTCAACTTTAGTTTATCTTAAAATCAAGAACTCCAGCGTTACACGGTCAAAATTCCTGTTGCTTTCACTTTATTGACTGAAGTTTTCCTAGCTCAGTGGTCGGCAAACCGCGGCTCGCACGCCACATGCGGCTCTTTGGCCCCTTGAGTGTGGCTCTTCCACATTGCAGGCGCAATGGCAGGCATGCTGGGCGTGGCGGCAAGCATGCTGGGCATGGCAGCCGGTGTGGCGGCAGGCATGGTGGGCATGGCGGGGCAGGTGCGGAGGTGGGCATGGCGGCCGTGGCAGAGGCAGGTGCAGTGGCGGACGTGGCAGGGGCAGGCGCGGCAGCGGGCATTGTGTGCGTGGTGGCGGGCATGGCGGACGTGGCAGCGGCAAGTGCAGTGGCGGGGGCAGGCACGGCAGCGGGCATGGTGTGCGTGGCGGCGGGCATGGCGGACATGGCAGCGGCAGGTGCAGTGGCGGACGTGGCGGGGGCAGGCGCGGCAGCGGGCATGGTGTGCGTGGCAGCGGGCATGGTGGCGGCAGGCACTGCAGTGGGCGTGGCGGGCATGGCGGCAGCAGGCCCTAAGTGTGCACGATTGGCTCCCGCCCGCAAACCCCGCCCCCTTCCACGCGATTGGCTCCCACCCTCAAACCCCGCCCCCTGGCCCTTGAGTGATGTTATAAATGTCAAAATGGACCCTGGCATAAAAAAGTTTCCCCACCCCTGTCCTAGCTGAATAGTATTAAATGAAGGACAGCTGATCCCCTTGTACCTTGCTTCATTCCATTAAGGACGCTATCAGCAAGATAAGGCAGGAATTTCGAGGAAAGAACATGCTTGGCAGAGTTGCCTCCCAACAGATTTTGAAATAATTAAACTCTTCTATCATTATCACTGTGTACCTCTTTTAAGGAGCTGTAGTTTATTTCTGAAAAACTTCACATCTTTTTTGGTTAGATGAATGATAGAAGACACTAATAGTAATGCTTCTTTTACACATTCCTCCACTTCCTTTAACCTGGTTGCTCTCTACAGCATCACCAAACACATTCATTTGAATGTCTGAACTTTTATTTTTTATTACTTTTTATTAAAGATTTTAACAATAGAAAAAGATTACACAAACTGAAATCAAAGAGAAGAGAGAAGGGAAGGGAAGGGAAGGGAAGGGAAGGGAAGGGAAGGGAAGGGAAGGGAAGGGAAGGGGAGGAAGGAAGGAAGGAAGGAAGGAAGGAAGATATTTAAAGAATTGACTTCCAATCTTTTTACAACAAGTACAATCAGATTTAGTATTTCTCTGCCCCCTTTGGTATTACATTACATAAATCACTTCTTCCCATATCACAACCCTTATCCATCCACAAAACCAAAAATCATTAACGTTCCTGTCCAGTATCAGCAAAAAATCCATAAAAGATTTTTTATCACTCTGAGAGAGTCAGGGGGGAGTCCAAGATTGTGTGATAGTATGTATGAGTGCCCACACCTGAGTGAGAGGCAGGTGGTGGGCAGGAGTGGATGATATCTCTCTGCGACCAGTGAGAGTGGTTGTGGGGGGACATTGTAGGTGTGGTTGTGGTGGTTAGGCCCTTTCAGTGCCGAGAGCTTAGGCTGGTGCGCTGGGGGGGGCCTACCATCACTAGAAGTTGACTGAGTTTGAGAGATGTGTGCGTGTGGGAGGGGACCCGTGTTTCAACCTAGGGTCTTTGAAGGTCTGGGAGTGGAGGCATCTGGACCTGGAAGCTCTGGGGGTTATGGAGTGGGCTGCCCTATCGAAGTGGTGACGGGCCGGGGATGTTATGACGGGAACTGGAGGGCGGGCCATCGTTGGGGAAGACGCCCCCGGTGTTTATTACCGGTGGCGTGTTCCGGCCCTCCACGTTCATACCCAGGTCCTGGTCAGCAGATCCTTCAGGGCCCCGGTTTCCGGCTGCTGCTGCTTAATGCCAGGTCTGTTAACAACAAGGGCCCCCTCATATGTGATTTGATCACGGAAGAGGGGGCAGACCTGGCATGTATCACCGAGACCTGGCTGAGCTCGGAGGGGGGGGTAGCCCTCTCTGAAATATGCCCAACCGGGTTTCAAGTGTGGCACCAGCCGAGACTCAGGGGCAGGGGAGGAGGGGTGGCGGTTGTAATTCGAGAGTCTCTAGTGGCCTTCAGGGGCACTGCTCCGCAAGTAGCCGGTTGTGAGACCCTGTTTTTCAAGTTGGGTTCTCGAGAACAGTTGGGAGTGTTGCTGCTGTACCAGCCTCCCTGCTGCGTAGCAACATCCCTGCCTGAGCTGCTGGAGGCCGTCTCGGGGCTGGCGGTGGAATTCCCTAGGCTTATGGTTCTGGGGGATTTCAATCTGCCGTCCCTGGGACGTGCCTCAGAGGCAGCTCGGGAGTTCATGACTACCATGGCAGCCATGGGCCTGTTCCAGATTATTCGAGACCCAACTCGAGACAGTGGACTCACCCCGGACTTAGTTTTCTTGTCGGAGCAGTGGCAGTATGCTCTGAGGGGAGAGTTACATCTTTCCCCTTTGTCATGGTCAGATCATGCCCTGGTGACCTTGAGATTCTCTTATGCCGCCCCACTCCGCAGGGAGGCAGGACCCAATCGATTGGTCCGCCCCCGGCGACTAATGGACCCAATAGGGTTTCAGAGGGAGCTGGGGGCTGTACCTCAGGATCTACTGCACGCTCCAGCGGAGGTCCTGGCCGCAACCTGGAATAGGGAGGCGGCCGGGGCCTTGGACAGGATCGCGCCTATGCGGCCTCTCTTGCCACACTTGACCCGATACTCCCCTTGGTATACGGAGGAGTTGAGGGTCTTGAAGAGGGTTAAGAGACGCCTAGAGCGCCGCTGGAGAAAGACAAGGTCTGAATCTGACCGAACACAAGCTAGAGTCGCTGTTAAGACCTACCTTGTGGCGGTAAGAGCGGCGAAACGTCAATATTTCTCCGCTCTTATTGCGTCCGCAGAATGCCGCCCGACGACCCTGTTTAAGATAACAAGATCTCTGTTGGGTAAGGTGGAGTCTGTGACCCACCTACAGGGCCGTGCGGAAGAATTTTCTGAGCATCTGCAGGATAAAGTCGCTCAGATTCGGTCTAAGTTGGACTCTAAGCGTGTAGCACAGTCTGGGGAGATGCCGAGGGAACGTCTTTGCCCGGTTATCTGGGAACAGTTCGATCCTGTTGGACCTAAGGAAGTGGACAGGATCCTTCGGGTTGTAAGGGCCACCACATGTCATCTGGACCCATGCCCTTCCTGGCTGGTACAGGCAGCCCGGGAGGTGACATGTGGTTGGGCCCAGGTGATGGTTAATGCATCTCTGGGGGAGGGGGTGTTCCCAGCTGCTTTTAAAGGGGCTTTGGTGCACCCCCTCCTCAAGAAACCATCACTGGACCCTACTATATTGGACAATTTTCGTCCTGTCTCCCACCTCCCCTTTTTAGGGAAGGTGGTTGAGAAAGCGGTGGCGTTGCAACTCCAGAGGATCCTGGATGATACGGATTATCTGGACCCCTTCCAGTCGGGTTTCAGGCCGGGATATGGGGTGGAAACTGCATTGGTCGCGCTTACAGATGATCTCTGGCGGGAGCGGGATGGAGGGAGTGCATCCATCCTAGCTCTTCTTGACCTCTCAGCGGCATTCGATACCATCGACCATGGTATCCTTTTGGGACGGCTCAGGGAGTTGGGGGTGGGAGGCGTAGTTCTGCGTTGGTTCACCTCCTTCCTCCAGGGCCGTTCCCAATCGGTGGTAATAGGAGAGGAAAGGTCCGACCCTCGCCCCCTCGTCTGTGGGGTACCGCAGGGTTCGGTTCTTTCCCCTCTCCTATTTAACATCTACATGAAACCGCTGGGTGAGATCATCCGTCACCATGGGATGAGATACCATCAATATGCAGACGATACTCAATTATATATTTCCATCCCTGGTGAGATAAGTGATGCAGTGGCTACCCTTTCTCAGTGCCTGGAGGCTGTGGGGGTCTGGATGGGGAACAACAGGCTTCGACTGAACCCTGGTAAGACGGAGTGGCTGTGGATTGATGGCTCCCGTGGATCCAGGAAGTTGTCATCTCTAGTTCTGGATGGGGTTGCACTACCCCATTCAGACCAAGTGCGTAATTTGGGGGTTCTTCTGGACTCACGGCTCCTGCTTGAAGAGCAGGTGGTAGCCGTGGCCAGGAGGGCTTTTGCACAACTTCGTGTTGTGCGTCAGTTACGCCCTTTCCTGGATCAGGAAGCCCTCCGTACAGTCACTCATGCCCTGGTCATCTCCCATATAGACTATTACAACGCGCTCTACATGGGGCTACCCTTGAGGAGTATCCGGAAGCTTCAATTGGTCCAGAATGCGGCTGCTCGCGCAGTTATTGGTGCGCCTAGATCAGCGCATGTGACACCTCTGTTGCGACAGCTGCACTGGGTGCCTGTGTGCTTCCGGGTCCAATTCAAGGTGTTGGTTATCACCTTTAAAGCCCTACATGGCATGGGGCCAGGTTACCTGAGGGACCGTCTCATCCCCATAACGTCGAACCGTCCCACTCGGTCATTCAGAGAGGGCATGCTACGGATCCCGTCCGTAAAGGAATGTCACCTGACGGGGTCTAGGAGGCGTGCCTTCTCGATAACGGCGCCCACCCTTTGGAATATGCTACCCCCGGAGGTGAGGCAGGCCTCATCGCTCCCAGCCTTCAGAAAGAACTTAAAGACCTGGTTCTGCCGCCTTGCGTGGGGGGAGGGGGGGAACAGTTCCTCTTGGGGATGGCTGGTGCCATAGGGCCCTTTTAAACATCCAAACATCATACCACCGCATCTTGGATTTTTATATTTAATTTTAATATATTAGAGTGTTTTATTGGGTTGTTTTAATTGTCGGATTTTAATTTTTGTGTTTTGTAAACCGCCCAGAGTTCCCTTGCGGGGAGATGGAGCGGTATATAAATTGAAACATAAATAAATAAATAAAAAGTTCCCAGAACTTTATAAAAGTATTTCTTGTTTTGACCCTGATCAAACAGGTCAACTTTATATTCCTTTCTTTTGTTCCTAACATTCTTAGTTTTTGTTTCATTATGATGCTGTTGTAGGACTTGATCTCCATCCAAATTTTCTTTCTCCCATCTCGGAAGTTTCTTCACAGCTTTAACAGCTCTCTTTTGTAAATCCAGTAATGAGTCATTGGTCATCAAATTCAAAAGTAAGAAACAGGCTTTTCTTTTCTTTTTTTTCCTCTGCCTGGAATCTTTAGTCCCCTCTAGTATCTCCTTTCTGTAATCACATACTCTGTTTCAAATTTCTTTTGCTTCCTTGTTTTAAAAAAAACAGCCAATCATCTCTTTACTAAAAGACTAAACAATTTATGTTCCCACAAAGATAGTTTTATTTTTAATTATCTCAAAAGTCTTAAGGCAAAAGTTATAATATTTCAAATATTAAATATTTCAAATTTGTCTGGTCCCTTAGTTCATTTCAAACTTTATTAAATGAAATTCTTATCTAGCTTTTGCCATTTACTTTGCATTCTTTAAATTCTTTAAATTGTTAATTAATTTTTTCCTTCATTCTGGAATGAAGGATCACTCACCCGGTGGTTTTGAAGCTTGTTGCTCAGAAGATCTCTTTTAACTTTAAAATAGTTATATTCCAAAGGTGTTTAGAAAATGAGGTTTGACAAACCCAATGTCCATATAGGTTCTGCTGAGGTTGAGAGCTTGATGGCTTCCCTTGTCTCCCAGTGCTCAAACCTGCGAGTCAATCACTGTCCTGTGGTCTCCTTGTGAGGAGCAGCCATCTGGAGTGCACATGGGTGATCTCTTGTCCTCTCCTTATCCAGAGAGGTTCTGTTGGACTGGGCTTATTGCCGGTCTGTTGGTGTTGGCCGCAGCATCGTCTCCGCTCCTTTGGAGACATCTTAGCTCACCATTCCCTCACTTGGAAGTTGAATGTCTAAACATTACATGTACTCTCCCTCTCTTTGTTTTGTTTCTGTTCATTTTGTATACACTTTATTGTTCAATTGTTGTATTCTAGTTATGGGACTCATCTTACTAAGTCTCAGCTATAAAGCTGCATTTACCTTTATATAGATAAACCACATTTATACACCATTCAAAAGAGGCAATAAAAAACCTAGGAAGGATCAAAAAGACTACAACACATCCCCTCCAGCAGCCCAGATTCAGATAAGCAGGGGTCAACACCAGACAAACAATCAGGCAGAAAACAATACTCTAATCAAGGAGCCACCAAGGAGGAAATTACGCCCCCATCAAAATTGGCAGGGCAAGCCACTGCATATAAACAGGCAGCAAACCCCACTCTCACTCACACTGATGATGTTACCTAGTTGGGTAATGAAATGTCTGCAAGCAAAGCAGCCAAGCTGAGAGAGTACCAAGAACTCCACAGTTCAACCCTGAGCTACAGATATTCTCTTCTATTGAATTTACATTTCACTAAGAATTCAAGCTTATACAGACAATGAAGGGCAATCAACTTTCTAATTTTTATTGAGTGGCTTAATAATTCTCATTATGGTAGCACTTCCAGTCCTACAATGCACAAATCTTTATATAAGATCCATACTTCAGGTTTTTTGTCTTGAATCTCCCACAGGCTTCAGCTGAAAGCCCATCTAATCAAATTCAATCAAATCAAAGTCTTTGAACTGCAGTACATTTAACACCAGTGTTCTATTATCCTGATAACTCAGACCATGGTCCCAGAAACCAAATCTCCTTACTGCCAACATTTCTGAAGCTTTTTCCTTTCAGTCCTCTTCCATGAACTTGAAGGCTAAATGAAAACACTACAGAAAGAGCTACCTCTAGTCAGTATGTGGTTGAGCAGTAAGGGATAGTCATCAGTGGAGTTGATATATTTGGGAAGTTGTTCTGACACATCCCTAATCTGTATTCCTGACAGATGGCATACTTCCTGGGTCATTGGATCCAGTTAGTACTCATTTGTTTTTGTTCCTCATTGTAGGCTCAACTATCATGACTCTTGTTTTTGTTGTCTTGCAGAGGGTGGCTGCATTTTCTCTGGTCTTAAAGGCTCTCCTCTCTCTATTTAATACAAACTCTTTTTCTTCCTTAGGGACTGTTTCTTCTGAAAGGGCCTCAAAGCTGTTTCTGAATTCCAGCATTGCAGAATATCTTCCACATTTCTTATTTCTAGTTGCTACTCTTGTACACTGTACTTGTTTCTTTCTTTGATTCTGTTCCTCGTGGAAAGCTGATTTCTCTCTTGGTTGCAGTTGCAGGGCCTCTTTTGTTTGCCCTGATAAATCATTTTCCATTTTTGAGAAGCTGAAGCATGGCCACTTACTGCTTTAATCCTTTGACTTTTTCTTCTTCAAGGACTACTACAAGCTTACACATGCTGCATGTATTTGCCAGCTTGATTTTATGCTGGAGCGTGCCATAAACATTGCAAAGGAGAACTGTACAGTCAGGTCTCTTCTTTAAGGCACCACCACTGGAGGGACTTTTTATTTATTGTATTTTCCTTCCTTAGGCTGTCAGATTACCTGAGTTCCCACAGCAGCCGAAAGGGAAAGTTTGGAAGGGATTTTTCCCTACAGAAGTCCATTGCCAAAGTCCTGTTCTTTTGGTTTGTAAGCACCAAGCTTGCTTGTTCTTAACAAAATTTACATTCCATAAGGGTAGCCAATATGGCATCTTGAAGGCTACCATTTGTGTTATATAAAACTGTGTACCGGTCTTCTTCAATGCAGAGTCCCCTCGACTAGGAATTCTGGGAGTTGTAGACCAATATATCTAGACAACACCAGACTGGGGGAAAATTATTCACTGGAGGAAATCTGAAAAGGAGATTAATTTGGTGACTGGAAAAACACATCTCTGGGAAATGTATGAAAGATGGAGTAAATGTAAATATTGTGGAAAACCTATGCGGAAAAATAAGAGGCTGTCAGAAAATAATAAATGCATCTTAGGTTCTACCTGTGTGACATGCTTTAATTTTCTCAGCAGAATTGTAGCAAACAAAAGAAAAAAATAACTTAATCTGAGCAAAGGCTTACCCAGTTTGTTCTCTGGAAGCCAATTGAATTGTCAGAGCACCACATTGGAAGATATGCACTAACAAGGACAGTGTAGGCCAAGGGTCGGAAATGGCGGCTCGCGAGCCAGATCTGGCTCTTTGGCCCCTTGACTCTGGCTCTCTCTCTCTCTCTGCCGCCCGACATCCGGAAAGCCGGTCTCCGGAAGCAGCAGGCTTCAGCCCGCCTCTCTGCTCTCCTTTGGCGCACGCTGATTGGTGGAGGCTCAGAAGGAAGGACGCCTCCACCAATCAGCGTCTCTGTTTCTTCTCCAGGAGAAGAACCCTGGAGAAGAAACAGAGACGCTGATTGGTGGAAGCTCAGAAGGAAGGACGCCTCCACCAATCAGCGTCTCTGTTTCTTCTCCAGGAAACCCCGCCCCCTTCCACGCGATTGGCCCCCGCCCGCAAACCCCGCCCCCTGGCTCTCGAGCATTTCAAAATGTGCACAAGCATGTCAAAATGGCTCCCGGCATAAAAAGTTTGCCGACCCCTGGTGTAGGCAGTGCTTTTTTCTAAGCATTGGGTAAGCCAAATCAAGGTGCAGACATAATTTTTTAAAATTCACACCTTTTTTCAGTCTAAACTTCTGCAAGGTCTGCTTTGTTGGTCTAACCCCCCCATATACGTATCTCTTCAGAAAGTTGGTATTTATTTATTTTATTTATTTATTTAATTTATATAACCGCCCATCTCCCCCAACGGGGAACTCTGGGCGGTTTACAGTAAATAAGATTAGATAAAAGCATAAAATATAAAATATATAAACCAACAATTTATACAATTAATATAATATAAAATATTATATTATAATATTTTATATTATATTAATATAAAAGATAGTGGGAGATAGTATTAATAAAGATAGTGGGAGATAGTATTAATAAAAGAAGGGCATTATAAAATTACGGGATTAACCACCCCCATGAGGAACTATTGTTTCCTCCCTCCCATGCCAGGCAGCAGAACCAGGTCTTCAGTTCTTTTCTAAAGGTTGGGAGGGAGGGGATTTGTCTCAACTCTGGGGGCAAGATGTTCCATAGTGTGGGTGCTGCTGCAGAGAAGGCCCGCCTCCTAGCCCCCATCAGATGACATTCTTTAATTGATGGGGCTCGTAGCAGGCCCTCTCTGAACGATCGGGTGGGGCGGGTCGATAATATGGGGATAAGACGGTCCCTCAGGTATTCTGGTCCCATGCCATGTAGGGCTTTAAAGGTGATAACCAACACCTTGAATTGTACCCGGAAGCAGACCGGCACCCAATGCAGCTCGCGGAGCAAAGGTGTTATATGTGCGGATCTTGGCGCACCTAAAATCGCCCACGCGGCTGCATTCTGCACCAGCTGTAGCTTCCGGATAGTCTTCAAGGGTAGCCCCATGTAGAGCGCATTGCAATAATCTACATGGGAGATGACAAGAGCGTGAGTGACTGTTCGGAGGGCATCACGATCCAGGAATGGGCGCAACTGGTGCACAAGCCGAAGCTGTGCAAAAGCCCTTCTAGCCACGACTGCCACCTGCTCTTTGAGCAGGAGTCGTGAGTCTAGAAGGACCCCCAAGTTGCGCACCGGTTCCGAATGGGGCAGTGTTACCCCATCGAGAACCAAAGATGATAATTTCCTAGAAGACGCTAAGCCATCAATCCACAGCCACTCGGTCTTGCCAGGGTTCAACTGAAGCCTGTTGTTCCCCATCCAGGCCCTCACAGCCCCCAGGCACTGGGACAGGGTGGTCACTGCATCACTTACTTCACCTGGGATGGAGATGTACAATTGAGTATCATCTGCATACTGGTATTAGGTGGTAGGGGATGGAAATAATGTTTATATGGCAACTATAGGCTAACAAAACCCAGCAGTGAAAAGAGCATTGTAAGAGACAATTTCTGGGGGGTTTTAGAAATATTTGAGTATGTATAATGCACAAAACATCTTCTATGGGCAATTTTCTTAATTCTTGCCAAAGTGTCTGAATATGACATGCTATTTGGCTGTTAGAATACAGTTTTGAATATTTTCCCTATGAAAAACGCAGCTATATCTTTGGAAAATGCAACACAACAATGTGCTGTTGTACAAGATATTAATAAGATGAATATTGTAATCAAATAATTTTTAAAAATCACAAATCTGTATCATACACACACACACGTATATATATACAGGTATATACTGTATATATATAAAAGCTTATTCAAAGTTTTATATAAAGGAGACTAATCTCCATGCTCCTCATCTGATGCTTTCAGTCCTACACAAAATGTTGTTTTGTGCCATCTAGTGACAAAGCAAAACATTGCAAATGAATTATTTTGCTGCTGTTAGCCATTAGGATCTTAATATAAAGCTACAGCAGCAATTTTCCTTCCACATTCCTTCCAGCTTCTCTTTGTTTCAGTACATACCTGTTCTGTTTTACATTCTATACTGTCCAAAATAAGTCTATCACTACCACCACCGAAAAGGAAGAAATGGCAAACCATGCTCTCTCAGTTTTCCAAGGGAGATGGCAAGCTAAGGTCCTCAGTACTTTCCAGCAGATCTGGTTAGAAAATCTATAGCCTGACTGAATGCTTCCCAGAAAGCATATATTTCAGCCAATTTCACTCATCTAAGAAGAACCAGTGGAACAAATTGGTCAGGCCACAGTTCCTCATTTGGATGCTTGAAATCCCTCAGCGTAAGACTATATAGAACAAATTATTCTTAAGACACTTGGCCTGCAATTTTCAAGTAACAAGCCTTGGGTGAGGTCAGTGTCCTTCCCTAATGTCTGCCCAGACAAAACAAGAAATTCTGAGAAAGAAACAAACGCTCTTCAGTAAACGTGGCAACCTGTTAAGAGTAAATTATTCCTGATCAAATTAAGAGATGAAGCCTGTATTGGTGCTTTCTAATAGAACTTGTTCGGCAGAAATCTTCAAGAGAAGCTTGTATCTGCATGAAATTCAACATTGCTTGCTAAGTACTGCCAATCCAGTCCAGTCTTTGTTGTATGAACAGATAAAGAAGCTGAGTCAATCCTACTATTACTAGATACTACTGGGAAGAAATGCAGACACTACCTATTTCTGAAATACCTCCTTGGAATTATAAAAAAGAACACATTTTTAGCTTTTTAAAAGTGTATGTTAAAGGGCATGATTAAGGGTACACAAGGAAAATTTGTTTATTTTTTAAAATTCATTTTGATTTAATTTTCTCTTTGTTGGAACTGCATTTATCAGCTTTTTCATAGGTTACTATGAAAGAGCCAGATGATCTTCTGCACTGTAACTTCCGTATCTTTTCATCTATATGGTATGACATTTTGAAGATAAATCAAATGTAAGACAAAGGTTGGAATCTCTGTTTTAGAAGCATTTTAAAATAAGTTGTGCAGAAACAATATAATTAGTGTTAGGCTCTTTCCACACAGCCACCATTTCCACTCTCCAAACTTTTCTAATAATTTTCAAATGTCTGGTGTCAGTCTTCACTCTCAGTTCCTCAAAATGCCAAGACTTCCATAACTGCCACCAGCAGTCTGTGTAGCTGACAAATGAGGGAGCACAAAAACTAGCATTCAACCAGTTTCAAGAGCACTATGGTACCCTGGACCCTTAACCTATATTTATTTATTTAGATTTATATTACCGCCCATCTCCTCGAACGGAGGACTCTGGGCAGTTCACAATAAAAACCGTAATAAAATACAATAATAATCAAAACACCAATAAATAAATAAATATAAAATCCAAGAGCAAAGATGTTAATACTAAAAAGGGTTTCATAGGATCAACCAGCCCCAGGAGGAACTGTTAGCATTCCCCTCCCATGCAAGGCGGCAAAACCAGGTCTTTAAATTTTTTCGGAAGGTCGGGAGCGAGGAGACCTACCTTAGCTCCGGGGGCAAGATGTTCCAAAGGGCAGGCGCTGTTGCAGAGAAGGCTCACCTTCTGGACCCCACTAGATGGAATTCTTTGATCGATGGGGTCCGTAGCATGCCCTCTCTGCATGACTGGGTGGGGGGGGTCGATGTTCTGGGGGTGAGACGTTCCCTCAGGTAACCTGGTCCCATGCCATGTAGGGCTTTAAAGGTGATAACCAACACCTTGAATTGGACCCGGAAGCAAACTGGTACCCAGTGCAGCTCACACAGCAGAGGAGTTACATGTGCCGATTTTCTGGCTCCAATAACTGTCTGTGCGGCCGCATTTTGGACCAGCTGAAGCTTAAGGATACTCTTCAAGGGTAGCCCCATGTAGAGTGCATTGCAATAGTCTATATGGGAGACGACAAGGGTGTGAGTGACTGTTCAGAGGGCATCCCGGTCCAGGAAAGGGCGTAATTGGCGCACAAGCCAAAGCTGCGCAAAGGCCCTCCTGGCCATGACTGCCACCTGCTCTTCAAGCAGGAGTCGTGAGTCCAGGAGGACCCCCAGATTCCGCACTGGCTCCGAATGGGGCAGTGCCACCCCATCCAGGACCAAAGATGACAACTTCCTGGATTCTGAGAGGCCATCAATCCACAGCCACTCCGTCTTACCAGGGTTCAGCTGAAGCCTGTTGTTCCCCATCCAGACCCCTACAGCCCCCAGACACTGAGACAGGGTGGCAACCACATCACTTACTTCACCCGGGATGGCGATGTATAATTGAGTATCATCAGCATATTGATGATACCTCATCCCGTGGTGATGAATGATCTCACCCAGCGGCTTCATGTAGATGTTAAATAGGAGAGGAGAGAGCACCGAACCCTGCGGCACGCCACACAGTAGGTGTCGCGGGTCAGTTCTCTCCTCTCCTATCACCACCAATTGGGACCGGCCCTGGAGGAAGGAGCGTAAAACCATGCCACCCACCCCCAACTCCCTGAACCGACCCTAAAGGATACCATGGTCGATGGTATCAAAAGCCGCTATAAGACAAGGGAGGAAACCTTAACTTATATGATATGAGATAGGAGTTGCTGCAGTGGGAGGTTACATTCCCCCGGCATCAGCATTCCTGCTGCAAAACTGCATCCCATTTTTATGATTGTAACACAAATGAGCAAAGCTAATTTCCTAATTTTCATGTCCATTTTCACTGAAGACTCCTTGTGAAATTGTTTGAAAAGTTAGAAATAAAGTTTTGATCCTTTGCAAACAACATCTCTCTCTCTCTCTCTCTCTCTCTCTCAAATATATATATATATATATATATATATATATATATATATATATATATATATATCCAAAAAAGGATACAGATTTGTATGAAAAATGAAAATGTTAATGTATGTGTATAAATGCCCACTTAGAAAGAACTGCAATATAGAGAAACAATGTAATATATCATAGTGTGGTATGATGAGAGAAACTTTATGCATGCTCAGTCTGCTGTCCAAGGACCAACTGATTGATGGACAAATGGACCATTGCTGCTCCCCCATCCCACTGACTGGATGGACTTTCAAAAGAGGAGTGGTGCACGCACTCTGTCTCTCTCAATTCATGTCCATCATATTGGCAAATTATTTGGAAAAACACCCCGTTTCAATTCAGTGGGATTTCTGAGTAAAGATACATAGGGTCCAGTTTTAGTCCAATTTGTGGTTGGAATTATAATTTCTCTAAGATACATGTAGAGGCTTCTTCTGATAAATATGAAGGTAAAGGAATTGGAACTACCTTAGAAATTCCTTCTTTGTTGTACAAATTCCTTCTTCTTTGTCCATTTTTGCATCTTCTGTATTGATCTCCATTTGTTCCTTTACAGCCATATGAATCATTTTCATACTTAATTATGTTTATTAATTTAGCTTGTGTACTTTCATTTAATTGTAGTAATGTTGTTTTATATGTTTTATATTTTAATCATTGGCGGGGGAGCTGACTGAATATTGTAGGAAGACAGATAACTATTTTGTTAAACACCTAGATGAATTATTACATTAATCAATATCACAGTAATGTAATACCAGTTTTTCTATAATCCAAATTCAGCATCTTCAATATCTAATTATTTCCAGTCCATAATGTGTGTCTAAGGAAAATATACACATTACATTGAATTATTATCAAATGTATAAAATCAGACTCCTGCTACTGTGAGACTCAGTGGATGTACTTATGCAACTGTATAAAGAAATGTTGAGATTGGTATATTCTATAGGCATGTACAAGGGAATAGGATTGCAACCATGGTGTTAGCAGATAGTTAAATGCCATTATTTCATGTATATGCAGTGAAGCAAATATTTTATTCAACATTTTATTCTGTTGTCTCATCCCTCCATTTATAACATGTATTATTCTGTGTCCATGGCATGTTCATTTAATTATAGGTCATGTTTTATTTGTTGATTTTTTTTGTTTTCGATGGTGAAAAAATGGAATATAAATCTAATAGATTAACAAAGGATGTCACTTTATAGTCTTTATTTTATATTGTGTTATATATTGTATATTAGTTTACATTGTGATTTTGATCATTTTCTAATCTTTAGTCTATCTGAACTCTCTCACCATTTGCAGTGTAAAATGGGAATTTCATCAGCAGCACAACATGTGGGTATAATCTTGATTTATTAAGGTAATGTGTGTATTTAATGGAGAATATATGCATATTTTACACAGGGCTGCCTCCAAAAATACAGATTGAGTAGTAGTTTTTTTTTAAATTTAGAATATAATGACATTGCATTTTGTAGATTTTGGCCACAACATTCATAACTCAATCTGCATATGCTGTCACACATGTCTGCCCATTTTACAATCTGAGAGTAATAAAAAAAAACTTTCATTTTGAGATTAAGTAAGTACTTTCATTTTGTTAAAACCTGGAATTGGATCTGCAGTGCCCAGCACTGGAATGAAGCATGGTGGGGCTCAAAAGAAAAATAGATTATTGATAAATTTAGCAAAAACAAAAAACAAAAAAAGTACAAACAAGTTACAGAAAAGGTTACAGCAGGGTGGAAATGCATCCAATTTACAGAAGGCATATTCTGTTTGAAGGATTGCCCAATTAAATCTGGTTTAAAAAGAAGAATAACTTGAATTCTAAAAAGGAGGAGACGTCCTGACAAATACTATAAGCTATCACCATATTGGCTGGAGGAAAATAGGAGTTGTAGCTTAATACCTGACTATAACTAAAGTTGGGCTCTTTTATGACTGGAATGTAAATTGTTAGCAGGTTTCCAGCAATCACTAGAAGTGCGTACTTCGCATATGAATTTCTATACTCAGAAGCAACATGACATATTAAGTTATGTTTTCTTTCTATATATTTCATAAGACATTTGTTTTCTCAAAACCTATTTCCAATTCACTAGAGAAGCAAACTAACTTCATTGCTTTTTGACACAGTGCCAGCCAGCCAGTTCCTTTTGCTATGAATAAAAAAAGGCTCTTTCACTTAAGTGGGAAACCCTATTTACTTTGCAGGCTTGTTACCAACCAGGGGATACATTATCCTTTCTATTCACTTTTGTAATTTCCACCAACTTTGACTGGAATTGTATGTACTTGCTGATAAAACGTGTACTTTGTGTTAAAATGGAGCTTTCCTTGTGACTAATTTTTAATGACATTGATTGATTGATTGATTGATTGATTGATTGATTGATTGATTATGTGGCACCAGGTCATTGTTGAGTCTTAGTGACCACATAGTTAGATTTTCTCCATGACAATCTGTCCCTAACCTGGTCTTTCAGGTCTTCCAACCATTCACGCAACACAACTGTAACTGAGTCCCTCCACCTTGCTGCTGGTCATCCTCTTCTTCTCTTTCCTTCCATCTTTCCCAGCATTAGAGCCTTCTCCAGAGAGCTAGGTCTTTGCATAATGTGTCCAAAGTAGGATAATTTGAGCATGGTCAGTTGTGCCTCAAGTGAGAACTCTGGGTGAAGTATGATTGGGAGGGGCAAATAATTAAATAGTACAATCCTGCTGAAAGGCAGGAACACTTGTACACACCTTCCAACACATCTTTTCCTCCTCTCAGAAATATATTTTGAGGGTAATTTGTGTAATACAGATAGTCCTCGTTTAATGACTGTTCAGAGTTACGACGGTGATGAAAAGTAACTTTATGACCAATCCTCGCATTTACAATCTTCGCAGATAAGCACAATCGTGGTTTCACTTAGCTACCGCTTCACTTAACAGCTGAGTTGCCGGTCCCAATTGTGGTTGCTAAACAAGGACTACCTCTAGATAAAACACAACATAAATATTTTCGCTCTTCTGTGATCAGTTTTCCATGATTTAAAACCAATTTGTTGGAGTATGATGTTTTCTTCTAAACCTTAAGAACAAGGTATTTCACTATCCCTTTGTGGGCCATTTTCACATGGCACTTCCTTTTTTAAAAAAATTATTGTACTGGTAATTTGATTATAAAATCCTATATTGGCAAGAATGCATATCCAATTTAAAACTTTATTGCTCCATTTTGTCCTGCTCCAATAACATACTTACAGAACACTCACTTCAGTTGTTCTTTCTGCATTTTCACAGCTGAAATGAGTACTTTATGAGGCATTAACTATAAAGGATTCCATTTATCCATGAACTATTCAATAAGAGTTTGGGGGGGGATTCCATAATAGGAACATAGTTTCTTTACTCAAAAGTATTTATCAAGCAAATTATACGATACATATATAGGAAAGTAGTGGGGGAGAAAACCTACAAAGTATACAGAATATCTGTCTATGTGGAGCAATACCAATACTTTTGGCCATGCCTGTATACAGTATATCTGTTCTTGAAATTATATCTTACTTTTAAAATAAATACTTTAAGAGAATTATATCAGTATTATTTAACCATTGCAAGTAACACCTATCCCCTAACCATGCACATCCCAAGCAAATACAGGTAGTCCTCGGGTTATGACAGTAATTGGGACTGGGATTGCCATCGCTAAGTGATGCAGGCGTAAAGCACAATGTCACATGACTGCATCACTTAGCAACAGTGATTGCCATTGTAACCCCAAGATGTGCGGGTTGTTAAGCAAGAAGAGGCAGGAGTCACAGTTAAGGAGCGTGGGGGTGCCTCAGGGGGGGATAGGCGTGCTGGGGAGGGCCAGCACAGGCCACGCGGGAGTTGTGGGAAGCCGGTACAGGGCCTGGGAGGACCGGTGTGGGAGGCTGGGGGAGGGCTGGTGCAAGCCGAGGGAATGGGCGGGGTGCTGCTGCAAGAAGCAGCAACTTACCAGAGCAACTTGCGACCTTTTCTGCTGGCTTCCCCTTTGACTTTGCTTGTGGGAAACCAGCAGGGAAGGTCACAAATGGCGATCACGTGACCACGGCTCCCTGCAATGTTGTAACCGCGAGCCAGGCACCTGAGCACTCGGATCATGATTACATGACCAGGTGTGCTGCGATGGCCAGAACCTCGAGGACTGGTCATACAGCCATTTTTTCAGCATCACCATAACTTTGAATGGTAGCTGAACAAATGGATGTAAGCCAAGGACTATCTGTAAAATAATTTTTCAGCCATTGTGCATTTAAACAATCTAATATCATTGTACAGGAAATTAGTCTTTTCTTGGTAGGGTACCATACCTGGGCTGCAACAGCCAAGATGGCCCTTTACTGCCCCTTAGTGAGTGACCACATTTTTTTCAGCCCAGATACGGTATACCTCTTAGATGTGATCCAGCAGAATGTATCAAATCAAAAACAAAGTTGATAAAACCTGGACACATCAGATTCTTTCTCTGTAGTTTTTGCTTTAAATTGTAAGCTGTCCAGAATCGTTCTAGAGTCAGGAGGCCTCTAAAGAAAATAATAATAATAATAATAATAATAATAATAATAATAATAATAATACAACCATTTTTACAATCTGTGAAGGAAAAGACTTGACCATGTACTTCTCTTAGTGTAATCAAAAGTACTCTGTGTTGGCTGGATCATGCCCCTGGCATATTTGCTGACAGACAACTGCTTGACAAAGCCACGACATGCCATTTAGGTTTTCAGCTTCATGTCCCATGGTTTAACTTCAGGATTAAACCAGCTGCCTTGCTATATATTTATCTTACAAAGACCCAGAGGTTCCTTTCAGAATCAGGCACAATCTTGCATTTGTGTGTTGTCATTACACGATACCATAAAGAAACTGATTTTTCACTCAGCAACTCTCTCCTCAAGCATAGATTTTCTTCTGTAACTACCACAACCACCAATCTGGTCTTCCAGCTACTGAAATACACAGTGTATTTGTTCAAAGTTGTCTTTGTCTATGAAGGGTGCTTTCCAAAGGGAGACCATGAAGAAGACAAACCAATATAGACAAAAAATAGGGAGCTCCCTTATCTCTTGCCTTGTATTCAGGGTGCTTTCTCTTTTGACAGCATTTTATTGTACCCATCCTGCTGTATATATTCCCATGAGAGGCTTACTCCCTAGTTAACCACGATGGACTGAATTCTTACACCATAAAATAACCACAGGGCCTCAATAAGGCTGGTTAGTTTGAGGTTCACCCACAGAGATACCACAGAAAGAAAAAAGTGACTGTTCTGGCAATGGGAGAAACGGCGGCGGGTGGGGGAGAGGGAGAGACGGAGAAGAAGAAATGTCTTCTTATGCTAAAGTTTGTGGGTCAGTGTGTTTTTGAACACCGGTTTGCGGGGTGAAGTTTGCACGCCCAGCCGTGCCTTTGGGTAAGGTGAAGGGCCTGATCGCCAGGACGTTCTGCTGCGGCGGCAGTTTCCCTCGGCCTTTGACAAATGCCGCCGGAGATGGAACAGGTTTCCACCCCCTCCGAGCCGCTTGGGGATTGCGTCAAGATTGGAGAGGAGGATCCTCCTGGAAATAAATTAACTAAAAAAAAAAAGCCGTCCCACACGTCTGCCCGCTCCTCCCTCCCGCTCTGTTTTGAAATGGGATCTGGCCGCTGCCTTTTATCGAGGCTTAATCGCCTTCTCTCGCGCTCGGATCCGCACGGGCGGGAGCAGCAGCAGAAGCGCTTCGCTCCCCGCCCGGGCAAGGATGAGCCTGGCTGGCCTTTTACGTTTCAACCGCGCGGCGTGAGACAACGGGCAGACCCGTAGGAGGGTTTCGAGCGAGCGAGCGAGCTTTCGGCTTCAGCAAAGCCGAGACGGAAGAGCGGACCGGGGCTGAAGGACCGAGCAAGCGAAGACAGCGGCAAGCGAAGAGAGCGGCGAGGCGAAAGTAGCTGCAGAGAAAAGGAGAGGATGCGATCCCGGGGCGTCGTCCCGGGCTCGGCGGCGGCTGCAGCCACGGCAGCGGCGGAAAAGGCGAACTGCTCCTAGGGACAGGGCGGAGGGCCATGGGGTCGCTCCCAGGTGAGTGGGAGGAAGTGGGGTAGGAAGCCGCTGGACCCTGCCGGGAGAAGCGCCTCGCCTCGTCCAGGAGTCTCGCGTGGGGTTCTGCGAAGGCTGCCTGGCTCTTCTCCCCTCTGTGGCCGAAGCCGAAGGGTGCCGGCGGGATCCTCCGCCTCTTCGGGTGGCGGCCCAGTGTCCCTGACCCGGCGCGTGGGGCGATGTGACCCACCCGGCGGGGAGGAGGAGGCTTCCGTCTGCTTGAGAGGCTCGCCAGGGAACTTCGCGGGTCTTTGCGGGGGGGGGGGGAAGCTGGGTGGATGAAGACAGCGGGGAGCCGCGGGCCAAACGACAGCTGGTGCCTCGGCGCTGCCCTCCGCGCTTAGCGAGTCGCCATGTGCGCCCCCACCCAGAACAATCTGCAGGTTTTTCGGGAGCGGGTAATTTTTTTGCTTTTCTGCTTCTGGCAGCACTTTGTCTGATGGACACGTGTATGCTTTTTACTTGAGGACTCGTCGCTTAGTGAGACATAATGAAACATGCGGATTTAATACACTTAAATGAAATGTGCCTGGATTGGCGTCTTGTTGATAGGCTCATTCACTTAGGCAGGTTCTTTGTGATCCACATGCCTGTTCTCCGACAACGACTCAAAAGGAAGCATGCCCCCCTCCCCCGAAGACGAGTCTTGAGCCTCCATCAAGAGATTCGCTACCCTCAAAGCAAGTGGTTTCCATTATTTTCTTTTGCAAAGCAGATACAAAAGCATTTCTTTGACATTCTTAGGGAATGGTCCTAGAAGATGAAACAATTCAGTGCAATCATGTTTTCTACCCATTAACTCACTGGCATCATAGTCTGTTTCTCCCCTCCCCGACCCCCAATTTTACAACTTCAGTTTTCATAAGTACCCCCACTTCCTAAGACAAGTGAAAGAAACTGAACAGACAGCTCTGTATATATAAGAACATAGTCTTTGTTAGACTGGTTTGAACACATGAGTGGAAGATCATGTCTTTTGTCCTGAACAAAAATACTTGAGATGCAATAAGAATTATCCAGAGGCCTAAAAAAACGTTGACATTTTATTTTAAAGAGCATCCTTATTTTAAGGGACTATGTCAACCCAGGACTATCCAGTCCCTTAAGATACAGTGATCCTATAGTCACAACTGTTTGGCGTCCTGGACTTCTGTATCTAGGAAGCTTTAAATCTGTGACTTGCTTGGGTGCTTATTCTTAGCTGGAAAGTAACTTTTGAAAGCTTTATTGAAACAAATTCTCATTTGTTACTTTTGAAGTCTTTGGACTAAGATTCAGAATAAGGGTGAAGCTCACCAGGAGGACTCACTTTTCCTGCTCGGTAATGGTGCATTCTGTACTTGGAAGCAAGTCCCATTTCTTTTAGTGAAAAGTTACCTCAAGATAACAATATACAGGGTTTCAGTTTTCCTTATCCGTTACTTTAATTCAATAAGTAGGGAACATATTTGAGAAAATATTAAATTTAATGTATGTAGGACAATTGTGTTTATTTGCAAGGAAAATGTATATTTCTGTGTACAAGAGAAATTGTAGGAAGTCTAGTTGTAGTCGCCATTGTTTGTAGGCTTCAGTAGGAGAAATCGTTTAAAACTACTTGTTACATAATTTTTTGTTTAAAAAAGTACCTGGAACAGTTTCTTATTTTTTGATGAAAAGTTAGACATGTGAACAAAAGGGATCATTTTCCAAAAAGCTCAACTATGTAAATTTGTTCTGTTAGGAACTTCTAGCTGTCATTTTCATGATTTCAGCTTTAGTTCTCTTTTTCATACTTTAGAATTAGAATTGTCTGGAGGGCAAGAAACCTCCTCCTGTTGCATATGTATATGATCAAGAAATATTATGCTGAATACCTGTTATATTATCTACCAATGGGAATATTGTATGAAACAGGGTAATGACATTTTACATTGGTGAGATAGAGAAAAGAAGGCAGTCTTGGAGGGAAATGTTAATCTTAGTGGCAATGTAGTCCCCACTAAAATTACAGTTGGTTTTATGGGAGTTTTAGTATACCCTGAAAGTCTCAAATTCAAAACAGCCTATATTAGAGCAAAGCTATGAAGATGAAGGGAATGGAAAGAGAGATACTTGTGCACAATTATATACATATCTCAAATAAAAAGGAAGGACTGGTGATGTAATTATCATTGTGCCTGTTTCATTGGGTAATTCCTAAGAAGTGAAATCATGGGGAATTTTTTTAACGATGGGAAATATAAGATGCATTGTGCCATTTCATCCACTTAAAAACTAATTGGCATAATCTATCAATTATATTGTATCGCTGGTAGGTGCAAGCTACTGTCTAGTTGCATGTATTTCCAAATGTACTGTTGCCCTTCATTCTTATTTGCCATTTTATTTCTGTATTCAGCTACTGATTTAACTAGATTTCTCTTCCATTCCAACTGTAAATACATTTACTTGAAATCAGTCCTATAGAATTACACAAGACTTGCTTTCAGTTATGTTAATAGAATTGCAGATCCTGATGTTTGCTATTTTTTTAGCTTTGTATATTAATCTAATTTTTGCAAATTATTTTTTTTTAAATTAAAGGGGAATTCAAGAGAGATCTTCAGTTTTTATGCTCTTTTCTGGTGAAAAAAATCCACTAGTAATTCATGTGGTATTTGATGGGTATGATACTTCTTAGTGTTTGAATTTGCATCTGCATAACTACTCTGATTAATTGATGAGCATTCCATAATGTTCTATTATATTCCTTTTTTCTTTGTGGCTCTGAAAAATCCATTTCAGTGGATCCCTCAGACTGGTCTTTATTTTGCTATGATTCATTCCTTAACAGGTCAAATAATGATTTATTCAGCTTACCTGCCTAGGCTATCCAGTTCACTTTGCCAAATGATCACTCAGTCCTAAATTACAAGGCTATATCACATCTTTTACTCTTCCAAGAGATGAACACAAACCTCCGAAAATAAAGGCTCTTAGGGAATCTCTAAACTTTGCAGCAGTTCAGAAGCAGCTCCAAACCTGTCTGTACTCACAGAGTCAGTTGGTTTAGAGAGTATGGTTGACTTATGTCAATCTGTAACATACTGTATGTGGTTCTTCCCCTTTGCAGCACTGCAGCTTTATGTTGCTTATAAAATGGTCATTTCCCAATTCGCAGGAACTTTTGCCTCACCATGGGTTCTGGTTACTGGACTCAAGGCAAAAATTACTTTCCATTATTTCCCTTTCCCATTTCTAATGTCTGTATGTAAATGTTGTCAGAATGTATTTTTCCACCCTCAAGTCACTGCAGCAATGTGCAACCATTGTTAAAGCTAATAGGGAAAAAAAGCCTGCTTACAAAAATGCAAGCATGCTATAATTTCACAATTACAGTTTGCCAGAGATTTTTAAATGCAAGAAGAAGGTTATCACTCCAGCTGTGAAGCTCCTCCTCATAGCAACTGCCCTGATATATTTTGCAAAGGATCAGAAAAATATATACAATATAGAGTGCTAAAATTTTGTTTTCAAACAATTCTGGACTTGAAAGGGGCTATTGAGATCATAAAGCCTAATCCACTGCTCTTTGTAAGAATCCAAATTAAAATATATGCCGTATATGGTTGCCTATCTTTTGCTTGAAAATGTTCAATAAAGGGGACCCTGTCATCTCCCTGCGAGAATGGTTCCACTGTCACACTGCTCTTACTCTTAACAAGATTCTTTTATTCTGCAACTTAAATCCATTATTCTATGTCCCGTCCTATCATCCCCTGTGCAACATCCTTACAGGTAGTTGAAAAACGTTATCATTTCCCTCTCATTTTCTTCCTTTTTAAGGTTGTGCATTTCCATTTATTTAAATTTCTTGTCCAAGAACTTAGTGTCACGTAGTTTCACATTCCTTGATCATCCTTGTTACCTTTCTCTAAGCTGTTATCTTTGTCTGAATCCTTTTTTAAGGTATGGTGCCCAGAGCTGGACTCAAGATGGGGTCTGACCAATACACAATACAGTTGAACAGTTATTCTCCATGATTTAGAAATGGTATTACCATTCATGCCTCAAACTGCATTTGCTGCTGACTCAGTTTGTAATTAATTACTATTCCAAAATCTTTTTCATGAGTAGTATTCTCCAGGCAGATATTCCCCATTTTATATTGGTGCATTGGATTCCTTTTTACTGAAAAATTTATTTCCAGCCATCTCTCTAGTCTCTTAAGATGGTTTTTATTTTTGTTTTATAAGATACTAGTTATACCACTCAGTTTTATATCATCTGCAGATTTAATAAGCATTCCTTCCACTGCCTCATCTAAGTTATTTCTAAACATGAGGAGGAGTACAGGGCCCGGATGAACTTTGTGGCACCTCATTCAACACCTGCATTGAATGTGACGAAGCAGTGTTGATGATCAGTACTTTCAGAATATGATTTTCAAGCCAGATGTGTATTCACTTTTGGTCATACTGTTTAGATGGCAATTAGCCTTCTAAACATACTATGATGGATAGCATAGGAGTAAGCCTCACTGAACAATTTAAGACCTATATTACATCATAGGATTAAGATTAACTTCTTTTTCTTGACATGACCATTTAGGGCCTAAATTCTCAAGTTCTCAAGGTTGCAAATAGTTCCTGATCTTGGATGTGGTCATCAGAGCCATCAAAAAGTTGCTACCAAATTGTAACACTTACTATGACAGGGTAGATTAGAAAGTAAGGAAGATGATCTTGATGGGGATATGCATAATCCGTTGCCTAGGCAAAATGTCCTGTCTCAGGACATGCACCCACAAACACACAGAGGGGTGGTTGCAAACTTTACTGAGAAGTTTGTGAAGCAAATAAACAAGCGGCAAAGGAAATGTGAGTGGAAACGCATACGCACACACCCTAGAAGAAACAAGTCCCCCAAAGTCCAGCAAGCTTGCCTTGAGAGAGTTCCAAAATCCAAAACAGCAGGCACAAGAGTGGTCGAGCCAAGTCCAAGCGTCCAAACATTGTAGAAGGGTCATCAGCCAATCAAGGTCCAGAGTCAAAGTCACGAGGTTTCAAGTCAGGAGTCAAGGCACATGGAGTCTGGGCAAACGAACGGTTGTTGCCAATGGAGAGGCTTGAACTCGCTGCTCTTCTTAAATAGAAACAACCCCAGTTGCTCATGTGGAAAGGTGAGGTTCCTTTCCTGCGAGGAGCCTTTGCAGAGTGTCTCTGCTCGGCTCTCCTCTCCGCATGGCAAGCCCTTGTGCTGGGAGGGGGTGGCAGCTCAGAGACTGGCGGCAGCTGTGTCTCCTGGTTACCAGGCGGCACAGCCTCCTCCGCCTGCAGCTGCTCAGGCAGCGTTTCGTCCAGCAACTCTGGAACTGGCTGCTCATTGTCGGTCTCCTCATCCGAGTCCAAGCTGGCCATGACACAAAAGACGCTAAAACGTTTTTAAGCCCAGAACATCCTGATAACATACAGAAGTGGCTCAGACAGACACCTCCCTAATTCACTGAATTAGAAGGAGAGGAGGTACAGTACAATGACTTGCAAGATTCTGTTATAGCCAATCTCAATAAAAAGAGTCTTAGCCTTCCTGTGGAGTTGATCTCACTGTCTGGTTTAACTAGTGGGGCTGACATAAATAGAACATCTGTTGATTGATTGTGATATTTATATTTTATTACATGTCCTTAAATCATAAAAGCCACAAAACATTTTATTAAAACCATATTGCAACCCCATCCCTTGGTACCCACTCCCCAGCAATGTTATGAATAAAAAGCTCTATGAAATATTTCTGCTTTTTCCGCTTTTCTAAAGGCCATTAGGGAGGGAACCATCTGGCTCTCCAGGGACAAGCTATTCCATAGGGTTAGAGCAAAAACCGAGAAACGTAACCTCCCCAACCCAACTCTCACATGGAGGAACCCTCAACATCTCCATTCAGTTACACATTCTGGACAGATCAGCTCTACTTAAAGCAGATTATCATGAAGGTAGTTACCAGGGGCCAAGCCATGTAGGGCTTTATAGCTAATAAATAACACATACTGTATATAATTTGCACAGTTTTCCCAGGTAAATTAGTTTCCAGAGTTCCTAGGTATTGCATTGAGGAAGTCAGTAATAGCTTTCTTATTGAAAATGGAAGGAAAAGGAAGGTGCCATTTATAAGGTTTTATTGACTATTGATCAATTTAGTTCTAGTACTGTTGGTGCTATAAATTGGTACCAATTCGGTGGGAAGGTAACAGCATTCCGTGCACGTCATGCCAGCCACATGACCACGGAAGTATCTTCGGACAATGCTGGCTCTTCAGCTAACAAACGGAGATGAGCACTGGCCCCTAGAGTCGGACACGACTGTTGGTGCTGGCCGGCATCTGCTTTCTAGGGTTTCATGCAGTTTTTCCAGAGCAAATAATAGGATTGAACTGGGAACTTCTGAATGAAAAACATTATCTTCTGCCATTAAGCTACAGCCTCTTTCCTTAACTCAGAATTTTACAACAGTGGCAGGGAATCTTACTTCAAGCTGAGGGTCATAAATCAAGTGGCATGCCATATTCCAGAGAATAAACTTGAATGACTAGAGACCCATAACAAAACTAAGTTTGATTTAAATGTAATAATTTTAAATTAATTCAATGTAGTTAATCTGGGGTGCTCACAAGCAAGAGACATAGACATATTCCTCTTCCACCATTGTTTTCCAGGAAATGCTATTTGAAATTTGTTGCCCACAACCCAAAATAATATTTAATCTTCTAGGCTTATAGCTGTTGATAGACTTGTCCTCCATGAATTTATCCAACCGCCTTTAAAGACAGTCAATTTACAGGCCATCACTATGTCCTGTAATGAATTTCACAGCTTAATTATGTGCTGAATGAATAAATGCTTCCTTTTATTTCTTTCAAACCACCTTCCAGCTGTTAAACTTCATGACAGGCACAACAATAAATTTCAATTCTCTAGACATTTCATCCCATATTTAGGAATTTGCTTACATCAGAATCTCACAGACATGACACAGCTAGATACATTGTTTTATTGCAGGTAAGGTAAGAATCATTATATAGTCATATGAAAAAGTATGTACGCTCTATTGGGTTTTGTTTTTTTTTACTTTTTCAACACATTTCAACATACCAATATTTAATCTTCATTTCAACAATATTGATAGATAAAGGGGATATAATATAACAAATATTATGCACCATTTACATTTTGTAGTCCATTGTGCAATTGAAATAAACATAAATACAGATTTTGCATGTGGAAAAAGTAAGTACACTCCTGCATTTATCACTATGTCAAATACCTAAAATTAGAATCAGGTACACCAGATCAGATGCAAATGATTAAAACATTGTTAGAGAGGGTCTGGGAGGAACCTGTCTTATTTAAACCTTTAGTTTGATTTGCTCTTTGTTGTTGAAGTATGTGGTATCACCATGTCTGGATCGAAAGAGCTCTCTGAGGCCTTCAGAAAGAAAGTTATAGATGCCTATGAGTCTGGGAGGGGATTTTAAAAGATTGCCAAACAATTGGACATCAATCATTCCACTGTTTGGAAGATCATCTGCAATTTTAGAAGATTTCAAACAATCATCAGCTTGCCCAGGCCAGGCCATCCCAGCAGGTTCGGTCCAAGAGCAGAATGCAAGATGCTGAAAGAAGTCTCTTAAGAACCCAAGAATTTCATCATGTGACCTACAGGTAGCTCTCACTGCTATTGATGTGCATGAGCTACCACTAGAAAGAAGCTGAGCAAATTAGATCTACATGGGAAGTGTGCCAGTTCAAAAGCATCTATCTTCCTTCGCTCAGCCTTCCTTATGGTCCAGCTCTCGCAGCCATAGGTTACTGTGGGGAATACCATTGCTTTAACTATGTGGACCTTTGTTGTCAGTGTGATGTCTCTGCTCTTAACTATTTTATCGAGATTTGTCATTGCTCTCCTCCCTAGAAGTAAATGTCTTCTGATTTCCTGGCTGCAGTCAGCGTCTGCAGTAATCTTTGCGCCTAGAAATACAGAGTCTGTCACTGCCTCTACATTTTCTCCCTCTCTTTGGCAGTTATCAATCAAGCTGGTTGCCATAAACTTGGTTTTTGTTTTGAGGTTTAACTGCAACCCAGCTTTTGCACTTTCTTCTTTCACCTTTGTCATAAGGCTCATACTTTTGATAAAGTACCTACCTGTAGAATTTCTTGTTCAATTCATACTGAATTCAAAAATTACTCAAATGGTTTTGCTTACAGTTTCTTATAGTATGTATAGCTGTAAAATTACAGTTATTTGTGTGAGCATAAAGCAGCAAGTTTGCTTTCAAACATTCTTTGCCAAAATAATTACTTTACAGCTTACCTTCCTACATATTTATTTAAACTATTTTCACACATTACATCTATCTCATTATCAAAATAGCTACTCTTTATAAGTACTCTTTATAGCTGTCTGAAAGCCTGCAATCATAAGGTTGGTAAAATAACTTGGTAAAAAGATTATAAGTTTTTTTTAAAAAAATGAAATCACCTGTTTGCTCTGGAAATGTGTATGACTATTAGAGAGACAGGTTCTCTATAGGCTTTCACATATGTTGAAAAACCTATTTAACATCTTCAAATAATTCATAAAAACAGCATTGGAAGAGTGCCTCAGATTCAGTATGAAAAAGATGACATCATAGAATGACAGCATTCAGAAGAGGGTCAATCCAGTTTTTTCCAACTATTACTGAAGTTAGCAAAAGCTGTACTATGTCAAATCAAAATGCCTAGTGCTTACCCGTGCAATTAAATCGCCATTGAGAGAATGTGAAGGGAGTAAATCAGTTCTAAACTTGGCAAGTACTAAAATGGTCATATGATTGTTTCCCCTTGTGTTCAATTTGTTGCTCAACTCATGTTCATAGTAGCTTCTCTCAGCCCACTTTCTAAAACATTATTTTCATTGGCATCACAAGAAAGGTAACTATTGCTATCATTAATATCAAGCTGGGTGTGGTGGGTGCTAGGGTTGCAGTGTGCAAGGGTATATTGTAAACAAATAACTTTTAGCAAATTATTGAAAGCACTTTGAAAAACTAATTCATTTCATGAGTGTCATAGCCTAGAATCAATACCAAATAAAAGGTGGAGGTGATAAATACTACTCATTATTCAGTTCTGAAAGAAAAATAATGCGGAAGTCAGCTATCAATATAAGAGGAGGTGACAGACTGTGTTTAAATATTTAAATGGCTACCCAAAGAAGAAGAGCTTATATTATATCCTGAGGAAAGGACAAGAAGCAGTGGTTTTAAATTTCAGGGAGAGAGACTGAGATTGAGTACAGCAAAGCGCTTCTACACTAAAACAAACCGAGCAGTTCAGCCTGAACATTTAAGTTATGGGATTTAATTCTTCACAGGATGCCAGAAGATAGTACTGCTCCTTTATAACTGCTGCTTTTGGAACGGACAATTGGTCAGATTAGAACTTCCTATGAAGTTCCTATGAAATGCCCCATTGATTTACCTACTGAGGAACTTCTGTGTAATAGAGATTCACAAAACATGCTAGACAAGTCTAAAAGTTGGGCAGTTTGTGATTCAGGAAGTTATGGAAACCCAGCTATTCTCAAATGGACCAGCCAATCAGGTTAAGCCATAATCTTGTTTATTTCTTTGGATGTAACATGTTATACCCAGTTGTATTTTATATTGTGTTTTATCAATCTGGTTTAGTGTGGTGTGTGTGAACCCTAAACTAGCTTATTGCCCTTCGCAAACACAGAGAATAACAACTTTCTCCTTTAGAGGAAACGGGAAGGCACAAGATCAGGTAACTTTGATTTGAGACTAATCAATATGGAACACAGTTGATGAAATAGACGTAACAGGGACATTGGGGGAAAGTGCGAATATAAGAGCCTAAGAAAGATTCACATCCTAGCCACTCGGACATTCTTCACTTACTAGTTAACGAAGCAGCCTCCTCCTCGCCAGTTCACATAGATGCCATTTAGTAAAAGACTGAAAAAAAATCTCCACTTTTACTAGCTGAGAGATAAATTGAGTTCTAAAATAAAAGCATTCCATTTTCTGTAACCATATCCTATTCTATTTCAGTAAATCATGTCAAAAGAAACTCTAGGAAAATTTTGCTTTCTGTTGAAGTGGGCTGCCAAGAGCTTTAGGCTTCCACAACAACAGGGACTCAGCAGTAAATCTCAGATCTTAGCTTTACACTGTTAAACTGATCTCCTTGGTTAGCACTTGACAGAAGTCTCATGGACATACTGTAGCTTAGTAAATGAATCCAAATTAAACAGCTGATTGACCACTGCCAAAGTAAAAGTGTATTTGCTGTGACTCTTATACTCATGTTAGTTCAAATCAATAACTTTTTCTTCCTGTCCTTTCTACAAATTAACAGACTCTTTGTGAGGCACACAATGGCTTTGAAGCTGAGTATTGTGTGCTTACATAAGTATCAACTCTGGATCAAGAACTGCTGGCTATCAGCTTAGCTTTCAAAGAAAGGAACTGTAAGATTTAGTTCTCAGATTTGATAGAGATGTGAGAGTGTTACATAAACAACCATTTGCAAACCTCCCTGTTATCAGTGAAGAGACTTGCCTCCTCTGATTTATTGGAAAGCTGTTAGAAAGAAAATCAGAAAGCATCTTCTATAATATACAAAAATTCCATCTGTCTCAATAAATCTTGCTAAAGAGGACTCTGAGAATCATGTTTGGAAAACAGTCTCTTTCAGTTTAGGCAGCTGCCCAAGAGCCTGACAGTGACCACATAACCACATTAAAAAAAATTATTTAAAATCAAGGAAAGCTAAAGATGAATATCTCCAGCAAAGGAGATCGTTACCTTGTCGTGGTGCTGGAGCTTGAGCACCTCAATGAGCACCATGAGCTAAACCGTGAAGGGACACCCAAGACGGGAAGGTCATGGCAGAGACGTCAGACTAAATACGATCCCTGGGGAAGGTAACGGCAACCCACCCCAGTATTCTTGCCATGAAAACTAAATGGATCAGTACAACCAGAGATATGTCAGTATACCATCGGAAGATGGGACTCCCAGGTCGGAAGATGGTCAAAATGCTACTGGGGAGGAACAGAGGATAAGTTCAACTAGCCTCAGATGTGATGACGCAGCTAGCTCAAAGCCGAAAGGACGGCTAGCGGCCGATGGTGCTGGTGGTGAACGACGAATCCGATGTTCTAAAGATCAACACAGCATAGGAACCTGGAATGTAAGATCTATGAGCCAGGGCAAATTGGATGTGTTTATTGGTGAGATGTCAAGATTAAATATAGACATTTTAGGTGTCAGTGAACTGAAATGGACTGGGATGGGCCACTTCACATCAGATGACCACCAGATCTACTACTGTGGACAAGAGGACCACAGAAGAAATAGAGTAGCCTTCATAATTAATAATAGAGTGGCTAAAGCAGTGCTTGGATACAATCCAAAAAATGATAGAATGATCTCAATTCGAATTCAGGGTAAGCCATTTAACATCACAGTGATCCAAATATATGCCCCAACCACAGATGCTGAAGAAGCAGAAGTAGATCAGTTCTATGAGGATCTGCAGCACCTACTGGATAATACACCAAAAGGAGATGTTATTTTCATTACAGGAGACTGGAATGCTAAGGTGGGTAGTCAAACGACACCTGGAATTACAGGCAAGCATGGTCTGGGAGAACAAAATGAAGCAGGACATAGGCTGATAGAATTTTGCCAAGACAATTCACTGTGCATAACAAACACTCTCTTCCAACAACCTAAAAGATTACTTTATACATGGACTTCACCAGATGGTCGACACCGAAATCAGATTGACTACATCCTTTGCAGCCAAAGGTGGTAGACATCTATACAGTCGGTAAAAACAAGACCTGGAGCTGACTGTAGTTCAGATCACGAACTTCTTATTGCACAATTTAGAATCAGACTAAAGAGAATAGGGAAGACCCACAGATCAGTTAGATATGAGCTCACTAACATTCCTAAGGAATATGCAGTGGAGGTGAAGAATAGATTTAAGGGACTAGATTTAGTAGATAGGGTCCCGGAAGAGCTATGGACAGAAGTTCGCAACATTGTTCAGGAGGCGGCAACAAAAAACGTCCCAAAGAAAAAGAAAACCAAGAAGGCAAGATGGCTGTCTGCTGAGGGAAGTAGCCCAAGAAAGAAGGAAAGCAAAAGGCAACAGTGATAGGGGGTAAGGTAAAAGTAAAGGTACCCCCCGCACATTTGTGCAGTCGTGTCCGACTCTAGGGGCCGGTGCTCATCTCCGTTTGTTAGCCAAAGAGCCAGCGTTGTCCGAAGACACTTCCACGGTCATGTGGCCGCATGACACGCGCGGAACGCTGTTACCTACCCACCAAAGTGGTACCTATTCATCTACTTGCATTTGCATGCTTTCGAATTGCTAGGTTGGCAAGAGCTGGGGCGAGTGCGGGAGCTCACTCCGCACGCAGGGCTAGGGATTCGAACCTCCGAACTTGTGATCTTCCGATCGACAAGCCTGGCCGTCTTACCCACTGAGCCACCACGCCCCATATGTGATAGGGGGAGATATGCCCAATTAAATGCAAAATTCCAGACATCCTGAAGAGTGAAGTTGAATGGGCCTTAAGAAGCATTGCTAATAACAAGGCAGCAGGAGACGATGGTATCCCAGCTGAACTGTTTAAAATCTTGCAAGATGATGCTGTCAAGGTGATGCATGCCATATGCCAGCAAATCTGGAAAACACAAGAATGGCCATCAGATTGGAAAAAATCAACTTATATCCCCATACCAAAAAAGGGAAGCAATAAAGAATGTTCAAACTATCAAACAGTGGCACTTATTTCACATGCCAGTAAGGTAATGCTCAAGATCTTGCAAGGTAGACTCCAGCAATTCATGGAGCGAGAATTGCCAGAAGTACAAGCTGGGTTTAGAAAAGGCAGAGGAACTAGAGACCAAACTGCCAATATCCGCTGGATAATGGAGAAAGCCAGGGAGTTTCAGAAAAACATCTATTTCTGTTTTATTGACTATTCTAAAGCCTTTGACTGTGTGGATCATAACAAATTGTGGCAAGTTCTTGGTGGTATGGGGATACCAAATCATCTTGTCTGCCTCCTGAGGAATCTGTATAACGACCAAGTAGCAACAGTAAGAACAGATCACGGAACAACGTACTGGTTTAAGATTGGGAAAGGAGTATGACACAGCTGTATACTCTCACCCTACCTATTCAACCTGTACGCACCATCATGCGACGTGCTGGACTTGATGAATCCAAGGCTGGAGTTAAAATCTCTGGAAGAAACATTAACAATCTCAGATATGCAGATGATACCACTTTGATGGCTGAAAGCGAGGAGGAGCTGAGGAGCCTTATGATGAAGGTGAAAGAAGAAAGTGCAAGAGCTGGGTTGCAGTTAAACCTCAAAAAAACCAAGATTATGGCAACGAGCTTGATTGATGACTGGCAAATAGAGGGAGAAAAAGTGGAGGCAGTGACAGACTTTGTATTTCTAGGCGCAAAGATTACTGCAGATGCTGACTGCAGCCAGGAAATCAGAAGACGTCTACTTCTTGGGAGGAGAGCAATGACAAATCTTGATAAAATAGTTAAGAGCAGAGACATCACACTGACAACAAAGATCCGCATAGTCAAAGCAATGGTATTCCCTGTAGTAACCTATGGCTGCGAGAGCTGGACCATAAGAAAGGCTGAGCGAAGGAAGATAGATGCTTTTGAACTGTGGTGTTGGAGGAAAATTCTGAGAGTGCCTTGGACTGCAAGAAGATCAAACCAGTACATACTCCAGGAAATAAAGCCAGACTGCTCACTTGAGGGAATGATATTAAAAGCAAAACTGAAGTGCTTTGGCCACAGAATGAGAAGACAGGATACCCTGGAGAAGATGCTGATGTTAGGGAAAGTGGAAGGCAAAAGGAAGAGGGGCCGACCAAGGGCAAGATGGATGGATGATATTCTGGAGGTGACGGACTTGACCGTGGGGGAGCTGGGGATGGCGACGGCCGACAGGAAGCTCTGGCGTGGGCTGGTCCATGAAGTCACGAAGAGTCGGAAGCGACTGAATGAATAACAAACAAAGATGAATATAATGAAACATGTATCTTGGACTTCAAAATAAGTGTTCTTTTTTAAAATAAATAAAACCAGATAAATGATTCTATGACAGAAGTAACTAATGAGAAAAAAGGAGCTCAAGATGTGTTGCAGTTCCTAAAAAAGATACTGAAAGCAGAATTGCAAGGAGGAAAAAGGAATGATACCAAAACAAGGAAATGTGGCTGCAGAAAAACTTAGTGAGAATCAGGAAACAAACAAACAAAAACCTAGGTGGAAAGAGGACCAGATCACCATGAAAGAGGCTGTTCTGAATTACAGAGATGATGTTAGAACAGCTAAAGGTCAGAATGATCTGAGGCGGATGAAACATGTTAAGATAAAAAGTAGGGCTTCTTCAGATATGTTCAAAATAAAAAGAGAAAAGAATCAGTATACCAAGTACATAATTAAAATTGCAAATATTAATACTTACCAATAGCAAAAGAATGTAGAACTATTCAACTCCTATTTTGCTTTCATCTTTTTCTAAAGGGGGATAGAAATTTAACTAGGCCATTGTGAAGGGCAGGATTAAGCTTCAGATTCATGGTCAGGGAATATCTATCTGAATGAATCAAAGAGAATATCTGTAGCTCAGGGTTGAACTATGGAGTCCTTGGTGCTCTCTGAGCTTGGTTGTTTTCTTGCAGACATTTGATTGCCCAACTGGGCAACATCTTCAGTACTAGAAGATGTTGCCTAGTCGGGCAATGAAATGTCTGCAAGAAAACAACCAAGCTCAGAGAGCTCTAAGGACTCCACACTATCTGAATGAATTGAATTCTGAATGAATTTCATCCTAGAGTACTGAAGGATTTTGCTGATATATTGACTTTGTGAAATCCTGGAGAACAAATGAAGTACTATATGAGTGGAGAACAAATTGTTATTATCTTCTCAAAGAGGAGCAAGGGAAATCCAGCAAACTACAGACCAGAGAATCTGACATTAATACCGGGAAAGATTCTAGAGCAGATCATAAAGAGATTAATCTGTAAGCACTCTGAATTCATTGGGAACAAGTTAGCTTGTCAGACAAATCTTATATATTTTTTTGATTCAGAAGCTTCCTTAGTAGGGTCAGGATTTCAGTACACATAAAACATTGTGATTTCAGCAAAACATTTGACAAACTATGTAATGATGACATTCTGATTAGCAACCTAGTTAAATCTGAGGTGGATTCCCTGACAACTGAGTGCCGAATAGGTTGAAAAAGAATGCTCAGCAGCAGTTGAGCAATGCAGTGTTGAGATGCATCAACAGAAATATAGTTTCTAATTAATAATCTGTTCTATAGTAGTCAGACAGCACCTTGAGGATTAAAGATGAATATAATGAAACATGTATCTTGGACTTCAAAGTAAGTGTTCTTTTTTTTAAATAAATAAAACCAGATAAATGATTCCACGACAGAAGTAACTAATAAAAAAAGAGCTCAAGATGTGTTGCAGTTCCTAAAAAAGATACTGAAAGCAGAGTTCAGTATCTAGGCATCTGGCATATCTGCCAGTTCTAGGCATTACACTTTAAAAAGTGTTCAATCAAAATCAGATTCAGAAAAGATTTTGGGCTACAAACTTGAGTACTGGGGAGAGAAAATAGAGATTCTGGGAAGGTTGCCTTGAGTTGAAATATCTGAAAGAAGGCTACATCATTTTTTCCCTATCATCCTTGGATACAGAATAATAAATTTAAGTTACAGGAGGAAGAGTTGGTTAAATGTTAGTAATAATCTCTTAAGAATAAGAACAGTTTAACAATGGAACTAATGACTGAAGAATATAGTGGGCTCCTCTTCAGAAGATATGCTCAAGGAGAGGCTGGACAGCTGTCTGTCAAAGCTTAAATTGGATTCTTGCACAGAATAGGAGGCTGGCCTCCGTGGCACTCTCCAGCTTGATGACTCTAGTAAATGCACTTGGGGATTATTTTTCTTACACCAGTGCTCAGCTAATATATCTCCCAGGTCACTACTACAGTCTGGGTGGTTTTCCATCTGTAGGTATAGCAAAATTTGATCCTTTTCTCTCAGGCCAGTAGTTTTGTCATAGACTAAAAACTTTTTAAATTAAGGTTTCTCTGAGCAAAATGAATTTTGGCATAGATGTACAGATATATTTATTCTGAAATAAACTACTAGGAAAATTCCACACTTCCATGAGATAAGGAGTGTGCGTGTGTGTGTGTGTGAAGCCAGGAAGTGATGCTTTTCAGTAGCGGCATCAAACTGGAACAGCCTTCTTTGGATATTAGATTAGAAGTGACTGTGACAGCCTTCCAGATAGCATTAAAAGCTGAATTATTCCAGAGGCCCTTCAAGGCTTTAATGTTGTTGCTCTCTTGTCATTGTGATCTGTGGGATGTGGAATAGCTGTCATGGGATTATAATAGGATTACTGTTTTATGACAGTAAAGTGCTGCAATGGATGTTTTGGTGGTATTGTTTACTGTGAACATTTAAAGATTTTACTGTTAATTGTGGACATTTTAAAGCTTTATGTTTATTGTAGATGTTTTATTGTTTGTAGTGTTGTATATGCTGTGGATATTTTAATAGTTGTAAGATGCCATGAGTCAAATGGAATTGGCAGCATACAAGTTTAATAAACCTATGGTTGTGATAAATCTCCATAATATGACATAAAGACTGGATTTATAAAAACTACTGTAAAATTGTAGTCCAGTGCTTTACTCGTGATGGTGATTTTTAATAAAATATTAAAAGGTGCTTAGAGAATTTTGAGCTGGGCACCTCTGCAAATTGTATTTCTTGGGTAAACTAAACTCAATGAATAGCCAGATAAGAATATGACAGTTCTACTTAATTCTGGACAAGAAAAGTTGTATGTTGGTTTATGTCAAGTAAATAAAAATGTGTATAGCAGCTTGTGATTTTTTTAAGAACGAGTTCTCTGTTTGTTTCCCCTTTTTAAAACAAGTCCAACAACCTACTTGTTTTTTAAAAAACAAACCCACTGAATTAAAATAATGTCCCAAATCTTGTTGACATAACACCAAATATCTACCCACACAGCCAGGAAGTTTAGAAAGTTCAGAATTAAGTTTATAATGCTCCTCTAAATTAATCCTGCATTTTTCAGACACATGGAAAGAAATTGTTGTAGTGTCAGTAAGCATGCATTTCTTAAATTGCTGTGAGAGAACTAGTGCAATGAAATTTGGAGGAAAGCTAACATTTTCCATTACATTCTACGACTAATTTAAGCTTATTGCTACCTTGCCTAAAATGTTAATTCTATAGATAGTATGTTGCCTTAGTAAAAAAAGGGTTGTGAGGAAAAAAAACCCAGAAAGATGGGCTAACACTTCTTTGCTTTTACCTATAAACCCCATTCAACAGATTGTTTCCCTATTTAATGACTAAATAAATGTTTATAATTTATTCTGGAACTGTTCTTTCTGAGTTTATGATCTTAATACCAGTGTCAATACTGTTATGTTTTTTGTTAAGGTAACTTGTGAAAAGAGAGCCAGTTTGGTGTAGTGGTTAAGGCACTAGGCTAGAAAGCAGGAGATCTTGAGTTCTAGTGTTACCTTAAGCCAGCTGGGTGACTTTGGGCCAATCACTCTCTCTCAGCCCTAGGAAGAAGGTGGCAAGGGCAAACCACTTCTGAAAATCTTGCCAAGAATACAGCAGGGGCTTCTCCAGGCAGTTGCCAGGAGTTAACACTGACTCGAAGGCACTCTCTCTCTCTCTAATTTCCAGCAGTTGTACTTGCCATAAATTATAAGTTGCTTGTTCTGATTACCATATAAAATGTAAAAGGGAGATGACTATCTTCAAGCTAAAGTGATTCAGTAGAAGTATATTGGGAAATGAAGGTTGCCCATGGCTATTTTGTGTATGTTCATTCAGATTTTATAGGCATGCACATTTTCTACTGCTTGCTATGATTGCCATATAACGTGCTTTCACAAGCTTTGTGAAATGTTCAGTTCCAAAAAGATGCCTCAGAGCATACAGGATTGGAAATGTAGCACCTGTTTGCAACCATTTAAAGCAACCACATCTTTTCTCAGGTTCACATGGTAATTTTGGAGGGCAGCTGCACAAAAGATGCAGCTGATTTAAAGAGCTGCAGATAAGTGCTATGTTAATATTCCTCTGCACTCCAAAATGCTGTTTTGGAATTGAATCTGAAGTGCTGCATAGTCTAGTTTTCTCATTTAAAGGAGAATCTATTTTTTAATTTTGTTGTATTTAAAATTAATGGTTTGTAAAATGTGTCTATGCTTTTATTGCATAAATACACATTTTTTACATTTTTAAAAAAAATTTGCTCCCCTCTTAGATCAGCCTTTGAAGAAGAACCAGAAAATACTCCCTCAACTTTGCTTGAAAAGCACGCAGAATCAGAACAATATGGCACAGCGTAACATTGCCATGGGATTATTCATAATGACTCTCTTATCCTTGCTGGATGACAGTTCAGCCTTCCTGTTGAATCAGCGTCTGAAGGGGAGATTTCAAAGGGACCGACGGAATATCCGCCCAAACATCATTCTTGTTCTTACTGATGACCAGGATGTAGAACTCGGTAAGTGCTAAAGAAGTTGCATGGTAGTAATTGATAAATATGGCATACTTTTCACTGGACCCAGCTAGATTCTGGTGGTACATGAATTTGTCTAGATCAGAGATAGGCAACCCACAGCCTGTGGTCTATATCAATGTTTCTCAACCTTTGCAACTTGAAGATGTGTGGACTTCAGTCCCCATCCCCCAGCCAGCATGGGAGTTGAAGTGTACACATCTTAAAGTTGCTAAGGTTGAGAAACACTGGTCTACAAGAATCCCACAGTGCTCCATTCAAAGCCACCCAGCATTGCCACATTATACCATTAAAACCTGGAAGCAAAATGACCAAATTCTGTAATTTAATTTTGAAGCATTCTGGGGGGTTTGCAGGGATGGAAATAGGAGTGGTTTGCCTCTTAGGAGCCTCCCACACTTCCATCTTTTATCCCTCACGGAACATGAATAAACAGGCCCCCCAAAAATCAGACCAATTCCTTCCAGTGGCATCACACCATTTCTGGATGACCTTCTGCAGGCCTTCAGAAGGGCGAGATGCAGCCTTGACTCCTCAAACATTATTCACCCCAGTCAAAATTCTTATCTAAACAAAACAACCTGTATATGAACTGTTGCATTGGTCCTAAAAAGGAGAACAGAAATTGCTGAGTATTTCTAAATGAAATACATTCTGTGTTACGCAAATGAACTTATGGTTATGCATGTGTATTTCTCTTCCTCCTAACATCTAGGAGATTTCAAGGCACAATCTATGCTGTATATAATTCTACATTATTAGAAAGCAAACTTTGCCAAAGATTTGTTTAAATCACTTGTTTAAATATTTGGTATTGGTAAGGTACTCTGGATCTTACCAATAAGGTAAGCTGTTGTATGTTGGATTCCAGGTTTCTAGGAAATGAGGCAGACTTTTGGGAAAGGACATAGAGCTATATTAGGTCAGTTGGCACATGCTCCATTGCACGTCATAGGTATACTAAACAGGGCTGTGTTTGTTGCCACACAGACATACACATACATAGGTAAAGGTAAAGGTTTCCCCTGCACAGTCGTGTCCGACTCTAGGGGGTGATGCTCATCTCCATTTCTTAGCTGAAGAGCCAGCGCTGTCCGAAGATGCTTCCGCGGTCATGTGGCCGGCAGGGCAAGGACGGAACGCTGTTACCATCCCACGGAAGTGGTACCTATTTATCTACTTGCATTTGCATGCTTTCGAATTGCTAGGTTGGCAAGAGCTGGGGCGAGTGCGGGAGCTCACTCCATCACACAGGGCTAGGGTCTCGAACCGCCGAATTTGCGACCTTCCAATCGACAAACCTGGCGTCTTAACCACTGAGCCATCGCGCCCCATACACATACATACCCACACATAAATATTCAAAGGATAACATGGAAATAGCAGTAAGAAGAGAAAATACATAAGTCATTTAAATAAAGTTGGAAGACTTGGTTAGTTTTATTATTGAAAATGTCATTTTTCTTTTGTGTTCCCAGTTTTTTACTTACCCAGAAGAATTAATGTCAGGATGCCATCTTGTTTCTGACAAATATGGATCATTTCACTAATTGTAACCGTTGAGAAAGAAGTTTAAATAATTATGTTGTTCTTGCAGTAACAATTTGTAGAAATGATTAAATTAATTGGTTGTAAAAAGAAATCCCATTCTTTGCAAAATTAGTTACAATAATATCACAATATTCTGAATTAGATTTACTCCATATGTCTAATTTAGAGGTGCCGAATCTGCAGCCCCAGAATTGCATGTAGCTTCTGAAAACCTCTACAGAGTCTAGAGATCCTCTGCCAAATAATGCCAATGCTAGTGTATCACTAATCCCCAAATGGACATCCTCAGAAATACAGGATTTTCAGAATGCTTATAAGGATGCTGAGCTTTAGAATACATTGCATTCGTATTTTATTCTGTAAATAGTAAAGGATTTGCTGTAGAAGTTATTCAAAATGTTTTTATTATAGAACATAAAACTCTCAGTTCTAGATTAAACTTTGAAAGGTGAATATTTTAGAAATCGTTATTTCTTTTGTGTTTTTAATAGCCTCATATAAAAACATGTGCTGTTAATCATTGTGAGCTGATATCTGTCTTAAGGAGCATTACAATAAAATTATTTATTTTTGTGCACTAAAAATTCAAAATACTTACATTAATAAATGTAAGAAGAGTCATAGTTATCCATGAGTGGCATGTTAATGTTTGCTGATCTTTCTGTTTTAACATGATTTAAAATCATAAAAAATTATTTAAATTTCCTTTTAAATTCTTAAATCTTAGAATATATCTACTGCATCAAGGAATGAATTCTTCGTTTAATGAAGCATTATTTTGGTGAGAATCCTGTGTGTGTTTCAGAGCTAGATAGACCTGTTTCAATAATGCATATTCCAAAAAGCTTTGCACATTATCTCACAGTCTCTTGTGACTAAAATTCAGAGGGTGGTCCTTAAAAATTTATCACAATCTGTTTTATGCCAGCCTGCTTGTCTCTGATGCAATTGGCAAAGTTCTCTGAGCAGTATCGTTCCTTCCTCCAATAATCTGTTGTACTTCTGCTGATTTCAAGCACAATGGCTCAAGTGTCCAAACAAATTAAGATCTGCCAAACAAAATGCATTTGACGAAGCCATCTGTGAGATCATAGAGTGCTTCAAAATGAACTTAAATTAGCTTTAGGCTAATGTGTCTCATTTTATTTGTCTGAATGGATGTATACATTTTGATAGATACAGGGTTCCCATCGCAGTTTGGATCTCTTTCAAATAGAAGTAAACTAACGTTTTTCAAAAAACATTTTTGGTTTTTTGCTGCTGTGATGGGATTGACAAGAATATTGATCAGAGAACTATTATGTGGAAAGGCAGGATAAGTGGTCTTCGTTGTTTTAGTTGGATCCCCAGGCTTTTAAACAATATCTTGGATAATGCTGAGAAATCATTGAGCTCAGTGGACCTTACTTCTGAGAATACATTCTTAAAGGTTGCAGGCATAGAATTGTAATTAACTGATTTCCAAGAAGTTAAAATATCAAGAAAATATTATATCAATAGATGATCAGTTCATTACAATTAGTATCTTGCAGTTAAATACTGAACAAATAAAATCAAGTTAAACAGCAAAGAATGGTACAAAGAATATCTACTTTTCAACAGTAATGGTGCACAACGTGTTTAGTGTCTTTAACTACTGTTTGATTCCCCAGCTCTTTTGAAATCAGTGATACATGTCATTCAGTTATCTCTGAAAAAAAGGTGACAAATCTGGCACATTTTTGTACTGCTCTACAAGTTTAAAGAAGTATGTAAGTTCTAGTATGGAGCAAAAATGGGGTGGGGAGTGATATCTTGCCTTTTACTCTAAAGGCAATCATTCGTCATGTTAATAACTGAATACATTGTTAGCAAGATATGTTCATCGAGAGATATAGACGGCAAATATGTAGCAATCATATAGTTTTATGTATAATCACAATTTAGATAAATCTTACCATGACATTCAGCAAAGCAAATTAGCCAGCTTTAGATAGCATGGGGGGGGGGGGGGGAAAGGTGAGATAGTAAACACAGACAGCTTTGGATGGTCCCATCTCCCGTATAGTATTTTCAAAGTCAGCTTCACTTCTGGTTGAACATTCTGCTGGGAACCAGAGACTGGCGACAATGCTGCCAATATACTACTAATAGGAAAAATATGTATAACTGAGTAAGAAAGTGCACTGCAAACCCGATTGGTAACTTCAAATCATAAATCCAAATCGCAGTAATAAAGAATTGACTATCCACAAACTACACACTTAAGTGTTCAGAGTGCCCTTTATGAGATGCCATATCATCACATCCATCCCAAGTCTTTGCAAGACACAGTTAAGCTTAGTTGCAGCATTCCAATATCTTACTTTAAAAACTGGATAAGGACTATGATATATATTCAGATATCTTAAAACCTCAGAAAGGGTTGCCCAATGTTTGTTAGGGCACCACGCACTGTCCAGTATAGTATTGCTGTGCCAGTAATACTTAAAATGTGTGTATAAATGAATCTACAGTTAGAGAAATATTCTTCAGGTCTTGTCCTCTGCCAACCTAGCAATTCGAAAGCATGCAAATGCAAGTAGATGAATAGGTACCACTTAGTTGGGATGGTAACAGCGTTCCGCGTGTGTCATGCGGCCACATGACCGTGGAAGCCTCTTCGGACAGCGCTGGCTCTTCGGCTAACAAACAGAGATGAGCACCGGCCCCTAGAGTCGGACACGACTGCACAAATGTGCGGGGGGAACCTTTACCTTTACCTTTACCTTTTACTTGTCCTCTGCAAATAGCACACCAGTGTATGTGACCCAGCTCCAGTGCAGAATGTTGCAATAAGTTTGGGACCACAATCACTAGGTATGATTTTACTTTATTCTTGGGGGAGTGTAAAATTTAGCTTGATACACAGAGGCTTTGGAACTTCATCCTTCCAAAGTACAGAAATGTTCAGTCTCACATAATCCTGGAGAGACTTTGAATACTACAATACAATAATACAATACTACAATGTTGGAGGCATATACCATATTTAAATGCTCCACTAAAATAAATACGTTTAGGAGTGCAACTTTAATCTAGCCCTCCTTTCCTATAAAGTAATATACTGTTAGTCTGCTTGTCTGTGGCAATGAAGAAAAATAAACACCTCTTGTCTTCTGGTGAAGCATTTAAAATTGCTAAATATTGATATCCAACCTTTTTGTCTAAATATATAATAATCTTTTTAATCCTTATGTATTTTGCATGCATAAAGGTGGGTTGGTTTTCAGTCAATCTGAAATAATTTTCACTGGCTGCATGATATCCAGAAGGTGCAGGTTTCCCACCTTTAGTTAGGCATTAAACTTAAGCAAGCTTTTATGTTATCTGCATGTTGATATTTCATACCCTGTTGAATTTCCATTAGCATAGCTTTCCATTGGTGAGCAGACACAGAGTTGTTACAGCCCCATAACCAAGAATTAGAGTTCAGTAAGATAATAAACCATCTCTGGGCCATACTTCTCTCTTTGACATAGTAAATTTCAATGAGGAGGTATTGTTTTTATGTAATTGGATCTGCTGTTTGAAGTGGCACAATCCACAGATAAATTTGCCATCTAAAAGAACTAGATTGAATTTTTGGAGTTGGAAGTTTATTACTCTTGGCCATGCTCACACAACACAGCTTCTTCTCATACTCTTGCACCAGCAGCACATGATCAGGGATGATCCAGTCGATCAGGAAATGGCCATTTTTAAAACCATATCAGGAGGACAAGAGACTATAAATTATGTCATTTTTCCCATTTAGGAGAAGAAAAAAATAAAAACCTGTCACAGCCTGATTGGTGCTGGCACCACTGCAGAGAGAAGCAGTTATGGCTTATCTATTAATAGGTAATTTTACTGTCTGAATATTTTGAAGGGGCAAATGATGGACTCTATTTTCATCATACCCATCAAATGTGGCTAGCAGAAAAATTCATAAGGTGCATATACTATACATAATTTTTTTTTCCACCCACAGTTCATCAGTTCCTGACCCTTGTTTATGCATACAGTAGAAAATAGAGGAAATTAAGAGTTCAATATGTGTATGACGGGTGGGCAATGTCAGGCCCGCGGGTCGTATAAGGTCCGCGGGGCTCCCGCCTAAGGCCCGCGGGGCTCCCGCCCGCAAACCCCACCCCTTCCACGTGATTGGCTCCCGCCGGCAAATCCCGCCCCCCAGTGCTTGTGATTGGCTCCCGCCCGCAAACCCCACCCCTTCCACGTGATTGGCTCCCGCCCACAAATCCCGCCCCCCAGTGCTTGTGATTGGCTCCCGCCCACAAACTCTGGCCCCCGGTCCGCGGAAATCCCAGAAACCCCGCCCCCCACCCACCCCGGTCCCTGGTTATAAATATCCAAATGGCCCTTGGCAGAAAATAGGTTCCCCACCCCTGGTGTATGAGATTCATGTTTTGTCACTATAAAATCAGAAGTGGCGGTAGAAAAACTATTTTAAGATTTTCATTTTAAAACAAAGGAAAATCTATATTATATATACATTAAAAAAGCATTGAATATTTATGATAAACCTTTACTTAAAGACTTTGTAGGTCACAAAGTCAGCTCCTAGTTCCTATTCTCCATACTTTATTCATTCAGTTCAGATTCTTCAAGAGTTGATGTTGATGGTGTGATTTCTGCTAATAAAATGCAACCTGGTGAAAAATGCAGCTCTGTGGGGGGAGCTTGTAATGTGTCACATATCCATTAAATCTGTACTGCACAAAAAAGTTTTTCTTTTTTCTTTTGTAATGTGTGAAATGCTTCCCATAAGCTAGGAATCATAGCAATTAAATATGCTCATATTACACTGTGAAGAGTGGGGCTTGGAAAATCTGAGAACTTTATATCCTCAAGGCTATCTGAAACTCTTAGTGAACTCACACTGAACTTCTGTCTCCCAAATCAAATCCAGACAGTTTTAGATCATGCTGGTTCAGAAGGTTGATAAGCTCCTATTACGTTTGTCCAGAAAAATACAGAGCTTCTGCAATTAATTATTGCACTGACTGATTGGTACAGTTGCAAAGTATATCTTTCATAGTGAAAGTGTAGGCTATTTTTCTTTAATAAAGGACATGGAAGCATAGCTGATGAAGACAGTGAATGTAATTTATAGTTGCACTATGCTAAAACCATAACAATTGGAATTGGATTACAACTAAACCAAACCAAGTTTCTTTATTTCTGATTGTCTGTCTGTCATTTGCAGGCTAAAAGTGGTGAGAAACTGACTTTTTAACAAAATGGGCAGAAGGATGACCACTGTAAATGTTCTGCCCTATATCTCAGCTTCTAGAAGGGCTAGAGCAGAGCTTTCCAAACTGTGTGTCGCGACACAAAAGTGTGTCGCCACACACAGTCTGGTGTGTCGCCACACAACCCGAAAGCGCTGATCATCATCAGCACTTCTGGGTTTTCCCGCAGCGACACACCAACGGCGACGCGCAAAAATCAAAAGCGGCAGCAGCGCTTCCGGGTTTTTGCGCGCTGCCGCAATGGCGGCACTTCCGGGTTTTCCCACGGCGACACACCAACGGCGGTTGGTGTGTCGCCACGGGAAAACTTTGGAAAGCCCCGGGCTAGAGACTAGCTCCTGTTTTTTCCTTTGCTTCTAAACCACGTTTCTTGCTATTAAGACTGCAAGAATTTATGGGAAATGCATCTAAAATCCTAAAAAAGTCAGATAGGACTCTGTAGGAGTTTACAGAATTAAGTAATAGATGGAGATTTCAGTGCATAGCTCTTACCTTTCCTTGAGATCTGCAATGAAATAATGAATTATGCAGATTTGTATAACAGACATATGTACCATGTTTTCTCTTTATGTAGAATTTGGTTTGTAGGATAGGGTGAGAATGTGTATATGTATATTTAAACAAGTTTCAAATATATACCGTATATGTGTGTTTGAAAGCAATGTTGGTGTAGAAATTTTCTATGTATGGGATTGACCTCTTTATAGAAGATTTCTTGCTCTTCCACTGTACAGAACAGAAAGCTAGATCTCATATTACCTATTATAAATATATTATAGGGAACCAAGAGACCCAGGCATCAGCACTTACATATTGGCACTGCTTCCACTCCAGTGTATTCAATGCATTAAAAGCACTTTGAAGACAACCTTGATATCTTCACTTTGGCCAACCTCAAAATACTGAAAACAAAGGGCATTGAGCTGCTACTCCATCCCAAGTTGCCAAACTTATTTGTCTGAAATAACAAACATCCCACTTTGCTAGTTCCCTACTCTATGCAAAAGGAAAATAAAATTAATTGGATGCACATACCTACCATCCACATGTTGTGTGCATTTGTTGTGTTGTTGTTTATTCGTTCAGTCACTTCCGACTCTTCGTGACTTTGTGGACCAGCCCACGCCAGAGCTTCCTGTCGGCTGTCACCATCCCCAGCTCCCCCACGCTCGAGTCCGTCAACTCCAGAATATCATCCATCCATCTTGCCCTTGGTCGGCCCCTCTTCCTTTTGCCTTCCATTTGTTGTAGTCAATCACTAAATGAGTCACTTTTAGTGAGATGGGTGGCTATATAAATGTGATAGATAGATAGATAGATAGATAGATAGATAGATAGATAGATAGATAGATAGATAGATAACACAAAGAAATTCAGGGATTCCTTGATGGGAAGCTAAAGAGGGATCAAGCCACCTTTCTTCTTGAAAGACCTGAAGTTTGGGGGCCAGAAGGAGTGATAAGGCAGGAGTTTTTAATGGTAAGTTAAGAAACTAGCTTTACTGTGGTTCCAAATACATTACAGTTGAGTAAAAAATTGCTCAGATCATAAACACAGCCAATTTGATGTGGTTACAGAGGCCTGAAGCAGCTTTTAATCTGGTACAGAGTCCCATAATACCATTGGTTCATCCAAATATCTGAAAAAATATTTTAGAATAGCCCAGCATACTTAGAATGTCTGAGTCATTTAAATGCCATTAATCTTATGTGATGCCCTTTTTGCATGAATTTGCAAACATAAATATGGTTTAAATACAGCATTACCACTAAACATTGCAACCTAACCGTTAGACAGTCTGGAATGGTTTTTCTCCTTCAGAGACAGATATTTACTGTTGTTTAATATGGCCAATTAACAGATAAGTGATGGTGTTGTACAAAAGGAATGAATCAACTGTCTGGAATATTTTTTCCCCCTCTTGCATCTCACAGCTTTGTCTTGGGAGGCAAGATGAAGGAAGGAAGTTTTTGTTGGATGAGTTGGCATTGTTTTAAAATATTTAAAGCTAGTCTATTTAACATTGTACAGAAAGGGAATTCTGGATGTTTACCTTTCACTGATCTGCCCCTTTTCATTAGCTCACAAACTGGAAGGAGATTATAGGTTTCTGTACTAAAGACTGTTGATCTACAGGACCTTGTCATTACAGTAGTTTTATTAAAAGAGGTTAGTGTCCCCAAGGGGAGACTTAACATGTAATATTATTTCAATAGAAATGCCTCTGTCGTTTAAAGGGATAATTAAAAATTTTTTTTCATAACAGAATGACAAAAGATTGATGCAACCTGGGTTATTTAAAGAGGAAGGAGGGAAATTTTGTAAGATGATGAGATCTACCTTTTAATAGTTTTAATTAATTATATAATTTCATCTAAAAATGTCTGCTGCAGTTTTAAAAGGGAGGATGGAATCACAGGAAACGAGTAGCAGTGACAGTGGCAACATATCCCTGTTCAGCATTCTGTTTTCTAAACAAGCTGGAGTAGAAAGGGGATTGTGAGAGAGACTTTACCTGTGACCACTCCACTCCACCTCCACTCCTCGACTATTGGTGTATGAATGCCTGTGTGTAATATTGGGCAACAGGGACAAGCTGCCCAGCAGGATCTCTTTCTCAACTCTTGGACCTTGTCTGTGGGCTTGCTGTACAGTTTCCCAAGTTGTTCTTAGTAGGGGACTTCAGTCCTTGGGCAGGTTCAGGAAGGGCTCAGGATTTCCTTTGTTGTGGTCAGATCACTTCCTGGTCCAGATGCAGCTTATTGCTACCTGGAACCTTCACAGGGTGGCATGGCTAATTAAGATGGTCTGGCCCTGGTATCTAATGGATCTGGATGGTTTCTAAAGGACACCTGAGTTTCCTAACAATTTGGTGGATGATTCTGCTGAGGATCTGATCACTGCTTGGAATAGGAAGAGGGCCAGGGCCCTCAGTATGATTGTCCCCAAGGGGCCTCTCAATAGACCTTGTTTTAAGAACCTCTCCAGGAGATGAAGCAACAGAAAAGATGCCTGGAGTCCCTGTGGAGGAAAACATTATATGAATCTGACTGAATATGTTTATGAACTCCTATTCGAGCCTACACTATGGCAGTAACAACAGTGAAGCATGCTTCCACTCTAGTTGCATAAGTAGGTTGTCATCCTGCAGCTTTCTTAAAGGTTGCCCATCCCTGTTAGGGAGCATTGAGCAGGTCTAACTAATACCTGGCTGCTGTGACCAGTTAGTGCAACGTTTTGTTGATATAGTTGCTCAGAATCATAATTCTTCATGGGCAGAATCTTACAATATTATACTGGATTGTTTCTGGCTTTGGACTCTGATGAACTGGAGAAGGAGCTCTCTAGTATGACTTCCATCACTTGTAGGCTTGGTCCATGTGCCTTTTGGCTGCTTTGTGGAGGCAGGGGGAACATGACAAGTTGGTTCCAGGGATTATCAATGCCTGCTTGGGAAAGGAGACATTTTCATCAGCCTTAAAGAGCAGGTTTGTGACTTGGGGGTCCTTCTACACTCATGGATACTGAGTGCAGAAGGCTAGGCAAGTAGAGGCTGTAGGAGAGGGGGTTAATTGGTGTGCTAGTTGCAACACTACCTGAAGTTGGGGGAGGGGGCTTGCCACAGAACCACCTGCTCTTATCATTGCCAATGTATTTCTCTACATGAGGCTGCCTCTGTAGACATGTCATGGAATACTCTTCACCTTGAGATTGGATTGACATCCTCATTGTTGGCCTACCAGAAACTGTTAAAGACAGAGTTGTTCTGAAGGGTCTTTGGGAAATGAATGGTCCCCATTACACTTACTGCTTTATAGTTTTTATGTCTCTATTGGTTGTTACATTTTTACTCTGTTTTTATGCTGTAAGCCACTGGGAGTCATTTTTATTGAATCTTGCAGTATCTAAACACAATAAATCAATAAGAGGCAAAAACATGAACTTAATATATTATCATTTCAGGAAACACTTTCTATTGTATGACTAACTTGACCCTTATAAGTACTTTGTTTTTTCAAGAAGGGAGGCATAGTAAATAAGTTCATAACATAGTAGCTAACAAGAAGAGCAGGAAGACCCAATTCAGCTTTTTTTCTCCATTGCAGATTTTCCACATGGGCTTTTCTGGGTCCTAACCTTATAACTAATGCCCCCTCTTCCAATTTGCAGTTTGGCAATAATTGTATAGACCAGATGGGCCACGTTTTATATCCAGGATATACACTTTTTATACCTATTGGCTGTTTTCAGCCTCTGGGGCTGCAGTGAGATCATCAGAAGGAGCCAGACTGAGATGTTCATTCTTTTTTGCTTCTGGGGAGGTTGGAGGTTAATAAAAAAAGGCTTAATGTACCTTAGTGTTTATTTTTAAAGATATAAGCAAAACCTATGCTATTGTAGATCAGCTATTTGCTATTGAATTTTAGTGTGTGCATGTGAACTTGGAACTGCACGCTAATTTGCTTGAACTGAAATAAATGGAACTAAGCAGAAATATGAAAGTAACAAGGCTTCTGGGGCAGCCCTACAATTATAAATCAGTCAATCCCATTGTCGTAAGCCCAACAAAACTTTGGAATGTCCAAAGCCTCCACAATTGAACTTTCATCTACCAGACATAGGACTGAGTCTAAAGTAACCTGACCTTAAGGAATGTGGCAAGAATTCTGAATAAAGAGACAGAACTGTTCTGCTTCAACTTTGCATAATGAATCTCATAATTGCTATAAATATGATTCAAGTGTTGTAGTCTCTTGTGAGGTATGAAAAAAAAGAGCTTAGAGAAATGAAACTCAAATGTGTATGTGCATGAATTCCTTTTCGCTCCTAATACTTTGTACAATAAATCTAAACATGAGTTCATGATTTAGAGTTCAGATTCCCCTTGTGGGGGGAGATGGGCAGTGATATAAATCAAACAATAAATAAAAATAAATAAAAATAAACATGAAAACAACCAGTTGAGAAACTCCTGTGGGCTGGAAATCCCAGGAGGAATTATCAGTAATAGTAAATAGTCAACATTTTTACAGACTATTAATTGTTTTAGTTTATAATTCAAGAGTTCAATAGTATAGTCATTCACCTTGAACTCAGTGGTGCTTAGCTGAAGTCGAAGTAGGGGTTTGCAATGTCTCCTGTGTTTTGGCTACAGTACTTACGTAAGGGCTGGAAGTGGGGAGGGGCATTTTCCTTCTTGCTCAATAGTTGGTCTTACTTTGTTGAGTGGGAAGGTCTGAGGGGCCCCCTCCTTGCATGTGCTTGAATGTCACCAACATTTCTACTGCTTTATCAGGAACTGAAGATCTTAAGGACCAGACTGGAGACAGATCATCTTGGAGAAGATTTATTTATTTGGTCACTAAGAGTTGACTGACTTGATAATCAATCTGTCTATCTATCAAGTCACATTTCAGGAAACAGAGTAGTCCTTTCTGTTAAGACAGTCCTGCTCAATTGTTAACTTTGTTTCTTTGTTTTTCAATTGTGTCTGGTTAACTTCTTTAGATTTAAAACTTAAAACTTGCTGACATTCGAACTCTGCTTAAGCAATTTGGAACTACTTGATATGGCTGTTGTACTATTTCTGTAGCAGTGTTAGCTTGGATATTAGTTTTGGATAGTTTCAATTGGTTTGTTAAACCTTCAAAGAGTTTAAAACACCAAATCTTTTAATAATATGACGCCAGGCTTGTCGATTGGAAGATCGCAAGTTCGGAGGTTCGAATCCCTAGCCCCGCATGACGGAGTGAGCTCCCGCACTCACCCCAGCTCTTGCCAACCTAGCAATTTGAAAGCATGCAAATGCAAGTAGATGAATAGGTACCACTTCGGTGGGATGGTAACAGCGTTCTTCACGCGTCATGCCGGCCACATGAACATGGAAGCGTCTTCGGACAACGCTGGCTCTTCGGCTAAGAAACGGAGATGAGCACTGGCCCCTAGAGTCGGACACGACTGTGCAGGGGAAACCTTTTTATACTTTTGCAGATAAATAACAGATGTGTCACCAACTTTCCCTTGCTTAAATGACTTTACCATGATTGGCTCCTTTGACTTGATGAAACTGCTGTATCTGATAAAACTTGTCTTTCTCTAGCATGATACTTACTGTTTTTCTTTCCTCAGGTTCAATGCAAGTGATGAATAAAACAAGGCGGATTATGGAACAGGGAGGTGCTCACTTCATCAATGCATTTGTGACGACACCTATGTGCTGTCCATCTCGCTCTTCTATTCTTACAGGGAAATATGTCCACAATCACAACACCTACACCAACAATGAAAACTGCTCTTCTCCATCCTGGCAGGCCCAGCATGAAATTCGCACATTTGCAGTATACCTCAATAACACAGGGTATAGGACAGGTAAGATCAGTACAAAAAGCTGGCTTCTCTGGTATTTTATTCAGACCCATGCTGTAGTGATGAGGCTGAAAATGAATGTATTATACTTCCTAGCTTGTTCTTTCTGCCATATAAATCTGAATTTCATACATGCTAAGAAATATAGCTCCCAAACGGTTGCCCTACAAATGTTTTATACTTCAACTTCTAGAACTTGCATCAAGCCTGGCATTCTGGGAGTGGTCTAGGGTCAGAGAGACCCAGGTTCATGTCCACCCTTAGTCACAGAATCTTACTCAGTGAATTTGAACCATTCACTGTTTCTCAGCCCAATTTACCTGAAAAGTTTTCATGGTGGGGAAAATTTGGAAGAGGAAGTGCTGCGTACACTGTCTTAAGTGCCTTGGGAAAATGAATGAATGAATGAATTGTGTTGGGGATAAGATAAGACAATGGAAGATATCCTTAGTGTGAAATAAAATGAAGTGGGTGTTGGGCATAATTAAAGGATCTGAGTGAGAGACAGATCTGCCCAAACCACCAGGAAGTTTTTCTGTTGAAAAACAGAAGTTTCATTGAAATGAATGAGAATTATGCAAGGATATAGTGATGCAGTTGCACAACTTCCATTAATTTTATTGTGGCCTGGAAAGGGCAGATTCCCAGAGTATCGTGTCTCATTTTTATCCGTAAGGGTAGCATTTGAATTCTGCCATGGAAACCAAACATGTTTTGGGACAGCCTTGGATACTGTAGAATAAGAGTATTTAATTTAATGCAAAACATGGTCTAAGTCACAGCTATCCAAGAGCTTCATCCAATATATTTCACTAAAGTTTGATTTTGATGGTAATGGGGAATGATGTTTAGACTTTGAACAGTCATATATTTCATGTTATCTTTTAGCTCTCTGCCCTTGTTCTTTTAACAGCATGCATGCAATCATCAGTGTTTATGTCCTGGTTTGAACTTTTGCTCCTGCAACTCCAGGTTCCCAATCTTTTAAGCCTATTTCCTATAGCAACTTGATTGCTCTCCGAAATGGAGCTTGATATTTTTTAAGTCAAGATAGCTATCCATATCCACCGTCAGGCTTATGTTGGTATGGTCTACCTATTGACTGCAATGTACCACTCCACTTTTATCTTTCAGCCATTTTATATTATTCATGTACTTTGACACCTATGCTACTGATCTAATGCCACTGTTTCTGTTGCATAGATAATCACAGATTTAATAATTCAGCCTTTTTGCCAGGGCAGGGGGAGTTGATCTAGAAAAGGAAGTGGAAAGGACAAGCAGGCAGATGTCTTTCCCCTCTTTTGCTATCTACTTTATGTGTGCTATAACCTAGCATATAGGAATTCATTGGAAATCTATTCCTGATTCATAAAGATGCCCAGTTGCATCTTGCTTGGTTCTTAATGTCAAATCACTTTAACATTACCTATATAACATGTCACTGACCTATTTGTTTTGTTTAGCTTTTCCTTAAAGATAGGTGCTCATGGGCCCCAATCCAGTTTGTGATCACTATAGGTAGCCAGAATGATTTTAATTTTACCTCTCCCCAGCCACTTCCTTCTGAAATAACATCACCACCATCCATGCAGGGATTTAAAAAAAGAAGTTCCTTTGGATGTCATTAAACCCTAGAGACAAGGATGTGGAGAAAGTGGTGGCTGAAGAGAAGGTCTGGGCATCTAAATATCTGCCCTGTGTTCCCAATCCAAGCTGCAAACAGGAATATTTATCCTTAAGAAGTAATAAGAAGATAGCCACACATTACGTAGTTAAAGTAGCATGCAGGCCCATACATATCCAGGATGCAAAAACCTGAATAACTATTAGGTAGCACCAAAGATTGAGATTGATATATAGGGTTCTTACTTTAAATAATATAAGCACATAAAATTGAAAAGTTAAAACAAAAATCTTCACCGTGATTACCCTTGTGTTAATCACTTTTCTTTTAGCCTTAATGTTCCTTTTCTGAAAAATATGTTCATTTTTATCAGATTGTATAGCTCTCCTGACAGAAATGCAGATTTCTCTGTAAGTTTCATGCAGATTTACTGTAGGTGTAAGATTTACGCATAAGCTCCCATTTTACATCTGACATCAACTTTCCTCCAGCCACTGTTTTGGTTGGTCATCTGCGTATACACAACGGGACAGATCTTAAACCAATGAATTTGAATTAGAAGAAAAAGGAATTCAGCTAAACATTGCAAACATTTTTGGGATAGCAAGAGTTGTTCAGCAGTGGAACAGATGTCTTAGCAAGTCGTGGATTCCCTTCATTTAAGGTTAGTAACAGGCTAGATGGGCACCGTATCAAGGCTGCTGCAGTCATTAGCTTCTGGCATCAGGAAGGACACAGAACAAGATGTGATTGCTTTTGTTACTTTGTTCTTGTGATCTATGTAACTGCGCTCAGTCCAAGAAGTTGATCACAAAAGGATAAGTTGTTAGCAAGATAATTATCTAAGCATTCTTTCAGACAACAATGTTGTTCCTTTTTCTTCGCTACATGATCACCTTTCATATTTTGCTCTCTGGCCCTGCATCTTTCCTACTCTGGTGCTCTACACACCAAAGACTCATAATATATATACTCTTTCCACTTTTGCCTCTGTTGAATATGTTTTACAGGCTTATTCATTGTTTCAAGTACCTGCAAAATTCTTTTGATCAGCGAAACAAAAGCAATGTTTGGATCCCCATAGGAAGCAAATTACTTTCAAAAATCTATCACTGGAAATTGCTGGAAGGACAATTATTTATTATTTAAACTAATAATAATTAAAATGACTTTCAGTTTTTGTTCTTTTCAAAAACTACCCTCCATGTATTACTTATTACAATTCAATTCTACACTTTTTTCAAGGAACTAAAGACATTTCCTGTGGGTAAAGTCATTTTCCTGCTTTTCAAGGAGCTTTTCCTATGGGTAAAGTCATTTTATTCTAACAAGCACCTTGTTATAAAGATTATACTTTGTGTTGGACAGTTGTAATATTTATTTTATGCTACTTTTAATCTGTAAATTTAATTTTGTCTATTCCTGTTCAGTTGTCTTCAGTGATCACCAGAACATAAAGGCGAGGTATAAATTATACAAATAAAATTATTTATTTGGTACCTTTAAGTCGCTCTTGACTCTTGGTGACTTCATGGACAGGTCCGTGCAGTTTCCTTGGCAACATTTTTGGAAGTAGTTTGCCATTGCCTACTTCCAGGATGTTTTTCAACTTCCCAGTCTAGGGCCAAGAAAGTGTGACTGGCCCAAAGTCACCCAGCTGGTTTCTTGCCCAATGGAGGATGGGAATGTGGGCTTCCCTACTCCCAACACCTTAACCACTATACCAGACTGGCTCTCTAATGCTAATCAGTGGCTGGATGCTGGAAAATGAGTCATAGGCCTCAGTGGTTCAACCTAGTCTTTCTTTTCTGTTCTGATAGATCTTTGTCTGTCTTAAAAATACTAAAGACATTTGAATCAACTCTTAGATAAACTGTTGCTTCTAACAGTATTCATTATTATTTTTCTGCATTTGATTTTGTTGCTACATTCTACTAATAAGGAAATGTTTCTCTTGTCCTGTGTCATCTCACAGATTTCTTCACTCTGCTTTCCATCCTTTTTCCACTTCCCCATTCTAACAGATGTTTGCAGTTATTTTTTCTCTACTTTAAAAGATCATCTTAAAATGTTATTTTATTTGTACTATGGCATTACTTTCCTGGCAGCAATGACAGCAGGGATGTCAAAATATTCAAATGGGTGCCGCTCCAGAAGAATTTATTACAAATGTGTAAAGTAAAAAGTCTGGATTTGAAAGGTAAAGCGTGACTTAGGATGCATGTGTTCATGTAGCACATAGGGAGAACTTCTTAAAGAACCTGTGACTTTTCCTGAGCTCATATGGTCTAGCCACTATAAGATGTTCCCAGCAGATGCTACATGCACACCCATGTGCAGTCTGAATCATCTCTTTCCAGTAATCATCTCTGGATTACTGCAGAGTCCTAGATTTTATATTGCTAATGACCCAACACCATTATTAGAAACTTGCTACCCTGTGCATATGCAGTCATATTCTTCTATGTGGAATAAATGATTATGTCATGTTATCAACATTTCATTATCCAATCCTGTCTATATGTCTGTGTGTTTATGACACAAACCCTGCACTACGTCTGCAAAGATCCAGATTTGAAATATAAAATCTGATCCATCGCATGTGTAGGTACATGGGTAGCGCCTGTTGGGAACACCTAAAACCAAATGTGTCTTTTCCCAAGGTTGCATGTCAGTTGGAAAGGGCAGCTGCACAAGCCCAAGGAGAAGATGCAGATGCTTTAAGGTGTTTCTAGCAGATGCTACATGCACACTCTGAATCACAGCCCTAGTGTGCATCTGTGTGTTTCATTATTATATACAAAGAGAAAATGTCTACCTCTTGTTTGCATACGAAACAAAGTTTGCCACTCCCTCAGTATTGACCACAATTGAACAGGACAAATCTTGAAACTGGTCTGTTGAGCAAATATCAGCTAACAGCTTTCCATAAGAGTAGCTGGTCTGAACTTTTTTTTTTCTATTATTGAATGTAGGAATCCATATACATTTTCCTCAGAGCTTTTTTTTTATGATGAATTTGACTATTATCTGGAAAATGTCAGTGTTAAAAGAGGTAACCAGATATTAAGCCTGCAGAGAGAGAGAGAGAGAGAGAGAGTGTGTGTGTGTGTACACATACATACATTCCACGCAGAGACAGAGATGTTCTTGTAGGCCTAACACCTCTACCCTTAAGGGGAGTTCCATGTCCTTGCTTTTATTACACGCAGGAAGTTAGGCAGGAAGATATTGTATGTAAACATGTCATGTTAGCTGAAGGATTAATCTGAGGAAGCTCTCCCACTCAGTGGTTGAATCACCGCTACAAAAAAGAATGGCCAATCATACTCTTGGATCAAGAGCATGTAGCAAAAAGAATAGAGGAACAAACAAAGGACTCTTACAGTGGTGATTTCTTGGTGTCAAAAACCAAGGAAAGATTCTTGTATAAACAATTACAAAAAGAATGTTCCCTGTTTTGCTTTTTCATCATTGAGTGCAACTTCCTTCCAAGACAGAGCATTTAAAACGAAGAATGTGGTTATAGAAGACAAATATGAGGGAGTGGTGCTTGATTTCTCAACTCCCTTTAGAAATCCCTCTATATCCATTTTGACTTTTAAGTTTGCAGCTCCATTTGCAGGCTTATGGGGGGCACCACTTCAGTGTTGAGCTTATGAATGGAGGTCACTTTCTTGTAAAGGGTTAGTATATGTTGAACAGGAAATAATATTGGCAGTAGATCCGATTTCAAAGGTTTTTGAAAAGGTTTTTAGTAGCTTCAAAAAAGCATTCCTTCATTTTATTGCTTTGAAAGAAGACAGAAGTTTTCATTTTCCAGAAAATATTTTCCTTACTTTGCATTGCCCTTGTTTGCAAGGTATGTCAGCCAAACTGAACTGACCACTGAGATGAATAAAGTCATGGAATTTATTGTATAATCCCTGATGGTTGGGATTGGCATGTGTCAGATCCTGGAGGCATTGTCTTCACTCTCACTTAGCTTAATTTTCTCTTAACAAATACAACAATGCAAAATTTTGATATCTCATTACAGTTTTGTAATAAGATTACATACATCTCATCTATTACATGATTCTGTTGACTTGAGCTTTACAGATGTCCAGGAAGGAGGTGAGCTAATGAGTAGAATGAAAAAAAAATCGAGATAGTATTGTAGTAGATGAGAACAAAAGGCCAAGCAAGGAGTTATTGCAGGGCTCTGTTCAAAACCATATTCTGCATATGGTGGTAAATGATTCACTTGCTCTGACTTGTATCAGCAAAGAGTCAACATGATCATGATATTTCAAGACTGATAGTTCATAACTAAAAACTTGCTTCCATCAACAATGTGTGTGTGTGTGTGTGTGTGTGTAGTGACAAATTACTATACAAAGTGACTGATATATTGTGCCTATAAAAAAAACCTCTCCAGAATACCACTATTTTGTTCACTTGTTAATTATGCCTGACAAAAATAGATAATATTGGTAAAATTATATTGCAACCTTTTAGAAACAAATAATTGATTGTATAGGGAGGAATATTGCTCAGAGTCAAACAGATGAAAGTACAGACAGCAGAACTGTGTTGGTTGCAGAATAAGTCAGAGCCAAGCATAGGGACTTTGCTCTCTGAATCACAGTTCTGTTTGCTGACCCCTAACCACGAAAACCAGATTGCTTCCCACTGAGACTTCTCAGTTTATATTGTATATATTACTGCAAAGAAAAGGCCACTGTTCCATACTAAGAAAGGGATGATTTATTCTGTAGAAGATACTCCTAGAATGACATTGAACAATACCCTAATGATTTTATAAAGCTGCAGTTTCTGAAGCATCAGAGATATGTTTAAAGATGCATAAGAAATCTGGTTGAGAAATAATCACTGGCCCAAGGTCACTCAGTGAACTTCATGACTAGGTGGGGATTTGAATCTGTATCTTCACAACTTTATTCCTGTTCTCTATTGACAACACCTTGCCAGCTCCATTATATTATTGACACAATTATATTTTATATTATATTTTGTCTCATGCCCCCCATGCTGTACATAGAATTCCCAGGTGGAATATCATCTAGGTAACTATGGACCAGACTCAAGCTTTTTTAGCTTAGTTTCAGCAAGGTTTTGCATGATATGTTTTAAGACCATTCCCTGAGACTATTCAAGATGGTTGTCTTTATTTGCATTCCTATTCTTGCTTCTTTCTCCCCTCCCCATGTGGACTTAGAAAAATGGAGATTATTGAAGCACTTCAAAGTAGTAATCCTAGTGCCTTTTGCTCTGCAAAGTATCATGTACATGGATATACTATAGAAATACTATAGAAATAGTCACAATGAGACCATTGGGCAGGTCTCTTTCTTCCCAGCCAAAATGTATCTATAGCTGTAAAATGTAGCTGAAGGATCAATACAAACATTTAATGCACCCCTGTGTTTTCCTAAAACCATTATATGTTTGTTTTCTTTTCCCTCTCTCTTTATTTTTAACAGAATATATCTCTGCTCAGTGTATTTTTAAATTGTCTAGAAGGCTCTTTCATTTTTCCCTTGCTAATGTACTGTTCTGAGGGGATGCCAGCACCTGCATTTAAAAAACAATGTTTTCTCATATTGATTTGTAATTTCAGCCAAGAAATAATACCTAGTTTGGGATTTGCTTTAAAAAAATTTATCTTGAAGTCTTCAAAAGAAGAACTTAGGTGGACAATTTGTCAAAGGTTTTCTACCATCCATGATAGATTTTAATCCTGTAAATATCACATTACTACAAAAAAGTTTATCAGATTATTGAACCTGAGCCTTTAAAAATGAATAATATAGATCCCCTAAAAAGAATATAAGCATCTAAGAATGTGCTTTGAAACTTTCCATCTGCTATAATCCACACATACCCAGTTTTCCTCTCATTTGGATGTTAGGATGCCAACTACACAAGACAGATAGGTTTAAGCTCTTTGGTTAGTCTCTGTTTGCATTTATAAAATGCAGCCATTGGAGAAAAATAGGGTTTTTTTCCCCATCATTGTCACATTTTTCCATAGAGAAGTGCTTCCCTCAAATTGTTCCTTTGGAAGCAAGCTTTAAGACTTGCTTTCCCCTACCAACCTTTTGGTGGTAGAAGCAGTTTAGGAACGATTTTCAACAGAAAGATTTTCAACTGTTATCTTTTCAACAGAAAAGATAACAGAAAAGAAAAATTGTAAGCCCCGTATAATTAAAAGCTTGTTTAAACTTAAAAAATCAGTTCGAGAACCCGAGCGCCGTGTGACGGAGTGAGCTCCCGCACTCGCCCCAGCTCTTGCCAACCTAGCAATTCGAAAGCATGCAAATGCAAGTAGATAAATAGGTACCACTTCGGTGGGATGGTAACAGCGTTCCACGCGCGTCATGCTGGCCACATGACCACGGAAGCGTCTTCGGACAGCGCTGGCTCTTTGGCTAAGGAACGAAGATGAGCACCGCCCCCTAGAGTCGGACACAACTGTGCAGGGGAAAACCTTTACCTTTACTTACCTTAAACTTAAAAAAACCCCAAACAACTAAAGATGAGTTTTCTTTCTTTAAATACTGTTCAAACTGTTAGTTTAGGCCTTTCATGTCGAAACAAGACTTTGACCTGGGGAGGGGATCAAAAATGTCGAGTAGATAGCTGTGATCATGTGATCAAAACCCCATCCCTTTTTATGTGCATCGTATATGTTGAGATGTGTCCAAATGGGCAGGGCTTTGATTGTGCAGTCATGGCTGCCATATTTTTTCTGAGCTGCCCTGAGGATACCCCTGCTTTGAACTCACCCTGTTGTAAACATGCAGCCAGTACAGCAGAGCTTTCCAAACTGTGTGTCGGGACACATTAGTGTGTCAGCTGCAGTGTCTGGGTGTGTCGCAGCTGCTGCTGCCTCCGAGCCCTGCCAGGATTCCACGCAGGTCCTAGTGCCTGCCTTGTGCCTTGCTGCCTCCAAACCTGCCCTGCCAGGATTCCACGCAGGTCCTAGTGCCTGCCTTGTGCCTTGCTGCCTCCAAACCTGCTGTGATTCTGCGCAGGTCCTAGTGCCTGCCTTGTGCCCTGCTGTAAGAGTGTGTTGCGAAATGATGCCCTGCTGTAAGACTGTGTTGCGAAATGATGCATGTCTAAAAAGTGTGTCACCATCATGAAAAGTTTGGAAAGCTCTGCAGTACAGGCTGAGGTTGTATCTGTGACCCTGAACTGAGTGAAATGGATTGCAACATTTGGCACTAGATTCAGGTTCAGGTTTCAAAAATCAGAGATTTGTTACTTAATAAAGCTTTTAAATCCTACAAGTTCAAATGGAAAAGTACCTAGAGCATCTTACCAAGCAATGAAAACTAGTTACAGTCTGAAAAAAATAATACAGAAGGAGAAGTGGATGGAGATAAAGAAAAAGAAAATGCAAGCATTAATTCTTAATTTGCTCAGCTTCTTATACAGTAATAACCAGCAGCTTTAACACTATATAGGCTTTGATGACACCAGATGTTGTGGGGCTTCTTATCACAGCTCATCCACCTCTTTTCTTAAGTGGAGCTTTCATAAAGCAAACCCATTTAAGGTGGTTAGATTTGTTAATGATTCCGAAGTGTTCAGGACAGCAAAATAAAAAATAGGATTACAGAGAGCTGAGAAGTCTTACCTCCTACCTGACTAGGGGTCAAACTACTGATTAAAGTTCAATATGAGCAACAGCAAGACAAGATACATGGGTGCAAATGTCCAGTTTTCACATATACATTAATAGGATGTGTGCTGATGGTGACTGATCAGGAAAGGGATCTTGGGGTCATGGTGGAGGGCTGGATGAAAATGTCAGCACAGTATACAGCTGCTGTAAAATAAAATCAAGTTAGGGAAAGCATGCAGATCATGGCTTATGGAATTCTTGCCAAACTGTTTACCAGGAGTGGCCATAGGAGACATCTGTAGTTTCTTCTGTTTAATAAAGTGACGCCCTATGTCTCTGTGTATTTCCACTTGCCCCTCATGAGCACCTCCATATTCACTGGAAAGCACAAGGCAGACTGAATATGCTCTGCTTCCAGTCATGTGACCAGGTGGGATGTGGGAAGGCGGAACAAAGCAATTGGCAGCATTCTGAGAAGCTGCAAAACTGCCTCACCTAGAGGGATGCCCTGGGAATATTTTTTTCTGGAAAAAATTTTCCATGTCTGCATTTGACTATTTTTTGACTCCCATCTTTCTTTTGCTGATTTCTCCCACCACACCAAAGTTGGTCCTGTTCTATTCTGTATTTAGAGTTTTCCTGTTGATGGACAGACAGGCAGACAGGGTTCTGAGCCCATTTACATAATTTCTTCCCAACATTTCTTTGGTTCTGAAAGAATAACCAGACAAATGCCATCCTTGATATCCTTTCTTAGGAAGGAAATGAAATACAGTAATTCCTATATATAGATGAAACTGCATTTGGAGTACTGTGTACAGTCCTGGCCACCATATCTGAAAAGTGGATATTTTAGAGCTGGAAAAGGCATACAAAAGAGAAACAAAAGTGATTTAGGAGAGCTACAGCAATCCCCCTCATGAGGGACATCTGGATTATTACCTTGGAACAAAGGCAGGTAAAAGGAGACATTGCAGAGGTATACTGTATAAGATTAGTCACTGTATGGAAAACATGGAGAGAGAAGCTTTTTCTTCTCTCTCAAAATGTTAGAACTCAAGGTCATTCTTTAAAGCTAAATGTGAGGGGTTTCAGGACCAAGAGCAGGAAATACTTTTATACACTAAATATAATTGAGCTTTGGGATTCACTGCTGTCAGACTGTTCCAAAAAGGGGAACAAATTAAGGGAGGATCAAGTTATCAGCGGCTACTAGTCTTGATGGTAATTTACTACCTCTGGAATTGCAAGCAACATTCCTAAATACCAGCTCATAGGGAGCAACAGTAAAAGTACATTTCTCACCCATCTGTCCATGTTTATGAGCTTTCTTGAATGCATCTGGTTGGCCAGTCTATAATGCTGGATGAGATGGCCCATGGCCTGATCCAGCAGGGCTCTTGTTATATTCTTAAAGCCACAATCCTGTGCAGGCTGATTTTGGACTAAATACAGACTTTCAGGTTTCTGGTTAATCAGGCATAAAAAGGTAAAGGTTCCCCCCGCACATTTGTGCAGTCGTGTCCGACTCTAGGGGCCGGTGCTCATCTCCGTTTGTTAGCCGAAGAGCCAGCGTTGTCCGAAGACGCTTCCACGGTCATGTGGCTGCATGACGCGCGCGGAACGCTGTTACCTTCCGACCGGAGTGGTACCTATTCATCTACCTGCATTTGCATGCTTTCGAATTGCTAGGTTGGCAAGAGCTGGGGCAAGTGCGGGAGCTCACTCCGTCACGCGGGCTAGGGATTCGAACCTCCGAACTTGCGATCTTCAAGCCTGGCATCTTACCCGCTGAGCCACCACGCCCATAGAGTAGTATAAAAGGTGATGGTGTTGATAGTCCTGTATCATAATATGCTAGAAAAATGCAAAAGGGCATGGATGCTGACCTCTGTTTCTGTTAGGATTTGAAGGAAGACTTAGAAGTTTGTTAGTTTTCTTGAGAACTTCCACTGATCTCTTATGATTCCCGCAATCAGTAAATATCTTTTGTATATATTTATGGGAAAGGAAAAACTGGCAGCACATTATTTTTTCCAAACCTTGTATGTTCTATTTCTCAAACAGAAATGTCAACCAGCATTTCTAAGAGAACAGATTTTTCTTTCTTTCCAAAGTTTCTCCAGAAAGAAGCTACTTTAAAATGTCACAGTTGAATCTTACAGTTCCTTGTGTTTGAAAACAGGTTCTGGGAGACTAGAATGTTTGTGGTTAGAACCAGTCAGACTTTTAATGGATGGGAGGTTTCTCTTAATTAGGTTATTAAGACTCTATACTATTTCCTTTGCCTATTTATTTATAAACCATGTTTTCCCTAGTTCTTCTTCCAAATGTATTGCTAAACCAAACAAAACAGATTCTGTACTAAAAGGTACTTTTTACATAAGGTAAGCTGGTCCTTTTCCAGAGCTAAGCAGTCTTGTCAATCTTTTCTGTTTATAAAGTGATACAAAACAATGCTATTACCTGAATAGGATATATGTGCAAAACTTAAAAATAAATACATTGTAAATATTTTTTTCAGTTCAAGTAACATTCCACATATTTCACAGTACAGACTTGATCACATTTCCAGATCAGAAATAAATATTAACATAGTATTTTCTTCTGCTGTAATGTCAATCACAGCTGATAAATTACAAACTAATTTTGAATAATCGCTAATCACTCATTGTTAAGAATCAATCAATGAATAAATGGTGGAACCTCTGTAGAATTAGTTTTTAAGGTCAGAGATTCACAAAGATATGTCTGATCTTAGAAGCAAAAGAACATCCATGTTCATCAACATCCCCTTTTCTATACTGTACTGAAGATGTACTTTGTCTGTTTATCTATGCCATCTCATTGAATTTTACAAGCATGTGGAGAATTTCTGAGTCTAACAACAAAAATGAAAACTCCAATGGAACAAAGCTTGAAATGTTTTAAACATTTCATATGGAACTACATATGGGAGTTGAAACTTATGGGAGTTGGTACTGTATGGGAACTTGAAAGAAGCCCTCACCCCCCCCTTTTTTTTTTTGTCCCAGAACTGCAGAAATAGGTGGGTTGGTAGTCTATGCTGAGTGCTACCTGTAAAAAAAATGGCCAAGGGTAGGGTTTTTTTAAAAAACAACAACAACAAAGTGTTTCAAAAATTCCCATAGCCCCTCAAAAAGAGGAAATATTAAGCACACTTTTACATCACAGAACAGAGGCCAGTAGCCAGATGCAGTAATAAGACAGACTACCAGCTCTGGTAGTGGGGAGGAAAGGAAAGGAAAGGAAAGGAAAGGAAAGGAAAGGAAAGGAAAGGAAAGGAAAGGAAAGGAAAGGAAAGGAAAGGAAAGGAAAGGAAAGGAAAGGAAAGGAGGAAAGACAGGCTACCATTTCTGTATTGTAAAAGTCCAGATGAACATTAGTTGGGAAAAAACCCTAACTCTGAAACCGTATAATGGTAGTCTGTCAGATTTCATGGCATTAAGCAAACAATAGTAAATTCACAATACATATTTCAACAAAATATCCAGTGGACAGCATAATGAGAGAACAAAAATCTTTTTGCTATTGCTATGAGACTTCTTTCTAATGAAAAACATTGCACGGTGCACATCTGCATTTGGCAACTGAAAAGCTCAAGAGTGTAGCAATGATATCTATAATGTTCATGCACAATGCATATTTTGCATTTGGCAAACTGCCTGAAAAAGAAAGCACAACACTCATGAAACACTTAGGAACAACAATTGCATTTAAAAAGTAGAATTGAAGATGGACTCAAATTACATGCCCTAAGATCCCAAACCTAGTTTTGCACGCATTCCTTGCGTGACTACCATCTATTGGTCTTAGCAACTCACACAGAAGACAGGCAGAGAGAACTGTGTCATCACATATAGGCCTAGACTTTAAACTCATCAAGCATGTATCAAGTCATAAAGGATTCTTAAGGCAAATGGTTATTCTGGGTAAGTAACAAAACAAAATGGGTTGAGGAAAGAAGAAACATCTCTGGCCATAGAAATAGAGGTTAGTCATCAGAGTGGAGATTGCTCCTTATGATTCTTATCTTGTATTATTTAGGAGACCATGTGAACTAGAGATTCTAGATAAGTCAGGGAGTAGGCCACAAAAGAAAACAAAGTCTCCAGAGCAATTATATGTCTTCAAACAAAGGTGTGAGTGAGTTCAAACCAGAGTGCAGGAGTAAAGAGAACATCCTGAGCACTAAACAGAAAGATTCTAACTTATTTGATTGTTTTTAAAGGTGAATTAGGAAATCTCATGCAGCCTTTACCTAAAATGTTTCTGAAAGGAATCTTTATTTTAAATTTGGAGAATTCATGTTCTCCTACTATGCCCAATAAGTACTTCTGATTAGTAAAGTAGAAACTAGCTTTGCATATAAGAGGTATAGAAACAGTGCCAAAAGCAATTCTATTGGATGTAACGTAATGACAAAGCACAAAAACCTTTAGATGTTTGTGTATCTGCCTCTCTGGCTAAGAATCAATATCTGAATCCATTATCCCCTAGATTCCAGACCAGGAGAAGTGCCTCATTGTTCAGTTACCCACACATTATTGTAGATTGTATTTTGCCCTCTAAATATCAAAAGTGGCTCAGAAAGCAATGTAACCTGGGAGAGCATTTTTCTCAGGTTCCACAGCCCTTTCTTGAGTTCAGTTATGTGTGTCCACGCTTTCATCATAATGACTTAGATGGTGTTCACTGCTGTTATTTTAGACTGACTCGGGGAGATGACCTAATTAAAGGCCAAGGCAGTGTGACATTAATGGTTAAATTGATGGAACTGGAATGTATTAGTATATCTCTGACTCTGCATGAACCTTGAAGTCAGCTATGTAAAATCTCTATACCCATCTTTGCAAGGTGACATAAAATCTTGTATGATATTCATGGCATATATGCCTATTCTGCTTCATTTGCTCAGGATTTCTCCAGATAGAAGGATCTTTGCATTACCAATCAAAATAAACTCTTAACTCCAATTTCTAAAGCAGTCCATTTCTCTCTTTGGTAGCTATTAGGTGGAATCCATCCCCACCACCAAAAATAAAATAGAATCAGGGCTGCCCTTTCATTAAGCAAAGTGGGTGTATGTAGAAGTCCACAAAGGGTGACTCCACCTACGCACAATCACACCACACCACCCTCTTGTAAATCCCAAGAACCATTGAGATCCATCTGGTTGGGACCAGGAACGGCACATTTTCAATGACTGTATCTAGGATCTGGAAGTCATTTACAAAAGAGGCCAACTTTCAGAAATCAGTAAAAACATTCTGCTCTTTCTGCTCCCTTTTCTTTTTCTTTTTCAGAGAGGTCTAGTGGTTAAGGCACCAGGCTAGAAACCAGGAGGCCATGAGTTCTAGTCCCACTTTAGGCATGAAAGCCAGCTGGGTGACTTTGGGTCAGTCACTCTCTCGGGATAAAAAATCATATATACAGTGTGTGTGTGTGTGTGTGTGTGTGTGTGTGTGTGTGTGTGTACACACACATACATGTGTTTGTGTGTGTGTGTACACATGCTTTTATCAAAAGGTTGTTTAAATATACTTTTCTGTAGTATTTTTCTGCTATATAAAATTGGCAGCATCAAAGCATTTAAAGTTATTAATAATAGATTAGTGACTTTTTTAAATAATAATTTTTATTGAAGTTTTTAATAGACATACTGTAGTAAAAACAAATACAAACTAAACTAAAAGATAAAAGAAAAGAAAGAAAAGTTTAAAAAGTGCAAGAGAAAAAGAAAGAAAGGAAGGAAGGAAGGAAGGAAGGAAGGAAGGAAGGAAGGAAGGAAGGAAGGAAGGAAGGAAGGAGTAAAAGAGAAAGGAAAAAGGAAAAAGAAACAAAGACAATAATAAAGAAGCTCCCAACCTTCTTCACACCGAGCATAAGCGAACATCGTAACTCTTCACCCTCAATGATAAATTAGTGACTGTCACAAACATTATTATACATTATCAGGGCAAGATATGTTGTATTGTTTTACTCCTAATACAGAAAATACATATTTATACACCTTTTTTCATGTTTGTGGGTTGTATGAAATATGTTGCAAAAGCTTTGCAGATGATATCTGAGACATATTTATATGTATTGCTGTCTCTTCACATATCTTGTCATCCTCTGCTTCTAGCTTTCTTTGGGAAGTACCTAAATGAATACAATGGTTCCTATGTGCCTCCTGGCTGGAAAGAATGGGTTGGATTACTTAAGAACTCTCGTTTTTACAACTACACACTCTGTAGAAATGGAGTGAAGGAAAAACATGGATCTGACTACTCTAGGGTAGGTCCTATTGATTTATTTTAATTTCTCCCCCTTGGCCACAACTGTGAGATTAGCATAGATACATTATGGATTTAGTCTAATTAAAGTATTTGCTTTATATTTGAAAGCCACTGCTGGTAATATAAACTGTAATCCATAAACCTTCTCTTTAGGCTGTGCATTATCATTTTACTTCTGGAGGGATGTATAATTTAAAATTTATTTAGTGACAGTAGGCAATTCCTGAGATGGTAAACATTCCAATATGTTTACCAGCTGAGAAATAGATTTGATTGTAGCTTGGCTCACACTGTTTTGGCTGGTGTTCTCTACTTTAATTAACATACAGGGTTATATTCTGATCTGCTGTATGCATGTAATTCTCTTATTGCAAAATCATTGCTTCCATGGTTGTGGGATGCTGATTTTTGTCAATTCTAAATCTATCACTAATTCCTAAATTCAATATTGGGTTACAGGGCTATGAAAAAGAGATCAAGAGTACATTTGTGTTGATCTCTTAATTACAATGATCTATTAAAAGAAAGAAACTATTTGGAATGTAATATTCATATAGCATTGTGTTTCTTTATCATTAAGAGTAGCATAACAATAGAATGGGTATGTTCTTGTACACAAATTCAGATTTAATAGAATGAATAAATCTAAATGTTAACCAAGACTGTTAAATTAATAAAGGAGTGCTTTAAAAAACAAACAGTCTCTCTATCACATAAAGGAGACTTTTTATCTTGTAATAGCAGCTCCTTATGGTGCATCACAAACTATTTTTAAAACTACCTCTAGTTTCAAAAGAGAAGAAGAACCAGTCTACCAATTCAAAAATCCCTCTCTAATGCAATATGTCTATGAAGGTTCTCAGTCATCCAGGTGGAATTGTCTTTAGCTTGAATCATGTCAACTGGATTTCTATTTTCTCAGTGGAAACGTTTCGCTCCTTATCCAAGGAGCTTCTTCAGTCTGAGCAAAGTTGGTAAGGGAATCCTAAATATGTTTCTAGGTAGCTGTGTGACCTTACACCTGGGGTCATGGTTATATTGATATGTATTTTAAGTCCTTTTATTATCTAAAGGAGGATCGTTAAGATCACCATGATGCTGTTGAGCTTGTGAAATGGTCTTAATCTTCCTAGGCACAGAAGACAGAGCCGGGAGAAAGATGGGAGAAAGATTGTGCCTGAGGCCCCCACCTCTATTCAAGGAAGGATTTTCCAAGTTGGCATAAATGGATTCCTTGACCCCTCTCTCAAACCACCTATCTTCTCTGTCTAAAATGTGAACATTAATGTCCTCAAATGAGTGTCCTTTTTCCTTTAAATGAAGATAAACTGCTGACTCTGGTCCTGTGGTGTTACGTCTCCTGTGTTGGGCCATCCTCCTGTACAAAAGTTGTTTGGTTTCTCCAATGTATAGTTCAGAGCACTCCTCACTGCACTGGATTGCATAAACTACATTGCTTTTCTTGTGTGTTGGAGTTTGATCTTTGGGGTGTACAAGCCTCTGTCTCAGTGTGTTGGTGGGTTTGAAATATACAGGTATGTGGTGTTTGCCAAATATCCGTTTTATCTTTTCAGACACACCAGCCATGTAGGGAATGACCAGGTTCTTTCGTTTACTCTGAGTCTCAGCCCTATCTGTCGCTGTTTTAGGTCTGGTAGATTTAGATTTGGTGAAGGCCCAATTTGGATATCCACAGGCCTTCAGAGCCCTTTCCACCACGCCCCCCCCCCCCCCGCACCAGTCAGCTGTGCAGCGGGGAAGCGGCCAGTAGCCTGCATGCGGCGAGGCTTTTGCCTCCCTATCTGTCGCTGTTTTAGGTCTGGTAGATTTAGATTTGGTGAAGGCCCAATTTGGATATCCACAGGCCTTCAGAGCTGTTCTCAGGTGCTGATTTTCATTCTTTTTGGAATCCATGGAGGTGGGGATGGTTTCTGCTCTGTGTGACAATGTCCTGATGACTCCTAGTTTGTGCTGCAGTGGATAGTGGGAGTCAAACATCAGATATTGATCTGTGTGTGTGGGTTTCCTGTAGATCCCTATTTCTAGCTTGCCACCGGTCCCAATGAGGACTTCACAGTCTAGGAATGCCAGTCTGTTGTCCTTGGTGTCTTCTCTAGTGAAGCTAATGTTGGCATCTATAGTGTTTATATGGTCCGTGAAGGCCTGTACTTCCTGGGTCTTGATTTTGACCCAGGTGTCATCCACATACCTAAACCAGTGGGTGGGCACCGTTCGCTGGAATGTGTTGAGTCCTTTCTTCTCCACTTCTTCCATGTATAAATTGGCCACAATGGGTGACACAGGAGAACCCATGGCACAGCCGTGTTTTTGTCTGTAAAAGTCACCTCTGTATGTGAAATAAGTGGTGTTAAGACACAGGTCCAGAAGATGGCAGATCTGGTTTGGGTTGAGATGGCTTCTCCTTTCAAGGGTGCTGTCCTCTTCTAGTCTCTTCCTGACAGCGGATAGAGCATGAGTGGTGGGGATGCTGGTGAAAAGGGAGGACACATCAAAGGAGACCATAGTTTCATCTGTATCCAGTTTCAGGATCTTTACTTTGGAAACAAATTCTTCCGAATTATGGATGTGGTGTTCAGAGTGTCCAACTAGAGGTGCTAGTATGGTAGAGAGGTGTTTGGCAATGTTGTATGTTACCGAATTAATGCTGCTGACTATGGGTCGGAGGGGTGTTCCTTCCTTGTGGATCTTAGGAAGTCCGTAGATGCAGGGGATGGCTTCTCCAGGATACAGACGGTGGTAGGTAATCCTATCGATGGAGCTATCATGTTCCAATTGTTTCAAACTGTCTATTACCTTTTTCTTGTAATTGTTGGTGGGGTCTCTTTTCAGTTTTTCATATGTATGGTGATCCTCCAAAAGTGAGGTAATTTTATTGTGGTAGTCTGCAGTGTTTAGAACCACTGTGTCTGAAAAGATAAAACGGATATTTGGCAAACACCACATACCTGTATATTTCAAACCCACCAACACACTGAGACAGAGGCTTGTACTCCCCAAAGATCAAACTCCAACACACAAGAAAAGCAATGTAGTTTATGCAATCCAGTGCAGTGAGGAGTGCTCTGAACTCTACATTGGAGAAACCAAACAACTTTTGTACAGGAGGATGGCCCAACACAGGAGAAATAACACCACAGGACCAGAGTCAGCAGTTTATCTTCATTTAAAGGAAAAAGGACACTCATTTGAGGACATTAATGTTCACATTTTAGACAGAGAAGATAGGTGGTTTGAGAGAGGGGTCAAGGAATCCATTTATGCCAACTTGGAAAATCCTTCCTTGAATAGAGGTGGGGGCCTCAGGCACAATCTTTCTCCCATCTTTCTCCCGGCTCTGTCTTCTGTGCCTAGGAAGATTAAGACCATTTCACAAGCTCAACAGCAGCATGGTGATCTTAACTATCCTCCTTTAGATAATAAAAGGACTTAAAATACATATCAATATAACCATGACCCCAGGTGTAAGGTCACACAGCTACCTAGAAACATATTTAGGATTCCCTTACCAACTTTGCTCAGACTGAAGAAGCTCCTTGGATAAGGAGCGAAACGTTTCCACTGAGAAAATAGAAATCCAGTTGACATGATTCAAGCTACAGACCTCTCTAATGCAGCTCTCTTGTTTCCCAGTGTATTACTGGGCTCAATTTAAAGTGCTAATTTTAATCTTTAAAAACCTAAATGGCTTGTGAGTTAGTTTTCTCCTATATTTGTATCTGATCTTTAAAATCTTCAGAATCTCTGCCTCATATTTACAGCCAATCAAATGAAGTGAGGCAGGTTATTACCAGATAGAAGGACATTCTTGGATATGGAACAGTCTTCTTGGAGTGGTTTGCCTGGCATTACTGTATTCTTGAGATCTTTTCAGTTCCAGGTGAAATCTTTCAGTTCAAAGGCCCTTTACACATTACATATAGCCTCAGACTCTCAATATTTTTTTGAGTATTGCTGTACGTTTATGCTTTTGATTTTAAGATCCTATGTTTGCAGTTATATTGTTGTTATACAGTCACATTTACTGTAGATTGTATAATTTTGCATTCAAATAGCATTATGATGCTTTCCAGATAGTTTTATATTACGGAGCAGCACATACATGTCATAAATAAATCTTCTCTGCCTGGTGCCATCTAAATGTATTGGATTACAACTCCTTGAGAATTATTGGAATTCTGGCCTAACATATCTAGACAATACTGGCAAAGGGGGTTAGAAGCTGATCAATTTTGCTTGGTAGCAGCTTGTCCAAGATTTCAGGAAGGTGTCTTTTCCAAACAATCAGGAGATACCATATTATGAATTGTGGTTTCTTAAATGTAAAAATTGGGTTTCAGCACTGAACTGTGGTCCTTCTCAATTTTTATCTTTTTACCTCGTTACGTTTTATACAGTATGTAGTAATAAGAAAGATAAGTAATTAGTACTGTGTTTTAAAAGATAATATCAAACATTAAGTTTAATTCTGAAGTTCAACAACAAATGTGTGACTTCTGAAATGCTGGAGAGGCACAGGAGTGTCCGTCTTTATTAAGCATGAACAGTACTGCTGTATTCACTTTATTTCACTTTGAACATTGCATGACCTCTAGAAGTATTCTGCAGTAGGTGAACAATGGATGAAATTTTCCTGAAATACAATAGCTTAAAAAATAATACATCCTGGGATCTGAGATCAATGCAGGAATTCTGGTTGGCACCCATAATGGAAAACAAATGCTTACAGTATTTATAATTTATGGTATTTAAACTTTAATATTCAAGGCAATTTTAGCTATATGCCATTGTAAATGTCAGAATTTGACCATTTTGTTCTGTTTTGTTTTGCTGTTTACTGGATAACTCCTCCCACATACATTTTTTGCCATATGTACTTTGGAAGAACCTCTGATTCTTAACACTTACAGAGTTGAGAGAGGACACAGAGACTTTGGTTCAAGCCATACTGTCTCTCAAACAGGGAGGAAAATGGTGATTCCTGCCTGCTCCTGAAGTCACACCACCCTCTGTCTTTGATACCTGTGCTACCAGCAGGACATATCCTGGAGTTTGCCTGGACAGCCACAACCAAAGCCACCCACATCTCTGAACCCACCTCCAACTAAACCCAACACTGCTTCCTCACCTCTGGTAACTCGGACCACCCACTCTGCTCACAAGAGATTCTTCTGCCCACTTTCTTAGCCTCCCCCACAACTGTCTCGACCCAACATTGACATCTTCCTTGGTGCTTCCCAGGCTCCTGCAGCATGGCCCGCTCACTTTGTGTGTTTGGCATCCCTTTGCTCACAGCAACAGCAGCAGCTTTCCCCAGACTGTTTTGTTTTATACTAAAAATATCGTGGGGTAGGGTGGGGTGGGGGAGGAAATTAGTTTATGTACAGCATATCTGCAGAGGAAGAATTGTTGAAGGTCGTTAGAAAGTAAGCTCATATTATTATGCTCTGAATTGTATTTGTTAGGACTGAAACTGACATTGAGTATCTTTCCGTTTAGATCTAACCCATCATGCCCTGGAAACACTTACTTTATCCCTTCTCTCCATGATGTTGCCTTCATCACGTTCTCAGCCCATGAGTAAGATAGGCTTAAGTCTTCCTTAGCTCTACCCAGTGTTATAGTTGTATTTTCCCTCTTATTCTGACACACACACACCCCAGGGCAGCCTTATGGCATGTAAAATCTGTTAAGCTTTTCCACCTTGGAGAGAAGTCAGATAACTGGCAGTATCTTGTAACAGAGGCAATGGAAGTAGAATAAGGATTGGTATTTAGGATAGCACATGTCATGCCAGAATGTAGTGTGAAAAAACCTAGTGACTGGTCATTAAATGATCTTCCTATTCTTCTGCAGGAATTTGGGAGTTGAATTCCAGACTGTCAGCAGAACAAACAATTAGGAGAGGCATTAGGAAAGGCATCTGCATACCACAAAGGACAAGATGTCAACTTACAATTACTTGCAGAAGTTCTTCTATATTTCTATTTATAAAATTCTGCTGTTATAAAAAAAGCTTCCTCTCCCTGATGCTTCCCAGTCACTGGCATAATAAAAAATTTAAGTGTAAGATTAAGCTCATTCCAAATTCCACATGGGCTTCAAAAAGTCCTTACATTGGAAACTTAATAACTGCAGAACATCAGCTGTAAGACTTTGCTGATCCTCAAATGCTATTATGGATTTAGAAATGACAGTCTCTCCAGTCTCAGTTTGCATTGGTATTTTGGTTTAAGGTGGGGAGATGGTCCAATGCAGATGGAAGAAGGGCAGTTACTCTAAACCTTTCATAATGAAATTTTGCCTAACACATAATTTATGAGTAGAAAGCAAAATTTCCCTGTGATAAGTAACCTTGTGAGAAGAATTATAATCACTAATCATCAGTATTGATGTTGGGCACTATCACTGAAGCCATGTAGGGCTGTTCAATCATGCGGTAACTAGGGCTCAGTATATAGGGATATTTGATCACGTGGAGTCTCTCTGCAATTTGAACTTGTAGAGATAAAACAAGGCAAGACTATGAGAACTAGGTCTTACATAAAGACTAAACATCAATGTAAAGTAATCCCTATGTCATATATGAGACCCTTAGGGAATATCTAAAGAACTGGCATTCCTAACTGTTGGGGGTGACACCTACTTCTCAAGTTGTCTGGGTTTCATTTCTAGCATTGGAGGGGGTACTGTCCTCTATCATATCCAGGTAAACCTGCTGAGGCCTGTTTGAACTGACAGAAATCCCTTAAACCTGAACCCATACATGAGGTAATCCACATTGCTATCAGAGAAAGGACATCCTCAAGATTCTGACAAAGCATTCTCTGAGGACACCAGACAGCTAGTTCTAATCCAAGTTTGTACTTGTCCTCATGCACAGTTTAAATTGTCCTGCCAGTAATGTTGGTGTCAAGTCAGTAACTAGAATCCTCTACCTATGATAAGAATTGTGTGACTAGCCCAACCTGCACACATTTTGGAACTAGGAGTAATTCTTAATTAGTTGGATAACAAACTCAGTTACTCACTTTAAACTAAGATTTTCCATTACAAAATGTTGAAAGACAAGTAGGAAATGTCCTTATTTCTGTTCATTTTGCTGACAAAACCAGTGAGACATTTATGTGAAGCACATGTTTTCCATATATGTAGATCCAAAACGGAAAATACAGTGCAACTTCACTGGACATGGCAACGTGCTTGTCAACTTCTGCATAGTAATGTGTGGTCAGTCTCATGGACTTGTGACCATGTGCGGGAATGTAGTCTAAAGCACAGCTGCACCTTTAGCAAGTTTCCCTGAAGAAATGTTATTGAAAGTTAAACAAAACTTTGAGGCAAGATGTAAGAAAAAAGGTGAATGTCAAATATTTGTGTCTGAAACCAGGATTATTTATTACCTTTTCATCCACATCTAAGTTGGGGTATATGGTTCTCTCCACCCCATTTTATCATTGTAACAAATAATAACAAAAAATGGTTGACAAACAGTGATCGTTGTAGGATCATTCAGTAAGTACTAAGTGACTCACTAAGAATTAGAACCTGGATCTCACCAAACCTAGTCCAGCACACTGGCTTTAGTTAGACTTCCCACAGGGCAGCATATGTCACACCCAAATCGATCTTGAGAAATTTTCAAATACAAAAAAAGAAATATATTTTCATGGGAGTTTTTAAGTTAAAAAACAAGAATGCATCATGATAACAACATCTAGGCTAAGTAGTCAAACTAAGCTTTATGTTTACATTAATCTTGAGAAAATTTGCTGCAAATCTAAGCACGCCTATAATTTTACACCACAGTTTTATATCCAGCACTCATATTTAATATTTTTACTAAAGCAGTGAGTTTCATAGCTTATGCCTTTCTTTTTTGGTAGGTCCTGTGAATGCAACATGTTCTCTATGATTTTAAGGGGACAAGACAATTTCCTGTGTCCTAACAGCTGTATCAAAGCTGAAGATACCATGACTATAGCTTCTCTTACAGCTTTCTCCAGCTGTTCTGTTTTCCACCTCCCTCCCCAACATGGCATAGTGATCAGTTTTCTTAGTTTGACCCATAGGATGCAAGTGAGGAAGAATAGAAATGGCTAAGAACTTGGTGGGAGAGGCATTTAACAGATGTTTTTCAAGCAACATAGTAGATCTTCACAGTGCAATCTGGTAACTCTCCGAACAGTGTCCTGTAAGAAAATACATTTAAAATAGAACAGTAGTATACATGTACAAGCACTAAAAATAACAGATATTTTCTCTTCATTCTTAAATTATTGTTTTGTATTTGTATTTTGCTTTGCTTTGCTTAAATATTCTCCTTCATTTCATTCTTTCAGGACTATCTGACTGACTTGATCACCAATGACAGCATTAGCTTTTTCCGAATTTCAAAGAAGATGTATCCTCATCGGCCAGTTTTGATGGTTCTTAGTCATGCAGCTCCACATGGTCCTGAAGATTCAGCCCCTCACTATTCTCATCTCTTCCCCAATGCTTCCCAACACATGTAAGTAAACAAAAACAATATACATTAATTTTATGCATTTTCAGAATAAAGCAATACATTTTTTTATTATAAATTATATTTATTATAAACTAAATACATTTCTGGGAAATAAGTAGTGCATTATTTGTACCTTGTCAATGCTTTATCATAACTGCAAAAACGGAATAGCTCGGTATATTTTCCAACTTTCAAAACTGCAACAAAAATTAAATGTCATTTGATTATTTGCTGTTTGAATATAATTTGTAGTTATTCAAATTCCCCCTTTTGGGGTGGCAAAAATATTGTCAAGGACTGGAAAGTATTTGGGTTAAATAGATACATAGGTTTACACTAGATGATAGGATAGGGCTGAGATTTAGATTGTAATCTTAAGCATGCTTATCTAGAAGTAAGGTCTATTGACCACAGACAGGCTTGGTTTGCACAACATGCTAACTTACAAAACATCAAATCAAAGGTACCCAAACCAAGCTTAAAATGTGCAAATCCGTCTTAAGCTTGTTGGGTGAACATAGCCACAGAGTTTTGCCCCTACTAATTGCATATATTGTTTTTATTTTTTAGGTGAGGTGTTGGGGTATATGCAGTATGTGTGTGTGTTGTTTGGAAGATATAATGTTTTAATAAATAGCTGCAGATTCAAAATTCCAATAAAGAATTCACTGAAAAATTGGATGGGAGGAAGGGAGGAAATGTGTGAGTGCATATTAAGAAGATTTCTTAAAGCATATTGAAAGGTAACTATTTTGCTAAAAGTAACCAGAGTCTGCTTTGGAATATGTAAAATCATAACTTTAATATAAAAATCAAACCCCATTTCAATTTCTGCATGAAGTTTCATATAAATTAAACAAATAGTTTCTTGACTTCTATAAAGATCTTTATCCACCATAGTTGGATAGTTTTTATAAGATACATAGACCTGCAGATGTAAACTTTTTAGTATGTCTGTTTCTCCAAGGTCAAATATAAAGCATTTGTAGAGGATTTGTAGAGCAAAGGATTTCTCTCTAAGCTGACCACCACCCCGGATTTCTGAATGGATTTGAAGTGGTTATTTTTGTTCAAATTCCAAAGTAGTTATACTTTGTGTATTTGGAAATAACATGGACAAATCTCTTAAGCATAAGAGGGTTGCATTTGTAGTAATCAAAGAAGATTGTAGACTTTGGATGGATTAAGCAGCAGGAGGCTTCAGATGAGCCAGGAAATCACAAAGGATATAGGAAAAGGAATTTACCAAGTGTTTTAGATTCATTCAGGGCATTACATAGCAACAGTTTCCATAACCATCAGCATTTTCAAAGCTGCCCTGTCATTATCCTGCCACAATAACATTCTGAAATCAGAGGGAACATTAGCCATGTAAGAGAATAATAAGCAACCTTTTCTCCCTGAAAGAAGAAACCTCCCTTCCTTTTCTCTGAACACTCTGAAAACTCATATCAAAGCATTCCATTTGCTAAAACACCATTAAACAAATTTCTAAGCACATTCAGGATGCTGGAAAACTGGAGACTAATTTTTACCTATTCTAAACGTTTTGCCTATCGCCTCTATTCAAACACACAAATGCATGGGATATTTGCATGTAATCCTGATCTATCAGTAAAGCTCAGTTTCTCAAGATATACAAAAATAACACCTGGAATCATAGTCCTTACAAGTCTTGGCTGCTTCTTTCCAAAAAGCTGGACCTAGAAAAAGTGGAAGGCCAGCCATTCATATCTCTGTGTCCCTTTTAGGCATGCCTGCACAAAGTCCTAGGGAGCTCATCAGGACTGCTTAAAACATTTCTAGTTTAAACCTGAAGTCCTTGATGCTTAGCCAGGCATCCAAGCTTCTTTCCAGCTTGCACTTTCAGATGCACCTGTTTTCTTCTTTCTTGCCTCTATCATTGGGTAGGATGCAAATTTTGCTGGGCACTCAGGGAAAACTATTACATGGTACTTGTGCAAGCTGGAGGTAATGGAAATTATACAGTTTAAAGGATTAGAACATGGTTTACAAAAGCTGATTCAGGTCTGGCTACTTTTGAAAAATAATAATAAGCATTTAATATAGCATGTTTTCCTGATAACTGCCTATGTAGTCAGATTGAAATTCTGTTAAATATTCAGCTACTAAATATTGTAATGGGGCCTTTTTGGCAAACCACTTTAGTTTCGTCAGGTGAAATTGTCATTCTTATGCTTTCCAGTAAGGACAGTGCTTTCCAAAGTGCCGCCGTTGGCGACACACCAACGGCAGCAGCGGCGGGGTGCACGCGCATGCACGGCAGTGGCATGGGGGGCGCGCGCATGCACCGCGGGGGGGCGCGCGGCGGCGGTGTGAACGGCGGCAGCGGCGGCCTCACTAAAACATGGAAGCGCTGATGGCGCACCGTCAGTGCCACCGCCGCTATGCACACTGCCATCCCCGTGCCGCCCCCGTGCGCGCCCCCACGCCGCCGCTTCGCAACACACTAAGCTGTGTGTTGCAACACACTAAAGTGTCACGACACACAGTTTGGAAAGCTATGAGTTAGGACATTAACCTCCTTGTACTTTGCTGCTGCTGCTGCTGCTGCTAAAATGTATTCTCATATACTATGAATGATAACTTGAGCATTTTTCACATTCCTGGCTTTTATATAGATCATAAAGATGTATAATGTTTATAAATGTTTCCCAATTTGTGGTGAAGGACCAAAAAACACTTTAGTACGTTATTCCCAACAAGAAGGGCTACCCTCTTCTCTGTAGCTGAAGCATCCAACCTGGAAATTCAGTATATAACAGGCTATAATGACAAATCTATTTTCCCTATTGAGCTTTTAGGGAATTAACAACACTTGCATTAATCTGAATGTGGCACTACACCAGTTGGACACATCAGCTTGGATTCTAATTTTCCTTCCACAAGGAGAGCAGAATTTCATTCAAAAAACAGGCTTTCTGGTTGTCCCCTTCCCTCTGTGGCGGAGTTGGGCACTCTGCAGCTGCATGTGGGCTTGGGTGTTGGGCTCATTTCAAAACCTTTCTGCAGGAAATCAGTTCATACCATTGGTTAAAAAGAAAACAAAACACACCTGTCCATTCTCCACAACTGTAGAGAGCCATTGAGATGACCTTGGAGAAGCCCAAGACAACAACAGGTTCTGAAGCATGTATTGAGCCCAGGGAGGTGGGAAAGTGTTAGAAAAAGACTCAGGCTAGCTTCCCCGACTTCCTGGAGTATTTATTTATTATTTAGCATATGGCACACATTGCCAAGGAGTCTACAATGTTACACAGTAGATGTTCTGGCACCAGATAGTTGCTAGTCTTTCTTGCACTGATGCACCACAAGAGGGCAAGCTAGCTTTGCTTCAGCTGGCCAGCAGCATTCCTTTTTAAGGAAGTTGGCTCATCCGGGCTTTTTTCTCCACCAATCCTCCATCAGCACCGGTTCCTGCTCCTCACACAGATCGCCGCCAGTGTTTCCCCCCAATGGGGGTACCTATTTGTCTACTCGCAGATGACATGCTTTCGAACTGCTAGGTGGGCAGAAGCTAGGGATGAAATGACAGGAACTCATTTCCGTGACACGGAGCTGGGCTCAAACCGTTGGAGTGTTGACCATTTCTGGCCGGCAAACTCCAGCGTCATTAAGCCACTGCACCACCGCGTCCCCTTCCTGGATATAAGAGAGAGGGAATGGACAACACAGGCAGACTTGCAAGAGTCTGTTACTATAGTCTATTTCAGTAAAGTAGAGTTCTAGACTTCCCTCCTGTCGGGTCAGTTTCTTGATCTGGTCTGCCTCATAGGGCTGACAACAGCTGTTGCTTGTGAGAGAGAACTAAGAGAGAAGGGAACTAATGTCAGCAACATTGCATTGCTATGATTCAAACCCCACTCCTTTTCTCTGTGAATTACAACACTACACGCACACCCTAAAGGAGCAGAGCTTGTGTGGCAGCATTGCTTTCATTATTCTGACTAAAACTGTGAATTCCTATGGACACCACTGAAGGGAATATGAAGAAGGGGGGGGGGGGGGGGAAGGATGTTAAAAGAAAAAAAAGGATGGCTGTTGTGAGTCTTCCGGGCTGTGTGGCCGTGTTCTGGAAGTTGTGGTTCCTAACGTTTCGCCAGCATCTGTGGCCAGCATCTTCAGAGGGCAGGAGCACAGATAGAAGCAAAATCTCTGTGCCCAGGTAGAGTGGCAATGTTCTATTTATAGAGCTAAAAAATTTTAGCTCTATAAATAGAACATTGCCACTCTACCTGGGCACAGAGATTTTGCTTCTATCTGTGCTCCTGCCCTCTGAAGATGCTGGCCACAGATGCTGGCGAAACGTTAGGAACCACAACTTCCAGAACACGGCCACACAGCCCGGAAGACTCACAACAGCCATTGAACTCCGGCCGTGAAAGCCTTCGACAATACAAAAAAAAGGATGTTTTCCCTGCATGCCCCCACAAATTACCTCTGAGGGTAATACAAAATTCAATAAAAAAAATTGTTGCCCACCTCTGCTCTATACCCCAAGGGTATGCAGATGAAATGGGGAGCTTCTTTAGGAATGAGAATCTATGAGGATTCAAATCTGGACTTTAAAAATTACAACTGAGGTTCCCAGGATGCTGAATTCAGTCTCCATACTGCATTGAATATTGACGTGGTGCTTGTGCAAACCTTTTCCAAGTTATAGTGTCTTCTCCACAGTATTGGCAGATTAGGGTGGGTGGCATACTATGTTTATTTTACTGGCTGTTCATTATTTCTGTCTCTCTAGCACACCCAGTTATAATTATGCTCCAAACCCAGACAAACACTGGATAATGAGATATACAGGTCCCATGAAGCCTATTCACATGGAATTCACCAATATGCTACAGCAGAAGCGACTTCAGACACTCATGTCTGTGGATGATTCCATGGAGGCGGTAAGATTTATGATCTCATTCCTCAAGTCTTAGATGTAGGTCCTATGTTCCTGGACCATTCAAGAAGCAAGTGAAGCTTTGCCAAACTAAACAAAGATTCTCACAACTGCAGAGATTCAAGCTTCACCTTTGGTTTATAAGGTTGCATTGCTCCAGGAAGAACAGAGGCACTAAATTATAAAATCTTTCCAATAGCAAATATGTCCTAATGTCCATTATAATTGTAGCCAAAGATACAGGTGAAAATGGAATAGGAAATGTAGTCTGCCTTTAGTCTGCATTAGTGCTCTGAAATATAATGGCTGTTGATCAGTATTTCAGCCCTTCTAGATGAAATGGCATGAAATAAAAGTTGTTTTGATAATGGCATATGTTAAGTAGAGGTTATTCAGCAAACAATACTCTTCGTGGGAGGGGGCAGTTCCAGTGGTTCTTAATGAAGCCCTGAGTGATAGAAGCAGCTGTTGGAAAAGTGTGGGAACAAAGCTTCTGAAACAATATTCTCCAATCTGACATCCATCAGTTGTACAAGACTACAACTTCCGTCATCCTTAACCAATGGGTGTTGACTGGAATAATGGGAACTTCAGTATTCCTACAAGGAACCAAGTTGGGAAAATCGTTTTGAAAGTGACTGAATTTGAGTGCCACAATGAAAATATGGTGCTTAATCAGCCAGTGTTTATATTAGGAACAGGAAAAGTAGGGAAGTATATTTTAACCAAAATACACCCTATTTCTTTTAAAACCAGGTGTTAGAAGGGCCACTGTAGAAATTGACTTTGTAGCTGGATTTATATCCCAACTTTCCTTGGTAGCTTAATATTCATGTGGGATTTCCCTCATGTTAACATCACAGTAACATCTCTGTGGACTGAGAGAAAATTACTGAGTTTCCATAGATGAGGCTGAATATGAATTAGGATCTCCTTGGTCCTAGTCCAACACTCAGTCTGACTACTGGCATTTAAATGTTAAGAATACTGTATTAGGACTGTTCACCACTCTCTTTCCAATCTGTAATTCAAGGACTGAACACTGATAGAACTGGAAAGATCCCTAAATAAATAAAGCTGGAAGCCAGGCTGCTTCACACAACTAAGTTCATAGCCACATGGAGACAAGTGAAGAGATGTAGTCAGGGGAGGCTCTTCAACAAGAAAAAGGGGTGCCATCTCTTCTAGTTTCCTGAAACAGTTCCAAAAGGAGCCATTGCAAAAGAAAGGGTGAAATTTCTTGACTTCCTTGCTCTAGAAATGAGGGAAACCCGTCTTGCACCTCAAAGCCTTTAAATATTTTTTCCCAAACAAAGTGCTAACAATATGTAGGAGTTATTTCTGAAGCTCTGTGTAGGGAAAGCACAAACTTCTCAAGCAGTATATGAATGTGAATATAAATGGATGGATCCAAGCAATTCTTTACCAGGGAAGATGGCAGGTCAAGTCATGCACGAAACTTATGAAATATTTTGGACAATCTTATTTTTACTTTTTTTGTGTGATGGCTCAGTAATGGAGCACATCGTTTGCATGCTGAAGTCTCTGGTTCAATCCCTGATATGGATATGTCCAGTGGAAGGAGCTAGAGTTTGCTTGTTTATTTATGCTATGTTCTTCCACAATGATTTATAAGAGAATTGAGAAACAAAATGCAAATTACTAATGATCATATTAAAACATATATTGCCTTATCTAAATAATATCACTGATGAAGCAAAGTGTAGGTCACATGGGAGAAATCCCAAAGATTTGGATCCATTACAGAGAATACTGTTTTTAATGTGTGACAGCCCTACTTACCCTAATGGCAAGAATATGGAAAGCTGCTGCCAGTTTAGTTAGAGGATGTTTCATTTGTTCAGCTATATTTTTGCACACAGTGGCAGTTAACTTGAATATAAGGCTAAGAAAGAGAAAGAAAATAAAGGAAACTCAGAGAGCTAGCTTGGTGTCTGTGCTTTGGTAACATTCATCTTAGTTGGTGCCTTCTGTGAAAATTGATGGGCTTGTTCTCAAGCTTATAAAGCTGCCAGACAAACATGGAGGAAAAACAATTTATTGCTGCTTATCTGACCTTCTTGCAATTTGTTTAAGATTAAGTATAACACAGGCATCATATGACAATAAGATTAAGATTACATTGAGGCTCCATTAATGGTTATTATGATTACCATTATCACTGATTTGTGGTTTGTTCTGGGATGATATAATCTTTGTCAATGCTACTGTATGCATTTGAGATATTAGCTTGCAATGTTGCAATTTATCAGAGTGGCTATTATGCCTTTAAAAAAATCCCTAGTAAATTTGCTGACATTAAATACATAATTATACAGTAAATAGGGGCAATACATTTTAAAATCCAACCAGTCAGTCAGACTTAACCTTCTGCTTTATCACAGGTGGACTCCAAAAATAGTTACGCTTTGACCTGCTTTTCTGTATCAAATATGAAGGTATCTGGGTCATCATAAGATGTTGTGGTTACCATTCCTTGTTAGATAAAGAAACAGAGTCTTATAGGAACCAGAAATACAGTTTGAAGGAAAATGTTTCACCAGAGATAAGTTAACCAAAGCAGAATTAAGAACATGTAATTCCATAAAATGTAGTTATTGATGTACTGAATCATCAGTTATGATTATGTGTGTTGTTGTCCATCTGAGTTGAAGATAGCTAACCTTTTAAATAACTAAAACATTATGACCTGAGAAAGCCAGTAGTCCATGTTGCACTTTAGCCTCTATTACAGGAGTTGAAGACTAAAAACTCAGAAAGATATAAGTTGGGGGGGGGGGGGAACCTGCCATATACTGTAAGGATAATTTTCATGCAGATTATGGGAATCATAAAGTTTTGCTCCTATTTTAATTATCTTTGGGTAAAACTAGACATAGTAGAAAACAGGTTTCATAGTCAGTACCATGAACCCAATTCCCTTCCATTTTTTTACTTCAAGTAACAGGACACAGACCGGTTAAACTTGCCCCCTTAACTATTTTTTTTAAGGATCCAAGAACATACTTTGGTCCAAACTGAAGAGTAGTCCTTGGCTCGGGCTTGTGGATTTCATGAAGAAATGGCTTATGTTGGCCCCTATAATTAGAATTTTATGCTGTTTCAGGTTTTGTGCATTTTCCTGTCAATTTGTTGCACTTGCTTACAGTATTAAAAACAAATGTCCATTTTTTGGGGGAAAAGTATAAATTGTTGCATGGTTTGTTAAGGGACAGAATGTCCTGCAACATGATGTATTAGCCTTCCCTGATCTGGCTTCTTCCAGAGGTGCTAGACCATAGCTTTCCAAACTGTGTGTCGCGACACAACCTGGAAGTGGACGTGCACAGCGGCAGCGCAGGGGTGCGCACGGCAGAGGCGCGCCATCAGCCCTTCCGGGTTTTAGCGGAAAACACGAGGCCGCTGCCACCACAGCCACGCACCCCCGTGCCGCCGCCGCTGCCGCCGTTGGTGTGTCGCCAATGGTGGCAGTTTGGAAAGCACTGTGCTAGACAATAACGTGTATAAATCCCACCAGCACAGCCGTTGGTAGTCCAACACTTCCAGAGGTCCAACGGTTCTAGAGGAAGGCTGCTCAGAGCTTAGTCTTGTAAGAGTAAAAATACCCTTTGCTCTTAGTTATTGCCACTGCCTTCTTTCTTTGTTTATAGTTACATTTGGTTGAAAGCTTAATTGTACAAATAAGAACAGTATTTATTGCCTTGATTGTCTAACTTTTTTTTTCTTTAAAGAGAACCTGCTAGAGGAAAAATAAGTAAAGAATTTTTAAGAATAGAATACATATAATACCAATGGAATAATTGTCCATATTCAATATTATTACATATTACATAATAACAATCAGGTTGTTGTTGTTTTCAGTCCAAGACATTATGTCTCTATGAATGTATTCATTTTATTTTTCAGATTTATAATACATTAGTTGAAACAGGTGAACTGGATAATACCTATGTAATATACACAGCAGACCATGGCTATCATATTGGGCAATTTGGATTGGTGAAAGGAAAATCCATGCCATATGAATTTGACATCAGAGTCCCTTTCTATATACGTGGTCCAAATGTGGAGGCTGGATCCTTGTAAGTTAATGGACTTGGTGGCACCGGGGGAGTGAACTGAATCTTCTGTTTAATTCTGCATTGACCTTCGGAAAGAGCTTTGATATCACCCTTTTTTATACGGGCATTTCCCTGTACACTGTTCATGAGTAAAGCTGACGTGGGGATGGAATATGGATGGGCATCTGCAAAGATTTCTGTTTTGGGCTGAATGTATTTAGGGCTCCAGCAGTCAGGAAACTCGGTAAAGAAGCCAGGAATCTTGGTAAAGATCTTCCTATTGAATACCCAAAGACCTATAAGGCAGTCAGGCACCTAAATGTTATAAGGAAGAGTTTGTAGGCATGCCAACATTACTTCCTACTTTACTTCTTCTTGGATGCAGGATATGCCTGCATAAAACTAACATTTTGCTGGCATTCAAGCAATACTCAAAACACCTCTCTTTAATAAGGTGAAAGGTAATATATTTCCTTATTAAGTCCTCCTACCCTAGATTACCTCTTGGTTATGTATCCCCTCTGAATTTTATCCAGCCCTGACCATTACTTCTGCTCTGTCTTCTATACAATCTTGAAGCTACCATTCCTCTTCCCCTGGGCTACCTTTTCATCAGAGACTATTTTTCAAGAGTGGTAACCAGGGAAAGGATCTTTTGAGTTGCAGCACTGTATTGAATATTCTGTGGCTTGAATCATGTCAACTGGATTTCTATTTTCTTAGTGGAAACGTTTCACTCCTTATCCAAGGAGCTTCTTCAGTCTGAGTAAAGTTAGTAAGGGAATCCTTAAATATGTTTCTAGGCTGGCTGTGTGACCTTGCACCTGGGGCTAGGTCATGGTTATTTTTGAGATGTTTGTTTCTAAGTCCCTTTATCATCTAAAGGAGGATCATTAAGATTACCCTGCTGCTGTTGAGCTTGTGAAATGGTCTTAATCTTCCTAGGCACAGAAGACAAAGCAGGAAGGAAGATAGGGGAAAGGTTATGCCTGAGGCCCCCACCTCTATTCAAGGAAGGATTTTCCAAGTTGGCATGAATGGATTCCTTGACCCCTCTCTCAAACCACCTATCTTCTCTGTCTAAAATGTGAACATTAATGTCCTCAAATGAGTGTCCTTTTTCCTTTAGATGAAGATAAACTGCTGACTCTGGTCCTGTGGTGTTACTTCTCCTGTGTTCCAACACAAGAGAAGTAACACCACAGGACCAGAGTCAGCAGTTTATCTTCATCTAAAGGAAAAAGGACACTCATTTGAGGACATTAATGTTCACATTTTAGACAGAGAAGATAGGTGGTTTGAGAGAGGGGTCAAGTAATCCATTCATGCCAACTTGGAAAATCCTTATAGAGGTGAATATAGAATAGAATATATATACCTTATAGAATAGAGGTGGGGGCCTCAGGCATAACCTTTCCCCTATCTTCCTTCCTGCTTTGTCTTCTGTGCCTAGGAAGATTAAGACCATTTCACAAGCTCAACAGCAGCAGGGTAATCTTAATGATCCTCCTTTAGATGATAAAGGGACTTAGAAACAAACATCTCAAAAATAACCATGACCTAGCCCCAGGTGCAAGGTCACACAGCCAGCCTAGAAACATATTTAAGGATTCCCTTACTAACTTTACTCAGACTGAAGAAGCTCCTTGGATAAGGAGTGAAACGTTTCCACTAAGAAAATAGAAATCCAGTTGACATGATTCAAGCCACAGACTGTTCCACCTGGATGACTGAGAACCTTCATAGATGTATTGAATATTCCTCTCCAGTCGACTTCCCTGGTGCCAGTTTCCCTAAATTCTGTTATAGGTCTACTCTTAATAAGACTGAAGCATGTGGGAGGAATAACAGAGTTGTTGATGGTATATATTTTTCCTGTCCCAGATTTTCAAACCTTTACACTGGAGCATGCTGTCCTTTATTAAAGGAGAATGTTAGAATGCTCCAAAGCACAGCAGCCTTTCAGACCAGTTTTCTTCTCCATCCACACAGGGATAAATGACTCAGTTTTTAGTTCACTTTGCATGTATTCAGTGTCAGTTCTGTTCGTCCAATTTCATTTTTTTCCAAGTACACATTTCAATGATAGGCATTTCTCGTATTTCCCCTTAAAATGTGTAGTTTTACACTCATTTTTCATCACCATAAGCCAAGATGTGCAGTGAGGGTTAGGGTTAGGGTTGAAGTGAAGCCTGTTTTGACGGGGGTTGTGCTCCCCCAGAAAAAGCAGGTCCATAGTTTCGAAGTGCACCTTGACCCCAGTTTCCACTGGATTTGCAGGTGATGGCTATGGCAGGGAGTGTTTTGCAAAACTACTTTGCAGCAGCTATCCACATCTTGGTTACAATCCATCTTGATTACTGGAAATTACAACTGGTGCAAAATGTGTTGCTAACCAACGTAAAGTAGAGGGATCACGTGATGCCCAAACTGGAAGATAAGCTTGCTGACCAAGCCCAATTTAACCTTTCAAACCTTAAGCTTCTGATTGTCACTTGAGCCACTTCCACTATTAACTGGGCTTGGTTACTTAGATCAGCAGGAGAGGCCCTTTTGAAGATGCCTCTGCTTCCTGAAGTTCAGCTGCCTGGCAGGAGGGAGAGGGCCTTCTGCATGGAATACTCTCCCTAAGGAGGAGCATTTGGCCCCCACTCTCCTAGCTGGCAAAATGGCAAAAACACATTTCCTTTAATTGTTTAGGGATGCTTTTTCTATTGATTTGGTTGTCATGTTTTATATTTTGTATTTTGGTTTAACTGTTATAAGCCACCCTGAGTACTTGTATTATTAAAAAATAATACATACCCAAATGTTACCCTAAGCCCATGAAAAAAGGTATCAAACATTTCAAATCAAACCACATTGAATGCGAAACACCCCATTTTGAATGCGAAACACCCCACTTTGGATGATAAAAGGCTGTTTTGAGTGCATCATGGGCTGTCTCAAACATCTTGCAAGAGTCTTGTGTCTCCTTTGAAACATTTCCAAGATGCTTGAAACTGTCCATTCAGCCCTCGAATCAACAGATTCATGCTTGAAATGAGGTGCTTTAAATTTGAAATGAAGTTTTGAAATTCCAGTTCAAAACATTTTGTTGCTTGAGGCAGGAAACTTACCAGCTTTTCTCTCTATCTCTGAGAGTAAAAATGTAATAATAATAAACTAACATGACCTGAAGCAGATGCTGCTAGGAGCACGTTCTTTGGCTTCACAGAATTTAGAGAACTTTGCAACCCATAGGATAATTGTGTTCTGAAAACTTATTTTGTGAAGCACATATTAAATTAGTTTGATTACAGAGGTAGGTTGAACAAAATTTTCCAAAATACTTTCTTTATACATCCAAATAAAAGCCTTGCTTTTGAAAAACTGAAGAAATACTCATACTTCTGTGATGAAGTGAGAGACTGTTAAATTCTTAATAGTCCAGACCAACTCTTATCATCCTCGGGGTGACTGATTGTGAAAGAGAGATTTCTAAATAAAAATTTTGTAAAAAGTTAACTGTTCTAGTAGACAGTAATCATCAGAAAGTGATTATGTAAAATAACAGAATTATGCAATATTTCCTTTATGTTCTGATTACAAGTGAGGTAGAGAGAGAGGCAGAGAGGGGGAGAGAATTTCACATAAGTAATAGAATGATTCTGCAAACTATTCTAATGCTTAATATTTGCAGTGAAGCAATTATTTCGGCACTAAAACTCTGTGTGTGTGTGTGTGTGTGTGTGTGAATATAGCAAAATATAGCAAAACAGCAACAGTTCTTTCTATAAAATCTCTACATTGGCTGTTCACAGAATTTTCAATTTAAATGAATTTCAGCAGGCAAAAAACAGAACAACCAAAAAAATAGCATGCCTATAACAGCAGAATATACTAAAAACCCCAATAGGGATTACCTAAAGCATAATAGGATGATATTAACTTTCCCCAACTCTGATCCAATGGCTCTTCTTGATGGATATCATGGGAGTTAAGTCCAACATATCAGGTGGGGGAATGTTGATACAGTATGTGCATTTCATCAGAAGTGATCCACAGTGACAAATCCTGCTGGTTCTTTTCTCTGACCTTTTTTGGAGGTGAATGGGAACTAGGTGTTAGTTACCTGTAAACTTCCAAGAAATATCTAATTTTGGAAGGTTGCAAGAAACTCTAGTTTTCTGTTACATGCAATTGGGGTGAGCTGTACTATATTTGCAAACTATCCTAGTAAAAGAATTAACTAAAGGTATTGTATTATATACAGTATTTCCAGAGTAGGAATCTCCCAATTATACCCGACTTTCCAGATCTTGTGCTCAGTTCCAGTTTCGTATGCTGCTGCTTCAGACACATCTATTCATCCTTTGCACTATATACCTAGAATTCTTTGTCAGTCAGTAGCCTTCCAGAGCATTTTCTCAATTTTTCCCTGTTTCATCTTTGGTGGAATAGGGAATCTTTAAACCATATCCTGCATTCATTAGCAGCCTTCCTTGATTAAAATTTGAAGAAGCAGTTAAAAGAAAGTTAGAAGCCTAGAGGAAAGTAGTTCAATTAAAATGATATTATTCCAATCTTTTGGCATTTCATGTTATTGTTGTTATTGTTTGTTCAAAAGCATTTCTATTTTGCTATTCGGTTTGAAGAATGCCAAAATGGTTTATAAATCCTACAGACACCAGAATATAATGAATGCATATGTTACTCCCAGCTCATTCTGTCATGTTGTTCTGAAATCTAATTGCCATCCTCGAGGATCACTGATAAACTCCTCTTAGCCGACATCTGATGCTATGTATATTATGTATAGTAAGGAGCCTTGGCCAGGGGCTGAAACAGGATCAGCCACACTGATGAGCAGCAGTTGTTCAATGGGAAGAGAGAGAGAGAGAGCACAAGCATTTGGCTGGAAGAGTTTGATGAGCTTGACCTGGTCTGTTAAGGCAAAAGCTTCTGACTGAGCATTTTGTGAGATCTGCCTTCTTCAGTCCAGTGTCTCCAGATGTTTTGGACCACAATTCTCTGAATGGTCAAACCTGATGAGAGTTGTACACCAAAATGTCTAAACAGCACCAGCTTAGGGAAGGCAGGTGTAAGCAGAGACACCCCATTTTAAATAAGTAGTTTAGTTTTCTAGCTTCCCTAGAGCTCTTTCTTAATCCATGTGAGCAAAGAAGAGGCTCTGCGTGTTGCAAAAGATTGATGGCATATTGTACACTGAATTCTAGGAACTCTTGACTAACTCAAAATTAACAAAACCCTGTGTCAAGATAGTTCTGACTCATGTAAAGATTTTAAAGTACTCATAAGTTAATGCAAAGGTTCTCAACCTTAGTGACACCATGAAACCCCTCTGCCGCCCATGAAGAACCCAGGTAATTTCCATGCAAACAAAACCAATGTTTTCGGGTCTAGGGTAGGCAAGAAATGAGCTTACCTATCACCCTCGGTAATCAAATTTCAGTCTAAATCCCAAACAAATGCAGGAAACTTGTAACCCCCATCAGATTTGCTCAAATTCTCAAACCAACAGTTTGAAAACCGCAGTGTTAATGGGATTTAAAGGCTCCAACAGAACCTTTTGCTGGAGGAACTCCACTATGTATGTGTGCTGTTCTAGAACCACTTAAAGGAGTCTCCATTTGAATGTCTCCTTAGCCTTGACGGCAGACTGTTCCTGCAGAACATCCTGAGACTGTCATATTTTAAATTGTCTGCAATGTATGTTGCACAGGAGTCTTCATTTCAGAGTCTCCTATGTAATGCTCACATAGGTCAATCCAAACGACCCAGTAAATCAGAGTTCATTCCATTAGAGAAAATGGTAGGATGGGAACTTGTACACACTCTAAGAGGTGATTTGTCAGATAATCAATTGGTGTTCTTATTTCCATGCAGAGAGAAACATCCACAGCAATATTTTTGCTAACGCCAGTTGCATCTATCTAAATTAATTGCTGACTGCCCCCCACTTATCAGCCCTGATTTAACAGTCATTGCTATAGTGAGGCCTCATTACCATAGGTTCATTACTTTTATCCTGAAATGCTACACTGCATTAACTGGTAATTAAAATTGAGCTGCACTTGTCAAGCAAATAAACAAATGTATTATCTTTGGTTCTTGTCGTTGTTTGTTTTCAAATCCAGTAATTTACAAATGGATTCATTCATTGTTGCAAATTAGCATATTGCTGTCTTGCTGTGTTTCTAAGCTGGAAATTTGCAAAAGAGCAGAGAACTAGCCATATGGCACTATCTTTGAATTGTAATTTCTCCCTGTAAATTATGGCAAGTACATGCTTGTCCTCAAAGATCCGTGTAATCATTTTTCCAAGGCTTAGTTTCTTGATTTGCACTTCTTGATTGTTTCAATAAGCATCTTAGCTGGAGTTATTGTAATATAATGATTAAAAATGATCTGTGAATCAATTCCTGTTGTTTTTAATCTTGCCTCTCCCATGAACTCAACTAGCTGGCCTTGAAACAAATGTTCTTTTTATCTCACCTTTAACCTTCTTCCCTCCCAATCAGTAATATCTATTTATGTATCTATATCTAAATTGCCCTGTAAGGGCTAGATAATCACCTTAACCTGAATGCTTTGAAAACACATGCATTCCTGGGTCTGAGGGACCTCTGGATATACCATATACTCTACCTTCTGCAAGGGTGGGGAAGCAAAGTAACAACACATAATTAAATTAGCAGAGAAAACATAAGCATAGCAGCAGCAGCAACAGCCAGGAACATTGGAACTTTGGGAAGAGGGCAGATACAAGACAATTGATAGAAGAGAGTTCAGGAGAGGGGAAATACAGAAAATGGGGTGACCATATAATTGCAGTATGTGATACAGACTTTTCAGGAGAATCTATCTTTGCACAAGGTTACAGTATTTGCAATATCTGCAGATATTGAGCACACACTGCAATGCAATCAGCCATATCTTCCTTACAAAAATGGAGGAAACAAAACCTAGTGTGTCTGGATTATATACATTTAATAATAGAGCACAAGATTTCAAATCTGATATAGCATCATTTTTATGGACTTCACATATCAAAAAAACAATGCTGACGTAATGGCTGTAAGGATTACAAGCTAATGTAATTCAAGCATGACACACTCAGATGCAATATAAATTCTACTAATTTTTCCCCCTAATTGGTAAACACTTAGATCGTGAGAAGAGTACATGGTGTCATTCTGTATCTACCACAGATTAGGCTGGGATTATTGTTCCAGCTGTTTTGTAAAGATTGTGTATATATATTTCTTTTCAGGAATCCTCACATTGTATTGAACATCGATCTTGCTCCTACAATTCTAGATATTGCTGGCCTGGACATTCCACCTGACATGGATGGGAAATCCATACTAAAACTGCTGGATTCTGAAAGACTGGTCAATAGGTAAGGATGGAAAATGTATGCAATACACTTATATTTCCTGCAGTTCACAGTTCTTTAAGCTAATTATAGGAATACTGGTTTTGATTACTAAATAGAGCATTAGGGTACATTTGGTTCTATTTTGTGTGTATGTACATTAGGAAAGTACTCTATGAATCTTTCAGGGAGAAATATTTCCATGTATTTCAGATTTCAAATTTCCCTTGTGTCTTTTTATACCAATGCTATTTGTGTTACATACAAATCATTGGAGGAAAGGAGACCCACACAAACATGAAATTCTTCCCCTTAGTATCTGTGCTGTTTTTAATCTCCTCCTCTCTCATCCTGATGCAGGGGGCAAGAGTTCTCATGTTGGCTGGGGGCATGGGTGGGAAGCAGTTTCTGGCTGAGCTTTTTCAATTTGATATTACTCCAAATGGAGTAACCAAGGTCAACTGAATGAAGTTTTAGTCTTTTTTGTATATATAATCAGAGCTTGTTTACTAATCTTTCCTATCTGTAAATTCCTATTCCTACCATCCTGCTACCTATTCTATATGTATCATAGTGTCTGGATAATGGGCATTCTAGAGACCTAATGAGTACTAGGAGAGATATAAAGATTCCTACACTGAATCTAATGTCCAAAATAAATATTTGGAATAGTAGTTTACCTATTTCTGTTGTCCAAAGATTAGTAACATGGCACACATGGTTACCAAGGTACTGTTGATTTTAAAATGGTATCCACAACCTTCACAATTACACTTATTTTTTTAAAAAATGACAGAAATCTTGCAAGTTTGTCACACAAGATCTTATGTGATCTTAGGGAGAGGCTGCCAAAATCTTGCAAGATTTCAGTTTGTCACACAAGATTTCACAGAATCTTTCAGTAAGATCACTGAAATCTCATTGGCTTTAACAATCTTGCAAGATTTGGAGCATTTTTCTCCAACTTCTGCCATAGTATAAGATTATGTACTTCAGTTCAGGATCTGAAAAAGTTTGTTAACTCTGCTCTAACCTGTCTGATTTAGAAGCTGATAAGCAATTATCATCATTTTCTGAGAGTTTAGACAGCTAAACATGGTTTCAGTGGTATGTTTGGGATCTTAATCAGAGTTAAAACAACAAGTTAGTACTAATCATAGTTTAATAGTACATTCTGCAGCAAACCTGTGTGTCAGTTTTTCCAGATTCCATTTGAAAAAGAAAATGAAGGTCTGGAGGGATTCATTTTTGGTGGAGAGAGGGTAAGTGGTTTTGAAATTTGCTTTGTTTTATTTTTTTAGAGACTCTGCATTGCTTAAAGCACAAGGTGCCAGAACCATTGTAGTTGAAGCCAGTTGCTTGTCATAAATTATGTGTTTTCTTCAGCAATATTATGCTTTTCCTTTATGAAATTGCTTTAATAACAAAAATGAATTTATTAGTAGATTCATTCTTACTGGAGCTGCTATATAATAAGAACACATACGGTTGAATATGATCATCGTACTATCTGAGCTAATTGCTTCTTTAATGAGATAGTTCTCTGCCATCCTTAATGAAATCAGTCCATTGTAAAAACTAGAGACTGGATCATACTATCTAGTTCAGTATTCTGCTTTCTTTATAACCATCCAGAAGTTTCTGTGGGGTTTCCAGACAAGGCATAAAGGCACTGTCCTTCTTGTATTTTAGTTCTTTAGTACTTGCTATCTAGAACCACGTTATCTCTGAATTTTCAGGCTACATTAATCTGTCACAGTTAATAGCCACTGATATGGGTTCTTCATATATTCATAATTAGCCGCCATGGTATTCCCTTTTGGGGGAAACGGCATTATGCAAGGCACAGCAAAGGAGTAAGAAATAGTAAATCAAAGGAACTAAAGCATGAGATAAGCAAAAGGAGAAGAAAATATAGCTTGATCTAATTTATGCCAAACCATTCACTATATTTGTTCATAACTATCTTTGCAAGTTATCCTTGCTTCCACCCTGTCCATACACTACTTCACATAGGTAGTCCTCAGTTAATTACGGTAATTGGGACTGGAATTTCCATCACTAGGCAATGCATTCATAAAGCGCGACGTCACGTGACCACATTGCTTAGCAACAGCAGTTCCAGCACTTCTGGTTGCTGTTGTTAAGCAAATCCCGTGCCGTCTTTAAGTGCGACATGATGTGGTCGCCATTTGTGACTTCCTGCCTGTTTCCCCATTGACTTTGTTTGTCAGAAGCCGGCAGTGAAGGTTGCAAATGGTGATCACATGACTGCGGGACACTGCAACATCGTAATTGCAAGGCAGTCGCCGAGCGCTCGGATCACGATCACATGACTGAGGGAACACTTTGACAGCTGGAACTTCGAGGACTGGTCATAAGTACCATTTGTTCAGAGCCATTGTAAGTTCGAACGGTTGCTGAACAAGTGGTCGTTAACCAAGGACCACCTGTAATTGCCTTTTGTTCTTTCAACTTCCCACTTTTCTTTCTTTTTGAGAATCTCAACAGTTCCAGCCAACCACAACTTTTTGGGCATTCCCTTTCTTCTTGAACCGTTTAGTCATTTTAATATATTTGTTATGTGTTCTATCTTCATTCTTTCTCCTTATGTGTCCAAACCACCACAATGTACTTTTTTTCATGTTAGTAACTCACTTTTGTATTCAGTCCAAATTCATTCATCAACTATTCACTCTTGGCCCTAAGTCTTCTGGTTTTATCACACAGATTATCTCAGTACCATATTTCCACTGCATTCAACTATTATATTTCTCCTGAGTTACCCAACTCTCATTTCCCATGAAAAAGTGGGCAGAAGCATCCTCTTACTATTATACACAGCCATTTTTGCTTCTTAATGAATATTCATTCCTTGCAACAGATCACATACATTTCCAACGGCATTTGGAGATCTTAAAATTTCTCCATCCATTTCCCTACACTCTGGCCAAGTACATATATTCATCAACTTGCAATCATTCATTTCATTTTTCCAGTTCAACACAAATACTATGGATATGCAAAATGATTCATGCACAAACTGTCCCATGCACAGAACAGTTGCTTTCATGGGGTTAATGTCAGAACCACATGCGTTGTGCTGGATGTGGATCAAAATCAGTTTGTTTCTATATGTGGACTAAAACGTGATTGTTCCACTTCCAAATCATTTTTTAATTTCCATCAATGTCATTCTGCATTTCTCTGTCTCTTTTAATTATTCCTTGCTCTTTTTGACTGTATTTTGTGCAACTGTCTTTTTATATCCATACATGTCATCCAATATCTTTCATCCTCATTCTTCGCAGCAATCTTTCTCTTATACACATTTTTTTTCTTAACGATCAAGCATCCTTTTTCATATTTCTCATTCATATAACTCTACACTCTTCCATGGCTCTCTATAACATACTTCTTTTCATTTTGTTCTTAACAGCTTCCACATTCTGTTTCTTATATTCATTTTCCATTCATTCTGTATCACATTCAGAACCTCTGAATACCTTTGTATGCATCGCTAATTCTCTGTCTTTCATCTTGAACAATCAAATCCATCATACTTTTTGGTCCATACCTTATGTTTATATGAATAGAGTTATGCTTAAACCATATATTTTAAATAAACAGACCTTATTCTAAGTAGATGCTCATTGGTCATGTTTTCTGTACTCTCTTTCTGTACTTGTCATATAGCACTTTTTAATAAGATAGAGGTGTAGACGAGGTTACCAGCCTTTGCCATATGCATGCCACATGCAGCATTCCCTGATAGCAGTAAGGAGAGGGTTGGTTAGTTTGAGTATCTTTTGGGCAGTATACCACTAGCACAACCAAAACCCAGTTTCACACCAAACGTGCTCACTCTCTTCTGTGCAAGTACTCTAAACTAGGGACTACTTTGCAAGTCAACATAATGTTGTCTATATTCAGCCAACAAGGAGGTACATGCAATACATTGACATGTACTCAAAATGCATGTCAATACCTAATGAAAGTATCAGTTCTCTATGTTGTTCATTCATGAAAACACAATATATAAGCAGTACTGTATGTGTATACAAGTATAGTGATTCCGTGAGACCTAGAAAACAAGCATGGAATTTGATATTGAATGCAGAATTCAACTTCCTTTGAAGCTAGAAAGCCAACTTCATGACTTGTGATTGGTAGTGAGATTTCAGTGTTGTACCTTCATGACTAACCATCATAAATTATGTAAACTGTTGTGTTTTTTTAAAAAAGTTCTGTATAATGAAAAATAAGAGAACTATTCTCTATACAAGTCACAGAATTCAGCTGTGCTTTATGTAATGTGCTAAAAAGCATGCATGGGAAGCAGTGAGATCAAGAAATAAGAATCTGAATAATCAAGTAGCTAATGTTGCCAATTGGCTTTTTCTAGCAGACAAAATTTGCATTGTATAGAAATATTGGTACACATTAATCCAAATGTATAGAATTAGCTTGTGTCAATCTCATTAAAAAATTGTACCTATTTAAGGTACCTGTATTTCCATAAGCAAAAATAATCCTTTTTTTTTCCAGTAAGCTGTTACACAAAAGAGACAATGAAAAAATGGATGCTCAAGAAGAAAATTTCTTGCCCAAATACCAACGAGTGAAAGATCTCTGCCAGCGTGCTGAATATCAAACTGCTTGTGAACAACTTGGACAGGTGAGAAACCATCTGTCAAAAATATTCAAGTCTCTTGCATCATGAGACTGAAGTATCATAACAAGGGCTTATAAATCCCTTCCTTTGATTTTCCATCTTTTAGAAAATGGGCAGAGTCATATATTAGAGTAAGTTTTTCGTCCTGCTACTATTGTAGTAGCAGGAAATGTATTTGTTGGGGGGGGGGGAAGGAGCGAATGCTCTGGAATTTGAGTGAACAATAACAAATATTCCCCTTCTTTCTTTTATTTTCTCTCAGCTAAACAAACGTTCGTATAATTTTTCTTTTGAAAATTCCAGATGTACTGAAAAATATGTATGTGAGACTGTTGCTTTGTGTTCTAAAGGATTCAAAAAAGAGAGATGCAAAACTGGGTTGTTCATTCCTAGAACATGCCAATTTTCTTGAGAAAGTTCTATTTTTCTCTAAGACTATACCAACACCAATCAAGCCATTCTGGGATGGTTCATCCTTTCCTGTGGACCACTTATCATCCAGATTTACCCCTGGAAATGTGCAAAGCAACCCAGGAACCACCTGTTAGAGCATTCCAGCGGGAAAACATAGGGTTCTGAGGAACTCTAGAATCTTCTGGGAACAGATCACAGTTTTGCATATCCCTGACAAAAACCACATATCCTGTCATACAGGGATGGTCCTCCATAAATTCCTAAACTACAGTGCCCAGTGGCTAAAACCAATATGGCCAGTGGCAAGGGCTTTCAGGAGTTGTAGTTAACATTACGTACTGAACCACATTACCTAATGGTGTCTAATCTTGTCTCTTGTAAATCTTAGGCAACTGCTGTATTTTGTTTCACTAATCCAATGGTTAAGAGAGCCAGTTTGGTGCAGTGGTTAAGGAATCAGGCTAGAAACCAGGAGACCATGAGTTCTAGTCCCCCTTTAGGCACAAAGCCAGCTGGGTGACTTGGTTCCAATCACTCTCTCTCAGCCCTAAGAAGCAGTCAATGGCAAACCAATTCTGAAATCTTGCCAGGAAAACTGCAGGGACTTGTCCAGGCAGTCGCCAGGAGTCAACACTGACTTGAAGGCAGCAAAAAAAAAAATTCCAATGGTTGGGTTAAGTTGTCTCTTTTTTTATAAATATTCCTTGAAAAGCTGGGCAATACAAAAGTAATATATATAAATAAAAGCTGATTTAATTTTTCATTTTATGACACAACTAAATATTAAGAGGACATAAGAGCCCCACTACTATCTCAAAAACTCCCCTCTCTCTCTATAGTGCTTTTTACTCTAAATTGCTGCATTATCTGGTATCATTGCATTGTTTTTCTACCATCTCTCTATGTTGATACTTTGATGGAGAAAGGAAACCATCTCATTAGCTTTCCCCTTTCCTATGGTTTTCTGTTCTGCAGCAGGGTGTAGAAAAAATATTTTAAAGGCCATGACTAATACTTCAGATTGTGATTTGTGAATGGTTTCTTTAGCCCTGCTTTATCCTCTGATTATTACAGGCTGCTTAAAGTAAGCAGCTTTCCATCCAACATTATACATACCTACTTGCCCTTTCCCTTCCTTTTTTCAAAAGGGGTAATAAAGTCTTTCTGCAATGTCTACAGAAAGTGAATAGCTACCCATAAACTCCAGTGGTTGTACTGCTAGTAGAGGAGAAATGATGAAATTGCTGTCGCCTACGTGTTTGTTGTCAAGGAACCAAAGAATGGTTTGGAGCATTTCAGCATGAATTGGTTTGGGCACTGCAGCATAGGATAAAACTGAGCAACAAAGAACATAAGGGATCTTGCAGGCATCAAGTTGATTAGTCAGAGCACATTTCCAAATAGTAACCATTCCCATCATTCATTGAGTCACTGTTCTACACCTGTTGCTCTGTCTAGACAATAAATGTCTAGGCAGGGGGAAAATGTGTTGGGAGACAAAAACTACTTTTATATTTATACAAAATAAACCTACTCTGTGGGTGGTAGGTTTTTTTTAAAGAATATATATTACAGCTCTTTCAAGATATAGTGTTATCTCACTCATTGTCTTAGATGTATGTGCCAAATGCAAGCTGTTGATATGCAAGACTGTTTTCATACTAAGCTAAACCTCTGAATTCTATAGTTTAGTGTTGTGTCTTCTCAGACTGAAACATATGCCCCATTGCATATCCCTTAGATACAGAACGCATGCTAATCAGGATGAGCTCCAATCTGTTCATTCCTTCAGACATTTGTAAAGGACTCCCATGTGTACAGGGAGTCTCTCTTGGTCATGTAGTTTCTGATTATACATTTTGTACTTAAAGCCAGTTCTGGAGTGCTCATACAGTTCTTTATTTTTACATGGAACAGCCTTTCATAGGCATTCAAATGGATATAGGGGAATCAGGGAGTTGCTCACCTATGCTCTGTATGAATCATCTTTCATCCAGGTACTACTAAAAGTATTTACATGTTATATTAATTACTCTGTATCTATCTTGGTCTCTTGTTTCTGTTAATACAAAGGTAAGTATCTGAGGGGGCACAATGGCTCAGTGGTTAAGACGCCAGGCTTGTCGATCGGAAGGTCGCAAGATTGGCAGGTTCGAGACCCGAGCGCCGCGTGACGGAGTGAGCTCCCGCACTCGCCCCAGCTCTTGCCAACCTAGCAATTCGAAAGCATGCAAATGCAAGTAGATTAATAGGTACCACTTTGGTGGGTAGGTAACAGCGTTCCGCGCGCGTCATGCCGGCCACATGACCGCGGAAGCGTCTTCGGACAGCGCTGGCTCTTTGGCTAAGAAACGGAGATGAGCACTGCCCCCTAGAGTCAGACACAACTGTGCAGGGGAAACCCTTTACCTTTTTTAAGTATACGATCAGGTTTGTATCAAAAGAGATTTCATCCTTCTGTCCCTGCTGCTTCCCATCTGAAACTGAAAATGATCATGGACTCTGGAGCATAAGAAAATGTGCTTATTGTTATTCTTTTGAAGACACACTGGGGCTTGGTTCTTAGACAAATTCTACCCACTGTGGAAGCATCAAGTTAAGTCCCTTGTGTACTGTGCTGTGTTAGCTTGAGTAGTAAAATGGTCTGGCAGTACCAAATTATTGTAATGCGCAGTGTGTTTTGAAATGTAAAATATGTTGTCCCTTTACTTTCAAAATCATTATTTAATATATTCGCTATACTTATTGGGTTTGGCAAAGAATATTTATAGTTTAAGATGAAAGAATGTAATAACTAAAATAATTTAAGTGAATTAAAATGATGATGATGACGATTGAAATAAATACAGTATTATTTCCTAATATCTGGAAGGATTACTTTTTAATTCATGTATGAAGTATATGTCTAAAAATTATTTAATAGCTCTCTTTCACAAGTATCTTTGTTTTCAGTGCTATAAAGCCTGTCATACTAATATTGCAGCATAAAGTCGATGAGCTAACCATGATTTTTTTTTAAGGAAACCAATTTCACTAACAGCTTTGCTGTGTGGAGGGTTCTCAGAAATATGGCCAGCTGAGCATCATGTGAATTTCAAAGCCAACACATCTGGTAGCAGCAGACTGTGGGAGGCAGTTCTAGTATATCATTAGATTTCAGTCATACCATTTAAATAGCGTTACAACGTTTATATAGATTTGCTTGTGCAGATACATCTGCTCAGTTGAAAACTTAGGAGAGAACTTTGTCTGGTACTTAGAGTCATTTTATTATTTATTTATTTATTTGAATAATTTTTGTAGCTGCCTACCTCACCGAGGTGACGCTAGGCAGTGTACTAAGGTTAAAACCAACAAAACATTTTATATCTCATGCCTAAAAAATCTATACCATTTCAGGTCATCAAGATATAATGAAACACTAAGCCAATGGAGCTCACTTAACTTCCCAGCCCAAATGCCTGTGGGAACATCCAGGTCTTTAAAGCCTGATGAAAGGCCAGCAGGGCTGGGGCCATAAATCAGGAAGTACTGAAACAGGAAGAAACCAGTCTCCAAGATCACATCTACATATCTTGTAGCATTTTCTCTATCCCAAATCTGTGCATGATCACAGCCATACTGTGTTAGACAAATACATCAAACTTTGCGAAAGGCAAAGTCATGTCATCATGCAAACTTTGCGAAAGTTTTATTAACTGAGTTTGAACACCAAAACTAATATGCAAAGTATTCTCAGTGGAACAGAAGTAATTCTGACATCAGGCACGAATAATTCTTGGCTGCAATCTTAATCCGGCCCATCCAGTCTTCGTGGGGCTCAAGTCTTCTCCCCCCTCCCCCGCTTTCTATTCTCATTATCTTTGAGGACAAGAGCTGCGTTTACAGGTACTCCTGCTGCAGTGACTGCAAATATTATTTTGTCTTTCTGCCTTATGATTTGCCTGAACAGAGAAGATATAACACTGCTAAAATTATGGAGAACCATCCTTGCAAGCACCCCAGTCAAAGAGCATGGAAGTATGGCTTTGCCTCAGCCATGCCAAGCTTTCCGCAAGACAAAGACTCTCCAGCTGTATTCCAGCCATTCTCAGACGGCTCCTGCAGTAGAGTTCAGTTAACTTCCAGAGAGGATTTACCATGCCCCACCACCTGTTATCATCTAGCCTAACAGGAGGGGGGAGCCACAGAATCCAGCCCTCAGACTGGCCTCAGTTCCCCAGTCCTGACCTACAACTCTTATAAGTTCTCTTATTTTATATAAGTTCTCTTATTTTTATAATACTTCCCAGTGGAGTGAATCTTCCTCCTACCCACTCACTAAATGTCCTTTCTCCTTGTAGCTTTTTGTTGTTTTGTCACCATAAACTTCAAATGTAAATTGAAGTCAATTAACGAAGTGTTTGCACTGAAGGTAAAATAGCTCCAAGATCATCAACATTGTAATTGTAGCCTGTTTTATAACTAAATTTAGGATAGCATAATTTTCTAGGAAATATTTAAGGAATCTTGTGGCTATAATTTACATGGGAAATTAACTACAGGTAGTCCTAATTTAGTGACTGTTCGCAGTTAATATGGTGATGAAAAAGAAACTTTACAACCAATCCTCGCATTTACGACCTTCGCAGGTCTGTAAAGCAAAGGAAACCTTAAGTAAGATCATAAGTACAGTCACAGTTTCACTTAGCAATTGCTTCACTTAACAACCAAGTTGCCAGTCCCACTTATGGTCGCTAAACGGGGACTATGTACTGATAAGTTGCTGATTATAATCAATAGAGTTTCATCCTTTTAAACATGAAAGGTTCTTCTCACTAAATCAAATATTTGATTCTGTATGATATTAGGAATTCCATTATATCCCACTGGTCCTAATAATTCCTGTAACTATGATTCAAGGTGATAACTGAAAGGCCTGTGCTTTGATTTACCCTTCAGAAATCTCTGATGCTCACTCTGAGCTTTTTTGCAGTTTTCAGGCAGTTCTGGATGGATTCAGTCAACTATTGGCATTCTTCCCATCAAAGGTGTGTGTGTGTGTGTGTGTGTGTGTGTGTGTGTGTGTGTGTGTTAGTTAACAAGCCATTAAGAATGTTCTGAGAGATCTAAAGAGAGCATGTTTTTCCAGAATAGAAAATATGAAGGAAATTGCTCTTGAGAATGACAGATTTACTTGAACTATGTCAAGCATTTTAAAGTATTTTTCCCCTTTCCTCCAATGAATTATTCACTGCACTTTGGAGATTTGTCTCTTAGATTAGTTTTTAATCCCCACCCCCCAAAATGGGTTTTGTGGCATCTTAAAGGCTAGCAGATCTATTTTGGTAAAATAATTTATTACAGAATTGTAGGACTGTTGTAGCCTGTCTTATCATAAAGTTTATTCTCAGCTAGCAAATATATGCAAGTACTAGCTTTTTGCCATTTTGATGCAGTTTTCAAAAACATAGGACCCAATTTCCCTTAACTTCGCTGTGGTAATTTAATACATCATATTAGAATATGTATGATTAATGTTTCTAGTTACTGTTATTATAATGATCACTATGCTTATCTTGTATCCATTTGAGCATTGTATAAACATGCTATAGATCAGGCCTCTTCAGTCTTATGGGTCTTTGGCCCCTGTGGTTGATATTTTTGTTCTGTACATGCATCTGTATGTGGGAGGCATTCAATTAGACTTTCTTTTCAGAAGGCATTCATAAAATTGGCTAGAAATCTTTTACTATATCATATGTCACATAGGTTACTTCCAAGGATATTCCAGTAACATTTAATTGGATCCTGTACACCTAACTTATTTCTTTCTTCTCTTCTGCTTCCCTCAGCCTTGCCAAGTATAAAACATTTCTAATCCATTCACTACTTGCATCTCACTCTAAATTTCTGCTTACTCAACTCCATTTTTTCTTTCTTGCATTTGCTATGATAACTTTAACTTTTGGAATAATTTTGGGTGGTTTTTTTGCTCATTAGACAGTGTGGTGTGGTCTATAACTTTACACATTATACAACATTATCTTAAGAGATAATATCTTAAGAGATGTTTTCCTTCTGAATTCAGTTGTATTCTGGTTGAACTAGTTAAAAACTTAGTGCAGGGTATGTGTCAATCCATTCACAGACATTATCTCCCAATTAAATTCCCCTCAATTGATTTTTAATCAGCATAACAATTACAAGTAAATGCTTGGTGATAACGATGGGATTTCCAATTTGGTGTTTATCGCCTATGTGCAAAATAAAGACATTTTAAGGAGAAAAACTGTGAGCAAAATAGAATAAATATTGATTAAATATTTCATTACAATCCTGAGATATTTTTTTCTTGACCTAGAAACCTGGACTTAGAGCAAAGGTAGAAAAAATAATTATTATAGGAAAAGTTCATATATCACAAGAATGAAAGCTTGTAAATCGCCCCCCCCCCCCCCAATTAGAATAAATTAAGATTATTGATGCTCTGTTTGGAGAAAAAATGTGGGTCTCCTGAAGACAAGAACTGTTATAATTTGCTAAAGATAATGAAAGATAACTCACTGGAACAGATGTACATTTGCCTCCCACTATAGAAATTTGAGGTTTGGATTACAAGTAATTAAATCAGACCTATTCTTTTTATCTCTTCTATAAGTGTAATAAAGTAATTAAATTCCATTTTTTGCCCAAAGGAACCTATTATATAATGTTATCTTGATTGGCCTCAAAAAGGAAAAAGGTTTTGTTTGGCCTCATTTCTAAGAGGTGAACTTTCCACCCCAATATAAGTTCAGGTTCCATTGTTTGTCAGATAAATTATGTTGTGAGAACAGAGTGATCTAGTGTTCCATGTATTAAAAACTCGGAAACTTACACAAGTCTTTGTGCCATTTATCCACTGATATTATTCTAAGGATGCAACATACAACAAGAGCATCAAGTGAGTAAAACAAGTGAACTTGTAGTTGCATTGCTTCAAGGACTTTTAACAAGTTGAGGTTATTTAGGATTTTTAAAGAAGTTTACTTTGCAACATTAGGTAAATTAATGTGCGTATTTGCATTTTTAAATGGGACGTTTCTTGGGCAATATTTAACTGCAAACAAAATTCTTACTTTCTCATGCAAGACTCTTCCCAACACTTGTTTGTTTTTAGCAAAATGTGATACCCTTCTGCTCATCTAAAACAAGCCTAACTATCTGGACTGTTGTAAACAAATTTTGAATTTATTGATTATGCTGTCAGTTTCTTTCCAGTAATAACATGAAAGTGTACTAAGTGTCATTGAAGTCTAATATTTATTTATTTATTTATTTAATTTTTATCCCACCTTTATTATTTTTATAAATAACTCAAGGCGGCGAACATACCTAATACTCCTTCCTCCTCCTTTTCCCCACAACAACAACCCTGTGAGGTGAGTTGGGTTGAGAGAGAGTGACTGGCCCAAGGTCACCCAGCCGGCTTTCATGCCTAAGGCGGGACTAGAACTCTTGGTCTCCTGGTTTGCCATTGGCTCCTTCCTAGCACTGAGAGACAGGGACTGGCCCAAGGTCACCCAGCCGGCTTTTGTGCCTAAGGCGGGACTAGAACTCTCCGTCTCCTGGTTTCTAGCCCAGCACCTTAACCACTAGACCAAACTGGCTCTCTGATACATTATACAATATGATACATTGATGTCCAAAGCTTAGACAAACATATTTGCAGAGTAACTTTTCTCCCCATTTTTGTGCAACTGAACTTCCAACTACCTGTAAGTTTATTTAAAACTATTATCTATTAGGAATTTTGACTGTGTGATTTCCAAATACTTAAAGTAAAACTCAAGATGACTTGAGTTTAGTTGGTGGAAATTCCTCCTGGTTACTATTGTCTTCACATTACTCACTTCACTTTTTCATACAGCTGTTGAAATATTTAAATAACTTAGTTACTAAAATGTAGGGGAAAGTTAAAACCGTACATGTGCTTACAAGAAAGCAAGGTTTCTTATCAGCAGTGTAGATTATTAAAACATTAATACAAAAATAAAGGTGAAAAAGGAATGAAAATTCTGTTGTAAATATTTGCAAAAGTGTTGAGCATGCTAACTGATGCAAAACCCAATTATTCCTTAACCTTTGGGATAGTAGTCTGAATTTTTCATGGGTGCATTTATTTGAATTTTATACCGCTCTAAAATTATTATTTAACAGAGCTGAAAGTAGAGTTCGGTTTAATCAGTGGAACAAACCAATTGACATAATCTCTATTTATGAGCTCCAACCATCTGGCCTTTCTCCTTGCCCTTGTCAAGATCCAATTGACTGCTTCCTTAAATTATAACCTCCTGGCTGCTGGGCCTGTTTAGCAATACTGAACAACTATTAAGTAAATATGCTAGTTCTGTCATTCATATTATTTATGGCAGGAATTCACTGGGGCTCTAGCACAGGTGACAGTTATTTTGGGTTTATTTTCCAAGATGAGCCTTAACTATTGCATATTAATTAGCAGAATCTAAGCTATATCTGAGAGAGCGCTGCCACATTTGCTCTATACTATGATATTCCTTTCCATAAATAAATGCCAGTCAAACAAGGGAAAATCTTTTTTCTGGTTGCATTTTCAAAATTTATTGAAGTTCTGAGTAGCAACAGCTTACTCTCTTTTTTAATTGAAAAGAAAGGGAGAATCCGAAAGCCATATATATATTTACCTTGGAGAAGTAGTGGTATGATCTGAAGATGAAAAATTGTCATCCGTCCTCCGCCTACGATCACATTACTCGCTGGTGCATGTGTTGATCATCACCTTGCCTCTCCTCTACAGAGGTGATAGCCAATTAAAATAGTCCAAGCCAGGTGCCTAATGGATCCAGATGATTTCCTGGGGGCACTTGGGGATCACATAAATAGTCCCACTGCATATCTGGTTGCACTCTGGAGTTCAGGGGTGACTAGGGCAGTAGATGAAATTGCCCCCAAGCAGCCTCTCCTGAATCTCAAATGCTGGGGTTATCTTAATCTTCTGAAGGGCTTCAGGAAATAAAGTGGGTCAGGAGATGTCTAAAGTGACAGTGGTGAAAAGCAAAGAATGAATGTAACTGAACACAGTTAATGCATCCACGTTCAGGAGAATTCTGGGGCAGTAAAAGTGGTAAAATGGTCTTCTCCACTTTTACTGCATTTGTAGATTTAAGTCCAGCAGACTTGTTAAGATTATCCACAGTCTTTTGGTATAGAGGAGACCGATGTGTCATTTTTGCAAGATACTTTGCTGAAAACAGAATTCACACTCAGTGTTAGACACTGGTTGGACAGAGTCTAGTGAGATGGGGGTAATGTCTTTCAAGGTCTGCTATGATTCTTTTGAGCTTGTAGAGACTGAATAGGTGGATAGAATCCTTTGGTTTGAGCTCTGCCTCCTGTAAGTTGGATGCATGCCCTGCCTTGCAGCATCAGGCAGTTGGACAGATATATTGGTTAGATTCAGGAGGTGATCAGTGCCCCTTTGCAGGAAACAAAGGTACAAGGGGCCACTTTTTGATTCATGGAATCTTCAATTTTCCTTCTTGGAGTAAGTTTTTGGAGAAGACGGTAGGGCTTTAGCTACAGGATCCTAGACCCATTTCAGTCAGGATTCAGGCAAGGGCATGGGATAGAAACAGCATTGGTTAGCCTGATTTTTTTTTTATCCAGACCTGAAGGGGTAGTGCACCACTCTTGGTCCTATTGGACCTCTCAGCAGCATTTGCTACCACTGACCCTGGTATCCTTTGTGGCCATCTGGGAGGGTTAGAAATAGTTCAGCTCCTACATGACTAGACAGTCCCAGTCAATTGATACAGAAGAGTGACCAGCCCCCTGGCTTCTCCAGTGTGGGATGACTCTGCTCTCTCTCCTGTGGTATTTAGTATCTCTATGATCTGCGGGGTGGGGAAGTTACCTGCCAGTTTGGGATGAGGTGTCATCAGTGTGCTGTCAATATTCAAATATACATTGCCACCCCAGTCTGGGTTGGGAATCATCTTAAATAGACGATTGTAACGTTCTGTATATGGGGCTGCCCCTAATAAAAGCCAGAAGCTGCAGTTGGTTCAAAATACACTGGCCTGAGTGCTGATGGGGAGAGGTAGGTTCAGCAGTGTTGAAGCAGTGGTACACCTATGCTGAGGCCTCTGAAATGGTTATCTGAAAGCTTTGGGGCCACAATTCAAGGCCTAGCTTTAACCTGTAAATCTGTATATGGCCTGACACTCATGTACTTGAAGGAATAAGTGTATATGTATAAGTGGTATGTGCATTCATCCTGAGAGGAGCTGCTTTTAAAAGAAATAATAAAAAGAAAAATCAGTAAAATCAATATTAATTTCCAAAATCCCTTTCATTGTACTCTGCTGGTGATTGCATCAAAATATTTATAAGCGTTGAAATTGCTTTTAATTATTGTCTTTACATAAATTATTTCCCCATTAAAAACTGTACGTGTCTTAAGATTGCTTTGATGTTTGACATGTGATATATAGGGGGACCATTCTTGCTTAAATTTAGTCAAACATCTGGATGTATACTGTTAATTTTGCCACTGATTTCATTCCTTCTGAAAACGTGGAGTTTTCCATAGATGGCCAATATGGTCTCCTTATATGTGGATGATATGTTTTTGGCTACACTCTTTTGAACATTGGAAATACAGAAAGTGATGGTGCAAACTTGTATCCGATAATATAAAGCAGTATTTGTGAAGTATGTACTGTATTCCCTCACCCTTTTCAAATCAAAGCTATTTAGTAGTCTTATATGTAAATGGAAAAAATATTTAGAGCAAATATATAATTTGAGTAGAATGTTTAGTCAATATGGGAAAATGAATGGAGAAATTTCAAGATGTCCAAATGCAGATAGAAAGGTAGTGGGACATGCGATCTGTTGCAAAGAATGAATGTCAAAAGAAGCAAAAATGGATGTGTATAACAGCATAGTTCTGTTCAATTTGTTATATAGCAATGAAAATTAGATAAGTTGGGAAAAACATTTGGATGCTTTGGGAATCGCATGTTTAATAATGTATGATAAAGCAAGATGAGATGGGGTCATGAATAAACGTGGATTGAATTAAAAAGTGAGTGGTATGAAAGTAGTTACATTGAGGTGGTTTGGTTAAATAGACAGAATGTATGAGAATCCAATCACAAATAAATATATGATGGAAGAGTGAATGGATCAAGAGGAAGGGGAAGACTGAGAAAATCAAGAGAGAAGTCCAGTTTAAAGAATAAGAGGCAGTATATTATGTAGTTTATAATTATGGTGGAAGAAAGGATGGCTAGCAAGTATAGAAAAGTGTGGAGAGATACAATGAATGATGCTGGTAGTGTTAGCTATATTTCCTTTTCATATTTCATGCTTTTAACTTCATTGACTTACTATTTCTTATTCCCTTTTTGTACTTACAAAAGATTGCTTACCCAAAAGGGAACTGCATGATGAGTATCTAGCTGTGTATTTATTAGACAGCGTATCAAGGAAGTGTATGCTGTGCTGGCATTATTATTCTAATTCTTTACGTACAAATGTGTGAAACTGGTAGCATATATATTTATTAGCTCTGATGTTTGTGGTAGATTCTGTTTGGGTTACCATAGTCAACATTTTTGATAGTCCATAGAAGATCTGCTGAAGTTTTCCCTTGCAAACTGTATTCAGAGTGGGTGTGGTTTTCAGCATGTTAACTTGAGTCAACTCAGATGGTAATAGAAAAACATAAAGAGCTGTGCTGGATCAGACCAAAGATTATCTAGTCCAGTATTATATTCCCACATGATCCAGTGCCAAAGGATATCCCCCAGAAGCCTACTGTATCTGATACTGGAAAGCTTATGTAGCTATTACAATGATTAGTTGTATAGCTAATGTGTAGCTATTGTGACTATTACTTGATAATAATAATGATCCTCCATGAATTTGTTTAATCCCCTTTAATCCCCTTTTAAAGCTTTCCAAGTTGATAACTATCATTACAACATCAAGTAGCATATTCTATACTGTAAGTGAACTGTGCACTGGGGGGGAGCTTTAGCATTTCTGAATTACCCCTCCCTTTTTTCACTGGATCACTCAAAGTATCTTGCAATAGGAAGTGCAAAATAACTACATTTGCTAATGCAGACCCAATCCAGAAGATCTATAAAATCTCAGAAAAGAAAGTTTCCATTTTTATTCTGAAATTACATTTTCTACCATTCTAAATGGGTATGATCAAAAACAAAGATGGTAAGGACCTAACAGAAGCAGAAGAGATCAAGAAAAGGTGGCAAGAATATACGGAAGATCTGTATAGGAAGGATAATAATATTGGGGATAGCTTTGACGGTGTGCTCAGCGAGTTAGAGCCAGACATCCTGAAGAGTGAGATTGAATGGGCCTTAAGAAGCATTGCTAATAACAAGGCAGCAGGAGACGACGGTATCCCAGCTGAACTGTTTAAAATCTTGCAAGATGATGCTGTCAAGGTGATGCATGCCATATGCCAGCAAATTTGGAAAACACAAGAATGGCCATCAGATTGGAAAAAATTAACTTATATCCCCATACCAAAAAAGGGAAGCACTATAGAATGTTCAAACTATCGAACAGTGGCACTTACAGTATTTCACATGCCAGTAAGGTAATGCTCAAGATCTTGCAAGGTAGACTCCAGCAATTCATGGAGCGAGAATTGTCAGATGTACAAGCTGGGTTTAGAAAAGGCAGAGGAACTAGAGACTGAATGAATAAACAACAAACAACCATTCTAAAACTATACTATGATTACAGCAGCACTAGGTGTTTTTTTAAAACATGCATCTCCCCTGTTGTTTTTGTTTGATGTAATATCCATCCTGGAGAAGCATCCCACAATTTTGTTATTATCCTATCATTATTTTGATTTTTAAAATAAAAATAAAACAATTGTAAATATTTTATAATTTTATATCTTTGCTTTCTTAACCCTTTTCATTGCAAAACCATGGGTTGTCTCCATAAAGTTTTACAAGTTCATACTTGTTGAACAAAATAACTAGATGGCTTCATTGTTCTTGCCTCATACTAGAACAACTGCAATTGTTGATGAGTGCTAGCTTAGTGATGCTTTGTTCAGTTTCTTCTATAATCATTGGCATCTTTCTTCAGCAGTTGCTCCAGGCAGAGGTTGTACAATGTTTTTTTTTCCTTTTGTTCATACTTCCAGACTTTCGTGTAATTTTTGAACCAAACTGCAAGAAAGGTCTTGTCTGTTTTAAAAAACAGAAGGTTTGATTGAGGTTCTTTCGTTTCTGACTGTTCGATTTGTATTTGTCTTCAGCCTGTGTTGGGGGGGGGTGCGCATGCGTGTGTGTGCGGTAGACATTTACACACATACACACATACATACATACACACACACAATGTTCCTGATCGTTTTTTATCACACCCACCACCTGTTCCTCCCTATTTAGAATTAGTAGATTAGAGAGAGGAAACCAAATAGGGAAGCACAACTCTCTATATCTTAAGCTATTTAATTGCACAAGAAACTCTCTATTCTAGAAGAGTGCTTATTCTGCTCTGATATTGCTTCTAGAAAGTTGCTGTTTTAGAAAGGATCATATCCTGCTCTACTACTCTTTTTGATTGGCTCCAGAAAACCTCACAAGATCTGGACCACAGGTACACAAATATAAGGAAGTATACTTTCAAGCATGATCTTCCCCACCATCCTATGTTTCCACCTTGCTGATAATGCCAACTAATTTCACATATCAAGGGTATATAGGAGGAATATGTTCTTTACCATTCCGTTATTTTGTTTTTAATTGCTTTTCTAGAAATGGCAGTGTGTGGAAGACACCAATGGGAAACTAAAGTTGCATAAATGCAAAGGCATGGCTAGCCTTATAGCTCCCGACAGTAGTAAAGGGATGTCCAATCTCTTGCCCAAGTATTACAGCAAGAACAACGAGGACTGCAATTGTGATGAGAACGAATACAAGCTGAGCCCCGTTGGACGGCGAAAGAAATTCTTCTCTAAGAAGAGTAAGTGAAATTCTTGTGGGCTTCTGTGATGGAGTTTAAATGTATATATTTAAGAAATAAAGCAAAGCTTGTATTAAAAAAAACTCAAAGCAGTTTTTAAAATAATATAAAAATAATGTTTCAACAATACAAAATAACTAAAATCTGGAAGAACAGCAAATAAAGTAAATGACAATTTTTCAAGGGTTCAACTAATAGCTTTCACCCAACAATCAAAAGGCATACTGTAAAAAAAACAGGTTTGCAATATAGTGGAAGACTGTTAGCAATAGATGTGACCATAGAAAATGCTTTTTCCAAAGCCCAGCCCTCATCAGGGATTCCTAAGTTACAGAGAAGAAAATCTCTCATAGATTTCAATGAGTGAGCAGGATCATATAGAAAAGGTAGGTCTATTTACAGTAGGTTTAGAGATCAATATTAATTAAAATGTCTCAACTTTGAAACACATCCAATGTTGCACATGTGGATGTTGACTTACGCAATGGATCTTCCCTGCCCTCTCCTCCTCCTCCGCCTCTCCAGAGGATCTCCCAAAATTCAACAGCAGATTTCATGGGGTGCTACAAGGAAGATCTCATTCCACAAGACAGTCACAGTTGGATTCAACCCAATGTGTCTGTTGTATATCATTAGAGCTGAACTTGCCTCCTAATGGCTACAGGGACAATGTAAAAGTGGTCTGCCTTTGCTCTCTTCCAGGAGGTGCTTTTGACTTCCAGTCTAGCATGCTACCCTAGGATTTTCTGATTGTCTCCAATCTGGGTACTAGTCAGGTCTGACACTGGTTGGCTTTTTCAAGATTAGATAAAGTCTGCTCAGTGCTGCCATCTGATCTGGACTGTTAGTTATTTATTGCGTACCTGTTTGAAAGATTTTAACCACAGGAAATTTTTTAAAAAAACAAAATTCTCTGCAAATCACAGCATAAAAGCATGATACAGTTTTTGCATAAAAATAAAAAAGAAATATGAAGTTATATGGGACGTTTCCAACACATTTAGTGGACTTTAAAATGATGAATCCAGAACTAATTAGGTAAAGGTAAAGGTTCCCCCCGCACATTTGTGCAGTCGTGTCCAACTCTAGGGGCTGGTGCTCTTCTCCGTTTGTTAGCTGAAGAGCCAGCGTTGTCCGAAGACGCTTCCACGGTCATGTGGCCGGCATGATGCACGCGGAACGCTGTTACCTTCAAACCGAAGTGGTACCTATTAATCTACTTGCATTTGCATGCTTTCGAATTGCTAGGTTGGCAAGAGCTGGGGCTAGTGCGGGAGCTTACTCCGTCATGCAGGACTAGGGATTCGAACCTCCGAACTTGCGATCTTCCGATCGACAAGCCTGGCCTCTTACCCGCTGAGCCACCACACCCCACAATTAAAATGATGAATCCAGAGCTAATTAGAAGTATATAAATGAGGACACACTTGAGCATCAGCTTTGCTTGCTTCTTAGGAATAGGGAGAAATTTATTTAGTTTATATTTGAACACAGACTTCTAATTTGACAAATTCAAATTAACTGAATAATAACTAATGGTTAAAATTAATTGCCAGTAAAATACCATATCCCATTTATAAAATTAATTGATCCCCCGTCTGCATAAGCCAACCATTCTCTTTCACAATAGACATATACACGCTTTCTCCTCCCTCCAGCACAACCAGCAAAAAATATGAAAAAAAAAATAGAATGGAGAGGAAAAGACCACTGCAATAGGAAAGGAAAGGGAAGTGGGAAAGAGAAGGAAAGAAAAAAATAATTAAATTCACTATGCAAGTAGCCCCACCCATTTACCTTCAGGCTTATCTGATTTTCAAAGACTTTTTTAACTGAAAAGTCTGCAGCTCTGCCCGTTTGTTTGTTTTCAGTAGTATCTTCTGTTATTCTCTGCAAATATAATCCCTTCTCCCATTTCACAGGTAATTATTTGAGGAAATCGTATCTGATAAGTATAGTAGTAAAGGAAAGTAACAAAGGGAGTTTACAAGTGGCAAAATAAGAAACCAGCACTGACTAATTCCTAAAAATGAGAAAGTGAGAGGAAATAAAATTGACGGATTAGCCATCCCTTCTTTATATCAGGATTGGAACATTATGGTGCCTTAAAAAAAAGATTCATTTCCTCCATCCATCATATTTCTTGGGCAAAGCAGTGTTATAAAGTGGGCAGGTCTGTGTCATTCACGCAGCAAAGAAGTCAGGATTTTCAGGGTTTTAACTAGGTTAAGCTTATTTTAGAGACTTCTCTATAGTTTTTCTGTGATCCCACCTCGTGATGGTAAGAATTATATACAGTAGTCAATTTTAAGTTATGGATTGTTGGGCCTTAAGTTCCCCACACCTCCTCTAGTGCCCTCACTCTCAGCATCTTGGAGTCCTTGGTGCTCTCTGAGCTTGGTTGTTTGCTTGCAGATGTTTCATTACCCAACTAGGTAACATCATCAGTGCGAGTGAGTGTGGGGTTTGCTCCCTGTTTATATACAGTAGCTTGCCCTGCCAGTTTTGGTGGGGGTATGGTTTTCTCCTTGGTAGGAACAAGGTAGGAATCAAGGAACTACCAAGTAAAAAAACACACCCTCACCAAACCTGGCAGGGCAAGCTACTGTATATAAACAGGGAGCAAACCCAATTACCTAGTTGGGTAACAAAACGTCTGCAAGCAAACAACCTAGCTCAGAGAGCACCAAGGACTCCACATCTTGGAATCTGCTGCATGTAATTCTGTCCTTGAGAGGATCGGGCGGGACGGGTTTAAGCCCCCTGATAAATGCTGAAATAATAACCATTTAGATGTACAGTACATGTGCATCTCAAAGGTAGTCAGTGGCAATATCCATTATTCTGTTTTAGAAGCTTCAATAGCCCTGGGTTTTGCACTTGACTAGTTCTCAGGGTATTGGAACATCATTTATTCTTAATAAGAGCACATGTAGATGTTGTTCCCAAAGCTGCTGTCCTCGTGTAACGTTTTCTTTTCACGTTAAAGTGGAGCTGGCTCCAAAACATGCTGACTTTCTTTGGCAAAGCTCAGGCACTTTGTGGCATAGCCTATTCTACGGGCCCTCCTTTAATCTTGAGTCAGCTGAAAATCCACACACACACACGCATACATTTGAAGTGTGCATAGTTTAATTATAGATTAAAAGAGCCCAACAGCAGCTCAGAATTATTACTGGTCTGTAAAGTTGCTTTCGTCTTGCTTCACAAATGCAGAGCTTTAATTATTTAGCAGATTAGACTTTCTCAGTAATGACCTGGCACAAGCTTCAAACAGGGAGTTTAAATTGTTTTTCTTCCTTGATATTTGCCTTGCAAGCTGATTAGTAACTACTAAGCTAATTTTTAGGTGAATAAAATTATTGGTTCTCAAGTGCAATCGGCAGCTACTGTAACTGCCGAGAATGCGTGGCAAAATAGATCATCTTTAAATAATGCTTAAGCTTGTGTGGTTCAGTTAAATTATTTAAAAATTATAACCGTAAATATAACAGTTATTTCAGAATTTTAGCACAACGTGATATAGAAAAAACAGAAATGCTGCATTATGTTGAAGACATCCAAATTCCACTTAAGAAATTTAAAACAGATAAAGAACTCCGCAAAGAATTTATTAGCAACTCTTCAAATCCCTGTAACATTCCAATTAGGCTGTGTAATTATGTCTCTTAGTCTTCAGTATCAGAAACCTGAGGGCCTTTCCAGATAATCTTCTGTTCACACAATAAATGCACAGTAGTTAATTCATTTGCTGTACAGGATCCAGATGTTTTTCTTCAAGGTAGTTAATGTTTCGTCTTGCTGGGACAGAACATTTTCCAATACTTAAATTTGAATTTGATGTTTTGATGCTGGAAGGGAGGATTTTTCCCCCTCTACCTTTGCTATCTCTCTCTCAAGCAAATAAAACTAGGAGGAGGAAGAGTGGATATCGTCCACTCTATTGTGCATGCAGAAACTGGAGAGATTCTCAGAGAACATGTCATGATTTCATACCAAAACTGCATCTCTGACTTTAGAGTTCCTCTTCAAGCTAGTAATAGGATGTACATAAGGAGAAACTGGATACAACAAGCTGCTGCATAAACATCAGTAACTGCCTTGGCTCACCAGAAATGGCAAATGGAACTGCAGACCACTCGGCCATAGGGTGTAAGGATCACAAAATATTCTACATTGTATTGGCACTGAGATAAGGTTATAAATTCAGGATTTTGAAGATGACAAAGGAAAGTGGAGTAAATTTCTTTGGAGCATAAGTAGCTGTTTATACCCATGGGTCACCAGCAGCAAATCTAGGGGTTTGAGACAGACATTATTCCCATCCTACCTAGATATGGCTGGGGCTAAACTTTGTTCTGTCCCTGAATGATCTTCCTCTTCCACTGTTCCTAAGACAACGTCATATTTTCACACATGAGATTTCCTGTTTTCCACTTAGCAGTTGGAGGAAGAAATTCTTCACCTTCTGAAGGCGGCCTAATGTGCCAAACATAAAATTAAATCTGCTATTATTTTCTCCCCTCTACTTTCCAGTCTACATAGTGTAAATGTGTGCAATACAAACTATGCTTTATACTCACAGAATTTGGATATAATTAAGCCTAAAAAACATTCTTAAGCGTTAAGCTTTCCCAGGGCCCAAAAATCCCTCTAGGGCATAATTATACTGAAAGATCAAATATATTGCTGATATTCCAATGTACATTTATTCTGTTATTGCATTTCTGGAGTTTCATTTGAACATATGGTCCCATAAGCTGTTGGGGGAAGAGGCAAATTTAAATATTGTACATGGATCTGTGAGTACTTCTTCTATATGTTGCAAAAAAAAAAAAACCTGTGGTCAATCTGTGATGTAACTGCCATTCTTTACTGTCCTGTGTAAAGTGGCAGCCAGAAACATAGAAAGTGAAAAGGGTGTTCTTGTGATGATGATGATGATGATGATGATGATATGCCTTGAGTTATTTATAGAAATAATAAAGACAGGATAAAAGTTAAATAAATAATAATAATAATATGCCGCCTGACTCTGAACAATTTAGACTTTAATTGTAAAACAACTACAAATTAATTTACATTGACAGCTTATTATGTTTTTTCCTGTTTAAGCTCTTTCCAGCCTTCTTGTTTTAAAAATTCCCATCAGGAGTTTTAGGGGAATGGGAGGGCATCCAGATATAAATTGCCCATAATCAAAACATTGAGGATCTATGTACTTTCGAGACATGGTGTTGTCCGTTTTATACACCATAAACTGTAATTATTTTACAAAGGCAGGGAAAAATGGTTTGTATGAATTACAGCTCCTTTGAGTAATCAAAGAACGCAACAAATAAATGAAAGTAATCTCAATACACCATGGAAGGAGAATCAGATTGAATTCAGCACATTTTATCAACCATGATCACATTTTGCACATCATACAAATGTCCTTACAAGAATGGCTTACCAGGGTTTAGTAACAGGACTGGAAACTCAAACTTACCCCAAACATGTAGCTGAACAAAATATAGGAATATATATAAGAGTATAAGAATGAGCTGGATTTATCTGTGGCCTTTAAAAATGGCTGCATTTACAGTATAGCATCATCACTTTTCAAATTTATCTGAAGGCATTAGATGATAGTTCACTGAAATACATAGCCAAAAAGATTTCTAGGTGACATCTTAACCATATAGCTCTTTCTCATAGGCTTCCTGTCTTTTTCATCTATTTTTAGACAAAAGTTGGGCAATTTTTCTGCTCTATATTCCATATAATGTTTTAAACCAAGGGTCCCCAACCCCTGGTCCGCGGACCACTACTGGTCCGCAGCCTGTTACGAACTGGGCCGCCATGCGGTCTCCGAACCCTGCCCCCCGGTCCACGCAATTGGCTCCCGTCTGCAAACCCTGCCCCCCAGTCCGCGTGATTGGCTCCCACCTGCAAACCCCACCCCACCCCAGTCCGTGGAAAAATTATCTTCCACGACCGGTCCCTGGTGCCAAAAAGGTTGGGTACCCCTGTTTTAAACAATGTGCACAATTCCCACATTTATTTTAAGCCCTGTATGAAATTTCAGAATCCAAAATGGATGCCAAAATAAATCAATTTTAAATTCATTTTAAGTGGCCCTATGGACTTATCCCTCTGATTCAAATGTACAGGACTCCCAAGCTCACAGCAGTTCTGCCCCGTATATAACATTATTTTTAAAATTGCAAAAGGAAGAAACAGCTCCATTCTCCCCATTGCAGTGGGGCACTGGAACAGAGTTCCTCATCTGAACCATGTGCTTTAACCAACACTATTGAAAGACGGGTTCTTCACATACAACCGTGTATGTGATACCAGCTCTATTCCTTGAAAAACTATTACATAAATAGCATACAAAAAGAGAGGAGCAGGTATATTTGGATCCTGATGGCTATTCCTTATACATATTAAGAGTAGCAGACAAGCTCTGCTTTATGAGCAGCAACCATTCCATTTACTGAAAAGAAGAATGGCAATATGGGCCATCCATGGGACATTGCTTAGGTGTAAAGGAATTTAAAGCTCAGCGGGTAAGACACCAGGCTTGTCGATCGGAAGATCGCAAGTTCGGAGGTTCGAATCCCTAGCCCTGTGTGCAGAGTGAGTTCCCACACTAGCTCCAGCTCTTGCTAACCTAGCAATTTGAAAGCATGCAAATGCAAGTAGATGAATAGGTACCACTTCGGTGGGTAGGTAACAGCGTTCCGTGCGCATCATGCGGCCACATGACCGTGGAAGCGTCTTCAGACAACACTGACTCTTTGGCTAAGAAACGGAGATGAGCACCGGCCCCTAGAGTCAGACACGACTGCACAAATGTGCGGGGGGAACCTTTACCTTTACCTTTGGGGAAGGGATGAGAGAATGGTTAAGGGGAAAAAGAAAGAGCAAGCCATTAAGAAGGGGCTTGGAGAAGAGATTACATGACCTCTTCTCCAAGAGATTGATGTTGTCCAGAGATTGAAGCATGAGAAAGAAACTCAGAATAACCCGGTCTTGATTTTCATTTAGTATAAGATGGGACAGAGAGAAACTTGGACAAGCTTTCCAGATTCTGTTAATACACCCTACCAGAATAAAGTAGCATTTCTGGAATCCCTGAGGTATCTGTTTCCTGACCTGGCCTACCTTGAAGAAGGAGACTGAATTAGGAGACTGAGTTGCCCTGCCAGTCGTTCTCTGATTGAGATGGGGCATGCTGTTTGCAGCTATGGGTGCCTTCTGATTTCCTATCTTACCCTGATAGAAAGGCCCTAACACTATGATACCCCTGGTTTCAGTGGAGAGGGTAGTGGAAGAAAAAGTAAGAATAGCCTCCATGCCCCAAGGAATCCCAGGACAGGACTGGTTTGCCCCACATGCAGTGGGACTTTCCCACATTCCAGTGTATTGTATTTGTAAGTTAAGAAGTTAGCTCTCACTTCTTGATGAGAAATAGTGCCATGGGGTGAAAAAGGAGCATCTCCACCTTTTGTTCATCAGAGGTAGCCCATTTATGCTCTTATAACCCTTTTTTACACAAGGGGAAAATGTTCTGGCAGCATCTTGGGATATAATATCTCTGCATGGGATTCATTTCACGTCTGCTCATGAATGATATTTCATGAGGAAAATATTATTTGTCAGTGAGCTTAGATATAAACACTAATTCCGCAGGCACAAACTAGTAATCAGGTATGAATGGTGAGAGTTTAAAGAACAGATAATAACAAGTTGAATGCTAGTGCACTTATGCCAGTACAAAGTTTATGGTTTTCTAAGAAAACATTACCTCATTTTCTCTGCAATTACTGCAGTTATTCCAGGTGTTGTACTGCAGTATTATCACACAATACAGAATCATCAGATCCTTTTCCTATTCTGCTGCCAAACAACTGATTTGTGAGGGAGTTAATCTAATGAGCCCTTTTCTTAATTTATAGAATAATGCACATACCACTTTGGGGTCCTAAAAAGCAATGGAAATTTCCCAAAGGTAGTTCATTTTGCATTTATCTTTATTTAGGTGGTGTATATTGACATTTTTGTCTCTTACCAACTAGCTATATATAAGCTGTCGTACAGCAGTGCTTAAAAGTAGTTTGTGAATCCTTTTGAATTTTTAATATTTCTCATAAATATGACCTAAAATGTGATCCATTCTCCACACAAGTCCTAAAACTAGATAAGAGAATCCAATTAAACACATCAGTCAAAAACAGGGTTGTTGTCTTGCTGCATGACCCACTTTCTCTTGAGCTTCAGTTCATGGACAGATACCTGGACATTTTCCTGTAGAATTTGCTGGTACAATTCAGAATTCATAGTTCCATCAATGATGGCAAAGCAGGCCCAAACATGGTCTGTTTCACAGATGGGATAAGGGTCTTATGCTGGAATGCCAAACATAAAGCTTTTCATTCAAGCCAAAGAGTTACAGTATATTTTGGTCTCATCCGTCCACAGAACATTCTTCCAATAGCCTTCTGGCTTATCCATATGGTCTTTCGCAAACTGTGGACGGGCAGCAATGTTCTTTATGGAGAGTAGTGGCTTTCTCTTTGCAACCCTGCCTTGCACACCATTGTTGTTCACTGTTCTCCTGATGGTAGCCTCATGAACACTGACATTCGCCAACGCAAGAGAGGCCTTTAGTTCCTCAGATGTTACCCTGGGGTTCTTTGAGACCTACCAGACTATTACACGCCTTGCTCTTGATGTGATCTTGGTTGGTTGACCACTCCTGGGGAGGGTAACAGTGGTGTTGAATTGCCTCCATTTCGACACAATCTGCTGGACAGTGGCCTGGTGGAGTCCAAACTCTTTAGAAATAGTTTTGTAACCTTTCCAGCCTGGTGAGCTTCAACAACTGTTTTTCGGAGGTCCTAAGAAATGTCCTTTGTTCAAGCCATGGTACACTTCTATATAGCTGTGTTATGAAGATCAGACTTTGATAGTGAATACCCAGAATTCTATTCTTTAAATAAGGCAGGACCTCCCACACTCACACCCAGGGATGGAACTAGGGTCTGTGTCACCCGGGGCAAACATGGATTCCGCGCCCCCCCATGGGTTATTTTGTCATTTTAGCGCCCCCCGGGCGTCATCTCGGTGCACCCCCCAGCGCGGCGCCCAGGGCACATGCCCCGCTTGCCCCCCCTAGTTGCGGCCCTGCTCACACCTGATTATCATCCCATTGATTGAAATACCTGACTCTAATTTCCCCTTCAAACGAACTGATAATCCTAGAGGTTGACATACTTTTGCCACACACAAATATGGACCTTTGGATCATTTTTCTCAATAAATCAATGAACAAGTATAATGTTTTTGACTCATGTGTTTAATTGGGTTCTCTTTATCTAGTTTTAGGACTGGATCATGTTTTAGGTCATATTTATGCAGAAATATTGAAAATTCAAAAGGGTTCACAAACTTTCAAGCACCACTGTATCAGTCAATGTTAAAAAATAAGGGCATCTTTTTCTTTGAATTTCACTGAAAAGCACCACTTCCTGTTTGTATAAAAATCTCTTCTTTGGAAGACAAACAGCCCAACAGATTCGTTTTTGGTAATTGGTTGGTTGTTGTTTGAAAATTATTTAGCATTTATAAATGTTATATTTTACAGTGGGGGTTGTTCTTTGATACCAGCAAATGGAAATACAAGGCTCACCACAAAGGAAACTGATTCTTGCTGAGAAAGTCTCTTTTTAGTTTCTTCTGTTTGGGTGTAACTTCTTAGAATTTCCTCTTAGTATTAAAAAGGAAGGGAGTTTCCTCATTTTAGTCAAATGTTCCATAAATTAGAACCTACTTTTTCCCTTAAGCTCTGATTCACCTGGCTAAGCCTCAGGTGGAGAGTTAGAGTCACAGGTGGGTGAATAACTCTGTTGAACTCTGTGAATAACTCTGAATAACTCAACAGACCCATCACTTCTGAATGCTGTACAAACAGTACAAATTGTTGACTCCTTCTTAGGGATTATTAGAAATGGAACTGATATAAGAAATACTGGACATATATATTTGTATATGAATCAATAACTATTATCTATATTATATTAGAAATAGGATACAACAAAGCTTGGAACTGGGGTTTAAAGAGCAGGGAATTGCTGGCTTAATAGGAAAAAATTGAAATAGAGAGCAATTAGAGATGAGAAAAAGGGAGTAATAGTCTTCAATTGCTGTTCTTCAGAATTCTCTAGATGGGAAAGCAGTTTCAAAGGAAATTGGAAGCAAAAGCCACCATAAAACGGTCATAAAAGTTCTTTGGTGGCCCTTTGGAATGCTTGAGACATTCACATTGAGCATCATTTATTCTCACTTCTTTTCAGCTTTCTGAACTTGTGCTGCCATCATATGGCAGAAATGTAGAAATGTGCCATTTCAGTAAAAGAAGTTCTATAAAAACATACACTAAAAACTATTTGATTACTTCCTTAAATTTAGGCCACATAAAATCTTTATTGAAGATCTTCTGTAGGCAACTCATAATCCTACAGCAATGAATATTACAGTAGGTTTATATATCATTTATACAGGCCACTTAAAAAATCTCTGCCACTTTTTTGTTCTTCCCCATTTAGAGCTTAATTGTCTCACTTTAGAGATATGAAGCACTGAGAGATTATTTGCTCAAGTGCACAAAATGTAACTATAAAATCCCATACTAGCTGGAAGTTAATTCAAGCCAGGGAGAGCCAGTCCAAGGTTAATTTGGCTCTTCTAAAACCTACCAAGTATTCTAGGCATAATAAAATAAAATTATTCAATATATATTTTTGCACATTTTCATCTCCTTTGGCTTTCATATCTATCTATCCATCCATCCATCCATCCACCCATCCATCCACTCAATTTTAGCTGGTTGTAGTCGGTCATTCTTGGCAGCTTACAATAAAATTTCCCATAATTTTGCAATAAAATGTCAACAGTACATTGAAAAGTATATTGCCAAAAATTAAAATCATAACATAATATGAAAAATATAAGTTTTATCAAGAAGAAAAGCAAACTAAATGTGTCCCCATCATAGTAAAAGGCATGTTTCCAATAAGCTCTTTCCTAGTAGTATTTAATTTATAATAAGATCTGGATTGTGTATGTAGGAATTGATTTTTTTTGTCTCTAGAACCAGATCACTGTCTGAAAAAATAATTTTTGGAAATAAATAACTCTTCCATCTCAGACCTAACCAATACATTTCATGTCAATCCATATCTGACCTGTTAAATACAGACAAATTGTGTTCTTCATTTCTCTCCCCCACCTCCCATGTAGAATACAAAACAAGCTACATTCGAAGTCGTTCAATTCGCTCAGTGTCTGTTGAGCTTGATGGAAAGGTGTATAATCTGGATTTGGAGGATGGCTACCAGCCTATTTTACCATGGAATATCACAAGTAGGCACAAAAATCATCAAGAACCAAGAGGAGGAAAAGGAGGTGGAGGAGGAGGAGAACTTGATGATGCTAAGGATATGGAGGAATACAGTGGCACTGGCAGTGATTTAGAGAATACAGCGCCAAACTTAATAAAAGTGACACACCGGTAAGTCTTTGTAGAGATTAATTAGTCGATTGTGGTTTTTAGTATTTATATACTTTACTATATATGCAGCACTGTATGTACATAAAAACATATACAGTGCTGTATATTTCTGTCATTTTGTTTATTAGGGGACATAGTACTTTGCATCTTAGACAAGAAAGGAGGAAAAATCAAAATTGCAGAGTTATAGATATAATAGTAGAGAATATAGGTAGGTCAGGGTTGAACTGTTGGGCTGTTGGTGTTCTCTGAGCATAATGGTTCAAGTAAGAAGCAATGCCCTAATCAAGGAAGAAACCACACCCCAGCCAAGACTAGCAGGGCACGCTACTACATATAAGGTAAAGATAAAGGTTCCCCCCGCACATTTGTGCAGTCGTGTCCGACTCTAGGGGCCGGTGCTCATCTCCGTTTGTTAGCCGAAGAGCCAGCGTTGTCCGAAGACGCTTCCGCGGTCATGTGGCCGCATGACGCGCACGGAACGCTGTTACCATCCCACCGAAGTGGTACCTATTCATCTACTTGCATTTGCATGCTTTCAAATTGCTAGGTTGGCAAGAGCTGGGGCGAGTGCGGGAGCTCACTCACTACATATAAACAACCAGGAAATTCCATTCTTCAGTGCACTGATGATGTTACCTAGCCTGGTAATGAAATGTCTCAAGAGCCCAAGAGATAAAGATTCCATGTTTCTTTTCTGCCTTAGTGTACACGGGAACAAACCTCGCAAAAACTCCAGACTTAACCCAATGAGCTAGGTGTATATTTCCTTAGTTACACCTACAATGTGTAATCTCGATACTTGTAGGGGCTTCATAATCCCGCAAATAAGGTCCTGTATGTGTCTGCTTAAGAACCGAAGCTGACTGTAATAATAATAAAACCTATGCTATTATAAGCTTTAGAGTTTTGGCATAGGGTGGCTAGACCTAAGAACAAGGTTGCCTAATATATTTTGTTAAATGTTTGTCTACATTCTGCAGAAGCTGACTGATAATACCAGCAAGTGCATACTCAAGATCACATAAATTTCTAAGTGCCAGTGTTTGTGTTTATACTTAGGCTTCTCAACCCTTAGTAAACTTTTACTTATTTAAACAAAATATTTAGAGTAAATTTTTCCTCCAAGTAATTCAAGACAGCACACTTGGTTTTCTCTACTGACATTTCAGCCTCACAACAAACTTTAGTTTCCATTGCACAGATTGTTTGCTCAGGTTGCACTAGGGGAGTTGCCCCTCTTTCTTCCTCAGAGTCATATTAACTAAGCTAGTTCAAAAAGGATCTTCATGAATGTAATGCTGTCTGCTTCCAACAGCTAGTCATTGCTTCCAATATAATGACCTTTTCCTTTTTTTGAACAGATGCTACATTTTAGAGAATGACACTGTTCAATGTGACATAGACTTGTATAAATCACTGCAAGCCTGGAAGGACCATAAGCTTCATATAGACCATGAGGTTAGTGTTTATGCCCATGTGAATCACCATTTGAATCACGTTTCCAAATTCCAAGGCATCTTGGGTGGACTTTTTTTGTGAACAAGGCTCCGATCTCACAGGCACAATCTCTTCTAAACAGTGTTGTCTCCTTGTTCTACCCAAGAAAAGATCACACAGTGATTAATGACAGCAAGGCAGAATGTTAAATAGTCTGATACCACCTTTGGCTGATGTCTGGGTTGGCTGTGAAATGCGAACGTATTGTGGAGAATAGAGCTCCTTCTTGATTATCGATTTATCAGCCTGTGATTCAGACAATTTATGCTGACAAAAATAGGCTGCATATAACAGTTCCTTTTTGTTCCTGGAAGAACTTAATGGAGGAGAACATCTTCCCATAATACAGCTTCCCTTAATGAAGCTACAATCATCAGTTCTTTTGCCACATTCTGCATTGTCCTAAGGAATCTTAATCATCTGCATATGATTTTGGGGGTACAGGAGGCCAGAGGAGAAGGAATCATGAAAAATCCTTCTGTTTGTAGAGGCCTCAGCTCAGTCAGAAAATCCTTCTGCAAACAGAAGGTCATTGTTGAAGCTATTCTAATACCCTTAATTACATAGTGCACTAGAAGGACAGCATAGGGAACATGTGAGTCAGAAGTATCATAAGTGAACATAAAATTATGTCTTTATGGTGTAAAGCAGCCTTTCTCAACTTTTTGACCCTGGAGGAACCCTTGAAATATTTTTCAGGCCTCGGGGACGCCCTGTACATTCAGGCTCAAATATAGGCCAGAAGTTACAAAATTATTATATTTGTTTCGTGTGTAGGCCTGTATATATGCATTAACAGTGTTCTTAAACTAAAAATAAAGAATGAAACTTACCTCTTTAATGTTAAGTGGCCTGAATTTGAAATATTTTTTTTAATAAATTGTGATCTCCCAGGGAACCCCTAGTGACCTCTCGCGGAACCCTAGGGCTCCACGGAATCCTGGTTAAGAAACCGTGGTGTAAAGAAATATAAAATGTTAAGGGCATCCTCTTGCCCCCAAAGTGCACATGTAAGCCTATCTACAAGTGGCAATCTTTGGCATTTCAGAGATTGACAGAAATGCACATCTCCCAGATTTCTCATTAAATTCCCCACAGATCATTGAACTCTCATGATACATGATGCATGGGAATTACTTGTTGACCATCAATTAAAATAACCCCTAACTTAAAAAAAATAATATAACAAAAAAATGAGTCAGCCCTTAGTCTATAAAAAGCCACATTCATTCCAAAAATGTTCTTCAGTTTACTTGTAAGTGCCAGTATAAATTGCCCCGCCTTGGCTGTATCTCATTGCTTGCCAAAGTTTTCTTACACATAATGGAAAAGTGTTTTTTCCATCTCTGGTGTAATTACAGCAGTAAAGTGATCTTCCTCCAGAAGTCAAGTTACGTTTCTTGCTAGAAAATGTTCTTGCTGCTTCTTCCAAATTTCCACCACTGAACTGAGTAGGAAATACTACATAGTAATTGTAATAATAATCTTGACCTCTGGCTAAAGGGTAAGTTCAGAACTTAGCATAAACTCTCCTGCTTTTCAAAAACTTAAGTTAAAGTAGAACAACTGGGAGATACAGAGAGGTTTTAAAGAGAGGGATTTAATGCCTATTATCTGGACAAATTGAATGATAGAAACCAAATCAATTAATTCTGCATCCACCCCATTTGTTCTTAATTTTTTATTGTTAGATTGAAACTCTACAAAACAAAATTAAAAACCTGCGAGAGGTGAGAGGTCATCTGAAGAAGAAGCGACCAGAGGAATGTGATTGTAACAAGATAAGGTACTTTCTGCAGCAGAGCTTTCCAAACTTTTCATGTTGGTGACACACTTTTTAGACATGCATCATTTCGCGACACACTCTTACAGCAGGGCATCATTTCACGGCACACTCTTACAGCAGGGCACAAGGCAGGCACTAGGACCTGCGTGGAATCCTGGCAGGGCTCGGAGGCAGCAGCAGCCATGGCACACCCAGACACTGCAGCCGACACACTAACGTGTCCCGACACACAATTTGGAAAGCTCTGTTCTACAGCTTCTTTGGAGTCGGAAACTGTCATAAGTAGAAAGTAGTTAAGAGTTTGGATAGAGGCATACAAGGCACAAGACTATTCTGCAGATACAGAGCAATCCTCTTATTAAAGCCAAGTGCTCCAATGCCTTGGTAATTCCAATGCTTTATTGCATCCAGTCCAGCAAGGCAGAAAAGAAAACCAAGAAACAGTCGTGCTTTTCTATTAAAAACAAAAACATCATTTCAGGCCAGTTCCTCCTACCCAGGCATAGCTCTTCCTCTTCTTCTTCCACCCTACTCTCTTTGGGGAGTTTTTTTCAAGTTTGAAATTTTCTAACCTTGGAAAGTACAAATCAAAGAGCAGTCTGCAACCTCTTTGAAATACGCAGGCCCCAGAGATTTGTACTCAAAGTGCTTTTTAAATTATCTTGAACTTGAACTTTATTATTGGAAGAGGTGGAAGTAGCTACTGCTGATATGTTGTTTTCTGTTACTCATCTTTCAATCACTCTGAAGCCTCCCTGGTTGGTCATATTTCCCCACCAGAAAAAGCCCCATGATCACTTCCTTTGGTAACTCAGTGAAGTAGTGGAAACCAGGGAACCTGTTGACTGCTGTAGAGATTATTGTACTATGAAAACCAAGATATTCATACACATACCTTGGGCTTAGGTAAATAAGTACAAGAACACCACCCATGAGAACTTCTTCAAAATTCTCCTCTCCTTTGTAAGAAATTTTAAAAGCAAATTCTCTTCTGTCAAGCTGAATTCAAACTGGTATTATACAGCCCTTGTATGTTTCTAATTAGGCTAAGTAGAGACAAATGGTTAGAACAGAGTTGGCCAACATTCACTTCAGTCAAGATGTTCTTATGACCACAGCTTCCCATAGATTGCCTAAACTCAGGAACAGAGATGTGCAGTGTTCAGATCTGAAGTGGGAAAGGTACTTCAAGCCTCATGTGGGTGGGTGGGCTGTACTTGTCAGTGGTACAATGAAGAAGCTTGCTGTACCTGTTGCCACCTCCTCAAGGCCTCCTATACTCAAACTTGTATTTTTCTGCCACTGTGCAACTACTAAATAAGCAGGAAAAGGCACAGCTTCTTTAAGAGTACAGTGAATATGTCTCCACCAGATCCAAAACTAGTTTCCCACTCATATCTGAATATTTGCACATCCCTACTTGGAAGCATGGCCAAAGAAGCTCCAGGACTTCCTGTTCCATATATGGCAAAAGCTGGGCAAAAGAAGCATAAACGATTTGATATTTTTCCCCCAATTCTGCCAGACACTGTAGGAAAATAGTGATAAGCCTTCAAGTGATAAGCCTTCAAGCATGAGGCATTGCTTCTGCTCTGAGAACATTTCTCTTGTCAGAGGAATTGCCTTAGTGGCTTCTGTGATTATGTGCCTTCCCCCCCCCCAGCTGCTCTTTTAATTACAGGCTGTTCTTCTAGTTCCTGGTAGGAGCTGTTCCTGCCAGTGAGAAGAGAAAGAGAATATCAGTCTCAGCTTTAGGCCCAACTAGTGCTACTGCTTATCTGAAATCATCAGGCAAGCAGGACATCAGACCCACCTCCTGCTTTGCAATACAATAAACATCTGGTCCAATTGTCACCAACAGTTGTATCCTCACACTCAGACATTGTGTCAGCCTTCCTTCCACCTTTACATATTTCAGTGCCTGTGAGCGGGTTTCAGTGAGATCCTGAGATGTCTAATAGTCTGCCTCTAACAAAGATCAAAGTAGGAAATCACTGCATGATCTGCAGTGGAGCTCCCCCATATGGCCATGTTGACACTCAGCCTACCAGCCTGAGTATGAAAGCTACTTAAGGCCTTCCAAATACAGTAACCCGGCTTTTCTTTCACATGGCATTCTCTGTTACATTTTTTGTCTAAAAACCAATAATAAACCCCTGTATAAAACGTAGTCCCTCAAAATAGAAAACTGGAATCTAGCTAGCTAGCTTGCTTGCTTTCCTCCTCCTCCTCCTCCTCCTCCTCCTCCTCTTTCAATGAGACAATTGCAAGGAACTCTTAAACTGCAGTCAAAAGTGATATAATATAGAGATTTATTTCTTCATTTGCTGAAGGGGAACCAGTTTGGAGGAGCATTCTGGATTCTCATTCTTTTAGAGCTTGTTGTATATTTTCTCTCTTTATTGCATGGAAACAAAAGCCAGGTAATGTCTAGAGAACTAAAAAAAGGGGTTTTGAAAGGACCATGGATCTAATAAGATATTAGAAGACTATGTTTTATATTATAATCCTGTTTTTTTCAGTTTTATAAACTGCCCCTAGCTTCAGAGTGGAGGAGCACAAATATAAAAAGATAAAGAATTGTGTGTGAGATAACTGTAGAACTGGGATGTTTGTTTTTCAGCTTCCAGTCAAAGCACAAAGGCAAACTGAGGCACAAAGGATCAGGTCTCCATCCTTTCAAGTAAGTACAGAGTCATCTTAAATGGGCAACAGATGTGAAGTACAGTAGTTCCAGTTGAATATTTTGGTCTTGCTAATCAAGACGTCTGAGAAAATTATGAATGCAATCTGCTATGTTGGCCCTGGTTGGCAATTGTTTGGGCTCCTCATAGAGAACTGTGGCCCTTTGGCTATGCACGTACTGAGAATTTCAGACTAACTGGTTGGCCCATTTCATCTAAAAACTAAATCAAATTTTGAGAAGACAGTATTGTGCAGAATGAGGTGATATAATTTTTAATTGAACTGCTTCAGCATACAGGAAAAATGTCTTATCTTTATAGGTGCCTGCAACACAGAAATTTAAAAAATGTATGATTGTGTCAGCTAGCATAGCATGGATAGGAACATGGAAGCTAAACTTTAATACTTAATATATCAGAGGTGGTGGGCTCCTCTTATGGGACACCTTCAAGGCAAGCAGAGAATGAAGAGCCATTTATCACAGATGCTTTCACGGAGATTCCTGCAGGGACTTGGACTCAGTATTACTCTATAATCTATTACACGCAGAGACTTTAAAAGAAAGAATTGGGAAGTATTTTTTTAAAAGGAAATATATCCAGACTAAAGTAACAGTGCACAATTCTATCTCCATTTTTCCTGAATCTCAGTTTGCATATTCCTTTAAAAAAAATGGCCCAAACCCCCATTGAAAAGAATTGGTGAGGTTTCAGAAAGCAAACTTTCTCCTTATAAAGATTGGGGATGAGTGTTTGTTTGAAAATTTCCCTCATGGCTACACATTTACCACCTCGATAGATTTCTGCCTCAAGAAATTTTGGATTATTGACTGGAAGGCTACTTTATATACATATAACCATAATAATGGCCAGCTGGGTCCTGACAAATAAACAGGTATAAGTAAAGTTAAGAGAGCCAGTTTGGTGTAGTGGGTAAAGAATCAGGCTAGAAACCGGGAAACCGAGTTCTAGTCCCGCCTTAAGCACGAAGCCGGCTGGGTGACCTTGGGCCAGCCACTCTCTCTAGGAAGGAGGCAATGGCAAACCACTTCCTAAATCTTGCCAAGAAAACTGCAGGGACTAGTCCAGTCAGTCGACAGGAGTGAAAACTCACTCGAAGGCACCCCCCCAACAAGAGGTAAAGTTAGCATCACAAAATTAACTTTGCTGTTATGTAAAAAGCGGGGTAAGGTGGGGGGGTGAATCCTCCATTATAGCCTTTTGTGTCTGTAAAGCAGTTGGTTTCATCTTTGTAGACAATTTGTGAGTTATTGGCTTATTATGAATTCTTGATCTTTGTGCTCAGGAAAGCCCTTCAGGAGAAGGATAAGTTGTGGCTCCTCCGAGAACAGAGGCGAAAGAAAAAACTCAGGAAGCTGCTCAAAAGAATCAAAAACAATGACACATGTAGCATGCCAGGCCTGACATGCTTCACACATGACAACCAGCACTGGCAGACTGCCCCATTGTGGACACGTAAGAGATCTCTCCATGCATTTAAAGCATTTAAAACTACTGTATTTAGAAAGTACTTTACAACTATAATGTTAACCTTTTATTTGTAGTGGGTCCTTTCTGTGCTTGTACCAGTGCAAACAACAACACATACTGGTGTATGAGGACGATCAACGAGACACACAACTTTCTGTTCTGTGAATTTGCTACTGGCTTCCTTGAGTACTTTGATCTGAACACTGACCCTTACCAGGTAATCAGTCAATCAATCAATTAGTCAATAACTGAAAGTATTTGCACATGGTCAGCTTTCCATGACACAAAAAACCAAAACTGAAGGAGTCTGCTGTGGATTTACCCTTTTACATGACAGTAACAGATCAGCTGGAGCAGCACATTTTGCAGTGGGTCAGATATACCAGTGCTCCACCAGTGTTTGCTGCAGGAAACCTCTTCATGTATACCAACCTTCCCATACCTCATGCTTTCTAGATGTCTTCAGTGTGCAGGTCCCACAATTTATTGTCCATGTTGATCTTTTAGTTAGTTTATGTGGATGTTACAAATGAAAGCTTGTAATATTAGCATCCTCAAGAGGTAAGGACGAAGTTCAGCTCTACAGTTGCCATCATCACTACTTTCTTTTTCTCCCTCAAAAAATCATCTCTGCAGAATGAGGAGGCATTGGAAGTCTTGGGTACTCTCAGTGCCTCTTCCTTTCAGCGAGAATATTGGAATCTACATCTGAGCATTAGGAACCCAAGTGCCAGCATCCAGTTTCTGGAAAGAAAGTGATGACCCTGAGCACACTGACAGGAGGCCACCTTTCCCTCTGCCACCTCCTCTTCTATCCAGAGAAAAGCAGAAGTGGACATACAGTTGCTGCTTCAGTGCTTTAGATCAGGGGTCCCCAACCTGTGGGCTGCAGCCTGTTAGGAACTGGGCCGCGGGGCTCCCGCCCGCAAACCCCGCCCCCTTCCACGTGATTGGCTCCCGCCCACAAACCCTGCCCCCTTCCACGTGATTAGCTCCCACCCGCAAACCCCGCCCCCCACGGTCTGTGGAAATCCCAGAAACCCCGCCCCCCGATCCGCAGAAAAATCGTCTTTTGAAACCGGTCCCTGGTGCCAAAAAGGTTGGGGACCCCTGCTTTAGATTTCACTAGGTTTTCTTAGAATACATGGAAACCCCACCAGACTTTCCATATCATTCCCATGGAACTGTGTCTTATTTTCTAATGTAGCCTTCTTCAAGTTGTTCTGCAACTCTGCACTAATCTACAGCCTTCTATCCCAGATGGAAGCCTCAGGGGGGTGTGAATGTTACAACTCATATGCTCTCCCCATAGAGAATAACAGACTGGCCTGTATTGTATTTATTTAAACTTTCACTGGGTCTCTTTCATGAAAAAACAAAAGATGTGGATTGGATCGATAGGGAGATTCTACATAAAACTGGCACGTCAGTTCATTTGTCATTTTTTTCCTGTGCACAAAATGGTGGCGTGGTTTTCAGAGCCGAATGCTAGAGTCTTCCCCTTGACTATAATTCCTGAGACAGCTTTTAAATTCCCTACTTTTTGCCTTAGCTGAAGATGTTTCTGTTCTCACCTGATTTTGTATAGCAGTTTAAAAATGCTTAACATTTCAGGAATTGAAATGAGAATTCAAGAATTCAACGAACTATGCAATTTCTATTTTATAAGGCAATCTGTAGCTATAAGGTACTGTGTTTTCTAGGCAGCCAATGTAATGACTGACTCTAGGATTCTTAATATAGGCTGGGCTAGGTGGCTCAGCGGGTAAGACGCCAGGCTTGTCGATCGGAAGGTCACAAGTTCAGAGGTTCGAGACCCTAGCCCCGCATGACGGAGTGAGCTCCCGCACTCGCCCCAGGTCTTGCCAATTTAGCAATTTGAAAGCATGCAAATACAAGTAGATGAATAGGTACCACTTCGGTGGGATGGTAACAGCGTTCGCACGCATCATGCCAGCCACATGACCGCAGAAGCATTTTCGGACAACACTGGCTCTTCGGCTAACAAACAGAGATGAGCACCAGCCCCTAGAGTCGGACATGACTGTGTGGGAATCTTTACCTTTACCTAGGTTCCTTTCATTCCAGCCATGGAGATATAGTTGGAATTCCAATGTTGTAGAAGATAACACAGAAGAAAAGCAATCCAATTTTCAGTTGCAAAGCATTACATCAGAGGGACTCTGATCTTCTAGGTCCTGCTGCAGCAAAGAAACAGGGCAGACATTTTTGAGTCTCCATCCATTCCTGTTGACACATACAATCTGTGGAGGAATTTATTGGACCACTGTAAAAACTAGCTTAGCTGTTCTTTCATATTTTAGGTGAGGAATGAACCTAGGAGGATCCAAAGGAGCCAACTCATGCTGAACTACCTCTAAATCTTGTTGATAAAATAAGTAAACATGCTCTCTTTTGGGAGTCCCTAAGAGTCCATTGAGTTTGGCATAGTGGTTAAGGCATCAGGCTAGTCCTGCCTTAGGCACAAAGCCAGCTGGGTGACCATGGGCCAGTCACTCTCTCTCAGCCCTAGGAAGCAGGCAAGGGCAAACCACTTCTGAAAAACCTTGCCAAGAAAACGGCAGGGACTTGTCCAGGCAGTTGCCACGGGTCAACTCTGACTGGAAGGCACCAGAAAAAGTCAATTGGACTTTTGGAAGAGGAAATTCAGTGTATTCTTTGTTATCATAGAGTTGCAACTGATTTTTTAAAATAAAAAATCTTCACCTATTGAAGAAAATCAGTGCTAGGTCTACTCTGCCCATTGAATGCTATGATTTAAAAACTGTATCTACTTGCAGCTAATTAATGCAGTAAACACACTACATAGAGATGTTCTCAATCAACTGCACGTGCAGCTCATGGAACTGAGAAGTTGTAAAGGGCATAAACAATGCAACCCAAGAACCCGAAACATGGAACTGGGTAAGTGGAGTTCTTATTTTCGCCTTGGTAAGAGGAATGTGTTTAAGTAATTGAAATGATATTATTTTAAGTGACCTGTATGTACCTTTAAGTAGTTTAAGCTGGAAATCTAAACCATTTTAATCAGATGCTTAAACTTTCTATAGATTTTGTGGAAAGTCTCTTCATTAATTCCACCAGTTCTGAATTAAGAAGGGTATGGTATGAATCTATAACTAAATTCCAGAATTTATCATAGGTCATTACACCGGCAAGATGAATAAAGGTACAGACACTGGGAACTAACCACCCAGTGTCCCTCCTTAGGGGGGAGATGGGCGGTGATAGAAATGTGAATAATAAATAAATAAATAAACTTTCTGATTTCAAGGATCTTGGTATAAAGGGGATGAAATATTGGTAATTAACTACTGTATATGTGGAGTTGTAATGGAAGACTGTTGAACAGTAGCAATGTAAAAAAGTGAAGAAGATGACTTAACTCAATGACTTTATTTAAATTCATTATTTCATCGATTTGCCCCTGTACCAAGCTGCAGTAGGGACATATAAATGTGAACCAGCCTCGGTTTTATTATGGGAATGTAACTTGAATGTGTGGATTCCTAATTCAGCACTGAAGTGTCTCTTGGTACATGCAGCTGGTGTGGTTTGTGCTCTCGAACCTCTCTTTGGAAAGTGTCACAGTCCTTAAAAAACAAACTATTCATAGTCTATTATGCCTTTACAGACTGCCTTACATGCTTTTTCCCCCCTTGCTTCCATAAATGCTGGGTAACTAGTATTATTTTCTTCATTTAGGTCTTAAAGATGGAAGCTATGAACAATACAGGTACTACTACTTAAACTACAAGTTTCCCCATCCCCTGGAAGTAAATCTACAATGGGTATTGAAATAATCCATAGGCAGAGAAAATTAGGGAATGCTGAGAACAGCAAAATATTGGATTCCTTTTGGTACTTTAATGTTAGAAATGTTCAATACTTGTTGCCTACCCAGCATGCTTTCTTTTCTTTTCTTTTCTTTTTTCTTTCTCTCTTTTTTCTTTTCTTTTCTTTTTTTGCAATAACATGTGGGGCTAATTTTTCTCTCCCGTTGTGGCTCAAACATTAGGCAGTTTCAGCGTCGAAAATGGCCAGACATGAAAAGATCTTCATCTTCCAAATCATTGTAAGTTGGGAATTCATTCATGTAAATCATTAGCCTTGTTTTTCTTTCTTTCTTGCATACAGTAGATATTTACAACATCAAGTATCCTCCTATTCTTAAGCCATCTTCTTCACAGAGAATAGGACCTCATCTAATACTTGGAGTCTCTAGCAAAAGGTTTACTGGGTTCATTACTAATATAATGGAACCTTCAGAGTTGGATTACTGTATCATGGAGCACCAATTTTTAGAAGAGGATCTTTTCTTTCTGTGTTCTGGATTTGCCTGTTAGTCATAGTAGAATGATACCTCCCAGCTGTGCTGATGTAAAGCAAAAGCTGGAGCTCAAACTTCAGCCCAAGTTTAAATATCAGATTACAGGTAGTACTTGCTTAACATTGGTAATTGGGACTGGAATTTCCTTCGCTAAACGATGCGGTCGTAAAGCATGACATCACATGAACACACCACTTAGCAACGGCAGTTCTGGCAGTCCCTGGTTACCGTTGTTAAGTGAATCACTGCAGGTTGTTAAGTGAGGACCTCACATGACTGTGACTTCCAACTTCCTGCTGGCTTTCCCATTGACTTTGCTTGTGGGAAGCCAGCAGGGAAGGTCACAAATCGCAATCACGGGATCACAGGACATTGCGATGGTCGGAAATCCAGGCCAGTTGCCACGTGTCCAGATCGCGATCACGGGATCACAGGGGCGCTGTGACAGCCAGAATTTCAAGGACCCATTGCAAGTACCATTCATTCAGCGCCGTCGTAAATTCAAACGGTCACTGAATGAGTGGTCGTTAACCAAGGACCAGCTGTAATCGCAATACATTGGAAACAAAAAATCTTAGGAAGATAAACAATACACTGCATAACCAAGTGTAAGAAAGTTCTGTGCTGTATGTTTTGCAGTTTTTGTAGACCTTTGTACACACTTGTGTCAACCATGGCATCAGTTATTTATTTATTTTCTATCCCGCCTTTATTATTTTTATAAATAACTCAAGGCGGCAAACATACCTAATACTCCTTCCTCCTCCTATTTTCCCCACAACAGCAACCCTGTGAGGTGAGCTGGGCTGAGTGAGTGTGACTGGCCCAAGGTCACCCAGCCAGCTTCCATGCCTAAGGCGGTACTAGAACTCACAGTCTCCTGGTTTCTAGCCCGTTGCCTTAACCACTAGACCAAACTGGCTCTCTTATCCATGTGCACTGGAATAAAATCAGTGACAAAGTCAGTGTTAAGGAATATGTCAAGTTCCCCTTAAAAGTTCAGTTGCCAAGTAAGGAAGATGACGATCTTCTTCTTTTATAAAAAGTGCAACCCGTAGCCCCCATGGATCAGATTCCTTTCCTTGTGTGACCCTGATAAATTAGTCTCATAGCCCAACTGGTTACAATGACAATGAACTAATGATATGTCTTTTATTTCTATTTTACAGAGGGCAACTTTGGGAAGGCTGGGAGGGATAATTTCCCACAACTGCTAGACCTCAGTGAGGATACAAACTGGCCAGAACTTGAATTCTTGTACAGACTTAATAAAGTATGTATGATTTCAGACTGAATTATAATCTTAGCCTGGAGGACTGGATGAACTTTGATGCTAAGGTAAATAGGATATTTGCATTTTTATGCAGTCCAAAATGATACAGTTATCTTCTGGGGACTACTGTTGTCAAGAATATGTATCCTACTAGTTTACCCGCATTTGCTTTGGATTATACCTCACTTGCTTCACAAGCTGTTTTATTTCCACCAATCACCAGAGATACTATTCCGAAAGATGACAGCAGAGAAACATCTCAACACTTAGAATCCTGAAAGGCAAAAGCACAGATGATCACATTTCAGCAGAAGACAATTTTAGATTTTCTTTAAATAAAGGCATTGGAAAGACATATGAAGATAGTAAACAGATTTTTTTTTCTTTCTGGCTTGGGCGAATTAAAATTTGAAGCACTGATAGAAAAGTCTGTTAAGGGATTCTAGGATCTCCAAAGGATATTACTGAAGAGAAGCACAGATTCAGCACTGTAATATCTTCAGGTGTTTGTCTACCACATAATGCAATTTAGTTCACAGTTTTCACATCTTCCTTGAGGTTGATAGGAGAAACAGAAAATAAACCTTCACTCAGAGAAACCAGCTTTCCAGCATTGTACTGTAAATACTCAATGTTCTGTTTCAAAAGAATTCAAGTCCAGAAGAATTTCGTTACTAAAGTATTGGCATGCCCCAATATTATTTCTGAAAATGTCAGTTCACTGCATAATGAAACTTTAGAATTTATCAATTTTTAAAAACACTGCAAAATTAAAGCAGTTTATGTATGTCTTGAATTTTAACAAAGTTGGATTTGTATTAAGTATTTGTGGTTATATTGTATGTTAAAAAAACCAAAATTACTACTATAAAAAAGCACTTGTTTACTTTTATACTTGAGGCTTTTTTTAAAAAAAGATAATTCTGTGACCAATATGCAGCCATCTTAATTCTAGTTTGTTGCCAAAAGATCAACTTGTATAACCTGTATATGAGAAGAAATAAATTTCTGAAAATATATGAACACAACTCAAAGGATGGGAGGGAACTTTTCTCACTACATCCTGACTTTTTAAAAATTGAACTGCTTCCAAATCCAGTCTCATGCAGTGTTTTCTTATTCCATTATTGAACCCATCAAATTTCAATTTCAATTCATTGTTTTTCTACTATACATTTCCCTTTCCAGCATCTTGCATTTTCATTGAGAAATTGTTTTGTGTTTTATTTATATACAGGTAGTCCTCGTAGTCCTTATATACAGGTAGTCCTTTGTTCAGCAACCGTTCAAAGTTATGATGGTGCTGAAAAAATAGCGTTACGGCCCATTTACAGCCTTCGCAGTGTCCCTCGGTCATGTGATCGCCATTACAGTCAGTACAGTATGTGTTGTCCTGTGCCTGACCTGTGATTTTTTTCTTCCCACCCACTTGCAGAGCAGATTGATTGGAGAGAAAGGGATTGCAAGAAAGTAAGCTGTTTGCTCTTCTACACATCGAAAGCAATGTGATCACGCCAGCAGCCCGGGGTTGAGAGTCATGGGTTTACTACGCAAACAGCTTACAGTACTCTCTTGAAATCTCTCTCTCCAGTCTCTCTGCTCTGGGGGGGCCGTGTCAGGCAAAGGAGAGATTGGCTACAGAAATTGCTTTTTTTCTCCCCACCCCTTTCGCGAGGACTACCTGTGTGTGTGTGTGTTTGTGTGTGTGTATGCATCACCTACTCCACACAGTTCTAGGTGGTTTATGACTATGAAAGAATAAAAACATACATAAAGCCACTGTAATAAACAGTAATTAAGCAGCCTCATGTAGTAGGTGCCATCAGCTTTACGAAACATTATCCTCTCCAAAGCCTCTGGAAAGAACTTCTTTCCTGAATAAGGCACCATTGTGACCTCAGTAGCAAGCTGTTCCAGAGCAAGTAGGTTGCCCTACTAGCCCTTATTTCCTCGTGAAGGGAAGAACTCTCAGCACGCTTTCTCAGCCTGAACATAGTTGGTGGGTACATCTGGAGATAACAGTCGTGAAGTTAGGAGGGCTCTCATCCATAAAGAGCTTTATAGGTAACTGGCAAATTAGACCTAGAAGCCAACCAGCCCTGGTACTATTGATATTCTTCTGTACCAGCTTCTGGCAGTGAGCAAAGCAGGTAATAGCATTCTGTACCGGCTGTAACTTCCACGTTGTCTTGCAGAGTAGATTCATGTTAAGTGAATTGCAATAATGAAATTGGGAGATGACAAGGGCAGGAGTAATTATAGTTAGCACCTCCTGATCCAGAAAAGAGTGCAACTGACAAATTAGTGGAAGGTGGTGAAGGTTCTCCTGGCCACAACTGGCATCTGTTGCTTTGGTGAGGTTAGGTGGCACTATGAGTCCAAGAGGACCCCAGAGAAAGCTACCCTGTCCATAGCTAAGCATGGAGCTGTCCTGGTACCAGGCGGCCTCTGCAGAAACAGGAACTCCTATCTTAGTGGGATTCATTCAGAGCCTCTTCTGTGCTGGTCAGTTCCTCAAAGGTCAAAACTTCTACTATGACTCCTATATGGCCATGAGTGGAGATATATGTATATAGCTGGGCCTCATCGGGATACTGCTGGTGCCTCACCCCAAGATGACAAATTACCTTTCCGAGAGATACTGATTTGTAATATCAGAGACTTCATGCATGGCACATTGAGGGAAAGGAGTGAGCCCTTTGAAACCCAACATAAAAGTATCCCTTGACCTCTTCTCCCCCACCATCAATTGGAACTACCCATTTAAGGAGCAGAACCCCTGTAACACATTGTCCCCAATCCCCAGTCCTTGTAAGTGGCCCAAATGGATATCATAGTTAATAGCATCATGTGCTGCTATGTGATCTAGCAAGACAAGGTGAGATGCACACATCATCCAAATCTCACAGCAAGCCATCTATAAGAGCAACCAATATGGTTTCCACCTAATCCTCAAATCTGAACCCAGAATAGAAGGGATCCAGATAATCTTCATCCAGAGACCTCTGTAGTTGCCACCCTACCACTTTCTCTACATCCTTTCTGAAAAAGGGGAATTTGGTGACAGGACTATAGTTATCTAAAATGGCTAGGTCAAGTGATGGCTTCCTGAGGAGAGGGCACATCACCTATTTCAAGACTGGTGACATTGCTCCCCTCACTCAAGGAAGCATTTATGATTTGGATACGAGAATGTTACTGATTTCAGGTTGTTTTTAACGGTGGTTATATCCAAGTTGAAAGCTTCAGTACAAAATTTAGCCTATTCCCACCTTCAGCTAGATAAAACCATGCAGGAACTTATAGTATCTGTTCCATTTATACCTATTATTTACTAAACCTGTGACAGATACTGAAAAGATGACAATTTACACTGAAGTTCATCACTAGCAGCCTGCAAGCATGCATATATCTAAGTTTAAACCCTTTTAACTCTGGTTTTTCAAACAGCTGCATAAAGAAAGGGAGCTTCAATTGGAGTATGAGGTTAGAGGCTACATATAACCAATGTTTGCTTTAAGTGGCAACCACAGAATTTGGTCTGTGCTGCTGTATTATATATGCAAATCAGATTAGTTGAATGATTATGGAACAAGTACAAGTGCAATGTGTGTATGGAACCATTCTGTTGAAACTTTCACCTAGTATCAGGTGTATAACGGGCAATTATGCAACTAAATATTATCAATTAATTATGTTCAGTTTTTTCTAAAGAAAAATGTTCTCTTTATGCATTACACCCTACTCTGTATGTTGCGTAATTTTGGAAGGTTAACTTGTATTAGTCACTTTGCCAAGTTAGAATCGAATCTCAGGAGTAAAAATGTAAGTAAAAGTATATACTTTTTACAATTGAAGAGTTAATCATGCCACCAAGGTCCAGTTTCAAATAGAAACCTTTATTTACATTATTATTATTATTATTATTATTATTATTATCTTTCAAACAAAACAAACTAAAACCATAAAAACAAGACCATATGCCAGGCCCCCTTTGTTTAAAATGCCAGCGCCAACAGGCGGCCTTTGTGTGATGTAAAGATCAATTATACAAGTCATTTTAAGTGTAAACGTCTTTTAGAATTAATTTTAAATACTGTATGCCTTTCTCCTGAGATAATAATATTGCTCTCATCTGAAGGGTTTCATCATTGCTGCCACATGACAGTCTGCTACTAAATTCTCTATGCTAATTTGTGCAACATTCAAATGGTTTCATCTGAAGGTTTTACTGAAGTAAAAGCACAAAGAATAAGAAAGACGTTTATGTATCTCGCTACAAAGTATCTAAAATTGTTCACCAAGCACAAAGAACAGAGAAACAGAAAAAAATGTATGCACCCCAACAAACGTGTTGGATGGGATGGGAATGGACTGGCTTATTACAGAGACAATTTAAAAAGACACCAATACCATCTCATCTTGTCAACAATAAGACATCCAAATGTTGTACAATCAGCACTACAGCTGCTAAAGGTGATGACACACTGAATGCTTTTTAACCTGTACTTTTAATTCCAAGTATGATACTTTGAATGAACAGTGTTTAGAACAGTGTTTCTCAACCTTGGCAGCTTTAAGATGAGTGAGCTTCAACTCCCAGAATTCTGGGAGTTGAAGTCCACCCATCTTAAAGCTGCCAAGGTTGAGAAACACTGGTTTAGAATGTTCTTCTTAGTAGCAATTCAAAATGCAGTTTTTGAAATGTGTGATTATTTTTCTGTTTAATAAAGTTAGAACTGAAATTACTGGAATCAATAAAAAAGTAGCAACTGGGAAAAGAACCAGTGGACAGCAGGTACTACCAGATTTTAGAAATACACATAGAATTCACCCAGGATTCAAAAAGGGCAACAGAAAGCTTGTCACATGGGAGATCAAACTTCACCAAAGCAACTAGACTCAGCTGTTACCAAAATCCTCAACCCTTATAAAAGTTGAAATTTTACCAACTCCTTAGTAAAGATGAGCTGAAATGTTCTGAGCAAAACAGGCTATTCCAATTTCATAGGAAGAGTTCTCATATTACTCGGAATGCTTTGCAGGAGGTCAGAACACCCCCTTTCAAACTTGAAACTACAGTTTGGGATTCATAATCTTTTGCATACATCTGCTTTTTAGCTTTTCAACATGCAGTTGCACTGGAGGAATTAGAAAGTGGCTTCTGAAAAGCTGATTTTTTTTAATTGTAATAAGAAGATCCACAACACAACATGCCTCAATTCAGAGGCACCTTGAATGCCCAGAAGTTTTGATATGAGTGAATGCAAGATACTTCCTCAATTATTTAATATTGGGGTTTTAATACATGATGAGATGTGGAGTTTCAGCTGAATTACGCTTTAAATAATTACTCAAAGCTGTTCACAATTTAAACATTAAATATAAATCTAACTTACAGATTAAATGATACTTCAGAAAAAATAAAAGGGTCAGGAAGGTTCTGGTCATTTGTGGGGAAAATACACACATCAGAAGACACATAATTCTGGATCAAAACTCAACTTTTTGAAGGACAACTTTAAGAAACTGAAATACAATAACTGGGTGGATTACACAGGGAAGGTCATATTTCAGAGTGTGCTCAGAATGCAGAGGCTTTGCAGTAGGGGGAGCAAAATAATTCTATCCCTTAGGATAAAATTGCAAAACTAATGCAAAAATTAAACTAGTTTTCCAATATAAATCAAATAATCAAAATCACCAGTTTACATATTCAGGAAGAACTAATTTGAAAATGTAATAGGAATAATGAAACTACGCACTACACTGCTTCAGACATTTTAATCTGCCTTTTGAAATAGCTCATTCTGGGGTTTTTTTCCCTTCTGGAGAAAAGGGCAAGATACAGTCAGGACCAGAAATATTGGAACAAGGATAACTGTTTTGGCAGTTGGCCTCTGTATACCACCACATTGAAGTTGAAAGGAAACACACCCAGATGGGAGCGAAGTCAGGACTTTCAGCTGTAATTCAAGGGGTTTGACAAAGGTGGGGCACTAACCATTCAGGAAGTACAGCCAGTGGCATACAAACACCCCCATCGTTGGTGGCTCATAAGTAATGGAACAAACCAACATCATTACAAACATAAGGATCGCCTTTAATACCTGGATGAAAATCCTTTGCAGTCAATGACTGCCTGAAGTCTGGAACCCATGGAAATGACCAAATGCTGAGTTTCCTCCCTCGAGATGCTTTGCCAGGCCTTTACTGCAGCTGCCTTCAGCTGCTGCTTGTTTGTGGGTCTTTCTGCCTTCAGTCTTGTCTTCAGTAAGTGAAAAGCATGCTCTATTGGGTTGAGATCAGGTGACTGACTTGGCCATTGAAGAACATCCCACTTCTTTGCCTTGAGAAACTCTTGGGTAGCTTTTGCTGTATGTTTTGGGTCATTATCCATCTGCAATATGAAGTGGTGTCCTATCAGTTTGGCTGAATCTGAGCAGAAAGTATAGCCCTATATACTTCAGAATTCATCCTGCTGCTTTTATCAGCAGGCAGGTCATCAATAAACACCAGTGACCCAGTTCCATTGGCAGCCATACATGCCCATGCCATAACACTGCCTCCACCATGTTTGACAGATGATGTGGTATGCTTTGGATCATGAGCTGTTCCTTTCCTTCTCCATACTTTTCTCTTCCCATCATTCTGGTGCAAGTTAATCTTGGTTTCATCAGTCCAAAGAATCTTATTCCAGAACTGGGCAGGCTTTTTCAGGTGTTTGCTAGCAAAGTCTAATCTGGCCTTTCTATTCTTGAGCGTTACCAGTGGTTTGCACCTTGTTGTGAAGCCTCTGTATTTACATTCATAAAGCCATCTCTTGACTGTAGATGTTGACAATGACATGCCTACCTCCTCAAGAGCGTTCTTGACCTGGCTAGATGTTGTGAAAGGGTTCCTCTTCACCATGAGCAGACTTCTGCGGTCATCCACTTTAATTGTCTTCCGTGGTCTTCCAGGCCTTTTGCTGTTGCTGAGCTTGCCAGTTAATTCCTTCGACTTCGCTCCCATCTGGGTGTGTTTCCTTTCAACTTCAATGTGGTGGTGTACAGAGGCCAACTGCCAAAACAGTTATCCTTGTTCCAATATTTCTCATCCTGACTATAGACCTTCTTTTATATGCCATAAAATTGAAAGAAAAAATTACGGCATATCTAGCCCTAAACTGTAGATAATGATACGAAGGATACTGCTTAAAAATAAATTTGTTGCCCATATTGCAATTAGGTGTGATATAATTGATTAATTGCCATCCATAAAAGGTTCTGAGTAGTTACATAATAGATTTGGCCTCCTGATGACAGAAGACATTTAACCCACACAAAAACATGTTCTGAGTAACACTGAGCTTCATTAAAAGTTAGCCAAATGGCCTGGAGTGGAGGCTCTTTTGTTGAAAAAGCAGATTATATTAAAAATTCAACAAACTGTTAATAGCTAAAATGAGCCTTTTTTGTCATCAAATTGCTGTCTATAAAAAAAAGTAACAAAGTGCACACTTAAAGTGTAGAGAAAATTTAAGACCACTAAAATATGACCAAAATATCTTAAAAAGCCAGTACATAATTTTCTAAAGAAATTGTCAGAAACCAATAGACAACAAGGGCTACAGTTACCAGCTCCAAAACCATTTAAATAATAATAAAAAACCCCTATTCGGACGACTCTAACTAAATTGAGTTTACAGAAATTATCTTTGTTAAATAGTTAGCTTCACAAACTCTGCAAAAATGAGTTAGTGACCTACAAAAGTCATATATTTATCATACAACATCTCAAGATATTTACAAAACATATTCACAAACAGTTTTGTTTCAAACTCCAATGTCTTGTTTTGAGTTTTATGAAGTTCAAGAAATGTGATTATTGCTTCGATTACTGTGATCAGAAACACAGTAGGTAACAGCAATTTAGAATGGTCTTGAAAAGGGGAGAGTTTCCATCCAGTCACTCTTAACCATATTGCATTTCCCTATACCATTTTATAAAGTGCACAAACCTGCACATCAGGATGGAAATCTTTGTCATAATTATACATATTTCCCTATAACCTTTTGGCATCAAGAGCATGATTTGGAGTCTATGACAGCATACTGTATGAGCTGCAACATGCACATCAGAATTCCAACGTATGGAAGCAACCATAACAGCAGCATAAAGGTTGAGAGCTTTGTTTCATGGTTACATCAAGGCCAAGAAGTACATTCTGTCAGAGGCTCTTGCTGTGTAATTCAAGATCATTACCAAGATTTCTCCAGGCACTTTGGTCTGCCTGTGGTTATGGGCTTTGAATAGCTACAGTAAGCAGAACTGGTACACAAACTGTCTGCCCATTTCATTTACTCAAATGTTGTCATGTTCCTATAGGTAGAGTGCCAAAATAATATTTGACCTTTTTTTAACATTATACAGTGATATTTTGATTCCATCCATCACATCCAAACTTCATAACTTATAAAGTCACTTAGGATATCTTCATGGAAAAAGAAGTGGTTTTTCCATAAGGCTAGTACATGTTTGACATGACACTCATGTGCACTTTTCTGTAATACAGTTCATCGACATCTATGGCATCAGCCTATTAGGAGATTATGGCAGGAGATGTCAGCAGTATTTCTGCAGCAAAGAACAATAGAGAAAATATAAGAGAAACAAACACTAGAATACAGTGAAATTAATACTGCATTTCTGGAGATTAAGCATATAAACATAAATTAAACGGGCAACCAGTGCTTTAAACACCACAAAATGAATTTTGGTGGAGAGATATCAGTTACTTCTGAACTCCTATATTCCCAAGAACAGGACCCCAGAGTTATGACCCTGGAATGGTAATAGGCAATTATTGTCCCATAACAATTTCTTCATCTTGCATAAAGCTAATGACAATCTATTGGAGCAGGGCTTTCCAAAGTGCCGCCACTGGCGACACACCAGCGGCGGCGGTGCGCGCGCACATGGCGGCGGCGCGGGGGGCCGCACGTGCACGGCGGCAGCGTGGGGGCGCACGTGCACGGCAGCGGCGCGGGGGGGCGTGCGGCGGCGCGCGGGCACGGTGGCAGCGCGGGGGGGTGCGGCGGCGCGTGCATGCACGGTGGGGGCAGCAGCGGCTGCAGCGGCAGCCTCCACTAAAACACGGAAGCCGCACCGCGGCCGCCGTGCACACGCGCGCCGCCGCTTCCGGGTGGTGTGGCGACACACCACGCTGTGTGTGGCGACACACTTTTGTGTCGCGACACACAGTTTGGAAAGCTCTGTATTGGAGCAATACAGAATTTTAAAAACTGAGAAAAAAGAAAAAAAATCCAAGAAAAAGACCAAGCATAGCAGTAAATCTAGTTTCTGAATCAAGAACTGAAAATATTGAGGATATTCTTTCTTATAGTACTTGAAAAATGAAAGGCCACTTACCTGATCAGGACCCATGGCCATTCCTGACATAGGCATAGTATTAATATTCATTTGGCCCATGTGACCTCCACTGCTGTTCATATGCATCATGTTGTAAGTTGCAGGGTTCCCTGGGTGGCTGAACTGTTGCTGTGGAAAAGAACTACAGGACACAAGAATACAAAAAAAAAAGACAAATTGTTGAATATCACTGCAATTTCATAAGACATGGTAGGAGATAATAGCAATACCATCAATACCAGAGTGTGGGAGCGAAAATGGCAGACGTCGTTCAATGTGAGCAAGTGTAACGTGATGCACATTGGTTTCAAAAATCCTAACTACGCATACTAACTAATGGGATCCAAGCTAGCAGTGACAGATGAGGATAATGGTAAACAGTTCAGTGAAGGTTTTGAAACAGCATGCATCTGCTATAAAAAAAGACCAACAGCATGTTAGGGATAATAAGAAATGGTCCTGAAAATAAGAGATGCCAAAATCATAAAGCCCTTCTATTAACCTATGGTGTGACCACATCTGGAATATTGTGTGCGCTTCTGGTTGCCACACCTCAAAAAGGATGTAATGGGGCTACAGAAGGTTTAGAGGAGGACAACTAAGATCATCAAGGGGCTGGAGCAGCTTGCCTATGAGGAAAGGTTGCAACACTTGAGGCCTTTTAGTCTAGAAAGGAAGCAAATGAGAGGGGACATGATTGAGGTGTACTAAATCATGCATGGTGTGGATAAAGTGACACGGATAAGTTATTTTCCCTTCCCCAAAGCACTAGAACCAGAGGACATCCAATGAAATTGAATCCTGGAAGAATGAGGACAGACAAAAGGACGTTTTTGTTTTATATATAACACATACTTAAACTTTGGAATTTGCTACCACAAGATGTGGTGCTGGCTACCAGCTTGGCTGGTTGGACCAATTCATTGAAGTCATGGGGATCATGGCCATTAGCCTGACGGCAGTGTGACTGCCTCTGAAGGCCATCTGCTGGGAGACTAGTGGGCTTCCTTGTGCAGTTGATTGGCTACTGTGAGAACAGACTGCTGGACTAGATGGGCCAGGGGTCTGATCCAGCAGGGCACTGCTTATGTTATGCTCTTATGTTCTTAATATATAAATGCTGACATTGCACTATTACAGAGCATCTGATCCTCTTCAAACCAGAGACTTGTGCTTCATGGTCAGCAATAGTCTATGATTAATTTTAATTTCTATTTTTTTCTTTACAGTTCTTGAGGTATCTAAAGTTTATGCAATATTCAGAGTTCTATATATTTAAAATCAAATATTTCAGTAACTTTCATCCGAACATAACACTCCACCTACTGAATATAGGTTGGAATAGCCTCATTTTTATCTAGCAGATTAACATGTTCAGGTTCTAGATAAAAAGCTTTTGGTCATATATTGGCATTAAAAATATCAAAAAATCAAAAGTATCAAACCCAGTAGTGCCTTCTGCAAACAGTTTGTGCAGTAGTTAATCAAACTGATGGAATCAGTAGAATGAAACAAATGACTTCTCACTAGCCTATTTGAAGAGCAAAGGTCTTAGATGTTCTTAATTTGTTCTGCAGTCTGAACTGCTTTCTTACAAGCAATTCTCTCCTTTGCTATGGTGCTTGCCACATTAAATAGACCACTTCATATGCTCTTTCCCATGCAGCATGTCCAAGGAAATGAGTGGAACCTCACTGGAAGGAATGAGCAATTGGAGCACATTTTTCTGGGTACATGGCCTTCAGACAGGCATGTTGCCAATCTTTTTTTTTAGCTATTTGTATTTTTTTAAGCTTCTGCTGCTTTTAATTTGCTGTTAATTCTTGTATAATAGTGCAGATTTTGAAGTAAGCAAACAGCTCAGAGGTAAAGAAGGTGTTGAATATTGTCATTTATCTTTGATTACAAAAAGATAAAAATTATACTTCCCACTGAGACAGCTCTGTATCTTGGACAGAAATTAATGATCATTAAAGCTGTAGCTCCTCTATACCCCGTTTCCTGGGGAGAAAAACACTGAATGCCCTGGGACTTGCTTTTAAGCGAACATGCACAAGATTGCTCTGTAAAATCCTTACTGATCAATAATACTGTTAATATTACAATGAGTTATAACAGAGTAATCGGTTAAATAAATAAATAAATAAATAAATAAATTCTCTTAAACAATGCTGCTTTTATACTTGAGTTTTGGTCTTTCTCACCAATCCTTTGTATTAATTTTTTATTTATTTTTTATGTCTAGCTTTATGTTTTATCCTTTTCACTCATATTATTTTACATTTAATTTTAGAGCATTTTAAAATAAGATTACTGTATTATTTTAATTTTTATTATATTGAACTATACTTCAGACAGATGGGCAGAGTTCATACAGCAAATAAAGTTAACTTTTTCCAAGCTTAGTATTTGTACAAATATATCTTTTAACCTTACCTGACCTGGTTGTGTGAATAAGGCCTCTGCTGATTAGGACAGCTTTCCATAAAATACTCAAAAGGACTATGCCTCCCCCAATACATATCCCCACCATTCTTTTCCTTCCATTCCTCTGTTGTATCATCTCTTATCATGTATAACAAAGTATTCTTTCCCTGACCAAAGCACAATCAATGTCAGGTTAGAATAGCTGATATACGTATAAAGCTGCGGTTAAACTAAAATCTGAAGCAAAATTAGAAAAGGGAGCAAGAGAAAGGCTTGTTCCTGTCATTTTCATTGTTATTGAAAACACACAATTGTGCTGTCATAGTCACCCTGAATATTTGTTGTATGCCGCCCAGAGTCACCTTGTGTGAGATGGGCAGCCATATAAATGTGAACAATAAATAAATAAATAAATGCTGAGATTTTTCTCTCACCTGCTCCTGGCAATACTTCCTGAAGGCCATCCCTTCATCTCCGGAGTCGCGTACATTGGTGAAGCCTGGGGATGTGGCAATATTGAATTTTGTGAGGGTCCAACTCTTTGCGCCATCATGGCATGAGGAGGACTTGATACCCTGCTAAAGGCAGGATCAGGTTGCTGGCTCATTCCTTAAAAAGCACATAAGGTAACAGTTTGGTCATTATTTTTAACTCAATATACTTTTGTTGAAGAAAGGACATGCTTTATGATGCCCTTCTTCAACTGCTGTAGTTCAATCAACACTGAACTCTGGTAATAATTAGTTCAGTACACAGATCACAACATGGACCCTAGAAAGGATTTTCTATATTTGTCATCAGTTCTGCTCATTTTTAACAGATCCCTGATCATACAAGTCTAGCTATTGACACTACAGAACTCTTCTCCTACTGCTACATTTATTTTTCTTTTGGTCATTGTGCTGTTGCTAAATGAGGGCTGTACCTAATCCAAAAAAGTAAGTAAAAGACTTGCAATAATGTGCAAATTGAATGTTTTCTCCTTTGCTTCTGATAAATTTACAGAAAATGGTTTTCAAGCATGTAGAATTTCTCTTCATCTGATTTAGTCAAATATTCCCTAAATAAAGTACCTAGTGGTATACTAGAAGAAAAAAATATTTTGAAGAGGCCATGGTACTCAAGAGAACTGCATCTTTAGTTCTATGTCAGTGCTAAAATGTCAAGAATCCCTTTCCTCTAATGGGTTCTGATATTAACCGAAGTAATGTACTTTCTTCAATTTCACTTGTTGCCAACATGGATATATTCACCTAACATATCTATGTGGTTGCTAGGAGTCAAAAACAACTTGATGAATATAATCAATCAATAAATGATCAGACGTTCTAATTAATTCTAACTCATTCTAACTATGAGAAACTAAAATTGTTGGAGCTAAGGAGAAATAATTTGAATGAAGGAAACCAAAATGACAAATTTAACATACTTGTTTTCTATTGAACCATTTCACTGGCAGAAGAGAAACATTTTGGAACAATTAAGAAATAAGTGAGCAGTAACTGAAATCAGAGCCCTACAATCAACATAATTGATAAATGCAATCTGCTCTTAAGCCTCTCTCTGACAATTCTATTTTAGAACATTTGACAGCAGAGCATTACCAATCTTCTCCCTGCTTATATTTGTTTATATTAAGCATTTCCCCTCAAGATCACAGGTACTTCATTTAGGCCAATGTTTAGGTGCAGAAGAAAGAAGAAGAAAGCTGAATCTGTGAAACAAGTACCATAATTTGCGGAGTATGGAAATTGTTGAGGTGGGACTGGAGCCATCAGAGAGCCTGTAACAGCACCATCGATACTTCCTGAGGCAGTCACATTTGGGGGAGGACTGAAGGCTGGAGGCTGTTGCTGCTGCTGCTGCATCATCATGGCCATTCTTTGCTGTCTGATATGGTGACTTATCAACTCCCTGTTGCGTTGAGCCACCATCTGAGCATTAAGGAAGCCTTGCTGCTAACACCGAAACAAGAGGACAGGGAATAAGGTATTCACCACAACAATTCTTAAATGTGTTGTTGTAATAATTATTTAATAAACTAAAACTCTGATGGAAGTTGTACATCAGTTCTGCAGTGAAAACAGATCCCATGATCTAGTATATAATCATTCCAAACTCATTGTCTGCCTGCTCTATTTATGTAGCCAAAATCACACAATCCACGCAGAAGAGGGCAGTATTAGCAGGTTAGCCCAACCCCTGGACAGAATATTCTGAAATAACAGGTGAGCATCTGGAAAATCCAGGGCTGTAGGCTTGACTGATAAATTCAAAAACCATCTTGGAAGAACGCAGTAGCATGCCACTTCTGCATTATTTTAAAAAAACTGGACATGCCTATGTAATCACCAGGATTCAGGGTCAACTTGAAGAATACTTAACTTTTTATTCAAAGATTCAAGAGCTGATATAGTGAAGGTACCAATGTCCAAACACAGAATATAAGAATGTGGTTAGATGGAGAGGAATAAAAATATAAGTAAAGCAGGAAGCAGAAGGCTCTTGTACAGTCTTCTTTCTAACACTGCTATATACAGTAACACAATTACTATGAGAAACATGTTGACTAAGATAATGGCCTTAATGACTCACTTGTGATCCCATCTGGGGAGGTAGAACAGGTCTCATCACTGATGCACCACCAGGATTGGTATTCTCCATTTTCATATCAAGTGTTTGACGAGTCTGGTTCAAAAACTTGAGAAATAGGAAGCAATACACTGTAACAGAACTACATGAAGATACATCATATAGATTTCTATAAAACAGAGAATTATGAGGAAACATCATTCTCTGATTGCCTTCCAACTTGCTGGTGCTATTCTCCCCCGCAGGAATGTAGGACCTATTCGATTGGCCTGCCCAGGTGCCTGATGGACTCTATGGGTTTCCAGACAGAGTTTGGGGTTTTCCTTGAGAATCTAGTTGGTGGTTCAGCTGAGGCCTTGGCCGCCATCTGGAAAGGATGGGTGGCTAGGCTCTTGGGCTGCATTGCCCCTATGCAGCTTCTCCCTGTGTACCAATCCTGGAGTGCCTTTTGGTTACTGAGTAGCTCCAGGAGATGACCCACCAGAAGAGATTCCAGGAACACCATTGGAGAAAGACTCGGAGCAAATCCGATCCAATATACTGTAGATATGTAGAGGGAATATGGAAGGGCCTTGAAGGACAGAAGGAAGAGCTGCTGCCAAGGCAACAATCAGATAAGAGGGGCTTGAGCCTGGATCAAGTTACTTGAGAAAACATCTCAGAAAAGCCCCTCACTAGTTCATGCAAAGATAAAGTGAGGGAGTGGGAGCACATGCAGACTTGAAAGATTCTGTTATTATAGCTGTTACAATAAAAGTAGTCCAAACCTGTATGGCATTGGTTTCTCAGTCTGGTCTACCTTCTTGGGCGGAAAGGATAAGAGCCCATGTTGGGAATTACTTTGTGGCAATAAGATCAGCGAAACGTCAATATTTCTCCACCCTTATCACATCCACTGATAATTGTCCAGCAGCCCTATTTAGGGTGACCCAGTCTCTGTTATGTAGGGATGGGCCCATGACCGTCTGCAGGAACACTGTGAGGAATATTCTAGCTATTGGTGAATAAAGTCACTCAGATCCATGATGAGTTGGACTCCAACTGGGCAGGTCTGGCCAAAGTGGAGTGATCTGGGATGAGTTTGAATCAGTGACCCTTGAGGAAGTGGACAGGGTTCTTTGCGCTGTTAGTTCAGCCACCTGTTAGTTGGATCCAAGCCCCTTCTGGATCATTACAGGGAGGTGATTGTAGTTGGGTCCATGCTGTCCATCCTTGAGGGAGGTGGTTGTTCCCCTGGCCTTGGAGGCGGAAGTGGTGCATTCCCTCCTCAAAGAGGCTGTCCCTGGACCCAACTACTTTAGAGAACTACTGTCCTGTCTCCAACCTTCATTTTTTAGGGAAGGTTGTTGAGAAGGTGTTCAGGCTGTGTAGGAAGCGTATTATCTGGACCCATTTCAGTCAGGTTCCAGGCTGGGGTTCAGTACAGAGATAGCCTTTGTTACACTTGTTGATGACCTGTGGTGGAGTCAGGATGGAAGAACACATCCTTATGTTCATTGATCTCTCAGAGGCTTTCAACACTGTTGACCTCCGTATTCTGCTGGACCAGCCCTGGGAACTGGAAACTGGGGACACCATGTTAGGGTAGCTCTCTTCCTTCTCTCAGGGGCAGTTCCAGCCAGTGTTGGTGGGTTGCCTCAGAGCTGGATGCTCTCTCCCCCGTTTGGTGTCTGATACTAACAGTATGTTGATGATACCCAATTATACCTTTTGACCCCAGGTTAGCCAAGCAAGGCTGTTGAAACCCTGTTCCAGTGCCTAGAGGCTGTGAGGGCCTGGATGGGGAGAAACCGACTCCATCTCAATCCCACCAAGACTGAGTGGCTGTGGTTGTTAGGACTGTCTAGGTCTGGGGACTTTCCATCTTAACCCCTGGGTAGGATTGCCCTTTGAGAGTAGTGCACCGTATGAGAGTCTTCTTGGACTCACAGCTACTACTTGAAGCTAGCTACTTGGTAGCTCTGGCCAAGAAAGCCTCTGCATCTGGTGCGCCAGTTCCACCCCTTTCTGGACTGGATGCCCCTCAAGCCCTTTGTCACCACACAACGTAACTATTGTAAAGCATTCTATGGAGCTGTCCTTACACAGGCAGTGACAGGCTTGCTTCAGTATGCCCATGTGACACCCCTGCTTCATTAGGTGCGCTGGTTGCCAGTGTGCTTACGGGTACAATTCAAGGGTTTAGTTATCACCTAAACCCTACATAGCACAGGACCATGTTATTTGAGGGACTGCCTATCTCCCATGGTTTCTGCCTGGCCGGTACAAGCCAACAGGGTAGGCAAATTCTGGAGCCCTTTGATTGAACAGTTCATCTATCGGGACCCATGAAGCATGCCTTCTCTGTTGCAGTGCCTGGCCTCCAGAATGATATCCCCCTGGGATCCATATGGCTCCCACCTTGATGGTGTTCCGGAAGGCCTTACAGATCTAGCTGTTTTCCCAGGCCTTCGGCTGGTTGTGTTTTGTATATGTTTTTGTTTGGCCAGATTGTATATGTGTTGTTTGGCCAGATTTCCCATCTTGTTCATTATTTATTGTGCACTGCTTTTTAAAATTTTGTTTTGCCGTATTGTGAGCAGCCCAGAGCTGATCTGGAGTTGGGCAGCTTCAAAACCAAATAAATAAATGTAATTCCAAAACAAAAACCATTGTTTTCTTCAGCCTAAATACTAGAGGGTGTAATTTTAGAATAACATGTTTAAAAAATCATGCAACCAAAACATTGCCATTTTGCAGCTCATTGTTGGCAGCAGCATCTGTAGGCCCACCAGGGGCACATATGTACCTGATGGGTTGCCCAGCCCAACTGTAACTGAACAGGCCATTGGCACAGTAACGAAGAATGAATTATTACTGTGGGTACTAAACGTTTGGACAGGAGAAAGGATTAGCAAATGTTACATTTTGTTAGTAAAAGGCAGAGTCCGGCTTTTTCAGAACACGTTACCTGCTGTCCTTGAAGCCTCTGCTGGAGTTGCATGCGGAGCTGCTTTGGTGTATTGGTTCGGGGCCTCATGACATTTGCTCTGGGATGCATGGCTTGCACTGGAAAATTATTCTGCTGGTTCATCTGATTCATCATCGAGTTAAAGGCTGCCTGTTGGCCCTGAATGCTGTTACTGAAACCACCTGGCATTCCTGCTCCCGGCCCATGGTAGGGCTGGCCATATATTGGAGGCTTCTGGTCGATCATTACTGTAGGTTCTTGGCCATGAAATGCTTCATGTTTGGATTCTAAAGCTTGTCCCTTTAAAAGAATAGAGAACTTATTTCACACTCTGCAATAATATACTACATATATCAATAGACACATAGCGAACAATTTTATTTTGCATTTGAAAAATTGTGTGTGTTTATGTGTGTATGTATATAAATATACCTGGAAATGGTAATGGCTTTTGGAGAAAGGGCATAACTTGGCATCTCTTCTGGCAGTTCTATGAAAATTATTAAGTAATGTTATAACAAAATCTAGAAATCATGTTTCTTAGCTCCATTGACTCTTTCCATTAAAAATTATGTTAACAGTATCTATCTTCTACCTGGCAATTTTGGCAATCTGGCATCATTCTCTTAGATCTGTCATTAGTAAAATGTTATAGTAGCACATTTGCTAATATAGAAAAGCATAATTACAATAATGCAATTGTATAATGGAACAAATACCAAGAACAAAACAGTTTTAGATGAAAGAATTTGACTTAATTTGTTAAATGGAGCCTTTTTCTCACTATGACTTTCCAAATTTTAATTGTGGCTCTGCAGTATCTTGTGTCTGCATCATTTGTAACCTAGTGAAATGAACTGAGTCTATCAATAGCTTAACTAACCTTCTGCTTTTAATGCATGCTTAGAACTGGAAAGAATTCCCAATGGGCAACAATAAACTGAACTTGAACTGTGCTCAGTTTGGGGACAGGGGGAGGTGTAACAGAGGTCTACAATGTAAAATTAATTTTCATACAAGAGAAATGCCTATAATGTTGTAGAGAAAGAACTGTACTAGGATTTTTCTCACACGCTTAAAAGTATATTCAGCTAGCTGAAAAAAAAGAGCTTGAGAGGACCTCTGACTTACTTGATTTACAAGATCAGGAATTCCTAAGGCTCTATCAATTTCTTCAAGGCTGGTAACATCTGTATTGCTCAACAATGTATGCAGTTGATCTAGTAGAGCTCTTTCATCACTTTGGCCATCTACATTTGTAGTAGTATATAACAGGTCATCCAGGGAATTTCTAACTAACTGCCTAGGAAAGACAAATGTTGAGAATGAGCAGCATCTTGTATATTAAAAGCAAGAATTTATCTGGCAAGATTAATTCTGAAGAGTCTCTGGGGAACATCAGAGATGAAGACAGTGAAGATACTGGTACCAGCACACAAGAATTTGTCATTCTGAATCTGAAAAAAAGGTCTCTGTAGACCAGCACACTGGTTCAGACACAAGCCACAATGTATTACACTGTGAATGTATGCAAGACTGGCATATCCAGTTGTCCCACTGAATCCTGTTGCAGATTCTGTTTTGTGCTTATGATTTAATGTTAACTTACCAGTTAAGATATTAAAAACAGGATCAGAGGTGTGTGGGGGTACAATGCTCATCCCCATGATTTATGTAGCTGAGAATGTGATTTCTGTGGCAGTCCATGCTGAGTGTATTCCCTAAAAAAAACTAACAACATCCTTCTATGTTTCTCAAAATAATACTGTAAGTGAACTTAAAGAAGCCCACCTGCAAAGCACAATGGAACCATAATGTAGCTTTTCTCATCCAATTTTATTTGATTATAGGTGTGTTACACTTCAAAACAAAATAGTATATTCTTCTCTGCCCTATACTTTTAAACATTTTCCTTCATATCTGATGCTTTTAACTCTTGTTAGCTACCCAGCCCCCCTAAGTCCTATGCTACATCATATGCCCCTATATTTTATTTATTTTATTTAATCTTATTTATACCCCGCCTATCCCCTCCCTACTGGAGGGCTCTAGGCGGCTTACAACATCCGTATACATTAATTTATACATCAAATTATACATCATATATTATACCCGCGCGACAGGGAGAGAGGGAGGGAACCGGCTCTTCCGCTGAAGGCATTGGACTGCAAGTCCCAGAATGCCTCGCTCCGCGCCGGCTGCTGACGTCCAGGAAGTTGGTGTCTCCGGATCCGTCGTCCTCCGTCGTCCTCCGCCGACATCACCGCTCTTCCAGGTCTTTTTGGAATCGAGGACGACTCTCCGCTGGACGCCCGCAAATTGCCCCACGTGAGTGGTACCCATTAATCTACTTGCTATATTAGCTTTCGAATCGCTGGGTTGGCAGAGAGCTAGGGCAAGTGACGAGAGCTCACCTCGTCACGCGGTTTCGAACTGCCAACCTTATGGTCGGCAGTCTAACGGCTCAGTGGTTTAACCCGCTGAGCCACCGCGCCCCAAATATGCTGCCTCATATGGGGGGGGGTGTTCCTGGGAGGTATGAGAGAAGTAATTGGGAGTATATGCCAAGACTCCCGGCAGGGCCATCCAAGGCAGAAGGTCATCCCAGCTAAAGAAAGTTGGGACCTATATTAGACAGCAGTGATATAGGAAGATGCTGAAGGCTGATGATCCCTTTAGTGAAAATGGCAAAGGCATAATTTCATACTATGTGGAAGAAGGCAAAGACAAACCATTCCTGTATTTTACCAAGAAAACCACATAGATATACAAGATAAATGACTGACCACATAGTGCCAGATGATGGGCCCCTCAGGTCAGATGGCACTCAACATGCTATTGAGGAAAAGCTGAGAATCTTTCAGAGTACTAATCATGTTTATGATGTGGCTAGATAAAAGCTTTCCAGATATCTAGTTGCTGATGTTGCCATACAGGAAAAGAAAATCCAAAGCTGCAAAGACAGAATTACAGTTGGAACATGGAAAGTAAAACGCATGAACATGGGAAAGCTCAACCAGGCGAAGGATGAAATGAACTTACTACACAATTAGCCATCAGCCAATTAAAACTGGCATCTTCGGTATCAGCAAAGTGAAATGAACTGGAACTGGAACTGAATACTTTCCATCAGAAAATCATGCTGTTTATTACCCAGGACGCAAAAAACAAAGAAGGAATGGTACTACTTTCATACTCAGTAAGGATATAGCCAAGACAGTACTTGGGTACAATCCAGTCAATGACCAAATAATATTAATTAGACTTCACAGACAATGGTGGTTCATGCTTCAACCACTGATGCAGAAGAAGAGGAGGTTGGCAAGTTTTATGGTCAAAGTCAATCTGAAATTAATAGAACACACAAGTAAAATTTGCTGCTTCTTCGCAGTAGACTGGAATGCCAAATTTGGATATACTAATATACAAATATATTCTGTATATATATTAACTAGGGAGGAAAGTGTACTTGGACTGCATGGCTTAAGAAACAGAAATGAAGTAGAATGACTAATCAGTTTCTGCCAATCCAATAATTTCTTCACTGCTAACACATTCTTCAAACAACCAAAATGACACCTATACACATGGGCATCATGAGATAGAGCACAAGAAATCAAATTGGCTATACTACTGGTACAAGGAGGTAGAAGAGCTCAGTAATGATAGGAAAGACATAGTGACAGGCTGATGTGGAAAAAGATCACAAACTACTCATGTGAGCATACATACCCATCAATTTCAAGAATAACATCAGGAATGACTTTGAAGTCCTGAACCTTATTGATAAGAGAACCAGAGGAACTATGGAATGCAATCAAAGAAGTTGTTACGGGTGAATGTGAAAACAGACTGCCAAAGATCAAGAAACTGAAGATTGCAAACTGGATTGGAAATGGTAGAAATGGCCAAGAAGAGAAGAGAAGCCAAAACCAAGAAAGACAAAGATCTCAAGAAGTAACTTATCAAAGAATTTCAGAGAGAAGTTAGAAGAGACAAGAAGCAGTATAATGATATTTGTAAAGACATCAAAGATGGAAATAGACACGGAAAAACAAGGAAAGTTTTCCAAAAGATCTCCAAACTCAGGCGGTTCCAACCTCAAATTGGTATGGTAAAGGATGCCAATGGACACATAATAACTAATTCAAAGATCAAACAGAGATAGGAGGAGTATACTGAAATTCTGTATGGTAGAGATGTCTTTACAAATACCTTAGAAAATATTCCCTATTTAAAAGAACCTCTAGTACTGAAGTTAAAGCAACACTCTGGTCATAACTAGTTGGAAGGCTACAGGAGTTGAATATTTACAGAAATATGGCAAGCAACAGAAGAAGAATCAGTAAAGGTTCTAACCCCACTATGCCATCAAATTGGGAAAATAACACAATGACAAACTATTCGGAGTGTTGAAGAGTTCAGTCTACATACCAGTACCAAAGAAAGGAGATTCTACAGTGCACACAAACTATCACAAAAATATTCTTAATTTCACACACTAGCAAGAGCCCTACATGGAAACAGAGATGCCAAATGTTCCAGCTGTTTTTAGAAAGGTCCAAGGAACATGAGACATTATTGCTGATGCATGCTGGATAACCAAAATGAAGTCAATATGTGCTTCATTGATTATAGAAAGGCCTTCCATTATATTGACCATGTCAAGCTATGGAATGTCTTTAGAAAATGAAAATCCCATAGCATCTCATTGTTCTCATGTGAAACCTATAAACAGGACAGATGCCATAGTCCAGACAAAACATTGTGAAACGAACTGGCTCCAGGTTGAGACAAAGCTGTATACTCTCTTCCTAATTATTCAACCCATATGCTGAACATATATTGAGGGAGGCTGGATTGACAAAGGTGAGCATGATTTTAAAACTGGGGGAGAATCATCAATAATTTATGCTATGCTGATGATAGTCTGTAGCTTGAATCATGTCAACTGGATTTCTATTTTCTCAGTGGAAACGTTTCGCTCCTTATCCAAGGAGCTTCTTCAGTCTTGGATAAGGAGCGAAACGTTTCCACTGAGAAAATAGAAATCCAGTTGACATGATTCAAGCTACAGACAATTCCACCTGGATGACTGAGAACCTTCATAGACATATGCTGATGATACTACTGATAATGGAAAATGTAAATGATCTGTAAGTTTTAGTAACAAAAGTCAAGGAGCACAATGAAAAGGTGGGACAATTAAACATAAAGAACACCACCTAAGGACAATAGGTACAGCAGCTAGCCTTAGAAGTGACAATGAAGACACTGAATTGATGGATAGCTTCTGCCTTTCAAGATTGATATCAACAGTAAAAGAACTAACAGTCAAGAAATATGCTGCAGACCAGCACTTGGTAGGGTAGTAATGAAGGCCTTGGAAAAGATATTCATGCTGTGATGTGTCTATATCTATAACGATCAGAATTGTGCAGGCAAAGGTTTTTCCTGTGACTCCCTATGGAAGTGAAAGATGGACTTTAAAGAAGTAGAATGGAAATAGTATTAATGCTTTTGAACTTCAGTGTTGGATAAACTCTTGAGAAAACCATGGATAGCCAAGAAAGAAACAAATGGATCACAGAAGAAATCAATCCAGAGTTCTCCCTCAAGACAAAAATGACCAGGCTCAAATTATTGCATTTTGGATACATTATGTAAAACCTCAGTTCCCTTGAGAAGTCCATAATGGGAAAGGTGGAAGGAAAGAGAAGAGGAGGACAACCAGCAGCAAGGTAGATGGACTCAATGACAGCAGCAATGTGTGCACCATTGGGAGACCTGATCATCTTGGTGATGATCTATCTATGTCATTGCTAAGAGTTGACACCAATTTGGTGGCACATAATCAATAAATCAATCAATCAATCAATAACTGCTCAGAGTCGCCTGGCAAGTAGACAGACGTACAAGCCGAATGAATGAATGAATGAATGAATGAATGAATGAATGAATGAGCAAATGAATAAATTTCAAACTTCTCTGTACATAATAAGTTGAAAAAATCACTATTCAATAGGCAAATGTTTCAAAAGATGAGGCATTCATCCTATCTTGTATAAGATATATTACCACACAATAAAATCTTCATAAAGTAACACTTTGAATTAGTGTGCATTTAGATAAATACCTTTTTCTGCTTTTATCAAAATATTTTTGTTATTTGACTGTGGCCAAACAATAATGTAATCAGCTAACTAGCAATTATTACCTGTCTTGCAAACCTTGAGGTCCTTGTTCCATGGGGACCATGCTGTCAGGCCATACATGTGGCTGGTTAGGTGGTCCTGGATGTGCATAAGGACTCCCTCCCATTCCTATATTAATCTCATTTGTCCCTGTAAAAGAATTTCAAAACAATAAATTTATAAAATTTATAAAATCAGTTCAAAACTGCTATACAAATTAAATCAGCTATATTACTTAAATTTGCTATATTGCTGTTTCACTTGGTATCAAAGACGAAAGATGTACTTTGACCTGGTGCAGAAACTAGGATTCTTCTTCCAGTCAGCTCAAGGGTTTTCTGCAAATTGCAAACGTTTAACTGGCCCAAAAAGATCCACAGTTGTTTCATTTGCAGAAACAACAAATATTGAATAATAATATAACCATCTTAATAAATAACACTATAGTTATTAATAAACAATTGAAGTTCTATTCCTTTGAACAAGGACAGTACAAGATACTGTATATTATTAGGGTAGCACGTTTCATGCACAAAGTGATTTAGATCTGAATCATAACAAGTCTCAAAGTCTGATCCAAACAGAAATGAGTAATAAAGTCCAGAGTAAAGTATAAAAATATCCAGGTAGTAATTAGTGGCTGGGGAAAAATATAGGGGGGGGGAAAGAGAGGGGGGCTTCCAGAATTGCATATATATTTGCTTGCTGAAAGTCTTAAGAAGTTTCAGAAATTATGGCTGTGCCCAAGATCTGAAATACTAGTAATTACGGGTTTCAGTAAATAACAATGGTTATAACTCACTCATATGGATCATTTGCTGTTGGAGCACTGATCTGGTGCCAGGCATACTATTTGACCTCATGGGCAAACCAGGCATGGATCCTCCCATCGAGGACCTGGCAAGAGAAGGGCTGCAGTCTGACCCAGCCCTTGCCATTGAACCAGAAGCTGTAGGTTCCATCCTGTTCAGTTTTGAATTCTGTAGACTCCAATCACTTGCTGAATGCTGATTCACAGAGATATTTCTGTTAGATCCCCCTGGAAGAATTAACATATTTAAAGCACTTTACTTTCATTACTGAAAAATATGGAATACAATCCACTTTGCTAAAGAAGGCATTTCTGCTTCCCCCCCCCCCTTTCAGATTGTAATTATAGGCCAGGACTGAAAGTACTGCACATATTAAAGCACTTTCCACCCCCAAACCTGGTATGTGGTGGAACTACAGCTTCCTGAAAACTTAGATTTGGGAAAGACTACACAATGGCTTTTCTACTTCTGGATTCCAACTGCACTACCAACATATGAAAGTCAGGAAACTCCTGTACAGGAGCATTTTGTGAGGTATGCAGAGATTTCCACCAGAAGGGCCAAAGTTTTTTTAGGTGGGGGTAACATTTCAAATATCCTAAGCTATGATTCATACTTCCAACTGTTCAAAATGCAACATCTGAGCTTCAAACTTATACGGAATCCATATTTCAGAACTGTTTCACTTTTCTATTCATTCTGCACTTTATGCACCAAATGCTCTGGCCTCCAAAGTAGAGGAATAGTCATGTCAATCATTCGTTGCTTCAAACCTCAAATTTGCAAACCAACCAACCTACAGTTTATAATACCAGTTTGCTGGCAGATTGCAAATCAACTTTTGATCATACAGATACAGTTTATTAACATTTTGGGATACTGTTTAAGGTAAAAAAGGGAATTAACAAACTAACCCATACTGGCTCCAAAATTTTCTTGATTTTCAATCATTCTTGGTCTCTCAGCCATCATATTTTGCTTCTGTAACATGGAATATGAACTGACACTTCTCACTGATGAGACAGAGTCCACCGATACAGGACTATCTAAAGACATGGCTCTGTTGAAAGGAGGGCGGCTGGTCTGCCTGGACTGGGGACTTCTGACACCTACTGAAAAATTAAAATGGAATTGTAAATGCATCATCTGTAAAAAAAATGTGTCTGTATGAGTATTCAATTATTATTATTAAAGAAATTATTAAAGAAATATGGTGAAATGCTCCAGAAAAATCTTATATTCCAATATGAGAAATTAAATTTATATAATATTTCTCCTTGGATCTGTACAGTTTGTATTAATTTTATCTCTTCTACAGCTACATGCCCAACTCTATAAAGGTTTAGAAAAGACAATCTAATATGCAAAAAGAAAGGTAAAAACATCATATTAAATGTAAGACACTGATTTACTGAAAGAAAAAAGTTAAAACTCCCTAAGGTAGGACCTTGGTGCATGCTTCTATTCTGTCTTATTTTTCTAAATTGAGATTATCTGTAATAAGCAACCTAACATTAAAAATGAACTGCTCTAGTGATTTCACTCATTCATAAACAAGGAGCCATACCGATCCATGTCCACCCTCCCTGATCAACAGTGTTGATTAGCCAGCTGCACTGGAGGGGAAGATCAAAACTATTGTAGGGGAAGGAGTTTTTTTTTACTAAAGAACTACTTTAAAAGACATTTAAACTAAACCAAACTAAAAATTTCTTTAAAGAACATTTAATCAGTTTACTAGCTATTTCGTGAAACAAGATCAGAGCACAAACAATTCCTTACCCATTGGTGTATTTCCTTGGCACAGAGGTGGCTTATTTCCCATATTAACTCCATTTGTAGGTACAGGATTATTGCAAAAATCTGAGCTATTTAGATCTCCCAAAATTGCATCTAAATTATCCACCAAATCGCCACTCATCTATAAAACAACGTTTTAAAAAATGAATTTAGTTTTTAAATTTCTAGATTGAATTGTGTAAGCTAATACGGACTCAAAAACATATGCCTCTGAGACTTAGCATTAACTTTTAAATCAACAAAAATAAAGTCTGGGGGGAAAATCGCAGAGTACTTTTTTGACGGGGAAGAATAAAAACAACTATTCTGTAAACCCATGCACACTACCCATTTAAGGTACAATTACAGTGATGGTTTAGTTCATCATTTTATTTCTTTAATCCAATGGAATAATTTTAAAATATTTATTAAAGTATTCCATCTTTTAAAATATTAACTATTTCTAAGTTCTTTAAATCTTATGGATGGGAGGCATCTACTTAAAAGAGGTATTCCAGCTTTTCTCATACAGAAGGGAATGCCACTTCAGAATTGGTTCCACCTGGGACTAGGCATATAAAATCTAAAAACAAAGAAAATTGCTATTTTATAACTAAGTTAAGGACTAAAGCTGAACCATGTAAGACAACTCCCTCTGGAGTTTTAATTGTCCATGGATTGTCAGAATTTTTAAGAAGACACAGCTTATCAAATAAACCTCTGGAATGAAATAAAGACTAAAGAATTTTTAACAGAGATTCTGCTTAACCCTTGAATACTCATACTCTACCTCTTCTGTGGGTTCTGTCTTTATTTTCATCTCTTTTTCATTACTTGATGTAGGTATGGCAGAACTACAACACTGTCCCATCTTGGTGTCCAGAGTTTCTATTTTAGGTTTAATGTCTTTTAAAAGTGGATCTTTTCCATCATCCTTATCAAGCAAGTATCTAAGCAGAGCATGATTCTCTTTCTTTTTAGGACTCATTTGTTCCTGTTTTACTACTTCTCCACAGGAAACTGTGTTCGTATCATGAAATGGATCTTTACCAGTAGCTTCAGCTGTGATTTTTGCTACTTCTGCTGGAGAATTACCATTTCGTAGCAACTTATGTAAAATCTTATGCTTCTCCTGCATATTTGATGAAGAAACTCCTCCAGAGGTAGAAGATGAAACACCAGATGAAGGACTTGTAGCATTAGTAGAAGATTCTTTGCAGCTAGAGTCCAAGGGAGAATTTGAAAGGGTTGAATGCCCTCTCTCCTCCGAGGAACAAGTTAGTAATTGAAGAAGTTTTTTATGTCCTTTGCTTTCAGCTGGTCCCCTCGGATCAGCACCTTCAAGGCTCTCCTCTTTGCTATCTTTGTTACTATTTGAGTCCCTGCTGTTTGACTGGCACATCGAACTTTCCACTTGATTTTGTTCGCAAAATATGCCAGGGGGGCTTTTAGAATCCTGGCTCCCCATTTTGCTTTGTGGAGGAACATTCATATTGGGAGAACTGTCCAGTTTAGGACCTGGTGAAGAAAGTGTGGATAGGAGAGTTGTTCCAACTCCCTCACTAATTGCCTGAAGAGCACTAAGAGAGCTGCTTGAAAAGTTGCTGCTGCTAGTATTGCTGGCAGGTCCCATTGGAGAGTGTACACCTATATGAAAGTGAAACTGATGTTGGAGAAAGTATCCACATTTGCATTTATTAACATGTTTTAGTGAAGTACCAGATATTTAATAAAAATAGTTCCTAAATATTAGAAATGTCTCAGGAAAAAAGGAAAATAATGCAAAACTACTTTCCATGCAGTGTTTTTCACAACAAAATAATGGCACAATAAATTTGAGTAAATTGGGTTCTAGGTTTATGTTTCAACACACTACAGGGAATATTTTTAAGACTGGGTTACAAATAAGGATTCAGAGTAATCTTCTGTAGCTAAACAGATAATATAATATTTTATATTCTGACATGGAATATTAATTAGAAAAACACCTTTACCTGGTACAGGAGAAAATTGATGTGAATTCACTTTTGGACTCCCACGATTCCTAGGTGATATCATTATATTCGGTTGACTGGCATTCAAGCCTGGGCTGCCATGTGGTGGACTGCTGATATTTAATCCATAATTAGTTTGATAAGGAAAAGACTGCATTCCTTGCCCACAATTCATTGGTCCCATATTTCCTGGACCTCCATATCTAGCACCACTCATCTGCCCCATTATGTTAGGATCTCCCATGCCATAGTTCCTGTTTTGAAGAGGTATATTTTGCCCAGGCATCATATTCATAACACCACCACATGAATTTGTGCTCATAGTTGTAGATGCTCTTATGTTCTGTCCCACTGTATTAGGAATTGGTCGATATCCATTTTGTTCTCTGAAAAGTTGCACACAGGAATACAACACCAATCAGACTCCAAATCCACTTTTTAATTTTGTTATATTAAATATACAGAAGAAACATATGCATACAAGAGTGTTAACAATATAATTCAATATCTCAACATTAATAAAAGGAAACAAGGAAAGAAAAAAGGCTTAAAAAATTATGGCATAAGTAGAACTCCCAAACATTGACCAGCTTCTTAGAATTTCTTCTTTCCTGTCCTTTGTAAAAACAAAAAATGATTAAATGTTGATAATCATTACATCAACAGCAATCTATTGCTGCATATCAGGTGTAGGTTTCTCTTTCCAGTGAACTACTCTTCTACCTAAGCCCTTTTACCTGCCCCCAAAGTCTTCAAAATACAAAAATCTTGATGTCTTGATAGATTTCACATGCTAAAGATATAGCCAAGAAGAACATGATCAATCAAGAATTATATTAACAATCCTGTTGAATTTAGGCCAAAATATGACAATAACAAGACATGTTCAAATCATATAAATCACTGTTCCAACTCCTGAGATGCATCTTCAACAACAAGGTAATTGCAACTAACCCTTATTTAACTAACTAACTAACTAACTAACTAACTAACTAACCCTTATTTAAAAATTCTCTAAAACCAATACATTAGCTTCATTTTAAGATCAGAGGAAATGACTTTCACATTATTTAAAGCAAACTCCACAAGTTTACCATGATAGGACATTCAAGTTCATTTTTCAAAAGCTCACATAAGTAACTAAAAACAACTTCCTTCAATTTCCTGTAAGAAAGGGTTATTGGCCAAGAAAGCAGAGTTAATTCTTTCAAAGCCTCCAACCGCTGTATAACTTCAGAAGCATCTGGATTAAACAGAAAGAACAACAAAGGCTGTAACATCCAATAATCTGCCAAGAAGCATTCTGTGGAAAATCAAACTTAATTTTCAATTCTAGTAAAATTTTAAAAATGGCTTCCTCATAATTGAGCTGATCCAAAATAATAATAATATTATGAGACGCTTAGTGTCTCCAGAAAATGGGTTTTCTCACTATTTTTAAATAGGATTATTCCATAATGTAAGGTTTTCATGGGTAAATGAGTCAAACGGCACCTCTTACTCCCAGTGGCTTCAGGAAGGGGAGGTACCCTCCAGGTCACTACCCCCAGGAATGTCATTAGCAGGGACAAGGGGACTGGGCTTCTCAGTTGCTGCCCCTCCCCCCTTTTTTTTTTTTGGAACAGCATTCCCCATGAAATCAGTTCAGCTTCATTCCTTTTGGGTTTTGGAAAGTATTAAAAAACTTACTTATTCAGGGGTGTTTGGGGGTCTGATGTGATTGTACTGATCCTGCCTGCAGGGGGAAGGTTCTTACTGGGTTATTGGTTGCTCCTTGGTACAGAAGATACTTGATTGTTTTTCATCATCATTTATTGTCTGTAGCTTGAATCATGTCAACTGGATTTCTATTTTCTTAGTGGAAACGTTTCGCTCCTTATCCAAGGAGCTTCTTCAGTCTGAGCAAAGTTGGTAAGGGAATCCTAAATATGTTCCTAGGTAGCTGTGTGACCTTACACCTGGGGCTAGGTCATGGTTATATTGAGATGCAATTTTTAAGTCCTTTTATCATCTAAAGGAGGGTCGTTAAAATCACCATGCTGCTGTTGAGCTTCTGAAATGGTCTTAATCTTCCTAGGCACAGAAGACAAAACGGGGAGGAAGATGGGGGAGAGTTTGTGCCTGAGGCCCCCACCTCTATTCAAGGAAGGATTTTCCAAGTTGGCATAAATGGATTCCTTGACCCCTCTCTTAAACCACCTATCTTCTCTGTCTAAAATGTGAACATTAATGTCCTCAAATGAGTGTCCTTTTTCTTTTAGATGAAGATAAACTGCTGACTCTGGTCCTGTGGTGTTATTTCTCCTGTGTTGGGCCATCCTCCTGTACATAGGTTGTTTGGTTTCTCCAATGTAGAGTTCAGAGCACTCCTCACTGCACTGGATTCCGGTATTCAATACCATGAAACTCTCCTAATGATTTGGCAAGTTAAGGTGACAAATATATCGTCCTTTTGGTGGGGGGGTGGCATACCAGGCACCAGAGCATGCTCTGCTCTTGGGGTGGATTTGTAAAGTGCATCATTTGTATGATGATGTAATGAAGAATGTGCTGTCACTTCCCCTCTCCCAACGTTCTGGAGAAGCCAAGAGTTGAAAACCCCACTGAATATATTATTTTTAATACACAGGAAAGAAACTAAAGGAGCTGTACCAAGCAGGCATGGGAAGGACTGTACTTCCACTGAATCCAAACCCTGATTATACTCTATGCCCTCAAAGTGACATGTTATCCAAGCCAGCAATTGCAAGGAGTTCTATTTCTTAAAAAATCGGTAAGGAAAAAAAGCAAACACCTTTTCTTCTTCATTTCTATCCTCTTGAGATTACCTCAACAGAGCCTCAGATATTGCAGAAGCTCCAACATCTATGCTCACATAGATGGAAATAACACATAGGACTACCATTTTACTATCTCTAAGCAAAACCCTAAAGCAAAAAGTAATTTCTTTTGAATATAATAAATAATATCCATGGGGGGAAACTGCTTTTCATAGATTCAACTGCTAATTTCTTAACCGCAAGATATGAATCAACCCAGTTGCTTATCTATCCACATTGCTGAACCAACTAGATAATACTAGGTTACAGCCAAAGGTATAACTCAGGGATGGAAATTTTCAATAAAAATCATCTGCATACGAGTAATCATGTACTGTACTATGAAATAAGACACCATCTCATTTTTGCCATTCAGACAATGTGTTAAAAAGAAAGGGTGCATTCTCTAGCAAGACTTATTTGGTCATCTTGTTTTCTAGTCGTGGCTTACAAAACAGAAAAGCAGTCTTTCTCCATTATCTGAACCTGAATTTAATTATTAGGGAATTCAAACATACCACATACCAATGTTAGCATCTCAAATTCTGCTCAAATAAGCATATCATGAAGGCTTATACGTTGGAAATCCTAAATGTAATAGTAATTTTACCTTTGAAGAAAGTGGGTAGAGATAAACCCATGACGGTCATTGGTAACTGGATTTCGGAATAGTTTACTTTTTGTTTGTGCTGTCACTATTGTTCCATCTGCTAAAGAGAACCGGTAGAGTGGAGTTTCAGCAATGCCTTGCATGTAAGCTGTTAGGAAAAACAGATTTTTATTAGAAGAGCACATTCCTGTTCATATTTCATGTTGCAGAAATAGTTGCTTGAAAAATAAGATACACGTTTTAAAAATTCAAGTTTGTTGTTGCTAACTTTTGCCTAAAACACATACAAATGAAAGACAACAAAAAAACAGTAGCTTCCCTGTATGAATTTGCACATTTTTGGAGGGAAAAAGATAGCGTATATGTCAATAGGCAACAGAGCTAGCCCTATTTTGCCCAGGTTTCATTGTAACAATCTTTCCCTGCAGAAATAAAGAGTCTCAATTGGAGTGGGCAGGCTTTTATTAAAGCAAGCAGGAACTATTTGCAAGCTATCTATGAAGGTTCTCAGTCATCCAGGTGGAATTGTCTGTAGCTTGAATCATGTCAACTGGATTTCTATTTTCTCAGTGGAAACGTTTCGCTCCTTATCCAAGGAGCTTCTTCAGTCTTCAGACTTTTTAAAGACTTTTTAAAGTACATACATTTAAAATACTACATGCTCCAATTAGATCTTCGAAGACAACTATTCACTGTATTTGTTTTAAATTGGCCCTAGAAATTAATGTCCCCCCCTTTTTTAAGCTAACCCCTCAAAGGCTTCGAAACCCCAGATTTTACCTTCCTGATAGTGCCGCTTGTTCGACCAGGGCTGACCTTCATTTTGGCATAAAAATCTCTGAATGCAACGGCGGATTGTATCTTCAAATCCCGGTCTCATGGACCTTAAGGAGTTTGTATCTATGTTAACGAGCTTACCTGCCAAACAGAAAAAGAAACTACTGGAAATTACTTTTATATTTTATACTTAATTACCTGAATGCTGGTTTGGTAAAGTTTATAGAAATATGCATTGCAATGTTATTAATAAACAAAGCATAGACCCTTAAATGAATAAAATACTGGAAATAAGTAGAGAATATCAACTGAATAAAAATTATGTCCTAATTCTTTTTATTAAACTAAAAGAATGGAGGCCACTTACAGTTCTGGAGAAAATATATTCTATAATTTAGGAGCAATACAGAACCGAGCCACCTCCAAATGGGCCTTAAGTGGACTAGTTCATATAACCAGGCAGACAGTTCCTTCAATAATGAGTCCTAAACCGTTTAAAACCAACAATTTCAGTTCAGCTCAGAAAACAATAGGCAAACACTACAACCTGGAAGCACTACAAGAAAAATATTCTGAAATATTAATATCATATTATTCAGAAACCCACAGAATGCAGCGGTGCGGGCAGTTAATGGTGCCAGTTATTTAGCGCATGTGACACCACTGCTCCGCGAGCTGCACTGGTTACCAGTTTGCTTCCAGGTGCAATTCAAGGTGCTGGTAGTCACCTTTAAAGCCTTACATGACTTGGGGCCAGGTTACTTATAGGACTGTCTCTCCCTGGTTGTTTCTACCAGATCTGGCAGGAGAGGCATGTTGTGGGTACTGTCGGCCAAGACGTGTTGGCTGGTGGGGCCTCAAAAAAGAGCCTTTTCTACCCACCCTCTGGATCATCATCCCTCCAAAAATTAGGCTGGCCCCCACCCTGCAGGTAAGGCCCTGAAGACCTGGTTCTGTGCTCAAGTCTGGGGCCCCGAATGTGTGATGGAGCCTGTGTTCTAACTATGTTGAGGGCTTTTTATGATTCTCCGGCTGCTGTGTTTTATTTTATTTTTGGTTTATTTCATATATGTATATGTATATACTGTATATACTGTATATAATGTGTACGTGTGTGTATGTATATATATTGTGTGTGTGCCTTTGAGTCAGCGCTGACTCCTTGCGACTGCCTGGACAACTCCCTGCATTTTTCTTGGCAAGATTTCAGAAGTGGTTTGCCATTGCCTCCTTCCTAGGGTTGAGAAAGAGTGACTGGCCCAAGGTCACCCAGCTGGCTTTGTGCCTAAGGCTGGACTAGAACTCACAGACTCCTGCTTTCTAGCCCGTTGCCTTAACCACTAGACCAAACTGGCTCTCCAAAATTTTATTTAATTTAATATTTTATTTAATTTAATATTTTATTTTATTTTATTTTATTTATTATTTTATTTTATTTTATTTATTATTTTATTTTATTTTATTATTTATTTTATTATTTATATTTTATTATTTTATTTTATTATTTATTTTATTTTATTTTATTTTTATCCTGCCTTTATTATTTTTATAAATAACTCAAGGTGGTGAACATATCTAATACTCCTTCCTCCTCCTATTTTCCCCACAACAACAACCCTGTGAGGTGAGTTGGGCTGTGTGTGTGTGACTGGCCCAAGGTCACCCAGCCGGCTTTCATGCCTAAGGCGGGACTAGAACTCTCAGTATCCTGGTTTGCCATTGGCTCCTTCCTAGGGTTGAGAGAGAGTGACTGGCCCAAGGTCACCCAGCTGGCTTTGTGCCTAAGTCAGGACTAGAACTCACAGTCTCCCATTTTCTAGCCTGATTCCTTAACCACTACACCAAACTGGATCTATTTTATTATTTTATTTTATTATTTTATTTTACTATTTTAGCAATTGTATTTTTTATTTTAAAGTTGTGTGCCACCCAGAGTTATGTATGTCAGATGGGTGGCCATATAAATTGATTGATTGATTGATTGAATGAATAATATGCTTGAAGGCAATTAGTTTGGAAAGCATGTTTTCCTGTAGTTGCATTCAAATATATATTTGATGGGTTTTTCAAGTAGAATTCTCACCTGAAAGATCATGCCTAGTAACAAAGTTCTCTGTGTTTGGGGAAAATACCCTCTCTATTGTAGAGATACGACGTGCCACACATATCATACAGGATTGCAAATCTGCAATAAAAAATATTTTATAATACATTTATTAAAAAATGTAAAAACTGGTACCATTTAGCTGTTCAATGTGTAAGATATGTTGCAGTATAAATTGAAATGAATGGAATAAATTTAAATACAGGTAGTCTTCACTTAACGACAATTGAGCCCAGATTTTCGGTTGTAAGTCATAACGGTTGTTAAGTGAGTCCAGACTCGTTTTTACGACCTTTTTACCACAGTTGTTAAGCAAGTCGCAGCGGTCATTAAGTGATTCAAGATCAGGGCTTGTGGCTTCCCTCAGTTGTTAAGTGAACGGCGTGGTTGTTAAGCAAACCAGGAGTTACTTTGCAGCACTGTGGGGGGCGGAGTGTGATAGTCATATGTTTTCCACCAAACATGACTATGGAAATGCTTCTGTGGCTACAGTAGTATTATTTTCAGTTAATATTACAGTTATTTTCAACTAATATTACTGGTTGATTATTAAAAACTTTTACTGTAAGGTCTTCATTGGAATCTTTGTTCTACAATACAGTACTAAACAGGTTTAAAGGTACTGTACAGTACTGTAACTTTTTTTTCCAGCTGTAGTAAACTCTGCAGCATTTGTTACTGTACAGTACTGTATATAAATCTGATTTTTATAAAACAACTGTTTTAAAAACAGTAAACCAGCATTCAGTATTGTTAAATATAATTAAAAATTAGACAGGCAGAGGATGGAACATGCATGCCACCATACAAATCTCTACTTAAGTTAAACAAAAACTGGGAAAAAATTAAAGGCAAGCGTAAGTCAATACAGTAGTGTATAGAAAAGTCACTTACTTTTCCTGTACAGTAAGGCACACACAAGGCTCCCTCAGCTGGCTGCTAGGGAGTAGTGTGACCACATGACCGGGCCTGCTGCCTCAGAAATCCAGCGTCATAAGCCTGGAGGACTTCCTGGTACAAAAGGGCGGTCATGTTACCCAAAATGGCCACCACTTCCAGGATGGCCGAATCCGGGTCACGTGATCGCGGAGGGTCATAATTTTGGGCCCCAGTCAGAAACCTACTTTTGGGGTACCATCATAACTTCGAATGGCCTTTAAGCGGCCAGTCAGTAAGTGAAGACTACCTGTAAATGGATGATTTGCCACTTCAGATGGAACTAAGTGGCAAATCATTACTCGCCATTACCTTCCCCTTCTTCTAGCATAGCTCTTGGTTGTGATAAAGCAAAACATTGCATGGTTTCAAATCTCTGATGCGATTCGTGACTGCTCCCTATATCTTCTAGAAGTTCGTGTAACGTTTTCACCATCATGCGACAATTAAATGTATGACTTTTCTGTCTTGGTGCTTCGTTGGTCCAAGAAACTCCATTCACTAAAAAAAACATACAGATATAACATAACTTCTCATAATGTTGGTGGAAAAGGTATTATGACTTTAATTCTGTATTTATTCAGCTACACTGGCTACTTAGAACTGAAGAGGGTTAGGGTTAGGGCATACTGTTGTATGTAATATTTATGTGTTGCTAAGAATTATCCACAAAAGAAAAAAACTAATGTAATGCATGGGGTATCATATAGCATGCAGGCAAAAAACCAAAATCTGTTAAAAGTCTAATGAATGGAGGAAGAAGGTAGAAGACTCTTCTAATATCAACCATCAGTGTTTGTGGCATGAATTCTGCCTGAATTTATCTTGCACTTGGATGATGGAAGCTGGAAAGACAATCAAGCAGTAGTCTCAAAATATTCCCATTTCTATTTTCTGGACTGTTCAGTTATGTTATCAGTACTGTCAATCATACGCAACAATGCTAATTTGCAAGCAAACCAAGATATGCACTGCCTCCACTTCCCTGGGATCATTATGGTGCATTATGGAGATTTAAGTAATTTTTAAGACCCTCCTAAGCAAAAAGACAAAAGAATGCTTTTTTTTGCAATGGATTCTAAATGAAAAATGGACAAACAATATGATGGACAAAAGTCTGTCAATATCATTTTCCCTGTTTGATCAGGAAATGTGTATCATTGTGAATTATTAAACCTTAAGAGTTCTCTCCATTTTCACAGAAACAATCAATTTTGGACTAAATACCTCATAAAAAAATGTTCAGAATCTTCTAACCATTCATGTCAAGGTGCCTTTTGCCATTAAGTGCATCATTTCTGGGAACTAGAGCAATATATGAAAACCTAACTCTAATAGAAATAATAATATTGGCCACAACTGAATTTGCTTCTTTTCATACTTAATGCTTAAATATGATTAACATCAATGAGATTTAACCAAATTTACTTAAAGTATTAAGATGGGGTATTAGACATCTATTGCAAAAAAATAAACAAAACTTTGTTTGATGTTATGTTCTGCAAAATTTGGTAAGAATGAGGAGTCAGTATTTTGACAGAATCCATACAATAATATATTTAAGGTAGATGAACTGAACAGCAATGCTTCAATTTCCATTATCAAACAATAGTGTGTGTTTACTTACTGCATATATACTTCGCTTTTTCTATAACAGCTGAAGGCATTTTAGATGGAGAAATCCCCTAATTTTATCCTCACAACCACCACCCTGTGAAGTGGGTTGAGAAAGCGACTGGCCCAAAGCCACTCAGTAAACTCGACGGTCAAGTGGGGATTTGAACTAGGGTCCCCACAATTCAAGTACAACTCTAAGCTAGATATGGAATAGAGTATATACGTGGAACAACAATTTAAATTAAATCTTTTTCAAGAAGTTACAGAGACCCAAGTATAATTTGGCTAAATATAATACTGGATTTTGCTGAAAAAAATGTCCATATTAAGGTACAATGTAAATGAAAATTTGAAGAGGTACTTTAAAGTTAATACTATAGTTTAAAGTTGAACATAAAAGTTAGCTTTTTTAAAAAATGATTTTGCACATTTGACATGCTCAGTGATTATTAAAAGCTTTATTACCTGCAGATTTGGGTAAATTTTTAAGAAAATCTTTCCGGTCTTCCTCATGTAAGATACTGTAAACGCTGGTATTAACCAGGTCCTCTTGTTTATACTGCAAATACTGAGTGACATTTTCAGATACAAATACAATGTTTCCATCTCGATTTACTACGAATAAGAAGCCATCTAATGCCTAGAAACAAAGTTATGGAAAGCTAGTATTGAGGCATTTACACAGACACACACACACATAGAGCTATTATGTACTGAAATAGATATTGCATTCTGTAACCCTATACTTAGCAATACACAATACAAAATCTATTGTGTTCATTCATAATCCTATACTTGCATTGTGACTGTATACAGCATATACCTCCTAGTTGGTAGGATGTAGGCAAAATTATGTTGGCTTGCAAGGTAGTCTCTAGATTTAAAGATTCTAGCTTGGATAGATTAGCATGAGCATCCTTGGGGTAAAACTGGAGTTTCATTATCCTTGCACCACACTAGCCAAAATGTGCCAAAATTAACCAGTATTGTCCTTACTATTATCAGGGAATGCCGCACTGTGGCATGGGAATGATTACATCTGAAAACCTAGTCTATTTGTTCACCTTATTTTAAAACATCACATGAAAGCAATATGTCTATGAAGGTTCTCAGTCATCCAGGTGGAATTGTCTGTAGCTTGAATCATGTCAACTGGATTTCTATTTTCTTAATGGAAACGTTTCGCTCCTTATCCAAGGGGCTTCTTCAGTCTGAGCAAAGTTGGTAAGGGAATCCTAAATATGTTCCTAGGTAGCTGTGTGACCTTACACCTGGGGCTAGGTCATGGTTATATTGAGATGTAATTTTTAAGTCCTTTTATCATCTAATGGAGGGTCGTTAAAAACACCATGCTGCTGTTGAGCTTCTGAAATGGTCTTAATCTTCCTAGGCACAGAAGACAACACGGGGAGGAAGATGGGGGAGAGTTTGTGCCTGAGGCCCCCACCTCTATTCAAGGAAGGATTTTCCAAGTTGGCATAAATGGATTCCTTGACCCCTCTCTCAAACCACCTATCTTCTCTGTCTAAAATGTGAACATTAATGTCCTCAAATGAGTGTCCTTTTTCTTTTAGATGAAGATAAACTGCTGACCAGAACAGGACCAGAGTCAGCAGTTTATCTTCATCTAAAAGAAAAAGGACACTCATTTGAGGACATTAATGTTCACATTTTAGACAGAGAAGATAGGTGGTTTGAGAGAGGGGTCAAGGAATCCATTTATGCCAACTTGGAAAATCCTTCCTTGAATAGAGGTGGGGGCCTCAGGCACAAACTCTCCCCCATCTTCCTCCCCGTGTTGTCTTCTGTGCCTAGGAAGATTAAGACCATTTCAGAAGCTCAACAGCAGCATGGTGTTTTTAACGACCCTCCATTAGATGATAAAAGGACTTAAAAATTACATCTCAATATAACCATGACCTAGCCCCAGGTGTAAGGTCACACAGCTACCTAGGAACATATTTAGGATTCCCTTACCAACTTTGCTCAGACTGAAGAAGCCCCTTGGATAAGGAGCGAAACGTTTCCATTAAGAAAATAGAAATCCAGTTGACATGATTCAAGCTACAGATCACATGAAAGCCTTAATTAATCAAAGCCATAATGGGCAGCAGAGGTCAGTAATGTGTTTCATATCTGTGAAGCTAAGAGAAAGAGGGAAGGATGTAACTGAGTTGAATGGTCTGATCTTGTGGTGTGAGTATCTGTAGGGAAGAGAATGTGTGGATTTAATTATGAATAAAAAAATGAAAAGATATGTCATAAAGTATCAATAGGTTAACATGGGTGCATATGAGAGCAAGAATCCATAGATAGATAAAGACTGCATGTTACACTCCAGTGAATAGTGACAATAGAAAACCAGAGATAAGATTGGGGGGGGAAATTGTGTAGCATTCTGAATGAATGTGATACAGGGGATTGGATCATACAGAGAGAATGAACGAGGATCAAATTGCAAAACATACATAAAGGAACAGCAAATGCGTTAAGAGATATGGGATGATATATGGAGTTGATGAGTTCTTCATAAAGAGAAAGATGAAAAGTTTAAAGAAAAAAGGTAATATATAAAGCAGTGTATGGCTGTGATGAAAGGAACAATAGTCTGTAAAAACAAAAAGGAATGAAGAGGAATGAATGAAACGATAAATCGTTTTGGGATAAATTAGTTTTAGCTGTTTCCTATTCTTTTTCTCAGCCCATGCTTTTAATTTCTTTGGCTTACTATTTCTTACCCTTTTCCTGGGCTCTGTATAACATTGCTTACCCTGAAAGGGAATAATACAAAGGATGTGTATGCGTGTATGCATGTAAGTAATCCTATACTTATTTATTCAGAAGTAAACTCCACTAAATCCAGTGGAATTATTTCCAAATAAGGGTACGAAGAATTACAATCTCAGTGGGAATCTACTGTAGCAGAAGAGTATTGTTGTTGCTCTTGGAAGATTATTGTTAGAAGCAACTTCCATCTCAATCCATTCTTTCCAAACCTGATGTCCTCCAATACATTCCAGATAGGTGAACCAAAGATTATGCTAACTCAGAATTACACGCACTGCAGTCCAACATATCTTGCAGACATCAGACTGGAAAAAGTGTATGTTACTCACTTTCTAGGAATGGAGAAGGAATCTCAATTTTCACAATTTTTGAACTGTGAAAAAAATTGAGAGCTGATAGAATCTTCTGAAAATGGCTGTTTAATAACTACAAATACAGTAACAAACATAGAGATTTCTGCTGTGCTACTGATTCCCTAGATTTATGCTATCCTAGCAGTATTAAAATTAGAATAGCCCATACACTTGCCTGTAAGAGGAGAGGTCCTAATGAATCTTTATCAATAACACCCTGTCCTGTTGAAGATACATCAGCCTTCTGAACTTCATCATCAGTAGATGCTGTTTTTCCTGAAATTGAAAAGCAAGTCTTGAAAATGGTACTATATATAAGCATGGCACTGGATATATACAAATTTAACTACTACTATTACTTATTATTATTATGCTTAATGTTTAATGAGCATTTAACGCAGCTGAGGAACCAATGCTGGAACATACACTATACTAATCTTTATTCCATACTAGAGGAGGAAAGCTTTCTCAGGCTGCTCCCTCCCTTCTATACAGGAAAAACGTATCAAAAATGACATTTTTTTAATAAAGAAGATTAGATAAGTATTTAAATGGGAAGAAAAAATCCAGAGCTGTGTTATGGCAACTTCAAGAAAGGGCCATAAGCCCACATACTTCTTCCATGTCCTCTTCTACTCTTCACTTTCTCCCTTCAAAACAATAAAATTATCATGGAAGGGACTTAAATGGTTCCTTCCAGCACTGTGATTCTATGATAATATGGCTTGGCCCTACCCAATCTATTATTTTACTGACTCTAACAGAATGTAATATATGTAAAATTATGATTCATTTTGGAAATGTCAGTCAATCCTTCAATTATTTTATTTGTAGTATCCTTGTTGTTAATGTTAGCTTAAGCAATCAAATATTTATCAAACAATAGAAATGTTTCTCTTGTTTTAAAACTAAAATCAGATTCCATGCCTACTGGAAGATGATTTTTATATAGAAAGGGATATTTTTATATAGTTTAAGAATCAGTCTTGCCTTGTTCCTTTATTTGACGTATTTGTCGAACTGTTTCCTTTAAAATTGCACATTTATCTGGTTTGACATTGAAATGATCAATGTCACTCAAATTAGCAGATATCAGCTCAGCCAGTTCTTCAATATATTTGCTTTCCTGTTCACGTCGCCGCTTCTCTCCACTGCATACAAGACTTAAAGAGGGGGGGGGGTTATGAGGTTATGGCTTCTGTTCATATGATTTCCTTTCATAAAAAGTATTAATCAAACTGCTAAATTAAAAGTATATGTGCTTTTGATTTTATAACCTTGGCAACCTGGATATACACACAAAAGTATAAATATATTAAATAACTGCAACTCAGTAAGTCATATCTAACCCTTTGGAAATGTACCCTCCTGTGGCCCCATTGATATTTTCTAACTGGGTGTCAAGTGGCTGAATGTTACATTTCACTTCTCAAAAAACGTTTTTGAGGAAAACTGATTTCTGAATAGGAACTCACAACATTTTCAAGGTTTTTTCAATAAAAAAATCAATTCAGGAATGCAAGTGTTACAGAGAAAAATAAAGTTATTGAAAGAAAGCAATGTAGATATTCTTTCTATTAGGGTGACACCAAAGTAAAAATTACTACTCACAAACACCAAAGATTACAAGGTTAATTTTGCATTAAATAAATGTTGACAAGCAAAGCAGAAGAAAGGAAAGGAGCTAAAACCATTAAAGGGCAGAAACCAAGACATGGATACAATCCTGAAAATGGAAAATTTGGCTTTCTGAGATGGAAGTGGGTAGAGTAGTGTGTGTGTGTATCTGTGTGTGTGAGTGTGTGTGAATGACTTTTCGTTATATTACTTTTAATTTGGGGAGTCTTTGGTGCTCTCTGAGCCTTGTTATTTTCATGCAGACGTTTCATTGCCAGGCTAGGCAACATCTTCAGTGCGAAAAGGGAGTGGAACTTGCTCTCTGTTTATATACCCTGGCTTGTCCTGCCTGTGTTGGTGGGGGTCTTGTACTCTCCTTGGTAGTTCCTTGATTGGGCTGTTGTGTGCTGTTTGGGTGATTGACTGAGTTAATAGTTCCTTGATTAAGGTCTATTGTGTTGTTTGATTGCTCCTCTGCTGCTAATCTTGCTGTTAATCTATGCATATCTTGTTGTCGATTGCTGGCCCAGGGGTGTTCTGGTCTTCTGGCTATTCTATTGTCTCTTATGAATGGTATGTAAATGTTGTTAACCTCTATGTGTCTGTTGATGGCTGCTTTGTCTGAGTGCCAAGCTTCCAGGAATTCTCTAGCATTTTTGGATTTGGCCTGGTCTAATATGCTCACAGTTTCCCAGTTGAAAGTATGGTTAAGTCTGTCCATGTGTTGTGAGATTAAGGAGTTTTCATCATGTCTTCTGACTGCTAGTTGGTGTTCATGGATGCGTTCTGCTAGTCTTCTGCCAGTCTGTCCTACATAGTGGCTGTTACAGTCCTTACACTGTATGTTGTAGATAACTCCTTTTTTTTCTTCTTGGGCTACTGGGTCTTTTGGTTTACTTACGATGTTCTGAAGGGTTTTGGTTGGTTTGTGTGATACAGTGATGCCGTGTGGATGTAACAGTCTATTAGTAGTTTCTGAGATGTTTCTGATGTATGGCAGTGTAATCCTTTTCATAGCTTCTGTTGGTTTTGCTGTGGTGGGTTGAGTGGTCAGGCACTTTTTGATAAAGTTGTGTGGATATCCATTTTGCTGGAAGATGCTATATAAGTGGTCTGTTTCCTTTTTCTGGTGTTCTGGGTTGCTGCAGTGTGTTTGTGCTCGTCTGAATAGTGTTCTTACACAGCTCCTCTTGTGTGAGGTTGGGTTATTGCTTTGATAGTGGAGCACTTGGTTAGTGTGGTTAGATTTCCGGTAGACTTGTGTTTCTAGAATGCCATCATTTCCTCTACTGATGAGGATGTCCAAGAAGGGTAGTGTGTTGTTGTTTTCTTCTTCCCTTGTGAATTTTATTCCTTTGAAGATGTTGTTGATGGCTTCATGTGTTTCCTCCAGTTGATCCTTTTTTATTATGACAAAGGTGTCATCTACATACCGGATCCATACTTTGGGTTGTATGTGTGGGAGTGCTATCCTTTCTAGACGTTGCATTACTATCTCTGCTATGAGTCCTGAGAGTGGTGATCCCATAGGTGTTCCTTTGATTTGTTGGAATATTTGTCCATCAAACTGAAAGTAGGTGGTGAGGCAGAGGTTGATGAAGTCCATGATTCTGGGTATTTTGATCTTGGTGTATCTTGTTAGGTCGGGTGTGTTACGTAGAACTGCTGCCATGGATTCAATCGCTAGTGCTTGGTCTATGGATGTAAAGAGTGCAGTGACATCAAATGACACCATAATTTCATCTTCATCTATTTTTATGTCTTTGATTTTCTGGAGGCCCTGTAGTGGGGAATTGATAGAGTATTAACTCTCCTCTGTGAGATGCCCAAGTTTTCTTGTAAGTTCTTTAGCTATGTTGTATGTGGGGGTGCCTGGTAATGATACAATTGGACGGAGTGGTATGTCAGGCTTGTGTATTTTGGGGCGTCCGTAGAAGCGTGGGATGATAGGTCCACTGCTTTTCATCCGCCTCTGTTCTTACTTTACTTTTAATTTATCACAGAGTTGGGCAGCCTGCTATCCCATTTCTAATGTGAAGTGGTCCATGGCCTCTTTTTTTACATCAGTTCACATTTCTGACAAGAGCAATATGTCACTTTCTTGCACCTGCAAGATGGTGCCAGAAAAAGAACGAGAGTGAAAAAGGAAAAAAGAGGAGAGAAGAGAGAAAAGAGTGTCTCTCTACTACTGGCTTTGCTCAAATTTCAGTTTGCTTCAACTCTGCTTATTATACAATCCAAACAGATTACCCTTGAAAAATCAAGTCCTTGACAGAAAAATGATTGCCTGGTCCTGCTTTATTGAGTTAAACATGAATTACATACTTTACAATCTCTTCCTCCTCCTAAATTATTTTTTTTCTTGCAATACTATGGTTTGACCTCATTTCAGCATTTTAAGTATGCCATCAACTAAAATCTGATGCTAAATATTAACACCTAGCTCAATTTTAAATACTGAAAATACCATTCACTATTTGTAAATGTTCTGTAGTAACAGTATTAAAAAACAACAAGATATTTTACCCTGGTCCTGCAATATCACAGGGCAATGGTTTGCGTTTTCTTGAGTCACTGTTCATATTGTCCAAGATGTTCTCTCCTAATCCACTCATTCTGATCATACATCAGCAGCTGAAACCATCAAGGAATAATCAAGTTTAAAGTTCTGCTTAGGAATAAAATGTAAAGCATTCAGAAAAACATTTCAATGACATGATTGTGAAGGACTGGTGATCATGTACCTCAATGGCTTTCAGTTTATTCTTCCAGTGATGTTTTAAGGCTCAACTTTCAATCAACAAACAGGCTGTTAGGGAAAGAGATCCAAGAATGATACGTCTCTTAGGAATCCTGCCCTCCTTTTTCTTGAATAATGAGACCACTTGATGCCCCCAACTCAAATCACCTTTAGGAATGTAAAGAAATTCACCATAGATCTCAAAGGGAATTAATTAGAATGATATGCCAAAATGAACTCTCTACAGCAGTGTTTCTCAAAGTATGGCCCAAGGACCTCTAGGGGTCCCTCAAGACCCTCTCAGGGATCTGTGAAATCAAATTTTTTTGCCAGCCTACATTGAAAAATAATACAATATTAAAATCCCATCAAACAACTGCGAGAAGCGGCAATGGCAGCAAATGCGTCTATTTTAATACAGTAAATATCGATAAATATAACTCATACAAACAAAAGCTCTTTTGGGATCCTCCATAATTTTTAAAAGTGGGAAGGGGTCCTGAGAAAAAAGTTTAAGAAACACTGTATAGCATAGACAAGCAGCACTGAATGAAGTCAGCCAGCATCTCTGTTCAAAAATTCATTTTAAAAAAGTAGGTATTTCAGAAAGATGCTTTCCAATAGGATGTATATTTGGAAAAGTTATACATTTGTTTGTTTGTTCTATTTATATATCTCCAAATTAGTTATAGACTCGTATCAGTCTACAATGACAATCAATAATAAAGCATCCTCAGTGTAGCAAAAAATGTAAAACATCCATGGTAAAAGTATAAAAAACAGCTGGACCAACCAACTCCTCCTCCTCACACAGGCGCCATGTGCTTTTGACAGTGACATCCCCCCCTCACAGTAACTGAGCACTTTGTACCTACTGCAGTCTTCAAAAGCAGGTGCAGGTAGAATGCACTTGAAAACTGATGAAGGCATGAGTTACCAGTTCAAGATCCTCATGATCCAGGTAGGGCCACAACTGGTACAAGACTTGAAGCTGGGGCAGAAAATTGTATGTTCTGTCTATTCAGCTGTTGCCCTTTCCAATTTTCACATATTTTTGCCACTGAATGTTACCAGAGCTTCAGGTAAGTTCAACTAATAATAATATAATCAGAGCTTAAGTGAACAGAAAAACACCAACATTTGGTGCTTCTTTATTTCATAAGCAAACTCATCCAACATGTGATGCGCCAGTGTAAGGCCACATCATACTAGCGATTAGTCTGAGTCTACTGATTCAGAAGCTGAAGTGTATGTTTGTTTCCGTGTGTCTACCTACCTTTAAAGATAGGTACATATCATACTTTGGCACATGTATTATGGGTTAGATATTAATGCTATGGTGAAACAGATTCTTTGAAGGCAATTAAATGTTAAAATGTTAATGTTTTGTTAAACTGTATCCACAAAATTTGGAATCTTTTCATCTATGGAGAACTTTGGATATAATGCGCCTGAACTGTCCCAAAAAAGGTGATTGCGTACTCATGGAAGAATGCTTGTATCCCAGAGTATAAATGAAATCTGGCAACATTCAGCCTTTGAATGAGCTTTTTATTGACTGGACAATACGATTCCATATGGGCTAGGTTTAATTCACGGTATAAAAATTGAATCACAATGTGGAGGAAATTTAAAGTTATCTAATCTTATCAGTCTGATAGCTATGTATGTTTAGAGGAAGGTACAGAGAGAGTGATACATACTGATACATTAATGTTATATATGCTAAGCAGGCCTGCAGTCTCAGAGTATTGTATGTCAGCCTGGAAACTCAATGGCTTAGGCTCACCACATAACAAAAAAATGAATTCTCATTTTTTTTAAGATTTATGGGAATAAGAGAGACATGATTGTCCTTTTTAATGCAGAACAGCACTGAATCAACTTCCACATGTATAAAACCATTGAAAGAAATAAGTGAGAGTTTCAAATTTCAGTGTAATCAACATGCTACAATACACATTTCTCTGACTTTCGAACTCTTAAAACAGGTGTGTAGATCCAGTTTTCAGATGAACTAGTGTGGACAATCTGAAACTTAACTGGTAAAATACAGTACAGCAGTTCATTGGGAAGCTGACCAATATACCCAGCAACAGGCAATCAGTTCTGAATTGGATGCTCCTGGATTTCTGCTGTCTGGAAGAGACATCTGAACTGATTTATTTTACTCATATTTCAAATATTTTAGTTGGATACACAGATAACTGTGGGTGGTATTTTTCTACTTTTTTGCTGGTTGGTTTTTTCTTTGCAATAATTATATAAAATTATTCTAATAAAATTAGGTTTAAAAATAATTAATATATACAACCATCAGGAATTTTAAAGAAAAACAAATTGTGAGTTCCATGCTCGCCACTAGATGGCAGGACAGCATTAAACAACTAGACAACTGCCATTTAAAAGGACAGAAAATCACAAAAGAGCAGGCTTTTCAATAGAAAAAGGAAAAATAAGCATCTTGGTCATGCAAAAAACAAGTCAGCCTTATTAGGGCATTAGTTTATGCCCTTTATGTAGCATGTAATGTCTAATGTGCATGACTTTTTAAAACAAAACTTAAATCTTGAAGCAGAAGTTTAGATGGCAGTATTTGTCTCACACAACTCCATTTCTAAAGAGGCACACATTTTTATAGCACTAAAATCAGCCAGGGAAAGAGACAGGAAGTACAAAAAAAAAACAAGATAAAGGGGTTGAGAGCAGCTCAGGAAATATGAGGACAAAGAGATATATCAGAAATCCAACAAGCATTTTACTATTTAGAATAAACTGCCTCAATATCTTTTTTAAAAAGTCAAATTTTGTATAGCATTCCTCTAAACATGAAACAATATTAGCAGTATACTGAGCTGCGAAATAAAGAGCTATTTCAGCTTGGACAAGAATATATTTTCCAGAAGAAAAATGTACAATGAATATTGCCTAAGAAATTACATGGTTCAATTGTTAATAATAGAAAATTAGTCAGTCTCCTCTGTATTATACTGAGCTTCTTTCTCTTTCTTTCAGATATACTTAAAGGAGGAGAGCAAGATAAGTATATATCTACCTAAGTATATATCTTATGACTTTAAAATGAGATCAACATAACTTTTTTTCATATTTAGTAGACACCTCAAATAATGTTTAAAAAGAACATGCTGGCTGTCAGTCTCGCTATACTACAAATGTAAAACGATGGAGGGGACACTTACATGTATGCCATGGACTTGTGTCACTATTATTTTATTATTATTATTATTTTTAAATTTTCTATCCCGCCTTTATTATTTTTATAAATAACTCAAGGTGGCGAACATACCTAATACTCCTTCCTCCTCCTATTTTCCCCACAACAGCAACCCTGTGAGGTGAGTTGGGCTGAGTGTGTGTGACTGGCCCAAGGTCACCCAGCCGGCTTTCATGCCTAAGGCAGGACTAGAACTCTCAGTCTCCTGGTTTCTAGCCCGTTGCCTTAACCCAGAGCTTTCCAAACTTTTCATGTTGGTGACACACTTTTTAGACATGCATCATTTCACGACACACTCTTACAGCAGGGCATCATTTTGCGACACACACTTACAGCAAGGCACAAGGGAGGCACTAGGACCTGCACGGAATCACAGCAGGTTTGGAGGCAGCAAGGCACAAGGCAGGCACTAGGACCTGCGTGGAATCCTGGCAGAGCTCGGAGGCAGCAGCAGCCGCGACACACCCAGACACTGCAGCCGACACACTAACGTGTCCCGACACAGAGTTTGGAAAGCTATGCCTTAACCACTAGACCAACCTGGCTATTACCTGGTTTGATTAAATGTTCGTAAGTTTGTTAAAACTGTTTGGGAAGACTAATATGATTTAAACATGTACATGTGCTTTTGAATTATGTATATCAAATTTGGGAGTTATGATTATATGAAGAATAATGGGAGAGTAGCAAAACAAATTATTCTTCCTCAATGGAAAGATAGTGCTACCCTGGATTTATAATCTTGATAATATGCATTTGCTCTCTGTTTATAAAGTGGTTCTTCATCACTGTAATGGACTGGCTGATCAATATTATTTCATGTAGTCAAAGTTTAATGATGTGTTAAAACTTGAGCTGTTTTCTATGTGTATTATAACTTTTTTTTCTTTCTAAAATATTTTTCCTGTATACTAAAGCAATACAATCTTTAAAAAAAGTCTGCAGATATCACAACATTGCAAAACTAAAGTCCTATAGAGAGAAAAGCACTCCCAATTAATATCTTCCCCATTTCTGAAATTTTATTTATTTATTTTTCAAATTTTGCCACCACCCATCTCCCCCCAGAAGAGGGACTCTGCTGCTAATTTACCCAGACTAGTATTAAGTTTCTAAACTGGATGTTTGGGGAAGTCAAAGACAATTGAGTTCAGTGTAAATATAAAATGAGATACTGGTACTTATGTGAATAGAGGGTGACAAATCAGGAAAGCTATCTTAAAATAGTGGTAGGTAGCTGACTGAGAACATAGACACAATGTGTGGAAGCTACAAGGTAGGGTTTCAGCTTTATGAGAAAGAACAGGATACCTAGACCTTCTGAGTTTCAGAAAAGAATAACCATTAAGAATGGCATGATTCTGTTTTTCGTGTAATACCACTACTCAGTGTCCCTGCAGATAGACAAACAGACAGATAGAGGTGGCTATTTTAAAAAAAAAATGGGAAAGTCAGTAGCTCCTAAAACAAATCCAAGTATCAAATAAGAGTTGACAGTGTTAAAAGTTCTAGGCAGTCAACCATTACATCTTCCATGATATGGGATCCCATTCTTCTCCAACCATCATGCTTTTCTATCTCCCTTCCTCAGCACTCAGCATCAGGACTTTTTTCAATTTTTCAATAACTATTTTTGTACTTCTGAAAACGATGAGGCTTTCCTAAGTGTAATGATATTTCACTTATGTGGTCCTGTTTTGGTTATAACCTTGTTAGCTCTCACTCAGCTGATTATTAAGTGACAGCTCTATGTAATCTTCAGGTTCAGAGGAAGTATGGCTGTAAATGCCAAGTTTTGTGAAGCAAAACCTGTGAGGGCAATTGACTATACCAGCTAAAACAAGGATTTTAAATTTACAATACCAAATTATAACAGGAATAACAATGATGATACAAGTAGAAATTAGTGCATACACATGACATCAGAGAACATTTGCTTTTCACCATGTGTACAACAAAAAGGTGAGAAACAGGGAAAATAACAAAAATGTAATCATTTTTAAATCATACAAAGGAAATTAGATTGTCAATGAAATAATGTAAGAGAAAAGCTACTAATTTATTATTTTTAACGGCTGTGGCTGACATCTTTCAATACAAGGTACTTTGAAAAATGCATTTTTCTAGCAGCAGTCTTCGCTGATGATATTCTAAACACAAATCACCTTGGTGCCAGGCCATGTCCCAGTCCTTGTGATTTAAGTGTTGGCACTCAGCTCTTGTATCTGGAATGGCTTCCAGAAGAGGCACAAGACTGGGGCTATATTTCTAGCTCTTCTTGCTACATGTGATACTATCAAGCCTATAGACCTATTTGTACTATGTCACTGTCTCACTCAAGTGCTACACAATGATCGCAAGAGCTGTTGAGAGATCTCTAGTTCTCAATTTAAGCTTAAAAATAATCTTTAGAGCAGTGCTGAAGATACTGCTTCAGTATTTACCTCTAATCTTAACATTTAATCCCCAATTCAAAGACAACATAGAATAAAAATAGACCAGAAAGCAGAATAAAAAGAGACCATGGCAAAAAGGTAGTTCTTAATTTCTATGATTATTTAAACCTCACAAATTTGGAATGACTTGCTGAGATTTTCAGGCAGAACTGAGATCAGATTTGCTAGATGGAAAAACCTAGAAATTACTGGGTTGACCTTGCTATAAAAGAAAGAAATAAAATAAAAGAAATTTCCTTAATTAAAGTTTAACATAGTTTTTCCGCATAGTTTAAGCAATGGTATTCCCCGCAGTAACCTATGGCTGCGAGAGCTGGACCATAAGGCAGGCTGAGCGAAGGAAGATAGATGCTTTTGAACTGTGGTGTTGGAGGAAAATTCTGAGAGTGCTTTGGACTGCAAGAAGATCAAACCAGTCCATACTCCAGGAAATCAAGCCAGACTGCTCACTTGAGGGAATGATATTAAAGGCAAAACTGAAGTACTTTGGCCACAGAATGAGAAGACAGGATACCCTGGAGAAGATGCTGATGCTAGGGAAAGTGGAAGGCAAAAGGAAGAGGGGCCGACCAAGGGCAAGATGGATGGATGATATTCTGGAGGTGACGGACTCGACCTTGGGGGAGCTGGGGGTGGCAACGGCCGACAGGAAGCTCTGGCGTGGGCTGGTCCATGAAGTCACGAAGAGTCGGAAGCGACTGAACGAATAAACAACAAAAAAGTTTAACAGCTGGCAAACTCTTTGTCCCAACAGGAAAGCACAATAGCTCAAGATATTATAATAATAACCGTCTTGTGGCACTTCAAATATGGAACTAGTTTATTTTTAGTGGCATTATTCTTTTGAAAAATGTACTTTATTTGATGTATTAATTAGACTAATGAGGTAATCAAAAAACATGTGCATGCAGTACAAAAAAATAATTTAAATGAAACTCAATGGAATGGAACTAGAAAACATCTGTCACCATAGCAGGTGTGCAATGCATTATTTTACAAATAGGAAACCCAGGAAGACTGACTGAAGGTGTCACTTTGAGCCAAGAAATTCCCAATCCAAATCTCATTTCAACTATGAACTTACCAAATTGTCTTAAAACAATTCACCACCTCTCAGGCCCAAGTCTACTTTGAAATATACTGATCTACCTGAAGTGGGTTGTAGAGATTATATCAAGGGTTACCAAACTGTACCTTGCTGGATTTGGGACTCAAACATGCTTCATACTTCTTCAGTATCTGCTCCCTCTGCCCATAAAGATTATGCTGGGTTACTCTAGTAGCTGCATTCCTTCCTCCTCAGCTGGGCTGGGCTAAAAACAGAGTCAGCAAGGTTGCCCAGAAAAGGCTGGCAGGGAGGCTGAGCCCACTTTGATCCAAGGATAAGGCTGCAACCATTCAAACACCAACTGATCTGCTTGGATGGGCACTTGCTGGTTACTCCTTGAGAATCCAATGGGCCAAATGGTAAAAGGTGAAACTCAGAGCATGGAAGTATTTCTACACAAAGAGGTATCAGGACTTAACTTGCTGGGTTTTAATTTGTTACAGTAATTTATTTACCACTCGTTGCAACAGATATCAAGAGATGATGATGATGATGATGATGATGACGACGACAAAGTTGATCCCACACAAAATACAACAGGACAACAAAGTCTTAAGAACAGGTTAAAAATAAAGAGAGGATAGAGGATAGATACTTTCTCCCCAAGGCATTAATTGGGCTGTGCATAGAGATCATCAGGGGCATAGTGGAGCTGAGAGAAGATATGCCCCCTGCCCTAGTATGCATGAAGTATATTTATGTCTCCTAGAGAGATTCATCTGCACTTCGTTTTTTATCCATCACCATTATCATAAAAATTTATCAGTATTTACTTATTAAATTTGCAGATTTTCCAATATGGCACTGATGAAAATATGTTGGGGTTTGATATACCCAGGAATTTACAGCTAGATACAAATTATATTGAGAGGCTTGATATTTAGGTGAAAGGGGAAATATTCTGCAGAGTCACCCAATTAGCAGCCATTGTTGTAGTGATGATGTGTCAGTGTGTGACTCATACAACAGGTGCTAAGAGTTAAGTTGGGTGTGGTGGATAATGAGAGTGACCTATAAGGTGATTGGTCAGTTTATATATAAATACAGAGATGTCCTGTATTCGTTCTTCTCATTCTTCTCATTCAACCTCTGTATGCTGTATCGTTGGTGTATCATTTTGTTACCCGTGTGGAAGTGATCTGTAAATACGTATGTATATAAGTAAATTGTTGTTTATTCGTTCAGTCGTTTCCGACTCTTCGTGACTTCATGGACCAGCCCACGCCAGAGCTTTCTGTCGGCCGTCACCATCCCCAGCTCCCCAATGGTTGAGTCCGTCGCCTCCAGAATATCATCCATCCATCTTGCCCTTGGTCGGCCCCTCTTCCTTTGGCCTTCCACTTTTCCTAGCATCAGCTTCTTCTCCAGGGTATCCTGTCTTCTCATTATGTGGCCAAAGTACTTCAGTTTTGCCTTTAATATCATTCCCTCAAGTGAGCAGTCTGGCTTGATTTCCTGGAGTATGGACTGGTTTGATCTTCTTGCAGTCCAAGGCACTCTCAGAATTTTCCTCCAACACCACAGTTCAAAAGCATCTATCTTCCTTCGCTCAGCCTTCCTTATGGTCCAGTTCTCGCAGCCATAGGTTACTACAGGAAATACCATTGCTTTAACTATGCGGACCTTTGTTGTCAGTGTGATGTCTCTGCTCTTAACTATTTTATCAAGATTTGCCATTGCTCTCCTCCCAAGAAGTAGACGTCTTCTGATTTCCTGGCTGCAGTCAGCATCTGCAGTAATCTTTGCGCCTAGAAATACAAAGTCTGTCACTGCCTCCACTTTTTCTCCCTCTATTTGCCAGTCATCAATCAAGCTCGTTGCCATAAACTTGGTTTTTTTGAGGTTTAACTGCAACCCAGCTTTTGCACTTTCTTCTTTCACCTTCGTCTAAGGCTCCTCAACTCCTCCTCGCTTTCAGCCATCAAAGTGGTATCATCTGCATATCTGAGATTGTTAATGTTTCTTCCAGCGATTTTAACTCCAGCCTTGGATTCCTCAAGCCCAGCATGTCGCATGATGTGTTCTGCGTACAGGTTGAATAGGTAGGGTGAGAGTATACAACCGTGCCGTACTCCTTTCCCAATCTTAAACCAGTCCGTTGTTCCGTGCTCTGTTCTTACCGTTGCTACTTGGTCGTTATACAGATTCCTTAGGAGGCAGACAAGATGACTTGGTATCCCCATACCACCAAGAACTTGCCACAATTTGTTATGATCCACACATTCAAAGGCTTTAGAATAGTCAATAAAACAGTAATAGATGTTTTTCTGAAATTCCCTGGCTTTCTCCATTATCCAGCGGATATTGGCAATTTGGTCTCTAGTTCCTCTGCCTTTTCTAAACCCAGCTTGTACATCTGGCAATTCTCGCTCCATGAATTGCTGGAGTCTACCTTGCAAGATCTTGAGCATTACCTTACTGGCATGTGAAATAAGTGCCACTGTTCGATAGTTTGAACATTCTTTAGTGCTTCCCTTTTTTGGTATGGGGATATAAGTTGATTTTTTCCAATCTGATGGCCATTCTTGTGTTTTCCAAATTTGCTGGCATATGGCATGCATCACCTTGACAGCATCATCTTGCAAGATTTTAAACAGTTCAGCTGGGATACCGTCGTCTCCTGCTGCCTTGTTATTAGCAATGCTTCTTAAGGCCCATTCAACCTCACTCTTCAGGATGTCTGGCTCTAACTCACTGACCACACCGTCAAAGCTATCTCCAATATTATTATCCTTCCTATACAGATCTTCCGTATATTCTTGCCACCTTTTCTTGATCTCTTCTGCTTCTGTTAGGTCCTTACCATCTTTGTTTTTGATCATACCCATTTTTGCCTGGAATTTACCTCCGATGTTTCTAATTTTCTGGAAGAGGTCTCTTGTCCTTCCTATTCTATTGTCTTCTTCCACTTCCGCACATTGCTTGTTTAAAAATAATTCCTTATCTCTTCTGGCTAACCTCTGGAATTTTGCATTTAATTGGGCATATCTCCCCCTATCACTGTTGCCTTTTGCTTTCCTTCTTTCTTGGGCTACTTCCAGTGTTTCAGCAGACAGCCATCTTGCCTTCTTGGTTTTCTTTTTCTTTGGGACGTTTTTTGTTGCCGCCTCCTGAACAATGTTGCGAACTTCTGTCCATAGTTCTTCTGGGACCCTATCTACTAAATCTAGTCCCTTAAATCTATTCTTCACCTCCACTGCATATTCCTTAGGAATATTAGTGAGCTCATATCTAACTGATCTGTGGGTCTTCCCTATTCTCTTTAGTCTGATTCTAAATTTTGCAATAAGAAGTTCGTGATCTGAACTACAGTCAGCTCCAGGTCTTGTTTTTACCGACTGTATAGATGTCCGCCACCTTTGGCTGCAAAGGATGTAGTCAATCTGATTTCGGTGTCGACCATCTGGTGAAGTCCATGTATAAAGTCGTCTTTTAGGTTGTTGGAAGAGAGTGTTTGTTATGCACAGTGAGTTGTCTTGGCAAAATTCTATCAGCCTATGTCCTGCTTCATTTTGTTCTCCCAGACCATGCTTGCCTGTAATTCCAGGTGTCGTCTGACTACCCACCTCAGCATTCCAGTCTCCTGTAATGAAAATAACATCTCTTTTTGGTGTATTATCTAGTAGGTGCTGCAGATCCTCATAGAACTGATCTACTTCTGCTTCTTCAGCATCTGTGGTTGGGGCGTATATTTGGATCACTGTGATGTTAAATGGCTTACCCTGAATTCGAATTGAGATCATTCTATCGTTTTTTGGATTGTATCCAAGCACTGCTTTAGCCACTTTATTATTAATTATGAAGGCTACTCCATTTCTTCTGTGGTCCTCTTGTCCACAGTAGTAGATCTGGTGGTCATCTGATGTGAAGTGGCCCATCCCAGTCCATTTCAGTTCACTGACACCTAAAATGTCTATATTTAATCTTGACATCTCACCAATAACCACATCCAATTTGCCCTGGCTCATAGATCTTACATTCCAGGTTCCTATGGTGTGTTGATCTTTAGAACATCGGATTCGTCGTTCACCACCAGCACCGTCGGCCGCTAGCCGTTCTTTCGGCTTTGAGCTAGCTGCGTCATCACATCTGGGGCTAGTTGAACGTATCCTCTGTTCCTCCCCAGTAGCATTTTGACCATCTTCCGACCTGGGAGTCCCATCTTCCGATGGTATACCGACATATCTTTGGTTGTACTGATCCATTTAGTTTTCATGGCAAGAATACTGGGGTGGGTTGCCATTACCTTCCCCAGGGATCGTATTTAGTCTGACCTCTCTGCCACGACCTTCCCGTCTTGGGTGTCCCTTCACGGTTTAGCTCATGGTTTCATTGAGGTGCTCAAGCTCCAGCACCACGACAAGGTAACGATCTCCTTTGCTGGAGATATAAGTAAATAGGCTATTTTATATAATCTCTGTGTGAGTGTCTATTTACTATACAGACTAAGGATCACTGGTGATATGGAAGATAGAGATTACACAGGATGTGTGTGTGTTTGTGTGTTCCTATTAACTCTTCTTTTTTTGGAGGGTTCATCTTAAATTTACTAGAGCTGTGCCAGCTGATCACTTCCAATAGGCATCTAGTATCTTGGTAAATTTTATTCATAGGTGAGGTATCACTCAAATTCATGTATTATTTTAGCAGATCACAGCAGCACAAAGAACACATGGAATACAGGAATAATGTGAAGAATTCTGAACACTCAAAAAGTGAACATCACAGCACAACATAAAAACATTAGAAAACCAGACCAGTATTTAGGGGTGGGTATTATTTTAGCAGGTCACAGCAGCACAAAGAATACATGGAATACAGGAATAATGTGAAGAATTCTGAACACTCAAAAAGTGAACATCACAGCACAAAATAAAAACATTAGAAAACCAGACCAGTATTTAGGAGTGGGTAGAATGCTTTTAAAAGCCCGTTAATTAGTCTAATACTTACTATACATTAGTATTGGTTAGAGCAGAGCTTTCCAAACTATGTGTTGGAACACGTTAGTGTTGGCTGCAGTGTCTGGGTGTGTCGCAGCTGCTGCTGCCTCCGAGCCCTGCCAGGATTCTACGCAGGTCCTAGTGCCTGCCTTGTGCCCTGCTACCTCTGAGCCCTGCCAGGATTCCACACAGGTCCTAGTGCCTGCCTTGTGCCTTGCTGCCTCCAAACCTGCCCTGCCAGGATTCCGCCCAGGTCCTAGTGCCTGCCTTGTGCCTTGCTGCCTCCAAACCTGCCCTGCCAGGATTCCGCACAGGTCCTAGTGCCTGCCTTGTGCCTTGATGCCTCTGAGCCCTGCCAGGATTCCACACAGGTCCTAGTGCCTGCCTTGTACCTTGCTGCCTCCAAACCTGCTGTGATTCCGCGCAGGTCCTAGTGCCTGCCTTGTGCCCTGCTGTAAGAGTGTGTCGCAAAATGATGCATGTCTAAAAAGTGTGTCACCAACATGAAAAGTTTGGAAAGCTCTGGGTTAGAGGCTTCTTCACAAGTCTTGCTCAAAATACACTCTACTTGATCATTTACAGGAACCCATTCACAGTGTGCCACCCAGTGGGACCCAGACTTCTACACCAGAGCAGACAACCAGACAGACTGGACTCCCTCCCTCCCTCCCTGCCCTAATCAACTATAATCCTCACATTCTCAGCTTTCCTTTAAAGATCTAATGCCGATCATATAGTGACTCTTCTGCCCATAGAAAACTTAAGTCTTGCTTTTTAGTGTTCTTAGTCAAGGAACAAACTGTCTCAACAAAGACTAACATGCGCACTGTAATTGCATTTTTAATCCTCCTGACTGAGTAGTTACTGCCTTCTACAAAATAAGGTTATTTGTATTGCTGAGATTGGGCAATAGGAACCAAGACAGAAATTCATAATATTTCTGATACAGATCTTTTAGAAATAATTAAAGTATTTTTTCTGGGTTTCTAAACACTAAAAAGCAGGCTAGTGCCTGAAACTTGATGTTGATAGCTATGACAGCCCTACAAGGTAAATGTTGTTATTGTGCCTATTTGTGGCATAGGTGTGTTTGTTACCCAGTCTCCTGATGTGCTAGACTGGAATGGGAGATACAAGATGCAGGCCAAAATTATACTGCTAATAAAATTTATTAAGGACTAGAGTTGCTTCTGGTGAATACAAGGCTGTTTTCTTTTCTCTTACCTTCTGTTATATGGTGGTCTTCTTGGTGCTGAGGAAATTTGGTATATAGCTGCTCAGAAATTAGTTTTTCTTGTGTAGAGAACACTGTTGTGAAGATCTGGAGGTCTTAGAAGTTACTAAAGAGCATCACTTCAGGGTAAGGGGATGGAATGCAAACTAAATCAAGTAGCATTTCTTACCTGAAGAAGGGAAGGGAAAATATTTATTCAACTTATGTCAAGCTTCTCTCCCAAGATTACATTCAAAAGCAGTTATCAGGCAGAGATCAGGCTGAGGCTGAAGCAGTGAACAAGCTCCAGGCCACGGACACGGGGAGGCTACAGTCGACCACCCATTGGACCCGTCAATCATTGCCGTACAGAACACACATGAATCTATCTATCTATCTATCTATCTATCTATCTATCTATCTATCTATCTATCTATATTTATATCCCGCCCATATCCCTCACAAGGAGGGACCCTGGGCGGTTCACAATAAAACAGTTTAAAATCAATAAAAAACCATAAATAACACCAATAATCAGCAAAAATACATAATTACAGTCAGATCCAAACAATGGTAGGTCTTACTTATCCCATGAGCTGGTAGGGCTGGTCGAGGCAGATCTAAGAAACCAGCCAACCCCAAGACTGGCTATTCTCCTCCTCACCCCAAGCATGATGGCAAAACCAGGTCTTTAGGTTTTTTCTAAAGTCCAGGAGAGAGGGGGCCAATCTTATTTCAGGGTGAAGAATATTCCAAAGGGCAGGGGCTACTGCAGAGAAGGCACGCCTCCTGGACCCCATCAGATGGAACTCTCTTACAGACGGGGCTCGTAGCATGCCCTCTCTGCAGGACCGGGTGGGACGGGTTGATGTGACAGGGATGAGATGGTCCCTCAGGTAACCTGGTCCCATGCCATGCAGGGCAATGTTTCTAAGATGAAGGGAACAGCTCTAGCTTAGAAGCGGAGCCTCTGCTTTGCATGTAGACTTGCCCAGGTTTAAACCCTATCCTCTCCAGAAAAGGTAGGAAAGACTTCCAGATGAAACTCTAGAGAGCTGCTCCCAATTTAGCAAAGAAAGTACTGAGCTAAATAAAGAATGGTCTGATCAGTACAAGGCAGCTTCCATGTTGTTGTTTTTTTGGACAAATCATGAGAAGTTATCAAACATGAAAAAGATGACACTTTTTTAAAAAAAATCAATAGCACGTATACAAGAAAACTGGACAGAAGCTAGTAACACAAGTCATATCCTACCATGTAGCTTTGCCCCCTACTCCCCCCCCCAAAAAAATCTTGCAAATTCTCATGAATATGCCTCTTGATACCAGTTGCTGAGAGAAACATGCCAGGCTTGTAGGTTTCCAATAGGAAACTCAGTGAGGCAGAAAGTAAAATAAGAAACACCTACGGGAGGAACAGCATGGCTTTTCATATGTTCTCAAGGCCATCCCATCAGATCCCACTTGTCCTTTTTTTAAAATTCATCTTAACAAGGTTTTATTTTCTGACATCCGTAACAACTCTTCATGGAATTTTTCACAAATAAGAAAACATGCAAAAATTAGTTTTTCTAATCCTCTTCTCGGCATCAGGTAATTTTTGTATCAGCTACTATATAACAACATTGAATAAATAAATATAGATAGATGAAGACACTGACAAGTTCTTTTTCTGTGACACCTGGTTTCACAAGCAGTTTAGTTCCTTTTATGACACAACTTGTACAAGGTATTATTATTAAATCCTATAGATAGCATGGATTGCTAGTATGTTATAGAGAATTATAGTTACAAGTGAACTTTCTAACAACAGCTTATTTGAATAGTTTTATTCTAAACCACAGAATCACAGAATCATAGAGTCGGAAGTGACCTAAGAGGTTATCAAGTCCAGCCTCTCTTTGAAAACCTCCAGTGAAAGGTAAGAAACCACTCCATGTGATTTCCACTGACTGAGAACTCTTAGTGTCAAGATCTTCCTGATGCCTAATCTGTATCTACATCTTTGAAGTTTAATCCCATTAGTTCTAGTCTTACCCTCTGGAGCAAGTGAGAATAAGTCTGAAGCCTCTAGAATAAATCTGAGCCCTTTAGATATTTGAAGACTGCTATCATATCTGCTTTCCACCTTCTTTTCTGAAAGCTAAACATACCTAAGTCTTTTAACCATTCTTCATAAGACTTGGTTACCAGTCCCTTTACCATTTTGGTAGCCCTTCTCTGGACTTACTATAGACCAACCACTATAAGCATTGCATAAAACAGACTGTTCTAAATAATTTGAAGAATAAATCACTCATTGGAAATATTTAAAAATTATTAAAAATATATAGAAGCTCATACTATTGTTCTATCCAAAATTCAGAATTTCAAAATTGATGCTTCTGTTAAGGCAACTTACAGGTCCAGCGAAGAACCTTGTACAAGCAGATATTTGTTAAAGAAATTTAACTAGGTCCTTTTATATTAAGCAGCTGCATATGCATTTGCATGCAAGTTTAAACTACTCTGTTAATTTTTATATTCAGATGAACATTACTTGTGAGAAGAGAGATTGGAAATAGATGGAGGAGGTGAAGATCTGCCAAATCTTTGGTAGATCAGATAGGCATGCATGCTCTCTCAAGCAAGGCAGAACCTTAAAAAAAAGGTACAGTGGGGCAAATTCTTTCCGAATCAGACAATGTGATTGTCTGGATTTGTTTTCTCATTTTGTCTCTCATAGTTGAGGTCTACCTATGATGTCAATTACAGGCCTCTCTCATCTTTTTAAGTGGGAGAACTTGCACAATTGGTGGCTGACTAAATACTTTTTTGCCCCACTGTATGTCAGGATGCAGGATCATCCAGGAGGCAGTTGCAAAGTTTTCTGGGGTTTGCAAATTCCTATAGACAGTTTATTCCCAATTGAAGAGAAATGCAAAATGGATACCCACGCAACTTTATCAAAAAGTGCCTGACCACTCAACCCACCACAGCAAAACCAACAGAAGCTATGAAAAGGATTACACTGCCATACATCAGAAACATCTCAGAAACTACTAATAGACTGTTACAACCACATGGCATCACCGTACCACATAAACCAACCAAAACCCTTCAGAACATTGTAAGTAAACCAAAAGACCCAGTAGCCCAAGAAGAAAAAACAGGAGTTATCTACAACATACAGTGTAAGGACTGTAGAAGCCACTATGTAGGACAGATGGGCAGAAGACTAGCAGAGCGCATCCACGAACACCAACTAGCAGTCAGAAGACATGATGAAAACTCCTTAATCTCACAACATATGGACAGACTCAACCATACTTTCAACTGGAAAACTGTGAGCATCTTAAACCAAGCCAAATCCAAAAACGCTAGAGAATTCCTGGAAGCTTGGCACTCAGAAAAAGCAGCCATCAACAGACACATAGAGATAAACAACATTTACATACCATTCATAAGAGACAATAGAAAAGCCAGAAGACCAGAACACCTCCTTGCCAGCAATCATCACCCAGACATGCAAGGATTAACACCAGGTTTAGCACCAGGGGAACAATCAAACAGCACAATATACCCTAATCAAGGAACTATTAACTCAGTCAATCAACCAAGCAGCAAACAACAGCCCAATCAAGGAACTCCTAAGGAGAGAACAACACCTCCACCAACACAAGCAGGACAAGCCATGGTATATAAACAGAGAGCAAGTCCCACTCGCTTTTTGCACTGAAGAAGTTGCCTAGTCTGGCAATGAAACGTCTGCAAGAAAACAAGGCTCAAAAAGCACCAAGGACTCCACAGTTTATTCCCAATTTTGCACAAATGGCATTACCCCTCACTGACCTACTAAAACAAAAGGAAAGGAGAATCAGAAAGAAGCAAAAAAGCCAGGAGCGAAAGTGCCATGGACTGCAGAGTGTCAAGACGCATTTGAGCAGTTAAAGACTCTATTTACACCAGAACCAGTGCTAAAGCATCCGGATCCTCTGAAGCCATTCATAGTGCAAGTGGACGCTTCAGATACTGCAATTGGGAGAATTTTATTACAAAAAGATGACAACGGGAGCCTGAGACCATGTGCTTTCGTGTAAATTTAATGAGACAGAAAGAAACTGGCATGTGTGGGAAAAGGAAGCTTTCGCAGTGTGGTGGGCTTTGCTAACCTGGAGACATTTACTGGAAGGGGCACCCCAGCCATTTGAGGTATGGACAGACCACAAGAATTTAGAAGCGTTAAGTATGACAAGAAAACTGAACCCAAAGCAAGTGAGATGGGCTCAATTTTTCACCATCAGGTATTTGCCTGGAGGGAAGAACTTTCTAGCAGATGTCTTATCACGATTACCCCAACACAACAGTCAGAGAGAGGTGGTAGACTCAATTATTCCAACTCAGAAGGTAGGGATGGCCGCAATCACGAGAAGTCAGAAGCGTGCACCAACGGTAAAGGTAGAGGAAGATCTACAAACTGAATTACTTTCTGAAATAAAAAAGGATGTTTGGTTGCAAGCCAATAAAACAAAACTGACAGAAAAACAAGGGTACTGGTGGAGCGGCGAGAGGCTGTATGTCCCCGAGCCTTTATGTGGTAAAATACTTAAGAGATGTCATGATGCCAAGTCAGCCGGCCACTTTGGATTTCTGAAAACTTTGCACCTATTGAGGTGGCAGTTTTGGTGGCCATCCTTATGTAAAGACGTGGAGGAGTATGTGGCCAGTTGCCCAACATGTGCTATGGCAAAGAGAGTGGGGGACAAGCCCAGAGGACTATTGCAGAATGTAGCAAACCCTACCCAGCCTTGGAAACAGATAGCTATGTATTTGATAGTGGACTTACCAGAGAGTCAAAAGAAAACAGTGATTTGGGTAGTGACTGATTTGTTTTCAAAACAAGCCCATTTCATCCCATGTACTAGCATACCAACAGCTGGACAGTTGGCAAAGATGTTTGTTCAGCATATCTACAGACTCCACGGGACCCCTGAATGGATTATCAGCGACCGGGGTGTCCAATTCACTTCCAAGTTCTGGTGGGCGTTCCTGAAGATGATTGGCGTAGAACAAGGCCTAAGCTCCGCCCACCACCCACAAACTGACAGGGGCTGTGAACCGGCCAACCAGGTACTAGAACAGTACCTCAGGTGTTATATTAGTTATCAGCAAGATGATTGGGTGAACTTACTTCCATTTGCAGAAGTGGCCTATAATAATTCAGTACACCAGAGTATGGGATTCTCCCCCTTCCAGGCGGTAAGCAGGCAGGAGTTTGTAGCGTTTCCGGAGTTGCCAAGTGATCAAACAAAAATCGTCCCTCTGGATGAGTGGATACAGCATTTAAGAGATGGTTGGCCAATGATAGAACAAGCTCTGGTAGAGGCCAAAGAAGATTACAAGAAGTTCACAGATCGTAAGAGAGCACCTGAATGGCCACTGAAAGTAGGGGAGAAGGTGTATTTGTCTACGAAATATTTAAAAACATGGCAGCGGTCAAAAAAGCTGGGCCCAAAATTCGTGGGACCCTTCCCCATAACTAAAATAATTAATGACGTGACAATACAACTGCAGCTATCAAAGAATTTGAGAAAAGTCCACCCGGTCTTCCATTGCAGTCTATTAAAGCCAGTAAGGGATTCAGAGCGTTGGCATCCCAAACAGCCTAACCCCATTCCAGCGATGGTTGAAGGGGAGCAACATTTTGAAGTGCAAGACATTTTGGACTCCAGGCGCCACCATGGAGTGTTACAATACTTAATTCAGTGGAAACATTTTCCCAAGGCTCACAGTGAGTGGGTAAATGGCCATCATGTCAATGCACCCCAGTTAGTAGAAAAGTTCCATGACAAATATCTGGATAAGCCAAAATGAAGCCAATAGGACTAGGCACCCAAAGGTCATCTAGAGGGGCCCAAACTGTGTATATATACATGAATTTGTAAGAGGTTACCAAATACATCGTGGGGGTGGAAGGGTTGATTTAGGGGAGGCGGTATGTCAGGATGCAGGATCCTGCCATCATAAGGATGGGATATGTAGTATTATATTAGCCAGCATGCTTGGGTTAGTAGCTAGGAATGTAGTTGTAAATCACTGAGATGGTAGTGCCTATGCTTCAAGGCCAGCAGACCAGCGTTATCAGAGACCGTTAGGAAGAATGCACAGCTGCCAGTATATAGGTAGAAAGCTTCTAGATTCTGGATTAATAGCAAGAATCAGGAACCTCACAAGCTCAACCTCAAACTGAAAGCAACGTCAAAACCTTTTCCAGCCCCGCTTATGGAGTGAGTGGGAGGGAGAATGCCCTTGCTCTATGATATAAAAATGAACTCAGTCCAATAGGTCAGCAAGAAAGAAATGGAAGAACTGTGTATCAGAATTTGCAACAAATATATACTTTTTCTTTTTCACACTTTTATCATAATACACATAGCAAAAGAAGTCATTAGTGCTTACAACATATTGTGTGCAGTTTTTTACATACTAAATGAGGTGAATGTTAGAACATTTACCTTTTAGTTTACCAGCTAAGAAAATATTTTTCCCTTAAAAGAAATGAGGCAACATTACCAACACACAGCTCTGATATTCGGTTTCAAAGCAGTTTGCCAGTTTTTGCTGCAATAACTATCCCTTTCATGTTGAAGACAGAACACATCATTCTAACACTTTCAGAAATTAAGAGCAGTCATGCTCCTGTTCAAAACAGGACATATAATCAGCTAAGCATACACAACCTGGGTCATAAAACAAAACCAGGCTGTTATCTTGTCAAAATATGTTTTGTTCTGCATTTCCACAATCTCTGTAATATAAAAATGTAGCTTAGTGGATTTTTTGAGGATGATATATCTAGCATTATTAAAGCACCACAATTCCATGAACTCCTTTGTCATCTTGCATTTTTCATAAGTGAATCCGATTTTAAGAGTGCATTCTGACTCCTTACTCTCTAAACATTAATATAGGTCTTGATTTTAACCTGATGTTACAATTTGGCTGAAGGTTTACTTAAAAAGAAAATAAGGCAAAAACAGTTTTTCACATTCAAGAAATTTAAGGACCTGTGATTGAATGGACCAAGGAGAAGTTATAACCATATTCAACTGGTCCTACAGTCAATTAAACAATTTCTATATTCTGAATGTGGGAGTTCCTTCCTCTGTTTTGCACGCTGCTTATTTACAAACTTTACAGAGACCAGGGATGCTTTCAAATTTTCAGAGCAGGGAAATAATTTAATCTACTAGTAGTTTGTAATAAAATAATAAACATTAGTGCAGAATGTCTGGGGAAGTATGGATGGAGGGGGGCTATGGAGAGTTTGGGAAGTTTAAATGATACCACTGCATCTCTTTGTAGGATCTTTCAGTACTGCATTTCTGGATCAAGATAAGGCATGGCATTTAATCCAGCATTCTGTTTGAGTGCACACTGCCAGCTTGAGGTATTTTGTCATGCTAGACAAGGTAAACGTATGCTGCCCCTCATTTATCATTGACTGAACCACACAATACAAACAATGCACAGCAGATCAGAGTATAAAAGCCCATAGATTTTAAATCACATCTTTCATCTCTTCTGCTTTCCTTTGGTTATCCTTCACATGCATTTTTTAAAAATCCATGATTAATTAATCAAATTAATCACTACATTAATTACATAGCACTAACATTTCCTGGTTCTATATTCACAATTATTTATTGCTGTTTTGTACTACTATTATAAAATACAGAAATACAACTACTACAGAGAGTTAAAAATGTATCCCCATTTCATTGCATAGGAATCATATACTAACATAAGTCAGCACCTAGCTTAACATCAGGCAACTCTCTTTCCTAAAGCTTTTTATTTATTTATTTATTTTACTTATTTATATTTCTAATTTCGTCACCGCCCATCTCCCTCAAAGAGGGACTCTGGGCGGTTTACAATAAAACTAAAAATAAATACAGATTAAAATACAATAAAAACAGTACCTCTTAAATAAAAATATAAATATAAAATATAAAACCCAAGATGGAGATATTAAAAGTTCTTAATTTAAATTCATGAATACACAGGGGCCTCTTTAGGGTGCTAACCACCCCCATGGTTGATTATCCCCCTTCCCGCCCCAAGCAAGATGGCAGAGCCAGGTCTTCACCCCTTTCCGGAAGGCCAGGAGAGTGGGGGCCTGCCTCACCTCTGGGGGAAGTGTGTTCCACACGACGGGGGCCACAGCAGAGAAGGCTCTCTTCCTGGGCACCACCATTTGACAGTCTCTCATGGACGGGGTCCATAACATACCCTCTCTGCCTGACCGGGTGGAACGGGTCGATGTAATGGAGATGAGACAGTCCCTCAGGTAACCTGGTCCCATGCCATATAGGGCTTTAAAGGTGATAACCAAACACCTTGAATTAGACCCGGAAGCAAACTGGCACCCAATGCAGCTCCCTCAGCAAAGGTGTTACGTGTGCCATCCTTGGGGCACTCAAGACTGCTCGCGCAGCCACATTCTGAACCAGCTGTAGCTTCCGGATGCTTTCAAATTTTCAGAGCAGGGAAATAATTTAATCTACTAGTAGTTTGTAATAAAATAATAAACATTAGTGCAGAATGTCTGGGGAAGTATGGGTGGAGGGGGGCTATGATGTCTATTGATGTCCATTATGTAACATGGATAACATTTTCAATCATCTCATAATTAGCTTGGTTGCAAGTTTTCTTAAAAATCTGCATTTGAAGAGTTGAGGATATGTACACATTTGATACTTCTGTCCAATTTGATGATGAACCATCAATAAGCACTTTTTGAATACTGTTTCTCAGCCAGCTATCTATCTATCTAATTGTCATGTTATCCAGTCCACTTTTAATTAGCTTGCTGATCAGCATGCCATTGAGTACTTTGTCAAAGGCTTTGCTGAAATCAAAATATATTATACCTAGGGATGTGCAGCTATTAGAATTCGAAGTTGGAAAGGTGCTTCAGATCCAGTGTAGCTGTCCAAGTCTCCTTAAATAAGCTGCACCTTTTCCTGGGCTCACACATTAGCCATGCAGTCCAAGGAAAATAGATATTTGCGTTCAGGAGACAGCAACAGGTAGTTGTAATTCCTCCAAGGTAATAATTATGCACATAATTAAGAAAGCAAAGAATGATTAAGTTTTAAAAATGAAGTCCATAAAGTGCCTGAAAAGTTGATAGCAATGAATTGAGATTGTAACAGTTAAATGAGGAAATCAGTTACTCCAATTGTTATTGCTGACTTCTATCTGAAGGGGCAGCTCATCTTTTCTAAGAGTCCCTTTTTGACAACTATATACATGATCCAGCAGGAAATGAGTGGTTTCATCTGCATTACACAGGCTCAACAGTACAATACCCAAGCATTTGTACACATTCTAAAAAAGAAAAGAGAAGGTTGGCCAAAACAGGCAATGAATGAAGCAGTGCAAGCATGCCCATGCAAAGTAGCCTATTGTGTTTTATACATTTTTAACACCCAGCAATTGCTTTAACTTCAAAAGCACAAGCTACTGCAGGCATCACAGCAGCTGATACGCCACCTTCGCGTTGAACATGTTACCAATTACTCTTCCTAACCGGATCTTTCTTAAGTAATCAACAAGTCATCTTTTGAAGTCAACTAAACAGCCTTTGTGAAATACATGAACATGATCAAGAGAAAAAAATCCATTTAATAATACTGAAACAGGAAGTTTGAGCCATAGCTTGTGATAATATCTTTACAAAAAATTACAGCTTAATGTACAGTATCCTTCAATAAAAATAATGAATATTTTAAGCCTGCAAATTTTTTTCCTTTTAAAAATATACCTCAGTCAAAACTTCATCTTATTTTCTATTATGATTAGATAATTTTGAAAAGAAATACAATTATGCAAGCTGATGAAAGCTCATTAGATCCTGTCAAGACATGTTTCATTAATCATGCTATGCATCTGGTCCAGCAATTTAATCCTACACTGCTTAGTAGCTGATTACTTGCATACTATATATAGCATTAGCAGCTGGAAACTACAGCAAACATCTATAAGAATTAGTACTTGCATAAATTAGAAAATCCCTTAAATCTTCTATTCCTAATTTCTCAGCAAACAATGTGTGGCTGTATTCATCCTTCCTCTCTTCCTATATTTTTTGGGGGGGGGAGGAGGGGGGGTTAAAGCTACTTGAATTTCTAGACAGTGAATGTTCTAAGTTTGTGTGGTTAGTGCAAAAGGTTCTCCAAAGGCCCCTTAAATTGTAAATGGGAGTTTCAGACAGCCACATAACACTGTAGTATTATAATAAGACTATCATACCTAAACTGCAAAAATCTGGACAACTACCAGATGGTAACAAAGAGACACTGAGAACTCTCTGCATTTGTTTAGTGGTCATTTGGATTCTTGCAGCCCACATACAATGGCCGTAATTGTATCATTTGCTTGCATCTCTGCTTCTTTCCTACTAGTAGAAGAGACAATATCTATAAAACTATCTTTGGGGCAATTTTTTTCCTTCTTGTTTTGTAGGGAAAAAGAGCACTTTAACTCTGAATTCTAAACATATAGCTCCAGAACTTTTGCTTTCCAGGTTTATGAGACATTTCATTTCTGTGGGGTGTTTCAGGTAAAGAATTACCATCATTTGGAATTTTTGTCAATTAGTGATCACTCTGACTAGTCCTTTGGCAAAGCACTAAAGGGGTGCACTGACAACATTTCTACTGGAACTGCTAATGAAGAGGCTGTACATGCACAAATACATACAGACAAGTTCAAAAGACTCTTAAAACAGCCACACTGGACCTTCTGAAAGAGGGACTGCCTTAATATTTCAAGGAGGGGCCCTTCACTTGCATCAACACACTTAATAAAGAACCCTTTGCAGAGCCTTATTACTCATATAAAAAAATACAGACATTTGTAAAATCTATTTGCAGTTTTACTCAGATTTGAAATGCAATGCCCTGGCTGGGATACAAAGAACCATAAGATGATTTCTGGGCATGCTCAAGGTATCAGAATTTGTGTTTTTGAACAGCACTTCCTTATGCTATATGGTAAACTACTGCTGAAAATGAGTGGTCTGCTACATAACGTGGGAACAACTGTTATATTTTTATCTCATCCTTTTCTATATATAACTCAAGGAGGCGAACATACCTAGTACTCCTGCCTCCTATTTTCTCCACAACAAACCTTTGAGGTGGGTTGGGCTGAGAGAGAAAGAGACTGGCCCAAAGTCACCCAGCCGGCTTTCATGCCCAAGGCGGGACTAGAACTCTCAGTCTCCTGGTTTCCTATTGGCTCCTTCCTAGGGCTGAGAGACAGGGACTGGCCCAAGGTCACCCAGCCGGCTTTCGTACCTAAGGGAAGAAGGAACTCACAGTCTCCTGGTTTCTAGGACAGCATCTTAACCGCTACACCAAACTGTCTCTCCAGTTGATCAAAGAAAGGAAGCAGAAAAAAATTCCTATTTAGCACAACTAAACGGATCTTTGACTATCTGCCACTGTTAATTAATATACATTTTTATCCAGAAATCTACATGCGCTCATACAAGAACACAGAACTTTTTTAAAATAAGAATTTTATTAGATTTGAGACAAAGATAAAAACTACAAAAAAGAAAAAAACTATAAAAAGAAAAAAGAGAAAAATTAAAAAGTGTAAAAACACAAGAGAAAAATATTTACAATTACAAGAGGTGACTTCCGACTTTTAACAGCAAGAATATACAACAAGTTTTCCATAATCAATCCCTTACTCAATATTAAACCAAAATAACATTACTTCAATAAATCATTCCATTGGCACATTATAAAAATCACTAAGTATAGTTGCTCCATCCCGTTATATTAAATAAATAAATACACACACACACACACCCCTCCTAATCAACTTCCCACTCAAAGGTAAGATTTATTTAATTATTTCCTTCCTACTACTATTCTATACATTTATGTCTACTATAATAAAAATCAAACTAAAAAGCATATAAATTGTCTGCCATTATAATTAATAATACAATTATAATAACCTTAATCATATTAAGCCTAAAACCAAGCATATATTATTATACCTTATTAATCTTAATCCAAATCATTAAAGATGAGTGAAGCCAAACAAACCCTAGAAGCAATCCAAACAAATATTCTTAAACCCTTACACCACTTCAAAATAAACCAGAGCATTTACATATCCCCATAATGCACACAGAGCTTTCATAAAGAAATCAAACAGCCCAACTGCCCCCCTTAAAAACTCTGACCTCTCAACAGAAAGCCTCCCATACATAATAACCGCTTCTTTTCCATAACATTCCATCAGAAAATCGATTTCCCTTATGGCTTGCAACTCAAATCTGTCCCTTTAATTTCTTCAACTCAGCAATCCAGTCTTCATCTAGCACTTCAACAGAAGCCCCAATCTCGCTATTAAAAGAAACATTTCTATCCTTGTTAAGCTCTTCAATTTCTTCCACAACATCCCCAACCAGATGACACACTTCAGACCTCACATTCTCCACAATGTCCTGAATGCCTTGCATAAGACCGTGACAGGAATCAAAATGAATCTGTTTAAGGTCTCAATGAAAATCCGATAAGAGTCTGGTTGAAATCCTCCATGTCTCACACAGTAAATTATCTATCTATCTATCTATCTATCTATCTATCAAATTTCATCACCGCCCATCTCCCCCAAAAGAGGGACTCTGGGCGCCCCCTAGGTACTTAACCAGCGAAAGTGGGAGATAATAGAAAAAATCCAAAACGTGTTAACACAAGTAAAAGTATGATAACAGGCAGTTCGCCAGAGAAAGTAGCGACAGAAAGCTGAAAGTTCAAAACAGCAGATTCAACATGTAGGAAAATGCAGAAATCTTCAAATTTAGTACAGAAATAATAACAGGGAGACGATTATGTAGTCTCAACCTTCCTTAATATTATTTAAGATGGAAATCCAAATCAAAAACTTAAAAATAATTTTTTTAAAAAAAATTAATCACAAAAATAACGATAAGCACCAAGAGAATGTGTTTCTCCTTGCTGTAGAAAGCCTCTCTTAGGGTACACATGCTTAAAGGAAAAATAAATTGGGTGATTTAGAAATGGGGTGGCCGGTCTTAATGTCCCTTTAAGGCTACAGTGCGGCTTGGAAATGATGACATCCCAGCCTCCCGGCCGCTCTTACCAGTCGGTCGCAGACGCTGTTTGCGATTTTCTGGCTGCAAGCAGCCTTCCCGACAACAGATGGGGTAATCCCGAGTGTTTTCCTTCTCCCGAAAAACACTCCTGGGCTTCAGGAAAGACCTGCCTGAGCCCAAAAAATTGCTGCGTTGTCAGTTCTGCTCGCGGAGCCCGCAGAGCTGTTCAGACCGCCATGTTCCCACCAGAAGCCCAAGAACACAGAACTTTTCAGCATGAGCAGGTTGTCTCATTCATTTAGTGGAGGGATCCCATTTGCATATACAAATCCTACACTTTCAGAAGGCAAGAAATTACAGCCCACTTCAGATACTACTGTAAAATAGAATTTTAAACACTTCCAAACACTTAAAGAAAGCATTCATTATACAGTATAAGGTTAAAACATGTCCCTAGTTTATGGCTCTGCCTGATGTACAAACCCAAGCAACAGGGTCAGTTCATGATTTGATTACCCAGTCAAAACTAATCAGAGAACAAGACAAGTTCAGAAAGCATCAGATTCTGATTTCATATCCTCGCTTATAAGCAGCAATTAAACAAGTAGCTTAGATAACACCAAAAACTGCCGTTTAAGAAGTCAGAACAGAAATACTGAAATACTGTATTCAAGGGAAGGAGCAAACAAAAGCAGGGCTCCTTCTCAGAGTGAAACAATGATATATCAGATGAAGTATGACGTCTAAACTGAGACTAAATATAGTTAGGAGAGCACAAAGAACAAAACTGAGGTGAAACACAGTAGCTGGTTTGAAACTATAACTGAACTAAGACATTGAATTTCATACTATTTTGACATCCTAAATTTCTACAAAATCCGCTCTAATGCTGTTGCTAAATATATATTTATGCCAAGTTCAAACATTTCAGCCCAAAATGGCATGCTTTCAGTCCAAGAATGAGTCATTAATCTATTTGTTCATCCTTCCTTCCTCATATACGTAGCTTCAATTATATTACTCTGATTTCTTAAGCTGCCACATTTCAGAATTATAGACCTGTCTATAGCACAGATGTAAAGAAATCAAAAGCATTTCTTCCCATTTTTAATTAGCCACACTAAAGCTTGATGACCCCACATTCCATCCTTCTGAGCAGGGTTAGGAAAACTCCTGCCTAAGAAACTGGAGAGCAGATTGCAGTCGATGATAGGGAAGGCAACATTTGAGGAGTCAGCAATTGGCCTCCTTGACCTTCCAGAGGGCCAGAGGAGGCCTTGATGATATCAAAGCAAGGGGCAGAGCTGATTTCTTTTGCTTAAAAGAAAAACTTCAGCAGTGAATTTTAAGTGTGGATGGGAACATGACTCCACTGGGAAGCAGAAATCTCCCAGACTCACCCTAAAAACTTTTGAGAACATGAAAAATAACCCCAAATACAAAATAAAGACTAAATATCCATTTAGTAATGCCATCTAGAAGGGGCGTGGTGGCTCAGCGGGGAAAAAAGCCAAGCTTGTCGATCGGAAGATCGCAAGTTCGAATCCCTAGTCCTGCGTGCGGAGTGAGCTCCCGCACTAGCTCCAGCTCTTGCCAACCTAGCAATTCGAAAGCATGCAAATGCAAGTAGATGAATAGGTACCACTTCGGTGGGTATGTAACAGTGCTCCGCGCGTGTCATGCGGCCACATGACCGTGGAAGCGTCTTCGGACAACGCTGGCTCTTCGGCTAACAAACGGAGATGAGCACCGGCCCCTAGAGTAGGACACAACTGCACAAATGTGCGGGAGGAACCTTTACCTAATGCCATCTAGGTGAAAAATATCAAAGCAATAAAAAATTTCTAGTACCCGAGCCAAGTAATGAAATTTGGGGGGTTGGGGAAAGAGAATATCAAATATTCTACATGATTGAGATTCCCCTTCTGAAAATTTACGTAAAATGTTTCTGGTTTACTATTAGAATTCAAATTCAAATTCCAAAATTCAATGGCTTGATTCCACAAAGGGCAGACTGTTCTAAGGAGAGAGTACTCAAGTGATGGCAGATAGCATTCTGGTAAATCAGTACTTCTGCTGGTTATATTTTCTATGGTAATTATTTTGTGAATGGGCAGTCCCTCCCAGCAGCCCTTTCACAAAAGAGCTCAAAATATGTCCTCAAAATTCTAAAGATCCCCACCAACCCAAAAAATCTTGGGGCCCCTGATTTATTATAAACCTCCTCCTAATGTAGAACATCTTCTACTTCAGCATCTTTAAAAACTTGTGTAGAAAGACTTCATCTCTATCTGAAGCAGTTTGTTCTACTATTGAACAATTCATACTATCAGGAAATGTATTTAAGTATAAATTATGAAACTGATCACCTTGATTTCTCAATAATGTGGCATATCTCTAGAAAAAATATTAAGACAGTTTATATATTTATCAGTTATATTAAGTGTTTTAAAAGTTCTAATGAATTACCCGGAATTGTGATATGAGAGTGATTTGCATTGATCAAAGAAAGAACAGCATGTATATCAGTTACAGAAATATAATTTTAAAAAGTTAAGAGGCAAAGAGAACAAACCCATTTCCCAATGACAGACCATTTTAATTAATAGCACAAGAACTTAAGAGTGAGAAACAAGCAGCTTTGGAAAATATTCCAACTTAGCCTGGTTTCAAGACACAACATACTGAAAATAAATACCAGACTTCCTCATTCAGACAGTCTTGAAATAAATCTTGCAATTCGAATGTTTCTCAATTGAAGGCAAGGAAAATAACATGTTCATCAATTTATGCCTAGTAGTTTACATTATGTTACATAGTCAGAGAGTTAACAAACACTTGAAGAGTCAAATGTGTTCAAGTTTGTGCCTCCCCCCACCAAATGGGGATTTTGTTCAGTTCCTTAAGATTTTATATCTGGAACTCTTTTATACACAGAGTAACTACTATGCCTATCCAACATTTCAGTTAAAATATCTCCAGTAAAAATGTATCAGTGAGGGGAAAACTTCTATATAGTTTGCATATTCTGTTTTTGGTTCACAGGCTACATGTCCACAAAGAAACATATAAAACAGGGAAGACTCTCATTACTAGGAACAAGAGTCCATGTCAAGAAGTCTGTAATCTTAAATCAAACTAGAGTGCATGTGTGATCAGAGTTTCTTCCATGATCTCATTGTGGTAAACAGATCTAGGATCTGGGGCATTCAAATATATCCAACCATAGCCATCATGTCATTGGCGATCACTCGTAGCCGAGTAAGATTGTCTTCCAAAGGTAAAATTTTAACGGTGGATCCGTGAGTGGCTATAAAGGCCAATTCTGGATCCGCACAACCTCCCACAATGAGGGCATAGGTTTCCGGGTGGGAGACGGTCATGATGAGGGTTTGCCTGACGTGCCTTCCTTTTAGCTCTTTTCTCCCTTTCGCCCTGTACTCGTGCTTCTTCAAAGTCCATAGCGCCATTGATAAAGGATGACCTCCAATTGAAACGCTCATGAGTTAGGGCTTCCCAGTTCTCAATGCTGATATTACATTTTTTAAAATTAGCTTTGAGAGTATCTTTGAATCTCTTTTGCTGTCCACCAATATTCCATTTTCCATTCTTAAGTTGGGAGTAAAGTAGCTGCTTTGGAAGACGATGGTCAGGCATTCAAACAAAATGGCGGGTCCAGCGAAGTTGATGTTGGATGATCATTGTTTCAATGCTGGTGGTTTTCGCTTCTTCTAATACGCTAACATTAGTCCGCCTATCTTCCCAAGTAATCTGCAGAATTTTTCGGAGGCAGCGTTGATGGAATCTTTCAAGAAGTTGGAGGTGGCGTTTGTAGAGGGTCCATGTTTCACAGGCGTACAGAAGGGTTGGTAGTACAATGGCTTTGTAAACAAGCATTTTGGTCTCCCTGCGAATGTCCCGATCCTCAAACACTCTACGCTTCATTCGGGAGAAAGCTACACTCGCAGAGCTCAGGCGATGCTGAATTTCAGCGTCGATGTCGGCTTTTGTAGATAGATGGCTGCCGATATAAGAAAAGTGGTCAACATTCTCTAGTGACACACCTTTAAGCTGGATTGATGGCGCTGCAGAGGGATTGGTTCGAACTTGCTGGTAAAGCACTTTGGTTTTTTTAATGTTAATCGAGAGGCCGAGCTTTTCATAGGCTTCTGCAAAGATGTTTAGGATAGTTTGAAGATCTTCCTCGGAGTGTGCACAGACTACGTTATCATCAGCATATTGAAGTTCTATAACAGAAGTTGCAATTACCTTATTTTTTTGCTTTCAGCCTACTAAGATTAAAAAGCTTTCCATCTGTTCGATATATAATTTCTACACCAGTAGGAAGTTTCTCTTCAACAAGGTGTATAATCATAGCGATGAAGATAGCGAATAAGGTTGGAGCAATAACACATCCCTGTTTAACGCCGGATTCCACTTTAAATGGATCGCTTTGAGAGCCATTGTTATTCAGGATTGTTGCCATCATGTCGTCATGGAGTAACCGCAAGATGTTCACAAATTTATCAGGGCATCCGATTTTCAGAAGGATGGTCCAGAGAGCAGTACGATTTACAGTATCAAAAGCTTTAGTCAGATCAATAAACGCCATGTACAGAGGGCAGTTTTGCTCCTTGCATTTTCCTTGAAGCTGTCGTGCAGTGAAGATCATATCCACTGTTCCCCTGGAAGGGCGGAAGCCATTTTGCGTTTCAGGGAGGATGTCTTCTGATACAGATAGGAGACGGTTTGCGATGATCTTTGCCAGGATTTTGCCTGCTGTGGCTAGAAGGGAGATGCCTCGATAGTTTCCACAGTCTGTTCTATCACCCTTTTTAAAGAGAGTGATAATTATGGCATCCCTAAAGTCTGCTAGCCCCAGACGTGATGACGCAGCTAGCTCAAAGCCGAAAGGACGGCTAGCGGCCGACGGTGCTGGTGGTGAACGACGAATCCGATGTTCTAAAGATCAACACACCATAGGAACCTGGAATGTAAGATCTATGAGCCAGGGCAAATTGGATGTGGTTATTGGTGAGATGTCAAGATTAAATATAGACATTTTAGGTGTCAGTGAACTGAAATGGACTGGGATGGGTCACTTCACATCAGATGACCACCAGATCTACTACTGTGGACAAGAGGACCACAGAAGAAATGGAGTAGCCTTCATAATTAATAATAAAGTGGCTAAAGCAGTGCTTGGATACAATCCAAAAAACGATAGAATGATCTCAATTCGAATTCAGGGTAAGCCATTTAACATCACAGTGATCCAAATATACGCCCCAACCACAGATGCCGAAGAAGCAGAAGTAGATCAGTTCTATGAGGATCTGCAGCACCTACTAGATAATACACCAAAAAGAGATGTTATTTTCATTACAGGAGACTGGAATGCTAAGGTGGGTAGTCAGACGACACCTGGAATTACAGGCAAGCATGGTCTGGGAGAACAAAATGAAGCAGGACATAGGCTGATAGAATTTTGCCAAGACAACTCACTGTGCATAACAAACACTCTCTTCCAACAACCTAAAAGACGACTTTATACATGGACTTCACCAGATGGTCAACACCGAAATCAGATTGACTACATCCTTTGCAGCCAAAGGTGGCGGACATCTATACAGTCGGTAAAAACAAGACCTGGAGCTGACTGTAGTTCAGATCACGAACTTCTTATTGCAAAATTTAGAATCAGACTAAAGAGAATAGGGAAGACCCACAGATCAGTTAGATATGAGCTCACTAATATTCCTAAGGAATATGCAGTGGAGGTGAAGAATAGATTTAAGGGACTAGATTTAGTAGATAGGGTCCCAGAAGAACTATGGACAGAAGTTCGCAACATTGTTCAGGAGGCGGCAACAAAAAACGTCCCAAAGAAAAAGAAAACCAAGAAGGCAAGATGGCTGTCTGCTGAAACACTGGAAGTAGCCCAAGAAAGAAGGAAAGCAAAAGGCAATAGTGATAGGGGGAGATATGCCCAATTAAATGCAAAATTCCAGAGGTTAGCCAGAAGAGATAAGGAATTATTTTTAAACAAGCAATGTGCGGAAGTGGAAGAAGACAATAGAATAGGAAGGACAAGAGACCTCTTCCAGAAAATTAGAAACATCGGAGGTAAATTCCAGGCAAAAATGGGTATGATCAAAAACAAAGATGGTAAGGACCTAACAGAAGCAGAAGAGATCAAGAAAAGGTGGCAAGAATATACGGAAGATCTGTATAGGAAGGATAATAATATTGGAGATAGCTTTGATGGTGTGGTCAGTGAGTTAGAGCCAGACATCCTGAAGAGTGAGGTTGAATGGGCCTTAAGAAGCATTGCTAATAACAAGGCAGCAGGAGACGACGGTATCCCAGCTGAACTGTTTAAAATCTTGCAAGATGATGCTGTCAAGGTGATGCATGCCATATGCCAGCAAATTTGGAAAACACAAGAATGGCCATCAGATTGGAAAAAATCAACTTATATCCCCATACCAAAAAAGGGAAGCACTAAAGAATGTTCTAACTATCGAACAGTGGCACTTATTTCACATGCCAGTAAGGTAATGCTCAAGATCTTGCAAGGTAGACTCCAGCAATTCATGGAGCGAGAATTGCCAGATGTACAAGCTGGGTTTAGAAAAGGCAGAGGAACTAGAGACCAAATTGCCAATATCCGCTGGATAATGGAGAAAGCCAGGGAATTTCAGAAAAACATCTATTTCTGTTTTATTGACTATTCTAAAGCCTTTGACTGTGTGGATCATAACAAATTGTGGCAAGTTCTTGGTGGTATGGGGATACCACGTCATCTTGTCTGCCTCCTGAGGAATCTGTATAACGACCAAGTAGCAACAGTAAGAACAGAGCACGGAACAACGGACTGGTTTAAGATTGGGAAAGGAGTACGGCAGGGTTGTATACTCTCACCCTACCTATTCAACCTGTACGCAGAACACATCATGCGACATGCTGGGCTTGAGGAATCCAAGGCTGGAGTTAAAATCGCTGGAAGAAACATTAACAATCTCAGATATGCAGATGATACCACTTTGATGGCTGAAAGCGAGGAGGAGTTGAGGAGCCTTATGACGAAGGTGAAAGAAGAAAGTGCAAAAGCTGGGCTGCAGTTAAACCTCAAAAAAACCAAGATTATGGCAACGAGCTTGATTGATGACTGGCAAATAGAGGGAGAAAAAGTGGAGGCAGTGACAGACTTTGTATTTCTAGGCGCAAAGATTACTGCAGACGCTGACTGCAGCCAGGAAATCAGAAGACGTCTACTTCTTGGGAGGAGAGCAATGGCAAATCTTGATAAAATAGTTAAGAGCAGAGACATCACACTGACAACAAAGGTCCGCATAGTTAAAGCAATGGTATTCCCTGTAGTAACCTATGGCTGCGAGAGCTGGACCATAAGGAAGGCTGAGCAAAGGAAGATAGATGCTTTTAAACTGTGGTGTTGGAGGAAAATTCTGAGAGTGCCTTGGACTGCAAGAAGATCAAACCAGTCCATACTCCAGGAAATCAAGCCAGACTGCTCACTTGAGGGAATGATATTAAAGGCAAAACTGAAGTACTTTGGCCACATATTGAGAAGACAGGATACCCTGGAGAAGAAGCTGATGCTAGGAAAAGTGGAAGGCAAAAGGAAGAGGGGCCGACCAAGGGCAAGATGGATGGATGGTATTCTGGAGGAGACGGACTCAACCATTGGGGAGCTGGGGATGGTGACGGCCGACAGAAAGCTCTGGCGTGGACTGGTCCATGAAGTCACGAAGAGTCGGAAACGACTGAACGAATAAACAACAAAAAAGTCTGCTGGAATCTCCTCCCTCATCCAGATTTTTTCGATGAGCTTATGAAGTTGTTTTGTAAGTTCAGGCCCGCCTTCTTTAAAGACTTCAGCAGGAATCCCATCAGGTCCACTAGCTTTGTTATTTTTCATTTGTTTAGTGGCTTTACTGACTTCCTCCAAACTAGGGGGTACTGCAAGCTCAACTCTTATTTGTTTTTGCAGGATTTGCAAGAAGACTTCATCAGCCACAGTAGAGTGACGATTAAGGAGATTGCAGTAATGCTCTTTCCAGCGCAGTGCAATAGACTCTTTGTCCTTTAGAAGTTTAGCACCATCTACTGAGCGTAAGGGATTTGTACCATGGTTTGTTGGTCCATAGATGGTCTTTATGGCATTAAAAAAGCCCCGTGGATCATGAGCATCTGCAAAATGTTGGGTTTCTTGGGCTTTTTTTATCCACCATATGTTCTTAAGTTCTCTAGTTCTTCTTTGGACTTCTGCCTTTGCACTGGCGTAGATTTTTTTCTTAACGGCACAGTTAATATCTTTTTGCCATATCTGGAAGGCTTTCCTTTTCTTGTCAATAATATGTTCAATCTCACTATCGTTCTCATCAAACCAGTCCTGATGTCTCTTAGTCTGGTATCCGATAGTTTGTTCACAGGCTGAAATAATAGAAGTCTTCAATTTAGTCCAGTGTTCCTCAACATTTTCAGGAAGTTCCATAGGCAGATGTTCCTTGAGAGTTGATTGAAAGCAAGCTTGTTTAATAGAATCTTGAAGGGCCAGTGTATTCATTTTACGCCTTGGTTTTCTTCCTTGGAGCCTACGATGAGGGGCAATCTTTATGGCCATCGTGGATCGAATTAATCGATGGTCTGTCCAGCAGTCATCAGCGCTCGTCATGGCTCTGGTGAGAAGTACATCACGGCGATCTCTAGCACGGACAATTACATAATCTAAAAGATGCCAGTGCTTCGACCGTGGGTGCTTCCATGATGTTTTAAATTTATTTTTCTGGCGAAAGAGTGTGTTAGTAATGACAAGGTTATGCTCTGCACATTTAGTCAGAAGTAAGATTCCATTCGTGTTGCTGTTGTCAACTCCTTCTTTCCCAATGATCCCTGGCCACAAATCAAAGTCACACCCAACTCTTGCATTGAAATCGCCCAGGAGGACAATTTTATCCTCCTTTGGTACCTCTGATAAGATGGTGTCCAGCTGGGTATAAAATTTTTCCTTGATATCCTCATCTGCATCTAGTGTTGGTGCGTAAGCACTTAGGATAGTTGCCTGTTGGTTTTTGGCGAGTTTTATTCGCAGAGTTGAGAGTCGTTCGTTAATCCCAGTGGGAACTTCTGACAAGAGCTTCACAAGGTCGTTTTTGATAGCAAAGCCTACCCCATGTATTCGTCGTTCTTGTTCAGGCAGTCCTTTCCAAAAGAAGGTATAACCTCCTTTTTCTTCCTTCAACTGTCCTTCTCCTGCTCTTCGAGTTTCTTGGAGTGCTGCTATATCAATATTAAAACGTCTCAGCTCCCTTGCAATAATGGCAGTCCTACGTTCAGGTCGTTCACTATCCATATTATCTTGCAGTGTCCGTATATTCCATGTTCCAAAATTCATGTGTTTTTTACGACCGCTAGATGGTGACCCCACTGGTCGCGGTAATCCAATCAGGGAGAAAATGAGGCAGACTATGTTTAGGGCACCTTTTCTAGCCCCCTCCCCATATGGGGTGAGCAGAGTGGATCCTAAATAGGGCTGCTCAGTCGTGGATACAGCTGCCGAACTACTCAACTGCCTCGATCCTTGAGTCAGGGCGACTGAATCCGTATCCACCGCCCATGTGCTGATCCATGACTAGGAGCTTCTGGATATCACAGTCCTGCCCCCGTTGCCATTCGTCAATCGCCATGGGACTTTTGGTTGTTTTGGGTTTGGTGTGGTTGGAAGACGCCTGTGCGTGAATTTGTTTTATGTGTGTAGATCGGTGCACAACGATCAGCACACAACCTTCACAGAAAAAGGCTCTAATCCAATGGCATGGATACCATGACGATTGGTGACCTTTTGTCTGCTGCAGCCTTCATCCGCCTTCGCAGCCGTTGTAACAATACACCTTGTTATCTTCCGCCTGTTCTGCCGTTGAGGACTTTCTTGGATGGAGATGTATAATTGGGTATCATCAGCCTACTGGTGATACCTCATCCCATGGTGACGATTTCGCCCAGCGGCTTCATGTAGATGTTAAAAAGGAGCGGGGAGAGCACTGAACCCTGTGGCACCCCACAAAGGAGGGGCCATGGGCCAGGTCTCTCGCTCCCTATCAACACCAATTGGGACCAGCCCTGGAGGAAGGAGGTGAACCAGCATAGAACCACGCCGCCCACCCCCAACTCTCTGAGCCAACCCAAAAGGATACCGTGGTTGACGGTATTGAAAGCCACTGAGAGGTCAAGGAGAGCTAGGATGGATGCATTGCCCCCATCCCACTCCCACCAGAGATCATCCATAAGTGTGACCAATGCCGATTCCGTCCCATATCCGGGCCTGAAACCTAACTGAAAGGAGCCTATATAGATTATCTAATAGATTATCTAATAGATTATCTACTATTTCATCTAGAATCCTCTGGAGCTGCAGCGCCACCACTTTCTCAACCACCTTCCCGAAAAAGGGGAGGTGGGAGACTGAACGGAAATTGTCCAGTATAGTGGTTGCAATCTGTTAAAAACCCATGGTGCTTGTTGAGACCTTCTGAGATTGCCTGTAACCTTTTGATATTCAGCCCAGTTTTTCCAAGGATTTTCAATACCATCTGTTAGTTGGAAAAGGGGCTACCAGATTCCTTATGATTTTATGCCACCATAGACTAACACAGCTCTCCTCCTACAGTGTCATCTATAGTCTTCTTAGGAGTTTGCCTTTCAGTAAATGGGTATTTTGTGACTGACAATGGTAGCCATTTTATTAACAAATGAGTCCTCCCCAATGTCAAGCATTTTGTACAAGCAGCCACATGTCTTCAAAATTCCAAACATGCCTTTTCAGAGCTTTCAGAATGAACAGACTGTGCATGCAAGTATGAAATGTGTCTCCCTTTGCCAAAGTTCCCTATTTTACCAAAATTTAAAGCTTTCAGTTCAACAAAACAGGAACCATTGGCCTTGTCTCCACAGTGTCAAAGCCTTGCTCTTAAATATTTACTTGAGAAGCACAAAAATAGAGAAGTGCAGATCATGTCTCTATCTAATATGAAGCTGTCCTATTTTGAATGGGCAAGATATGAATAAAGGAGCTGATCCACCAACACCACAAATAATATTTTAGATATTTTTTAAACATAATATTTACAGCAAATTCCAGTGGGAAGCTTTGAAATGTTTGTATATTTCATGAGAAAATGTTGATAAAATTGCAGCTGCAATTTTCATATAAAATACATACTGGGGAAAAAATGTCTTTTAGACATAGAAATTATCTTTTTTTAAAATAAAGCCACCTTGTCTGAACTTGAAACCTCAACAAGATCAATCCTGGTTAGATGTGATACTACTAGGGTCTGTACATCTGTAGAATACACTAGAATGTCAAAAAAAAAATCCCAGAAGAAAGGAAGAGTCAAGTCAACTTGAAAACTTTACCTTTTTACATAACTAATATAGCTAATTATAGCCAAAAATACCTTCTGATACTTGCCCTGTATGAAAATTGCTAATGTTTGCTGTTTACTGCAAGACTTCATGTTCTCTCTATTTGTATAAAGTTTTCTTATGGGGGCTCTGATAGCTCCTTCTTATAAAAGTATATTTACAAATTAAAGTGTTGTTTCCTTGATTCATATACTATAATAAAGACTGAATATTAAAGATCCCTCTTCTACTCTACTTTGTGAAGACAAAAACCTCTAAAATTTGCTCTTACTCTATTTATATCTGAAGACAGCAAATATTTTGTACTTCTCATCACCATCATTCTTCTTTCAACATTCAGAACAACAAACTGAAGCTGACAAGCCAGTTGAAATAAATGCCAAGGCATTTTTAAAGTCTGAATCTTAGACCGAATCTTGGACCCAGTATTTATGGGATTTGAACTTTTAAGCCTGCTTTGGATAAATGAACATAGTCTTACTGCAGAGTTAAGGCATCACAAACATTACCTTTCCATATAGCAGTAGCTTAATATCTTTTCCTGATAAAACTGCCAATGATCAGTTGTGGTATGTAGGCCATGTTCTTATTTCATTGGGGAAATGTTTACACACAAAGAAAAAGAAAGTGCTGGGATCCATTACAAAAACACTGGCAAATATATGGCTCCTGTTTGTAAAAGTTACTTTCTGTAGGTCAGGCTAACTAAGAGTTTTATTTAGTTTTTTAAAATGAGTTATGATGAACAAACTTGGTGCATGAGCCATTATTTATTTCTGTATTATCCAATCTTTAGTACAATGTGTCCTTTCAAAGGGTAGCACAGATTTTGGTGCATAGTACTAAAATAAGGTCAAGTCTAATAGATTACCTCAATAGTTTGTACGCAGTGTAATCACTCTACTACTGAGGAGATAGTAATGGCTTATTGTTAGAAAAATAACTTTTACCATACTGAAATGAAACCTCTAAACTCTTGACCGAAGGTTGATATCGCCATGTATAATGCATTACATACAGCTGCTGAAGTCCAAATCGCCTTTTCTAAGCCTCTGGTATATGAAAAGCAGTAAAGAGTGGCTGAACTACATGACAGCTGATATTTATCAAGAGTAGCAGGAGTTTTATTCATTTTCACATTTTAAAGCAAATTTTGAAAACTTGGGGTATCTACCACATGTGTTGAGCATGTGTGCTCTGTGTCCAAGCTTTGAAGTGCATTGGTCTTTTTAACACAAGAGGCCAAAGTATAAAACTTTAATGATCTTCATACATCAATCTTGTGCATAACATTATTCTTATGTAATAAAGCACATAAAATTGAGTATCCCTAGAATGTGAAAGATTAAAAGCTTTTAAATATACTGTATATATGGCACTGAGAAAGGATTGTTCAAAGTGTCCACATTAAAAGCTTGCTTTGTTTTCAGACTAGCTGTTTGCAGTTATTGTGGTAAGCCAATCCTTAATATGCAGAACACACTGACTTGAAATAAGGTGACTGGTGTATTTGTCTGTCAGCAAACAGCACATGATAATGCAACACCAAGAGATTGCTCTAAATGGTTTTTTGTTTAATAAGGTCATTTATTATGTACCTTATGATTGAGTCCCAATCACAGTGGCATTCAGTAAACCAAGTGTTTTCAAAGGGGAACTTTGTACAAAATGGTTATCTTAAGCCAAAGTTTTTCAAAGTGTGGTTGCAGGGCAACAGATGGCCAGATGGTCACCAGAGAATGCCTTCCAAGCAAGTCTTGACACTGAAGATGGTGCATTTACTCTACTGTAGGTTAGGCTGGTAGATATAGAGCAGCCTCAAAGATGTATCACTGATGCTGGGATTCAACTATAATAATGAGCAGAGATATCTCTGTGCTTCTTTTCCCCCTTCAGTTCCTCTGATAGAGGCTAGGACAACAATTTAGATTTTAGTATGACAATATAATCTATGTGTTTCCCTGTTATTGATGAGACAGTGATGTCATATACAATTTCTATCAACAACCAGCCCTTGGTTTGATGGCTTAGGGCCAAAGGCAGAGCTTTCCACACTTTTCCTGTTGGTGACACACACCAGCGGTGGCAGCGGGCACGGTATGCAGGTGTGTCGCGCAAAACCTGGAAACGCTGATGGCCCGCCGCCACGCGTGCTACTGTGCGACACAGTACTGTGGCGTGACACAAGAGTTTGGAAAGCTATGGCCTAAGGCAGTGCTTTCCAAAGTCCCGCCGTTGGCAACACACCAATGGCGGCGGCGCGGCGGCATGCATGGCGGCAGCGCCACCAGCGGCCTCATGCGTCGTGCTAAAACCCGGAAGCGCTGGTGGAGCGGTGGCAACGCACCATCAGCACTTCCGGGTTTTGTCGCAACACAGAGTTTGGAAAGCTCTGGCCTAAGGAGTTAAAAATGTGACTCAAGGGTTAATCAGTGTCTTGAAATGCTTATTTTCAAAGGAGGATCTAAAGGTACAACACTCAATTTCTCTGTCCCTGACAGGAGCCACTTCGATGGTTGGCACAATTATCTCATCCACATGTATTTATTTTATTTATTTATATTTCAAATTTAGTCACCACCCATCTCACTCAAAGCGTGACTCTGGGAATACTGGGAATGTTCATTTGTTTGTGGAAGCAAGACAATGTATTAGCCATAATTATTCCATTTTGGGGTAAATCAGCTTAGAGATTAACAACAGGTACTTTGCAACAACCTTAGCCATAACAGTGTTCAAGTGGACTGGTCTTTGACTGGCTTATAAGAAGTCTGCTTAGAGATAAACTATAGGTAACCTTAGGTGCTTTGTAACAGCTTTTTTTAACACAGCCTAAAACTGATCTTAAACTGGCTTTGAAGTATGCTTATCTTGTACACATGTGCAAAGTAGTGTACATAACAGCTAATGTGCATATGTCTTTGCTGAATTATACACACTCAAATATATCTTAACCTGATAGCAAATAATGCATACAGTGAGTATATAAATAGAAGTTTCTAGGAAGTGAGCTTTGAGTTGTGCCACTGAAACTTTATAAAAGTGTACTCTTCCATGGTGCCAAGTAAAAGAATTTTTTGCAGCTGATTCTCTGTTATCTTCCTGGGAAGTGGACAAGATCCACAAGTGGATGATCCCAGTGTGATCACAAGTGAACCTGGACAGGTGAATGGAGACTTGGAGCCAACCAATTTCACTTAAGACTCTCTTTTTGCTTGGTACCCTCTGATAGAGCAAGCTGGAGAGAGAGAGAGGGAGGTGGGTTTACATTCCCTCAATAAGTATTGGAAGAAGGGTACTGCATTTGAGTCCTGGCAGTGGTGTGGGGTTTGAATCCCCCCACCAGATATCTAGGAAAGAGGTGCTGCATTTGAGTCTTGGCAGCAGTGTGGGGTCTGAAGCACCATCAAACAAAAGGGATCAATCATTTGGCAAAAGCACCGGCACAATCCAGTCCAGTTCAGGGTTCAAGACACTCAAAAGTTCTACACCAGCAGGTAAGGTCCAGAGGATGGAGCTTTAACACACTGTCTTTGTGGCAAACAGAAGGGTGAAAGGTGGCCAAAGCTCTGGGCTTTTTTTTCCACAGCAAAAAAAAAAAAACATTTTCCAGCAAAGTAAGGAGCTGCTTCTCTTTTATAGTGCCTGTTGGAATCACCAGGTGACCACAAATCTTCACATAGCTACATGGCATTCCGCCAACACTGCAAGGGAGAACTACAAGGAAAACCTGTGCTGGTCTAAATAAATAGGACATTTTTGCTTTGTTTCTTTTTTCATTAAAAGCCTGGGCATAAACTGGAGTGAAAATCTTTCATGAAAAGCAAAAAATAAAACTGATCAGATTTACTATGGTAAATCATGCATCACTCCATTACAGAGAATCGTAGCTTTTTTTTTTTAAGCTGAATGAAAGGAAATATTTTTTATGTAGGTGATCCCAAATCGGATTCCTGGCAAGCTAAAAGAATCAGGTCTAGGAACAATCTCTGGATTTAAACGATAGACAGCTACTGCCAGTACTAGGTAGAACAATATTAGTGCTATTCTACTATATTTGTTGATTTGGGAAATTATCATACTATACAATATGAATACAAACCTACTTACCCTGACCAAATACAGAAATGGTGATGCCCTGAACTAAAGCAGAAGAGAGCATTGCAAAAGAAAGGTGTGGAGGGAACTGGGTAACACAAAGTACAGAAATGGGGAAGTAGGTTACACTTTAGGAAATGCCTCATTTAACTGAGTTTTGAAGTTTAGGGAGTTGACTAGACAATTGGACAACACTATATGAGCATGGTGGAACACAAATTTCAAAAGGCAAAATTGGAGAAGTAGGAACCAACTGAACAACTGTTCAGAGCAGAAAAACCATAGTGTAAAAGATTAGAAACAACAAGGAGCCATAGCAGATTTTGCATTAAAAATAAACTGCAATCCCAGGAAAAGATTACATGTTTATTAAATTGTTTCGGCAGGCTTAATGCAAAGGCATATAGAATTCCTGTTGCATAGATGAGATCTATGGAGAGGCAGCTCTCAATTTTCAGCAATGAAAAAGTTAAGCTCCATAAAATGTGAATGAGATCATGTCTTTGGATATCAAAAAGCTACGAATCCTGGAATTCCATACTTAGTATTACATTGCTATTTTAACTGGAGTAGGATGACACGTCCTCCCAAACTTTCATATATTTCATATACAGTATAATGTCTTTGATTTCAGGAATATAGCAAAAGTTAATCAAAGTTGGCAAAAGACAATTACGAGAATATTTAGCTAAAATGTATTTCAGTATATTTTCACTTCTATTTGCTAAACTCAAAACTGGGGCTCCGTGGTTCTATCCTCTGAGAGAAGGATGGATGAAGTATAGGAATCTTGCTGTTGTCTACTAGTACTTCTTTTGTAAAATCACCACATATTGATAAATGCAGCTCAGATATTAGCAACTATTAAGACATGAATAACATTTGCTATTCTGAAGCATCAAGTCCTACAAACACAAGACAGTCACCTTATTAAAATACTGGAATACATTTGAACTGATTTCTCACTGCCTCTCCCATGCCATATACATGAAACTGCTGAGCTGTTCATAATTAAAAAAAATTGTTGAAAACTCTAAAACTGTTAAAGAATGGGCTAAAGTGGAAAATTGAGAGTGTGCTCCCATTGTCATTGCTCACAATTTCGTAAATGAAGTACCCCAACTGAAAAAGTACATAGCAAATAGCATGTTGAACAAGTGTGAGCACAAGCAAATAGAGACATATTCAGGAACGTTTTGAAATATGCTTAGCAAGTTCTGCGATTTTTAACTCATCTTAACTTTTATTAAAACTATTGCATACTGCTCATGTCAGAAAATAATTTAATGTGGATTTCAAAAAAGGAAAATATTTCACTATAAAGCATTATTACTTCACATATTCATTTGACAGTAACTTATTTCTAATTCAATCTTTGGCAGAGTAAGTCACTTTAAAATCTGGTATGCTATACTAAAATAAATACAGAGTAAATCCAAAGATATCTTGCATGAGAAAGAAAAACAGACAATGTGTCTATTGTAAAAACGATCTTAGCAAAAATAAGGGAAGAGAATCAAAACATACAATAGCTGTTACTTGGGAGTACTGATTAGAACAAAGAAAAGGCTACCAAGTAACATTTGAATGCATTTTGCTTTCATTGCCTCAAGGGAAACTGCAGAGAGAGAGATGATGGAAATTTGTTATTAATCATATTACATTCATTGTTCATTCAATATTGCTTGGTAGACTGTAAGGGGATTCTACCTCTTCAATTACCAGATCAAATTTTAGATAAAAATATAGTAATAGTTTGCACTTACAACCCTTACAGTTTTAAAACATATTTAACAAGCTATTGCAAAGTTATTCTATTTTTTTAGAATATTTAATAACTATTGCAAAGTTATTCAATATCCAACTGTAGTTTATACAAGGATTTCTAAATTTTATGTTAGAAATTAACACATCTGGCTTTTACATTTCTACTTCATATTTTCTTTGAATTAAGGCCAAAAGAAGAAACAAGTCTGGATGACAAAAACCTTGATGATTTAATCAAAACATTTGGCATACCAATGACACAACTAGAATACTAAGCTGAAGATCTCCATTTATGGTTTGGGGAATTGTTAACTGATGCAAAAGAGTATCTAGTGAAGCTATGTATTGTCAATACTAAGGGTAAAATAATCACATAGATTTATTTATACCTAAATAATATTTATTTGAATCTTGCTTCAGAGCTTTATTTTTTTGTTACAAAAATGTTAAGAATATAATCATGTAAGCAGTGAGCCAAATTAATAAGCAAAACCTGTAGCTAACAATTTAATGCTGCTTAATAAATACAATCCTGAACTCATATTTTTGACAGCAAACTCTGGTAAAAAACAGTGGAACTTATCAATAAAATAGAAAACATATTTAGGATGTTGGGATGTAACAAACTGACTGCTCTCACAGGCTCAAGTATATATATTTTGGATAGAATCCAAAACTTAAATATACTGCAAACTCCATCAATTCTTGTAAAATAATCTCAGCACCCATCCTTGGCTTGGCAATTAAACATGATTAAACCTTGATTGAAGACCTCCAGGGAATATCAGAATTGTGGACTCTGTTAGGAAGTCAATGAAACATCCAGGAAAAGAGCAATAGCAAATTACTTCCAAATTGTTGCCAGAGAACTACATGGATATCCATGAAGAAGTTGATCTCTAACTCTATAGCTACAGTATTAAGTTCACAATCCATTGCATAGGACAGAGATTTCCAAACTTTTCATGTTGGTGACACACTTTTTAGACATGCATCATTTCGCCACACACTCTTATAATAGGGCATCATTTCGTGACACACTCTTACAGCAGGGCACAAGGCAGGCACTAGGACCTGCGTGGAATCACAGCAGGTTTGGAGGCAGCAAGGCACAAGGCAGGCACTAGGACCAGCGTGGAATCCTGGAAGGGCAGGTTTGGATGCAGCAAGGCACAAGGCTGGCACTAGGACCTGCGTGGAATCCTGGCAGGGTTCGGAGGCAGCAGCAGCCACGACACACCCAGACACTGCAGCCAACACACTAACGTGTCCCAACACACAGTTTGGAAAGCTCTGGCATAGGAGATACACTCAACTGGGTTCAGATTCTCCACACTCCCCAAAATTACAGTTTAAACTAACCAAGGAAATAATTAAGAGATGGTATCTTGAGACTAAATGGAATGTAGCTCATCTTCAGTAGGATCAGGAAAACATACAGGAGTGTTTTATTAGCTACAGTTGCAATTGAAATTATTCAACCCCCATTGCAAATCAGGTTTATTGTCAAAATTTACAGACTTTCAGCTGTTTGCAATGAACAAATCAAGGAAAAGCAATTGAAATAGCTCAACACAATGAATGCTTCAGGTGGTTTCCCCAAATTCAACTGGAAATGCAACTTATAATGACTTCTCCAGTCCCAAAATTATTCAACCCCCTGAATAGAATCCGTCACAACAGCACACATACAGTACAGTATGCAAAACAGGTGTTGTCTCAAGCATACCTGATGCAACTAATCAAGGGCTTCATTAGTTGCACCAGGTGTGCTTGAGCTGCAACACATGAAATGCCTGAACTGGCTAGGGGTTTGTTGAGTGTCACATTTGACTGCATGTTAGAAATATGGCTAAGTCAAAAGAATGGTCCAAAAAGGTAAGAGAAGAGATCATTGCCCTTCACAAACAAGGAACAGGATACAAAAAGATAGCGGAGGCACTAAATATACCTAGAGACACCATTGGAAGCATAGTTCGGAAGTTCAAAGTTAAAGGAACAGTGGTTACACTACCTGGACGGGGCAGAAAAAGGAAGCTGTCAATGGCTGCAACCAGATTTATGAGAAGGCAGGTTGAGAGAAACCCTCGAGTGACTGCAAAAGACCTGCAGCAAGACTTGGTGGCAACAGGCACTGAGGTTTCAGTGAGCACAGTAAGGCGCGTACTAAACACAGAAGGTGTCCATGCCAGAACTCCAAGACGTACACCACTACTGACCCAAAAGAACAAGAAATGTTGGCTCCAATATGCTCAAAATCATATAAATAAGATACAGAAGTTTTGGGATTCTATTCTGTGAAGCGATGAAACAAAACTGGAACTTTTTGGCCCGATGGATCAGCGGTATGTCTGGAGGAAGAAGAATGAAGCATACGCTGAAAAGAACACTCTGCCTACAGTTAAGCATGGTAGTGGCTCGGTGATGCTCTGGGGCTGCTTTGCATCCTCTGGCACTGGAAACCTGCAGCATGTTGAAGGCAAGATGGATTCATTGAAGTATCAGGAAATCCCAGGAGAAAACGTCATGCCGTCTGTTAAGGAAGCTGAAGCTTGGGCGTCATTGGACCTTCCAGCAGGACAATGATCCCAAGCATACCTCAAATTCCACTAAGGCTTGGATGCAGAAGAAGTCCTGGAAGATTCTACAGTGGCCATCACAGTCACCTGACTTGAACCCCATAGAAAATCTCTGGTGGGATTTGAAGGCGGCGGCTGCAACACGCAAACCCAAGAATATTACTGAACTGGAGGCCACTGCTCGTGAGGAATGGGCTAGGATTCCTCAGGAACGCTGCCAGAAGCTGGTGTCTGGCTATGCATCTCGTTTGCAACAGGTCATAACAGCAAAGTGGTGCTCTACTAAGTACTGAAGATGCTTGCCATGAAGGGGTTGAATAATTTTGAGACTAGAGAAGTCATTGTAAGTTGCATTTTCAGTTGAATTTGGGGACACCAGTTGAAGCATTTGTTGTGTTGAGCTATTTCAATTGCTTTTGTTTGATCTGTTCATTGCAAACAGCTGAAAGTCTGTAAATTTTGACTTTAAAAGCCCTTACAACATAGCTTTCCAAACTGTGTGTCGCGACACTTTAGTGTGTCGCAACACAGAGTTTAGTGTGTCGCGAAGCAGCGGCACGCGGGGTGGCGGCGGTGTGCGCGGCGGCGCACCATCAGCGCTTCCGCGTTTTAGCGAGGCTGCCACCATGGACACCGCCCCGCGCACCGCCGCTGTTAGTGCGCCGCCAACGGCAGCAGTTTGGAAAGCACTGCCTTACAATCTCTAAAAAAGATTACTATTATTAACATGCAGGATGGAAGTGCCCACCTGATGAGTCATCTCAAGTTATCAGATTTCTAACTACCACCATCATCATCACCCATTTATAATTTCTGCACACAGATTTAAGCCATCAAATGAAGAAGGGGAGAGTCCTCCTTGAGCTGGCTGCCATTTGTTTGACAATTTCATTTGCTGGCTGCCATTCATTTTTAAATTGCCGGTGTTGCTAAGCAGAGAGGAAATGCCAACTCTGCTGTTACTGGAATATGCAGGTTACTTGCTTGTGTCTGTTCTCCTCACCCCCGCCCCCTTCCAAAAGCTTCCACATACTGCTGCATTATCATCACACAGAATAATACAGGAAGAGAAGCAAAAAGCCACTCTCTTTCTCTGGGCTGGGAGGAGCAGGCCAGGCGTTCCAGAAGCGCTGTTATGGGTTCAAAAGTTCACAGTGGTTTCAATTTCACCTTTTAGCAACCAATGAAGAGACAGCAACTGCAGATAAACCCTCCGGCCACAAAGGAAAAGTTAACTCACTGAGTACCTGACCTAGTTAAGTGAAGCTTCCTTAAAAACAATCAATCAATTACAAGTGTTGTTTCCTTTTTTCCAAACTGCAATATATTCAGTAAATCTTTGTTTAAAACAAAAGCTGGCCTTTAAAAAAGAGAAATATGAAGCTGTACAACAGTACATCATTTCCGGAATCATTTTGACCAAATTGGATTTAGTGATAGCAGTAGCATATTATAGGTTTATAAAGCACACACCAAATTTCCTGAAGCTTAAAAGCAGAAAAAAGAAAAGAAAAGAATTTGTAAAATAAGTACTTTTTTTTTTCCTGAAAGCTTCGAGAGAGGAATAGGCTGCTGATAAAGAGCACAATGAGGTTTTCCCTCTCTCTTCCCACCCCAATCCACTTTTTTCTCTGTTCCTCTTTGGAGAGACCCCAGACACTCAAAAGCTAGCTCCCTACCTTGTCACTTTCAGTTAGCTCAGTGTTTCTCAACCTTGGCAACTTTAAGATGTGGGGACTTCAACTCCCAGAATCCCTCAGCCAGCATGTTAGCTGGGGAATTCTGGGAGTTGAAGTCCACCCACCTGAAAGCTGTCAAGTTTGAAAAACACTGAATTAGTTCAATGCAATTATTTGTCAATGCATTCCTACCAACCAACAAATTCCTCTCCATCTTCCCCTTCAGTTTAATCTTATACCACTGGAAGAATAGAATTCCTTTGTAAAAACTAAACTATTTATTTTTCTTCCCTGTCAAAAAGGCTTCTTTCCCACACATTTCAAAATACTGAAATCTTAACAGATGACCTATCCCTTCAAAATTTTGCATCCTCAGCTGCTCTCAATTCCAAATACTACAGAGGCATTCTTCATTTTAGCTTTAAAAGGTTTTGGACAGTTTCTCTTAAATTTTATAAAATCAGTCCCTTAGTCACCTAGCACCTGTAGCACCTCTTTCCGTCACATCATACATTCAGCTCTGTATGATATGCTTGACCCCTTCTCAGTGCATTCCTCCCCCTTGCAACCCATACTTTAGTCCTATTCAAAGCATTCACTATGTGATACTCCTATCCCTGTGTCTCTAATATTACTCTAATGAAAATAGCATCTGTAGATGTTCATAATTTCAATGCATGTTTACAGAAGGAAAGCTTCTACATACACAGCAGTGTGTGTAAAGGCTTTTCTTCATGCAAAATCTCACACTAAATATGGAACTGCCTGCAAGAAGCCAGTATCATTAGAGTAACATCAACATGGGGAAAGATTATCCAGAGGACTCATTGGGTACGCATCCCAAGTAAGAGAACACCTGAATGTGCTTTTGCAAAATCTTAATCCCTTGTGTCAAGCTCAACCCCTGGTGACTTCATGGATCTGTCCGTATAATTGCTTAGGCAACAATGTGGAAGTGACTTACTATGGTCTTTTTCCAGGATATCTTTTTACGCCTCTGTCTTGCCTACAATACTAGGACTTCCTGGTGGTCTCTCATCCAAATATTAACCCAGTCTGAATATATTTAGCATTTTTATTGTAAACCGCCCAGAGTTCCCCCTTCGGGGAAAGATGGACGGTAATATAAAATAAATAAATAAATAAATAAATTTTGAAATCAGTCAATGTCAGTTAAGTACTGCCTCCTGCTGTAGGCCCATTTGAGGAAGCATACCACGAACACTCTCCAGCAAAGGAGATCGTTACCTTGTCGTGGTGCTGGAGCTTGAGAACCTCAATGAAACCATGAGCTAAACCGTGAAGGGACACCCAAGACGGGAAGGTCGTGGCAGAGAGGTCAGACTAAATACGATCCCTGGGGAAGGTAATGGCAACCCACCCCAGTATTGGCTGTTGTGGGTCTTCCGGGCTGTGTGGCCGTGTTCTGGAAGTTGTGGTTCCTAACATTTCGCCAGCATCTGTGGCCAGCATCTTCAGAGGGCAGGAGCACAGATAGAAGCAAAATCTCTGTGCCCAGGTAGAGTGGCAATGTTCTATTTATAGAGCTAAATTATAGGAGATTAGGTGGGGTTTTTTGTTGTGTTGAAATGTTAACGAGTGGCTGATGAGCGTGATTAGCATGTTCATTGTGAGAAGTATTCCCATGTCCTGGTGGTTGGACTGAGTTCGTTGACCTTTTGCAGGCTGTGTTTTTCAGGACTGGTAGCCAGGTTTTGCTAATTTTTAAACTTTCTTCTTTTTTATTGTAACTGTGCTGGTGTTTGTGAATTTCAATGGCTTCTCTGTATAATCTGGTGTAGTGGCTTTTGGTGTTGTCCAGTATTTCTGTGTTTTCAAATAGGATTTTGTGTCCCGTTTGCTTGAGAGCATGTTCAGCTACTGAAGATTTTTCCGGTTGCTGTAGTCTGCAGTGTCTTTCATGTTCTTTTATCCTGGTGTGAATGCTTCGTTTTGTGGTTCCGATGTATACTTGTCCACAGCTGCATGGTATGCGGTATACTCCTGCAGCGGTGCGGGGGTCCCTTTTGTCTTTAGCTGATTTTAGCATTTGTTGTATTTTTCTGGTGGGTCTGAAGACTGTTTGAAAGTTGTGTTTTTCCATCAGTTTTCCCATGCGGTCAGTGACTCCTTTGATGTAGGGCAGGAATACTTTGTTTGTGGGGGGCTGTTTTTCTTCAGTTGGATGTTGTTTTCTTGGTTTGATGGCTCTTTTTATTTCATTCTTGGAATAGCCATTTGCCTGTAGGACCCAATTCAGATGGTTAAGTTCATTGTTGAGAAATTGGGTTTCACAGTTTCGATTAGCACGATCCACCAAGGTTTTGATCATGCCTCTCTTTTGTCGTGGGTGGTGATTGGAATTTTTGTGTAGATATCGGTCTGTATGGGTGGGTTTTCTGTATACTTTGTGTCCTAGTTTGAGGTCCGGATTGCGTATGACCAGCGTGTCTAAAAATGGAAGTTTGCCATCAGTTTCTTTTTCCATAGTGAATTGTATATTGGGGTGGATGCCGTTTAGGTGGTCCAGAAATTTCTCCAGTTCTTCTTCAGTATGACTCCAAATTGCGAAGGTGTCATCCACAAACCGGAACCAGACTGTTGGTGTAATGGGTGCCGATTCCAAAGCCTGTTTTTCAAAGTGTTCCATGTAAAAGTTTGCTATGACTGGGCTCAGGGGACTTCCCATGGCAACGCCATCCATCTGTTCGTAGAACTCATTCTCCCATTGAAAGTAACTAGTTGTTAGGCAGTGTTGAAATAAAGCTGTAATGTCTTCTGGGAAGATTTGCTTGATGAGTGCCAGGGTGTCCCTTACTGGCACCTTGGTAAACAGGGAGACCACGTCAAAGCTGACCAGTTTGTCCATGTGGTTGAGTTTTAGGGTGCTGATTTTGTTGATGAAGTGTCCTGAGTCTTTGATGTGGGATGGAGTCTGTCCGATGTGGGTCTGTAAAAGGGTTGCCAAATGTTTGGATAATTCATATGTCGGGAAGCCAATGGCACTTACAATGGGTCTGAGTGGGATCGAGTCTTTGTGGATTTTGGGGAGTCCGTATAGTCTAGGTGAGAGAGCTTCTGTCTTGCAAATACGTTGTAGTACGTTGGGATGCAGGGAGGAGCTCTTTATCAGTGTGTTGGTTTGCTTCATGATTTTTCTGGTCGGATCCCGTCTTATTGTTCTGTATGTGGTGGGGTCTAGTAATTCTCTGATTTTGTCTTTGTATTCATCTATGTTCATAATTACCGTGGCATTGCCTTTGTCCGCTGGAAGGATGATGATGTCTGGGTCCGAATTGAGGGTCTCTATGGCGTTTCTCTCCTTCTTAGTAATGTTGCTGGTGAGGGGCTTTGCTTTCCTTAGGATTCTTGCCACTTCACCCCTTATTTCTTCTGCTTCTTCCTCTGGACGTTGGTGAATGGCTGATTCCACATTGGCAATGATATCTTCCACTGGAATTCTGGTGGGTGTAATTGCAGTTTCCTTCTTTGCTTAGGATGGAGGTTTCTTCAGGAGAGAGCAGGCGTTCTGTCAAATTGATGACAATGCGTGAAGTATCCAGTGCCGGTTTTGGTTGACTGTTTTGGCATTTGTTGAATTTTTGCTTTTGTCTGTTTGTGTAGTCAAAGATGTCCTTTTCCATTTTTCTGTAGGATATGGTATCAATCTTGTCCCAATCCTGGCTTCTCATTTTTTTGGGACAAGATTGATTGGGACAAGATTGATACCATACTAACAGGTCTCCCTGTTTACCAAGGTGCCAGTAAGGGACACCCTGGCACTCATCAAGCAAATCTTCCCAGAAGACATTACAGCTTTATTTCAACACTGCCTAACAACTAGTTACTTTCAATGGGAGAATGAGTTCTACGAACAGATGGATGGCGTTGCCATGGGAAGTCCCCTGAGCCCAGTCATAGCAAACTTTTACATGGAACACTTTGAAAAACAGGCTTTGGAATCGGCACCCATTACACCAACAGTCTGGTTCCGGTTTGTGGATGACACCTTCGCAATTTGGAGTCATACTGAAGAAGAACTGGAGAAATTTCTGGACCACCTAAACGGCATCCACCCCAATATACAATTCACTATGGAAAAAGAAACTGATGGCAAACTTCCATTTTTAGACACGCTGGTCATACGCAATCCGGACCTCAAACTAGGACACAAAGTATACAGAAAACCCACCCATACAGACCGATATCTACACAAAAATTCCAATCACCACCCACGACAAAAGAGAGGCATGATCAAAACCTTGGTGGATCGTGCTAATCGAAACTGTGAAACCCAATTTCTCAACAATGAACTTAACCATCTGAATTGGGTCCTACAGGCAAATGGCTATTCCAAGAATGAAATAAAAAGAGCCATCAAACCAAGAAAACAACATCCAACTGAAGAAAAACAGCCCCCCACAAACAAAGTATTCCTGCCCTACATCAAAGGAGTCACTGACCGCATGGGAAAACTGATGGAAAAACACAACTTTCAAACAGTCTTCAGACCCACCAGAAAAATACAACAAATGCTAAAATCAGCTAAAGACAAAAGGGACCCCCGCACCGCTGCAGGAGTATACCGCATACCATGCAGCTGTGGACAAGTATACATCGGAACCACAAAACGAAGCATTCACACCAGGATAAAAGAACATGAAAGACACTGCAGACTACAGCAACCGGAAAAATCTTCAGTAGCTGAACATGCTCTCAAGCAAACGGGACACAAAATCCTATTTGAAAACACAGAAATACTGGACAACACCAAAAGCCACTACACCAGATTATACAGAGAAGCCATTGAAATTCACAAACACCAGCACAGTTACAATAAAAAAGAAGAAAGTTTAAAAATTAGCAAAACCTGGCTACCAGTCCTGAAAAACACAGCCTGCAAAAGGTCAACGAACTCAGTCCAACCACCAGGACATGGGAATACTTCTCACAATGAACATGCTAATCACGCTCATCAGCCACTCGTTAACATTTCAACACAACAAAAAACCCCACCTAATCTCCTATAATTTAGCTCTATAAATAGAACATTGCCACTCTACCTGGGCACAGAGATTTTGCTTCTATCTGTGCTACTGCCCTCTGAAGATGCTGGCCACAGATGCTGGCGAAACGTTAGGAACCACAACTTCCAGAACACGGCCACACAGCCCGGAAGACCCACAACAGCCATTGAACTCCGGCCGTGAAAGCCTTCGACAATACACCCCAGTATTCTTGCCATGAAAACTAAATGGATCAGTACAACCAGAGATATGTCGGTATACCATCGGAAGATGGGACTCCCAGGTCGGAAGATGGTCAAAATGCTACTGGGGAGGAACAGAGGATACGTTCAACTAGCCCCAGATGTGATGACGCAGCTAGCTCAAAGCCGAAAGGACGGCTAGCGGCCGACGGTGCTGGTGGTGAACGACGAATCCGATGTTCTAAAGATCAACACACCATAGGAACCTGGAATGTAAGATCTATGAGCCAGGGCAAATTGGATGTGGTTATTGGTGAGATGTCAAGATTAAATATAGACATTTTAGGTGTCAGTGAACTGAAATGGACTGGGATGGGCCACTTCACATCAGATGACCACCAGATCTACTACTGTGGACAAGAGGACCACAGAAGAAATGGAGTATAAGGAAGGCTGAGCGAAGGAAAATAGATTGCACCCGCCCTATAAGACGACACCCGGCGTATAAGACGACCCCCGACTTTTGAGAAGATTTTCCTGGGTTAAAAAGTCGTCTTATACGCCGGAAAATACGGTATATATTTAAACGGTTATCTCAGTTTTCTGCATGCCAGCCCTTGTGTAGGAAAAAAATATATCAACACGCTACCTATTTTTACAGACGTATGAAACAAAAATATAGAAAAAAATCTAAACAGATCCCAAAACAATCCAAAGAGGAATAAGCATACTCAACTATCAGACAAAGTTGACAGAAAAAAATCCAGAAACATTTGAAGTATAGTACATTCCATGATTCAACAATTTGCTGTGGATCTTAGGAGTGACAAAAAATCAAAAACCTGAATAGTATCAATGTGACAAAGGTAAGAACAATAAATGACATATCACATGACAATGTGCCAAAAGGCAGTCATCTGAAATAACTATGTTTATTGTTTGAGCAAATTTTTAACAAGTAAAATAATAGAAAGCAGACAAAAGCAAATACATCTTAATCTTTAAACAGTTCCTAAAACTAATTAAGATGTGGAGTCCTTGGTCATCCTCAACCCTGAGCTACAAATATTCTCTTCGATTGGTAATTAAGATGTTTTTGATTTGCTTAAATTTAACGATTTCTAAAGAGACATCTGCAAACTTCACTTAGACATTTTGATACATTCTCTGTATATTAAATCTTATTTTAAACATATTTGAACAATGCAGCCATAAACAAAACTTGTTTTGCTGCCAACACATGGGGTGGGGGGCTCTATTGCACTGGAGGTATTGCTCCAAAATTCCTTTCCTTGATTAGTTCTTAGGTTGCAATGAGGTCCAAACAAGGGATTAGGGATTCTGAAATTATACAGAAAGTAACAGATAATAAAGCATGGATTCCCTTTTTGGCTTGTTTGAAAAAAGGCATTACACCACATTCAGAAAACATGGTAGGCTGAACCATGGGTGCATGGTCTCTTCCACTTGTTGGTTTTTTCAATTATAAGCTTCATTGAGCATCATGAAAATTATTTCCAAGTAAGTAAAAGGTAAAGGTTTTCCCCTGCAGAGTCGTGCCTGACTCTAGGAGGCGGTGCTCATCTCCGTTTCTTAGCCGAAGAGCCAGCGCTGTCTGAAGACGCTTCCACGGTCATGTGGCCGGCATGACGCGCGCGGAACGCTGTTACCATCCCAACTAAGTGGTACCTATTTATCTACTTGCATTTGCATGCTTTCGAATTGCTAGGTTGGCAAGAGCTGGGGCGAGTGCGGGAGCTCACTCCGTCACGCGGCGTTCGGGTCTCGAACCGCCGACCTTCCGATCGACAAGCCTAGCATCTTAACTACTGAGCCATCACGCCCCCTATTTCCAAGTAAACATGCTTAAAATGGCAGTTAGGTAATACTATTCCTCAAGATTATTAAAAGAAAAAAAATAGACTATATCTTATCATCAAAATGTCTCAGGCTTGTGTTTACCTAAAAATCCATACTGATGAAAGACTCTACAAAATTTATGTATTTAAATGATTGACAACTGAAATAGTTTGAAAACGTTATCCAATATTATGTTCGGAAGGTTTAATTCTAACATGCTGTGAGGCAACAAATAGACTTCTACACAGACAAGCAAAACAGCACAACAATGTAACAAGTGTTGTCACATATCATTTTAGCATTAAAGATACATTACCATAAAATTACAACAGCTTTCACAATTATGCTATCTCAGTTCATATTCATAACAATGAAAGATCAACAAAAGCAAATTTATTATCACATATGTGAGTGTTGAGATGGGAACCAACAGTTCCTCAGCCAGAGACAACTGTTATGTAAACATACAACACCAGCTCAGCTTCAAGGCCAAGTGAAGTACTGTATCAAATATCCATTATTTTGGAAAGGTGGGAACAAGAAGCCACAAGTTTAAACCTCAAGGCTATAATATTTACATCTTCTGATAACAGTGGGCAATAGTTCGTTGTATTCTTCATTCTTGTATTCTTGATCTAGCTAAGCTACATTTATGAGTCTTCCACCAAGTTCAGTAGAAAAGTTGAAATGAAATGTCAGGAGATCTGTGATTTACTGCTGAGTCCTGATCAGGGGAGTCTTTCAACATTATATAAAAATTCTTGTCAGATCTATAAAAACAGGCGGTATACACTAATAGCTTCCCATGTAGAACAAACAAGTGAGGAAGCCTCCATATGGCTGATCATTCAGCGGCATGAGTTCCTTGTACGTAACTTAATATACAAGTCAGCTATTGGTTAAATGCTATGCTGTATTTAAACACAAATAGATGCTACATAGTTTCTTAAATTTTTATATCCTTTTAAGAAATAAGTTAATTTAACTGAGGTTTTAAATTCAACCCTTATCATAGTTCTCATTTAGGGTCCTTACAGCTCATTTAAAAGTACTTTAGAGTTTTTTCCTCCTTAGTACCCCATTTTGAATGAAAATTGATGTTGTAACATTTTATATCAAAACAGCATGTTACCAAACAGCTTTTCTGTGTGTTCTGAATTTGATTAATACAAGTCAAGGTCACTTCCGGAAAGATATGAAGCATTGTAGCTGCAAACAAACCAGGCTTCTCTGTACTTTAAGATTGGGGGATGGGCATGCAGGATAGCAGTTCTTAACACCAATGCAGCAACATTAAATATAAGATCCTCCTGATACCTAGGATAATAGGAGGGGAAAATATTCAGAATATCTTTCTGAATATATACACATAGACAGTTGTTGGAGGGGGTTAGGGGTTTTTTTATTTGTTGGCGGGGGGGGGCGGATTCTGTTTATGGAAACCTGATGTCTTTCTCCAGATCAGAGAAATACTAGCACTGGCAATGAAATTTTTAAGACAGAGCCTAAGGTTGCAATCTTATACCCAGTGGCTCAGTAGTATGTTCCACCGAATTTTAACCACTGCTGTTTCTCCGCACATTTACACTGAGTATGTATGTATAGGATTGTATTATAAACCTATAAAATTACTTGTCTGAACTTCCTTTAAATTCAACATAAAAAGAAATTGCATAATAAAAAAAATTGTTCAGATTTCAAAGGCATTTCCTATAAACTATTTGGCCTATTTCTATGTTAAAATTATTGTTCTAAAAATATGGATCCAAGAAATAATGTGAAAGTCTTTCTTCAGAACACAGCAAGCACATTTTGGCACCCTTGCCAACTTGGGCTACAAATCCAGTAAACTGTTCTACCTTTGCAAGATGTATACGTTCAGACATTTAAGAGCCCAGAAGATGGCAGGAGAACTCGTAACTCTCATGCACTGTTGACAAGTCACCAAGTGTAAGTAGTGCTAAAAACAAAAACCCAACATTATTCTTCAGACTAAAGTTCCATGGAACTGTAACTGGAAACCATGATTTCTTCTTTTACTGTATTCACTTGATAATTTTACATACACACATACCCATCATGCTATTCACTTTTGGGATAAGCAATATTACGCAGAGTGTGGAAAAGGAGAAAAAATGGTAAAGAAATTATACACATGAGGTAAGAAAAAAAGGAAACATAAATAAAACCAGTTTACACCAACATCATCCACTACATATCTCTATACCTTTTAATCCTTGCAAACCATCCTAGCTTCCATCCATATCCTACTTCATCCATTGCACTTCATTATTTAAACTTCCTTTTCTCTTTTTGAGGATCTACTCCATCCAATCATTAATTTTTCTGTCTTCCCCTGCCTCTCAACCCATTTCCCCTTTCTTCATCTATTTCTTCTGTGATTTGATCCTCATTCATTATCTTTATATGACTAAACTACCTCAAATGCTTTTTACTGATCACTCACTCATGTATTCAATCCACATTCAATTCAACACCAGTACATTTTTGACCCTGTCTTTTCTTAATTTTTTTTCTGCCGTTCAATCATGTCCGATTCTCAGCAACTGCCTGGACTAGTCCCTGCAGTTTTCTTGGCAAGATTTCAGAAGTGGTTTGCCATTGCCTTCTTCCTAGGGCTGAGAGAGAGTGATTGGCCCAGGGTCACCCAGCTGGCTTTGTGCCCAGGGCAGGACTAGAACTCATGGTCTCCCAGTTTCTAGCCTGAGGCCTTAACCACTACACCAAACTGGCTCTCTTCCTTAATTTACCACACACTTAAATATCCCATTTCCACTGCTTTCAGACCATCTTCATTCAAATCTATTACATCCTTCTCTTTTTTAGTCTTCATATTAATTAATTAATTTTATTTATTTGTTTGTTTGTTTGTCCAACTTCTATCACCGCCCATCTCCCCCCACAAAGGGGACTCTGGGCGGTTTACAACAAAGTTAGTAATTAAAACATATAAAATACAATATACAATATATCACTCTAAACATAAATTAAATATAAATATATAAAATCCAAGAGGCTGTGATGTTATATTTAAAAGAACTCTACGGCGCAAGCCACCCCCAAGAAGAGCTATTACCCTTCCCATCCCAAGCGAGGTGGCAGAGCCAGGTCTTCAATTGTTTTCGGAAGGTCAGGAGTGTGGGGGCTTGCCTCACCTCCAGGGGCAGAATGTTCCAAAGGGTGGGTGCCACTGCAGAGAAGACCCGCCTCCTGGACCCCGCCAGATGGAATTCTCTTACAGACGGGGTCCGTAGCAAGCCCTCTCTGCACAACCGGGTGGGGCGGGTCGATGTTCTGGGGATGAGGTAATTCATGCTCTTTACCAATTACTCCATTTACATTCCAAGTTGCAATCTTTCATTTGCCATGGCTATCACCACATGGCTTGTAAATTTTAACCCCTGCTGCCCATCATGACTTTGGTCTATTAAAGTTTTCTTGTAAAGTTTTTTAATAAAATAGAAAAGGTATAGACTTGTTTACCAACCTCAGTTCTACCTGTGTCACATGCTGTACTCCCTGCTAATGGTAAAGAGCATACTGATGCCCTTATATAAATCAATGGTGCAACTGCATCTGGAATGTTGTGTGCAGTTCTGGTCACCACACCTCAAAAAGGATGTAGTGGAGGCTAGGAAAGATTCAGAGGAGGACAACTAAGATTATCAAGGAGCTGGGGCTTCCCTATCAGGAAGGTTGTGACATTTGGGGCTTTTTAGTCTAGAAAGGTAGTAACTTATGGCTGCAAGAGCTGGACCATAAGGCAGGCTGAGCGAAGGAAGATAGATGCTTTTGAACTGTGGTGCTGGAGGAAAATTCTGAGAGTGCCTTGGACTGCAAGATCAAACCAGTCCATACTCCAGGAAATAAAGCCAGACTGCTCACTTGAGGGAATGATATTAAAGGCAAAACTGAAGTACTTTGGCCACAGAATGAGAAGACAGGATACCCTGGAGAAGATGCTGATGCTAGGGAAAGTGGAAGGCAAAAGGAAGAGGGGCCGACCAAGGGTAAGATGGATGGATGATATTCTGGAGGTGACGGACTTGACCGTGGGGGAGCTGGGGGTCGCAACGGCCAACAGGAAGCTCTGGCGTGAGCTGGTCCATGAAGTCACGAACAGTCGGAAGCGACTGAACGAATAAACAACAAGTCTAGAATAAACAAGAAGTCTAGAAAGGAGGCAAAAGAGAGGGGACATGATTGAGATGCAGAAAATTATATATAGCATGGATAAAGTAGACAAGAAGAAACTATTTTCCCCTTCTGAAAATACTAGAACCAGAGGTCACCCAATGAAATTGAACCCTAGAAGAATCGGGACAGACAAAATGAATTTTGTTTTTACACAACATTTAAATAAAATTTGGAATTTGCTGCCATGAGATATGGTGCTGGCTACCAGCTTGGTTGGCTTTAAAATGGGGGTTGGACCAATTCATGGAAATCCTGAGGACCAATGGCTATTCGCCTTGATGGCAGTGAAACCCATCTGTTGGGAGACTAGTGGGCTTTCTTGTGCAGTTGGCTGGCCACTGTGAGAACAGAATGCTAGACTAGATGCACCAAGGGTCCAATCCAGCAGGGCACTGTTTATGTTCTTATGATCAGTTTTGGCACATTCTGGCCAGTATGCCACAACTGCAACCAAACCCAGTTTTATCCCATGCATATTCATGCTGTTCCATGCAAGCTAGGATCTCTAATCTTGACACTACTTTATAAGCCAACATATTGCCCATATCTCACAAACAGGAGGTGTATACAGTATATTGACACATATTAATAAATAGCAGTAGTTATATATTAAATATCATCATATGGCTAAGATACAAAACATTGAAATACAGAATTTAAGCAAAATTCAACTCTAACTGCACTGCTCAAATTAAAGTGAACAATTTAGAATGTCTATATATAGAGCTGTCACTAAATTACAGTATTAAACACTATAATCTTCTCAGAAGCCAGCATAATGTAAGGCTGTTTGGTAAAACAGATTCCATTAGAAAGATCTTAATGATTGGGGGGGGGGGCAGGAAGAATTCTATTGCTACCTCTTTCACAAATAACATGTGAAATGAACACCAGGGGGCAGGGGTTAAAACAGAATTTATTTACTCACAAGTAAAAAATTTATGACCACTGCTTGCAAATAAATAGGTATTAAAATAAATAACATTTTAAAATAATTACTGAATTTCAACTGTGGAGTCCTTGGTGCTCTCTGAGCCTTGTTTTCTTGCAGACGTTTCATTGCCAGGCTAGGCAACATCTTCAGTGAATAAGGGAGTGGAACTTGCTCTCTGTTTATATACCCTGACTTGTCCTGCCTGTGAATTTCAACTTTTATGTGAGGACTCGTTTTAAAATCTGCTCTCCCCACCCCCAAGGACACTCTTTTAGAACAGCAAAATCAATGACACTTCATTTTAAAATCCCTCACTCTCAAGTGAACTTTTCAAGGAGGATACCAATTTAAAACTTCGTTCCTTTTTGGTCTATCTAATGTGGTATTTAAAACTAAAGGCAATTTCATGTATGTGACATGTGACACCTCTGCTGCGCCGGCTGCACTGGGTACCAGTGTGCTTCCGGGTCCAATTCAAGGTGTTGGTTATCACCATTAAAGCCCTACATGGCATGGGACCAGGCTACCTGAGGGACCGTCTCACCCCCATAACATCGAACCGTCCCACTTGGTCATACAGAGAGGGCATGCTGCGGACCCCGTCAGCAAGGGAATTTCACCTAGCGGGGTCTAGAAGGCGGGCCTTCTCTGTGGTGGTGCCCGCCCTTCGGAACATTCTACCCCCGGAAGTGAGGCAGGCCTCATCGCTCCCGGCCTTCAGGAAGAACTTAAAGACCTGGTTCTGCCGCCTCGCCTGGGAAGGGAGGGGTAACAGCTCCTCTTGGGGATGGCTGGTGCCACAGAGCCCTTTTAAACACAAGTTCGCCGCTTCTTGGATTTTATACTTATTTTATATCTAGTTTAATTATTTATATTTATGATGTGTTATTTTAATTGTTTGTTTTTTGTAAACCGCCCAGAGTCCTCTTTGGGGGAGATGGAGCAGTGATATAAATCAAATTATAAATGAATGAATGAATGAATGAATGAATGAATGAATGAATGAATGAATTCCTATCTCATAGCCATAACTCTAGGTGGCATACAAAGATTAAAACCACCACAACAGCATATAACCCATGATGCCTGGTTAAAACAACAACCAACCCCCAAAACAAATAGCCACATCATAATCAGAGCTCATCTAACCTCCTGGCCCAAATGCCTGGGGGAACAGCCAGGTCTTCAGAGCCTTAGAAAAGGTTAACAGGGTCAGGACCATCCAGATCATTGGGGGGGGGATGCTGTTCCCCAGGGCAGGTGCAGCCACAGAGAAGGGTCCAATAAGGGTCCAATAAGATGGCACTGTTTCATGGAAGGGACCTGGAGTAAGCTCTCCCTTCTACACCTGATGAGGCAGGCAGAACAATGCAGGACAGCCAATCCCACCAATAGTCTGGTCCTATGCCACATACACTATATGGATTTTATAGGTGGCAACCAGCACCTTCAATCGTACCCTGAGGCTTACTGGAAGCCAGTGCAGCTTGCAGAGCAGCATTGTTATATGAGTGTATCAAGAGACACCAAAAACTGCCTGTGCTGCTATTCATTAAACGGTTTAGAAATTGATGATAAAGTATTTAATAAATTTTACCTTTTCAGCATCTTCTACAGATTTTGCTCATGTTCTTAAGCCCACAGCATTTCAAAATAATTAGAATAAATTTTAATTGCCTAAGGTAGTCTATGTCAGAAAATTCTCCAATAGACGGTTACATTTTGTTTTAACCTGAATGGTGACCATCTTTCTTGCTATTCATATGTCCTTGAATCTCTTCCAGGAACTATGCATTGGTAAACAATTCTTCAACTACAGAATAAATTAATTTCATAACTTACCTTTTCATTCTTTCTCTTCCTTCTGAATTATGTGTGTTCTCTATCACGTATGTAAATAAACTAGTAAACACTGTTTTTCAGACTAATAAGTGACTATTACCTAAACAACTCACAATTGCACGCTTTCCCTGGTATTTGAGAAAAAACCCAACCACCTCACTGTTACCCTGGAAAGCTGTGAGAAAAAGAACCAATTAGTCCCTGCTCTAATATACACAGATATATTTTGGTTCTAAAAGGAAAAAAGTATACTTGGTGGAATTCATGTAACATTCCTACTTTCATCCTAAGAAAGCCTGCTAATGAAAACTCTGTCAGATTCATACTTTGAAGAAAGTAGGTCCAGACAGTTGCTTATGACCTGACAAAATCTTTCTGGTCCTAGCCACTCTATCCCCTGAAAACATGCCAAAAATCTTATGAATTTTTAGCATTCTCATGCTAAAATCTTGCAAGACTTGGGATGAGACTGCTGAGAATTAGTGATGTTATAAGATTTCAGCCAATTTTAAAGATAAAGAGTGTTGGCAGAAATGGTGGTGTCAAGTTGCTGCCTTCTAATCAATCCAACCCAAGAATAATGCTTGTTATTGATGAAGTGCTTGGTCTACTATACTGATGGATTTTGAAACCCCTACCTTGACCAGTTATCCAAACAGAAGAGGGCAGCCATGAGTACCAATCATTGCTCTTGCTTGGGTAATCCCTTTTGTGTTGTTGTTGTTTATTCGTTCAGTCGCTTCCGACTCATGGACCAGCCCACGCCAGATCTTCCTGTCGGCCGTCACCATCCCCAGCTCCCCCATGGTCAAGTCCGTCACCTCCAGAATATCATCCATCCATCTTGCCCTTGGTCGGCCCCTCTTCCTTTTGCCTTCCACTTTTTTTCCCCCTATTGTAGTTACTTCTAAATGCTTTGGAATAAGCTCCATGATTTGGGGGAACCTGCTATATAGTAGGGACTATTGTAGGATAATGATTCCTCTCAACAGTACCAGAAGGCAAATTTTCTTGTGCTAGAGTGCAACTTCAGTTGATATCTACATACCTAGCAGCTTAAATTGGGCTCCTGTTAGTGCAGCTCTCCAGAACATATGTTTCAGTTGCAAACTGCCTTGGTACTAAGAGAATGACCTGCCAAATGGCCCACATATTGTTTTCCTTACAGAGACTTGAAAGTGTGCTGCTGACACTTCTTCGCCATTGGGATCTTGCTTTTTGCCATGTAACCAAATACTGCCAGCTTGCCATAGAGATCCATTCTGAGTATCTGATATAAGTAGCGAACTCCCTTAATTTTCTTTTCAAGCTGTTCAATGTAAGGTAAGATTGTCTCCTAATATACAATTATGGTTGTCACCTCAAGAAGCATTTGTTAGAAGAGAAAATGTGGGAGAAAAAGTTGGTTAAAGTATAAAGATTTGTTAAATTTTGAAGAGGGTGAACCAAAACTCAAAACAAGGGAAATGTTAGAGTTGGAAAGTTTTACATGTTATTGGTTTACCTATATGAAACTGTCAGAACGCTTTAAAGTGGATAAAAAGAATTATAAATTTGTTAATGAAACAACTCAGTTTGAACTGGAACTCTGCACAAATGATGAACATGTTATTACTAAAATGTTTAAAATGTTGTTACAGATGAACTTGGAAGATGAACAGGTTAAAGTATGCACGATTAAATGGGCTAACAACTTTGGATATAATATTATGTTGGAGCAATGGGAGAATATGTGGAATAAAGGTTTGAAATTCACCTTGAATTACAACTTAAAAGAGAATTTTTACAAAATGATGTATCGTTGGTATTTAACTCCTGATAAGTTGTCAAAAATGTATAATGTAACAAACATTTGTTGGAAATGTTTACAGGGTGAAGGAACTTTCTATCATCTTTGGTGGACCTGTGAGAAGGCTAAAAGGTTTTGGGATCAAATATGTGCCATTATTCAAAAGATTCTTAAAGTGAATATACAAAAAAAAAAACAGAACTGTTTCTCTTGGGTTTGATGGAGAAGGAGCTAGAGAAACAATATGGAACTTTGCTTTTATACATGATTACAGCTGCAAGACTTTTATATGCACAACAATGGAAAGATCCACAAATACCTACAGTTGAAGATTGGATTATTAAATTAATGGATTTGGCTCAAATGGCTAAGTTAACAGCGTTAATAAGAGATCATTCCATTTCTGGATTTATATCTACTTGGCAACCACTTTTAGAGTACTTGCTTGTGCTTGAAAAAAATGAAGTTTTGATTCTGGGTTTCGGACATGACTGTGCAGGGGAAAACCTTTACCTTTACCTTAATACTATGGATGTTTTATTCTTGATTCTTATTATAAACTGCCATGGGTCTGTATTGTTTACGTGATACACAAGTGGCATAAAGACATAAAAACAATTAAATGCAAATGAATAAGAAATTGTTCATTTTTATGAGTTATGATGAAGAAAACTTAACTTCTTATAAATGAGTCTACAGGTGGCATACGCCTCTTCACATTTTTCAATACAAATGCTCAAAGAAGAATTACCAAGATTTTCTCAAAGAATTACCAAATTTTCACTAATTAAAATAATTTCAATACATTCTCCCTATTAATCTCTTTCACTTAATTTTACCATGGACTATTTATAACAGTACTTTCAGAAAATGACACCAGTAAGCATGGTATTGCTTGGTAGACAACACAATGATTCAATAGCCAAAGTGTAGTCCTGAAAAGAACATGTGATAGTAATATGGTCTAATTCATACTTTACATTCTCTGCCCATGCGGAACTGTCTTGAAAGCTAGCTCTTGCTAACAATAAGGAATTCCTCATATAATTGTAGAAGCTAAAATGTAATTAATGAAGTCTGTAAACCAAATATTTCACTACAATCCCCTCATGGTCCACCAACTTGTCCTACTCTTCTTTTGGGACTCACTGTTCTTAATGTGTTCAATTATACTTACTGCTTGCAGTCTAAATCCAACTGAAAATCATCAGGTAAGGTTTAAAAAAAACCTTCTTTCCTTGAAAATAGCCCACACATAATGTGCATCAAGCATGTTAAAATTATGTAGAAAATTAAATGCAGCTCAACAGGAATGCTGTAAGTTTACAATCTTTTTAAAAAGTGGATATTTCCTACACTTCCACTGATTATTTGGAACAAATGCCCTCTCAATCTCAGATCCACTGGCTGAAAAAGGGTGGAACAGAGCAGACAAACACGATGCTTCCTGTACACACATAGATTTCCATAGGCATAGATCTACTGCTGCTGTTTTCCATGGTAGTAGGTCCTAAGATAAGGAGGTCCAAGAGAAGTCTGAGTCAGAGAACATTTTAGATCCTCTTGTTTCAAGACCCCTTACCTAACATAGGTATTAGAAGCCAGAGAAGAGTCGGTTCCCTTACCCCCTTCCTTGACGCGCGGTTTAAAGAAAAATTGTATAACAATGTATATGTAACGATGTATGTAAGCCGCCTAGAGTCCTCTGTTAGGGAGGGGATAGGCGGGGTATAATTCATTTCATTGGCGATCACTCGTAGCTGAGTAAGATTGTCTTCCAAAGGTAAAATTTTAACAGTGGATCCGTAAGTGGCTATAAAGGCCAATTCTGGATCCGCACAACCTCCCACAATGAGGGCATAGGTTTCCGGGTGGGAGACGGTCATGATGAGGGTTTGCCTGACGTGCCTTCCTTTTAGCTCTTTTCTCCCTTTCGCCCTGTACTCGTGCTTCTTCAAAGTCCATAGCGCCATTAATAAAGGATGACCTCCAATTGAAACGCTCATGAGTTAGGGCTTCCCAGTTCTCAATGCTGATATTACATTTTTTAAAATTAGCTTTGAGAGTATCTTTGAATCTCTTTTGCTGTCCACCAATATTCCGTTTTTCATTCTTAAGTTGGGAGTAAAGTAGCTGCTTTGGAAGACGATGGTCAGATAAATACAATAATAAATAAATAAATAAATAAAATTTTCCCTTCTGTTAATGCTAACATTCTGGTAGAAAAGAAAAAACAATAACGGCTTGACTTTCCTGGCTGGAATTAGCCAGTAGGACCTTGAAATATTGGACAACCTATACTTAGTTTCTACAATGCTACAGTTAGGATTGCTCTGTCCATAGTCAAATATGTTCTAACTTTATATTGAACACTTACTTGGAAATGTATTCTTGTCAGTAACATTCACACACCATCTTTACCTAGAGAAAGAAAATTACAAAATACTAGTTAGCTAGAAAACTAAAACAGTTTATCAAGTTTACACCAACGCATATGAATATATATGGCAGTTATGGGAATAATGAAACTTATATTAAGTATTTCATTATATAATATAATGAAACTAGAACAGGAACTCTAATGAACTGATTTCTAAATCTACAGCCAGCAAATCCCCAAGAACTCTACAACCTCTTTTGCAAATTTTCTACAGAATCTCGGCAAACAATAGTTGCTACAGTCTTTTCATGGGGCTGTACACTATTATAGAGAATGGCTTTTTAAAAGTACAATCCTATGTTCAAAATCTGTCAGCTGAGAGGCTGTAGGAAGTGGAAGAGAACACACCACACATCTTGATTGTCATCAATATGACTCCCCAGTACACCAGCAAAGTCACTCTAACAGTAAAGATAAGAGAGCAGAGTGAGAGAAAATGGAGACAGAATACGGAAGGAGGACACATATGCAAGATCCTAACTCTTTTTTATGATACTGATTCTATAAAGATTACACTGCTTTTGGACACAATTCAAATTGTTGGCAACAACCTTTAAAATCCTAAAGGTTCCAGCCAATCCAAGATCTAATGGAGATTCCTTCTCTATGTGCCAACTATAGTGGAGATATATTTGATTAGGTTAAGAGGAAGGATCTTCTCAATGGCTGCATGTAACCTATGGTATTCCATGCCTTGAGGTGCCAACTTCGCACCCTCTCTGATCGGCTTTTAAATTCTACAGGAACTATAAATGTTTATCTGCTGTCTCTACCTGCTCTTAAAATTTTTTAAAATAATTGTTTGTAAAGCCAGCTGGGTGACCTTGGACCAGTCACTCTCTTTCAGCCCAACTCACCTCACAGGGTTGTTGTTGTGGGGAAAATAGGAGGAGGAAGGAATATTTTGTATGTTCGCCACCTTGAGTTATTTATAACAATAATAAAGGCGGGATATAAAATAAATAAATAAATAAATAATCTTGTTTTTGTTCTCATTTAAAAAAAATATTTATTTTGCACCAATCATTCTGAGCAGTGTATATGCATGAAAAAGTATTATGTACATTTTAATATAAATAAAGATTAATTTCACTGGATTTCTTCTCTTCTGAGGAAGAGGGGAAATATCAAAAGCTGGGTAAACAACCTGGTAAGCCTGATCCAGTAGTGCTAAAACCTAGCATTGAGATCTTGGCAGAACCATCCTCTACTGTCCACAACTCTTCAAGCATGGACTCCAACAAAGACTCAGTCCTCCAATACGTAAGTGCTGATGACAGACTACTGAAAGCCAAAGGGTATAGGGACTAAGTGCTATATTACTTTAAAAAACGCCTTGAGCATATTGGTCTACTCAAGAGTAATTATCTGCTCAGAAACAGATTATTATTCCTAATTAGCAGAGTTTCTGCAATCAGCTCTAGCCAGCACAAGACACATGCTGGTAGAGGCAAAGAGCTTCTATAATAAAAGCTTCTGTCTGAAAACAGACAAATACCGAACAACTTCTGAACCAGCGTGTGGTTTGACTTCTCGGAAACTGAGTTTTGTCTAGACATCATGAGATTTTGTTCCTCAGCCTTCTAAACAATGGTTGCAATACTGAATTCTTTGTCTTGACTTCTAAAGCAAATCTTGAAAACATCATTGCTGCTACTCTATATAAGTTTCTGTATCAATGCAGGCTCCAAGACATATAATTATGCAACAGATAACATTTTTAAGAATGAGCTGGTACCATCAGAAACTCCACACATGCTTTGTCCAGAAGACCATGAGAGGACCTTGAAGTAACACACCTTTGAGTAACTACATATATTTCACATTTCATGGCACAGATTCAGAGGGGAGCTACATTTATTTATTTTATTTGTCAAATTTATATGGCTGCCCATCTCACAAACAAGCAACTCGCGGCGGCATACAACAAAGCTAAAAAACAATTAATATTTACAGGACAATTATTAATAATATTATTAGTAAAGCTTTAAAATTATAAAACAGAAAAATAAAAAATATAAATATTGGGGGAAGAACAGGTGTTGCTAACAGTGGAGTCACCTCAATATTTCATCAGTCCTCTGGGGTCCCCAGGCCTAATGGCACAACCAGGTCTTGAGGGAATTTCGGAAAGTCAAAAGGGATGAAGCCAACCTTACTTTGGGGGGGGGGAGAATGTTCCATAAAGTGGGCACCATAGCAGAAAAGGCCCACCGTGTAGTTCCCTAGTCGACAGGACCCGCAGCATGCCCTCTGCTCGATCTGGCGGGGTGGGCAGATGTAATCTGTGAGAGGCGGACCCTCAAATAACCCGGTCCCATGCCGTGTAGGGCTTTAAATATCAAAACCAGCACCTTGAATTGGACCCGAAAACAGACTGGCAACCAATGCAGCTCGTGGAGCAGAGGTATAACATGTGTTTTTCTAGGAACATACATAACTGCCCACGCTGCTGCATTCTGTACCAGCTGAAGCTTCAAAATACTCTTCAAGGGCAGCCCCATGTAGAGCATATTACAGTAGTCCAACCAGGAGATGACTAGGGCATGTGTGACCATGAGTAGATCCCCTTGATCTAGGAATGGGCGCAACTGGTGCACAATATGAAGTTGAGCAAAGGCCCTCTTTGAGCAGGAGTCGTGAGTCTAGAAGGACCCCCAGATTGCGTACAGGGTCTGTCTGGGGCAGTGCAACCCCATCCAGCACCAAAGATTGTATAGTCCTAGAATATATAGTTGGGTATCACTATACCTCACCCCATGGCGACAGATGAGCTCACCCAGCAGCCTCATGTAGATGTTGAATAGGAATGGAGAGAGCACCAACCCCTGTGGCACCCCACATGGTAGGGGCCGAGGGCAGGATCTCTCCCCCCAATCACCACCGACTGGAATCAACCACAGAGAAAGGAGGCAAATGAGCACAACACTGTGCCACCCACCCCCAATCCTCTGAGTCAATCCAGAAGGATACCATGGTCGATGGTATCGAAAGCTACTGAGAGGTCAAGCAGGGCAAGGATGAATGCACAACCCCCATCCTGCCCACGCCAGAGATCATCGAAAAGCGCAACCAATGATGTTTCCAACCCATACTTGGGTCTGAATGCTGACTGAAAAGGATCCAGATAATTCACTTCATCCAAGGTCCTCCAAAGCTGTCACGCAACCACCTTCTCAACCACCTTCCCCAGAAAGGGTTAGATACTGAACAAAAATTGAACAAAAATTGCCCAGCATAGTGGGGTACAGCGATGACTTTTTAAGGAGGGGGCGAACCAAGGCCTCCTTAAGAGGTAATGGAACAACCCCCTCACTCAAAGAAGAATTTACCACCGCTAAAATTACAACACTCCCCAGGCCACCTTAACCAGCCAGGAGGGCATGGGTCTAAAGAGCAGGTGGCTGAGCTCACAGTCCTAAGGACCTTGTCCACTTCATTAGGCCCAACAAGTTCAAACTGTTCCCAGATAACCAGGCAAGACTCCTTCCCAGGCATCAGCCCTGGACCTGCAACAAGGCCAGCGTCCAACTGTGAGTGAATTCAAGTGACTTTGTCTGACAGATGCTGAACAAATTCTTCCACATGCCCCTGCAAGTTCTCCAAGCCCCCTCTATCCAAGAGAGCACATGTCACCCAAAACAGGGCCGCAGGACGGCTATCTGCAGACGCAATAAGGGCAGAGAAGTACTGGTGCTTTGCCACTCTTACTGCCACAAGGTAGGCCTTAATAGTGGCTCTAACCCGTGTCCAGTCAAGTTCATCCCCTGTAGAACACCAGCAATGCTCTAGACAGCTCTTCTCTCATTTCATCTGCCTTAACTCCTCTGTAAGCCACAGGGAGTGACGGGATCCATGAGAGGGGAGAGGCTGCATAGGCCAATTCGATACAAGGCCTCAGCGTTATTCCAAGCAGCAACCAAGGCTTCAGAAGGGGCATGCAGCAGATCAGCAGCTGCAAAGCAGTTCATCAAATGATCTGTACCAGCTTATTCCCTTGTGTAGAGAGTAAAGAAGATGACCTTGATGGAAATATGCAAGAACTGTTACCTAGGCAAAGGAAACTGAAACACTAACTCCTGTGAAACAAGATAATATTCAGAAGAGAGATAGCCAGTCATCTCACTGATTCACTGGAATTTAAGGGAGAGGGGGTGAACAGCACAATCAGACTTGCAAGATTCTGTTATTATAGCCAATTTCAATAAAAGTATTTCAAGACTTCCTGGGAAGATGATTTCCTGGTCTGGTCTACCTAGTGGGGCTGACAATAATCTATGATGGTTGAAATGTTTTAAGTATTATCATTTTTTCTCTTTGATTGCAATTAAAATTAAGTATTGCAAAATGAGTTTTGAGGTATGTCTGCCGATGTTTCAAATAATATTACAATGGAATCCATTGTAACATTCATTATAAAAAGCTATTTTAAGACATAAATAGTTCAGAGACAACACATACTTGATGCTGGTGCCTACTAACTCCCTTTTTGTTCTTTAGCAATAGAGTAATACTTAGAAACTACTGGCACAGTTGTGGAATTATTACTTTACCCCTGTGTCCATGATATATATTATTAAAATGTTACTTAAATCTAACTGATGTAAATAATTGTGCATTTATTCACATTCCTCAGAGTACTTAGCATGAAAAGGAATAAAAAGCAAACATCAGTTACTATTATGCATTTGTATTTTGCTTAAAATCCAAGCACACTGGGCTATGGTTGATGAGTGACCTTGAGGCAGCTCTCAGAAGGTAGTTGCCATAGCAACATTATCACAAAAGTGGCTCATCCTTTGCAACATACACCAACCTGGTGCATCATGTTGCTAGATATAATACCACAACTATTCTGTAGCATTGCTGAAGCTATAATATGCATTGCAAATGGAAGGAGCAGAGTTAGATTTTTTTATATAGTTTATGTCTATGAAGGTTCTCAGTCATCCAGGTGGAACAGTCTGTGGCTTGAATCATGTCAACTGGATTTCTATTTTCTTAGTGGAAACGTTTCACTCCTTATCCAAGGAGCTTCTTCAGTCTGAGTAAAGTTAGTAAGGGAATCCTTAAATCCAGCCTAGAAACATATTTAAGGATTCCCTTACTAACTTTACTCAGACTGAAGAAGCTCCTTGGATAAGGAGTGAAACGTTTCCACTAAGTTTATATAGTTTACTATTCCTGTATTTTCTCCTTTCTTAAAATGTAATTAACATGCACAAGTTCCAGAAGTACATTACACTACATTATTTGGATAATGTAGCCCATATTTTGTATGATTTTAATGTCAATTACTGTATCTTATGCACAATAACAAAAAAGCCTCTTGTGAGAGTTTTCTTACTATGTTATGTGAAACTAGGTAACATATGTCATCACTGAATTAGGCCCTCTTTTTTGTCAAAGAGCACAAGGAATACCTCTTCTAGAATTAAGTATATATTTTTAGATTTTCTTGCCTTGGACCTTTCAGAATTGATGAGATGGGAGGAAACACATAAACAAACCAAGAAAAAGCCAGGATTCTAGGTTCAGACATAAATTATACTTATAAAAAGGATATGAATTCAACTTGGTTTGGTAACATGGATCAAATTAGGATCTCTTACCACAAATAAACCAGTTTGTTACTAGAATGGTTCAGATAATAAAACAAGAGATAAATTTGCAAAACAAAATCTGGCCTTATGTTATAAATAACCATAGATAGATAAAAGCAATTTTAACTATATGAAACATCCATATTAATATTCTCTGTATTTTTTCTTTTAAGATTTGTTAAATTTTTAGTTTTTCAATGTTGCACAGTGATGTTATATTTTTATTATTTTATATTTTTCTCTGGGTTCTAAGGAGGGTAGTATATAAATAAACATTTAATTCAAAATCATGTCAAGTGCTTCACTAAGATGAAGGATCAGACTGAAAATATGAACACATGTAATTAAATATTTTTCATGTTTAATAATTGCAAAAATCACATTGCAAATTGGAATCATAACTCTCACTGAATTCTCTCTGGGGTACTCCCAGACCCAACAAACATTTACTTAAATCAGAACTCAACAGCAGCATAAGTAGTGCTTAATTTGTCATTTAATAACTGTCCCATATGTGGGAACTGAGATTACTGAATGGCTGGAGAGGAAGAAAGCAGAAAATAGTATGTTAGCTAAAAGAAAAGGCTGCAAGGAAAAAAGCAGCAAGATGGGCAAGATAAAGCATTCTTTTGTTTCTGGTGCTGTCACATAACTAAATCTGATTGGTTAGGTGATTACATCACTTTTACTAGAAAAAGGGGCAGCTGTTTTTAAAAAATAAAACATGCGCAGAAAAATATTGTCAATAGTAATAAATCAGTATCAAGAGGGTAAGCTTTCTAAGATTCTGAGGAAGAATTTCAGGATCCCAAGGCTAATCTTTTGTGCCCAAATGTGCCTGCTGAAGAATATTTTGTTGCTCTGCATCCATTACTAAATTTCCTGTTAAGGAACAATATAGTTGATGCATCTATATTGTTAGAAGTTGGAGCTCAAGTTTTAAGAGATGAGAGATGTTTAAGTACCATGGATATTAGTTACCTTAAACTCTTCATCTGTAAAAGTGAATAATATTGAATTCTATTTCAATAAGTAAGAAAACACTTCAGTTTAGAAAGTAGTCATACAGAATAGGGCTTTTTAGTATCTCAGATTAATTCCAAAAAAGTGCCTCGCATCACACATGGGCACAAATGTAGTATCTGTCTGCAACTCCCTAAAACAGCCAGGTCTCTTCCTGAGATTGTGCAGCAGCTGCTAAGGGCAAAAGAACCATGTGCTTTAAAATGTTGTACACAGATACTGTGTTCACCACCCTGCATGTGCCAGAGCACATTTTTGGGATGGAATCTCAAGTGCTGTAGAGCCCTAATACATATTGTACTCTTGCCGCTAACACTATTCATATTAATCAATAACTGTAAAAGAAAGTCCACTGAAAAGTGAGTAAGATTTAACACTTGACCATTGAAAGAGATCAACTATCAAAAAAAAGCCTCCTATAAGAATTTTCTTACTATAGATCATAGCTTTCCAAACTGTGTGTCGCAACACTTTAGTGTGTCGCAACACACAGTTTGGTGTGTCGCAACACAACCCAGAAGCGGAGGCGTGCACGGCAGCGGCGTGCACAGCGACGGTGGCAGCGACGGCAGCAGCGTGCCATCAGCGCTTCCGCGTTTTAGCGGACGCCGCCACCGCTGCCATGCACACCACCACCACCACGCGCCCCCCGCGCCGCTGCTGTGCACGCCCACACCCCGCGCCGCTGCTGCCGCCGCCGTTGGTATGTCACCAACGGCAGCACTTTGGAAAGCACTGCTATAGATTATCCACACATCATTTAATTTTGAACACTAAAGGTCTCTGACTTAATTTTTTCAATAACATCTTGTTGGTAGTCTACAGCCCATATTTTGCAATAAACACATTTTCAGAACTAACACAATAAATTTGCCTAGTCTAAAGTTCTTGTTTCTTGGAAATCTCACAGAAGCTATGGTCCCAGTCCTCTCATAAAAATTCAGATGTGCGAGCACACCTGGCAAAATATGTCAAAAGCTTTTTCTCAAATTATACACGTTCTATTTTATAGTATCAGACCTGAAGGCAGTTCAGCCCCCATTCCAGAGCACAAATGCAGCAGCCAGCTTGCAAATTTTCTGCAGTGTTATTTCATTATTTTTTTAGTGTTTAAAAAGGTCCATCTCCATGTCTTCCCCCCACAAAAACCTTCCCTTCCATTGAAGTCATTGACCATGTTCTCTGTTGCTCTTGGGGATTTTTCATATATTTTTAAAACTGCAGTCTCGTCCTGCAAAAAAAGAATTCACCACTGCTACTAATGGATCTAAAGAAGTTTTTCTCAACCTGCTGGCTGGGGAATTCTGGGAGTTGAAGTCCACACATCTGGAAGTGGATACTCTGGTTTCTCTTCAGATCGTATAAATATTTCACCAAGGCTGAGAAACAGTGATCTAAAGTCATATAAATTAAACAAATAAATAAATAAAATAAAGTATCAAATACCATCTTTCTTTATTGGGCTGCAAGGCCAAAAGTCTATATTCCTTTTAACTGAAAACAACAGTACTAACTTAAAGAATTAAGAGTCCTACTTTGCACTGTTTAAGTTGCCAATAGAGGAAACTTGAACCCCAGAACTGCACATTACTTCTGAAACATTATGTCATAAAATATACTATGAACCACCAATGTTTTTGTTGTTGTTCAGTTGTTTAGTCGTGTCCGACTCTTCGTGACCTCATGGACCATAGCACGCCAGGCCTTCCTGTCCTCCACTGCCTCCCGGAGTTTACTCAAATTCATGTTCATTACATCGGTGATGCTATCTAACCATCTCATCCTCTGCCGTCCCCTTCTCCTTTTGCCTTCAGTCTTTCCTAGCATCAGGGTCTTTTCCAGTATCTTTTTCCTTATCTGGGCTAAGAAGTTTGGTTTGTACTTGATAGAAGTTCACCTGGAAGTCTCAGTGAAAAATAACTCCCTACTGCAAATGAGGAAAACATTTAGCAAAACCTGTCTTTAATCTTTCTTTTTTCAATTCTCTATGAAAAACTAAAATATTATCATGCCAAAAGTCCTAATTTTAATTAAAAATACAGCTAAAATAGAGTTTAACAAAGAAATTCAATTATACCTAAATAACCAGAGTGCCCTTGAAGTCTGTATCTTCACTGTTGTATAGAAAATGTAGAAATTCTAATTCAGTAGCAAGAGTCATATTTAAATATGACTCCAGATATAGAAAATGAATTCTCAAAGACACTTTAATGTATTAATGTACATGCTTAACAATGGATCATTGTAAACTTGTTTCATATTTACAATACAGTATTCTGAAGCTTACATCAGTTGATCTGAAAAATGATTAACTGCTTAAATAATAAATAAATGTAGAAATACTAGATTCCTTTGCTGAAGTATGCTTTCTGTACTAAAATTCTGCTACTTGCCTATGTATGACAGACTGAATAGCTTAACATTCCATTCAGAGTGAAAACGCTGACCAGAATATCAGCAGTGTAAACATACTGGAAACATTTCCAGTGTAATGGAAAAGGTTGAAAAATTCACAAGGTAACATCCTACAACTGTGCAGTCCATTTTCACATTTATTTCATTCTACAAAGCACTCATTAAGTTTTGATCTCAAATTTGCAAGATTTTATAGCTTTTAAAGTCATTTTGGAAAATTGCATTCTTGCTGCAACAGATTATAATCTTCCCACAGCAACTGAGGCTAATTCAACAATTTTGGGCGAGAGCATATACAGTACAACACTCCTTTCTAAGCACTATACTGATGAAGTGGATTGCAATACACAAAAGCTTATGTGCATTCAATAGACTTAAATTATCCACTATAAGCACTTCAACAACTCCACAAGTATAAACAATAGCCTTGTTGTAACAAGACTATTGTTTATATCTGATGAGTTGTTGAAGTGCTTTCAATAGATCATTTAAACCTACACTGTTAAATATAGAGGACAATACCCAGATTATATATATACTGAATGTCAGAGAAGTGTGTAATCCAGAGCTTTCCAAACTTTTCATGTTGGTGACACACTTTTTAGACATGCATCATTTCGCAACACACTCTTACAGCAGGGCATCATTTCGCAACACACTCTTACAGCAGGGCACAAGGCAGGCACTAGGACCTGTGCGGAATCCTGGCAGGGCTCGGAGGCAGCAGCAGTCGCGACACACCCAGACACTGCAGCCGACACACTAACGTGTCCCGACACACAGTTTGGAAAGCTCTGGTGTAATCCTTCATGACAACTGCGATCAAGTTTCATTTCTAGCAAGCTTGTAATTAGCTGGTTTACCTGTTCCTTTGTAATATATGAGAATTTCTTCCAAGCAACCAACAAAGGAAGTGTAAGAGTTGGTACTTTTCTTCTTGCAGACATCAGTGTAACACAACAGATACAAAGCACATAGTAATAACACACAGAGTCAGGACCAGAAATATTGGGACAAGGATAACTGTTTTGGCAGTTGGCCTCTGTACACCACCACATTGAAGTTGAAAGGAAACACACCCAGATGGGAGCGAAGTCAGGACTTTCAGCTGTAATTCAAGGGGTTTGACAAAAGTGGGGCACTAACCATTCAGGAAGTACAGCCAGTGGCATACACACACACCCATCGTTGGTGGCTCATAAGTAATAGAGCGAATGGCTGACAAGCAGCTGCATGGCCAGGTGTGGCCTGTTTCCTGGGTACCCCATGACCAATCAAGCAGATAAAAGGCCTGGAGGTGGTTCTGAGTGTTACATTTGCATTTGGTAGCTGTTCACTGGAACTCCCAACATGAGGTCCAAAGAGGTGTCCATGCGAGTGAAGGTCTAGTGCAGAGCTTTCCAAAGTGCCGCCGCTGGCAACACACCAGCGGCGGCGCGCGCGTGCACGGCGGAGGCGCGGGGGGCATGCGGTGGCGAGCGCGTGCACGGCGGCAGCGGCAGCCTCCACTAAAACGCGGAACCACTGATCCCGCGCCGCTGCTGCTGCCGCCGTGCACGCGTGCGCCGCCGCTTCCGGGTGGTGTGGCGACACACCACGCTGTGTGTGGCGACACACTTTTGTGTCACGACACACAGTTTGGAAAGCTCTGGTCTAGTGGTTAAGTGGTCTAGTGGTTAAGGCAACGGGCTAGAAACCAGGAGTCTGACTTCTAGTCCCGCCTTAGGCATGAAAGCCGGCTGGGTGACCTTGGGCCAGTCACTCTCTCTCAGCCCAACTTACCTCACAGGGTTGTTGTTGTGGGGAAAATAGGAGGAGGAAGGAGTATTAGGTATGTTCTCCACCTTGAGTTATTTATAAAAATAATAAAGGCGGGATATAAAATAAATAAAATAATAAAAAATTAGTATTATTAGGCTGAGGAAACAAAATAAACCCATCAGAGAGGTAACAAACACATTGGGAGTGGCCAATACAACAGTTTGGAACATCCTGAAAAAGAAGGAATTAACTGGCAAGCTCAGCAACAGCAAAAGGCCTGGAAGACCACGGAAGACAACTAAAGTGGATGACCGCAGAAGTCTGCTCATGGTGAAGAGGAACCCTTTCACAACATCTAGCCAGGTCAAGAACACTCTTGAGGAAGTAGGCATGTCATTGTCAACATCTACAGTCAAGAGATGGCTTTATGAATGTAAATACAGAGGCTTCACAACAAGGTGCAAACCACTGGTAACGCTCAAGAACAGAAAGGCCAGATTAGACTTTGCCAGCAAACACCTAAAAAAGCCTGTCCAGTTCTGGAAACCAAGATTAACTTGCACCAGAATGATGGGAAGAGAAAAGTATGGAGAAGGAAAGGAACAGCTCATGATCCAAAGCATACTACATCATCTGTCAAACATGGTGGAGGCAGTGTTATGGCATGGGTATGTATGGCTGCCAATGGAACCGGGTCACTGGTGTTTATTGATGACCTGACTGCTGATAAAAGCAGCAGGATGAATTCTGAAGTGTATAGGGCTATACTTTCTGCTCAGATTCAGCCAAATGCTGCCAAACTGATAGGATGCCGCTTCATCTTGCAGATGGATAATGACCCAAAACATAGAGCAAAAGCTACCCAAGAGTTTCTCAAGGCAAAGAAGTGGGATGTTCTTCAATGGCCAAGTCAGTCACCTGATCTCAACCCAATAGAGCAGAGCTTTCCAAACTGTGTGTCGCGACACAAAAGTGTGTTGCCACACACAGTCTGGTGTGTCGCCACACAACCCGGAAGCGCTGATCATCATCAGCGCTTCCGGGTTTTCCCACGGCGACACACCAACGGCGGTGCACAAAAATCGAAAGCGGCAGCAGCGCTTCTGGGTTTTTGCGCACTGCTGCAACGGCGGCACTTCCGGGTTCTCCCACGGCGACACACCAACGGCAGTTGGTGTGTCGCCGCGGGAAAACTTTGGAAAGCCCTGCAATAGAGTATGCTTTTCACTTACTGAAGACAAGACTGAAGGCAGAAAGACCCAGAAACAAGCAGCAGCTGAAGGCAGCTGCAGTAAAGGCCTGGCAAAGCATCTTGTGGGAGGAAACTCAGCATTTGGTCATTTCCATGGGTTCCAGACTTCAGGCAGTCATTGACTGCAAAGGATTTTCATCCAGGTATTAAAGGCGATCCTTATGTTTGTAATGATGTTGGTTTGTTCCATTACTTATGAGCCACCAACGATGGGTGTGTGTGTATGCCACTGGCTGTACTTCCTGAATGGTTAGTGCCCCACCTTTGTCAAACCCCTTGAATTACAGCTGAAAGTCCTGACTTCGCTCCCATCTGGGTGTGTTTCCTTTCAACTTCAATGTGGTGCTGTACAGAGGCCAACTGCCAAAAGAGTTATTCTTGTTCCAATATTTCTGGTCCTGACTGTAGATCTGCACTAAGAAGCAGGCTACTATTTTTGCAAAGGTTCAGTACAGAAATGCTTCTATGTCCACATTCTGTAGAAACCTAGAGCATATCAATGGCAAAAATACACTAAACCTTTATTATTCTAATAAATGAAAACATTTTTAAAAATTACGCTGACATGGTCCTACAGAACATGCTATTAGATTGCAATTATAAACACTGAAAGGAAAAAGTGATGCAAATCACAATGTGCTTTCAATCAGTCCCCACAACAGCTAGAACAGAAATCTCTGCCCTTAAAGAGAATATGCCAAAATGCGTTAAGCATACAGTATTATACTTTCTGATAATGAATCAGGTTTGACTAATCAACTTCATTTTTACTCTTTCCTTCTTTTTGGGACTGCAATCACCTTTATCTCTTCATTTTCATATACATTATTTCTTCTTACTATCATTATCATCACCAAGATGCCTACAATACACCTAATATGTATTTAGAGGTATAGCAGAGACTTTGTTTGATATTCTTGAGGAAGCAGCAGTTTGGGGAATTTGATAAAGACACCCTTAAAAGCAAATACAGTAAAGCAAAGATAGGCAACCTCCTACCTTCCAGACTTCCATTTCCCTAATCATCAGCCTGCATGCCCAATGGCAAGGAACTGTGGGAGATATAACCCAAACATTGGGAGGATGCTCATGCTTGCAACAATGTTCCTAAAATGTTTTCATGTCTCTGGATTGTGGTCTTTACTACAAAAGGTCTGTCTGTCTGTCTTTCAAGTCACTCCATAAATACTGGTCTTGGACCAGGTCAGATCCAGATTCAACTCCACCCAAAGTCATGGAAGCTCGCTAGGTGATTTTGGGCCAGTCGCTCTCTCACAGCCCAAACTATGGCACAGGTTTGCTTGTGGTGGGTATAAAATTAGAGGAAATTTCCATGTAAACCTTAAACTCTCATTGAGAAGGTAGGATATAAATGCAATCAATAAATAATAGCATATATGTGTGTGTGCAAACAAGTAGTTATCCAATTTATAAATTTAATGGATGACAAATCTGTGGATCTGCAAAAGTAACCATACAATTGATCCTCAGCAGGAGAGGGTACCCAAGATCCAACAAGTCACAAACCATTGATTAAGGAAGATCTTTATGCCAAGGCTTCTATGAAATACATTTCATAGAACTTGTGTAACTTTTATGGCTCTTTCAGTATTCAGGAAGATTTTTAAAAAAAACAAACAACTGCTCGAGCCTGTTCCAGACATACTACACCTACTCACAATTTTTAACAAAATTCACTTCTTGAAGTTGCAGTAACCATTATTCCAGAAGCCCTCCATGCACACTGTGAAGCATCTCTTCCAAAAGAAATAAACCAGCAATCATGGAACCCTATTCTGATCCAAGCCTAGGGATCTAAACTAGACTTCCTTCAATGACATTTATTAATTCTCCAGCCTAGAAATCAAATCAAAGTGTATTATCAATAACCAGAAATCCAATATAATCAATAAAATCTAATAATATATTCATAGAATCAGAGAGACCTTGGAGGTCTTTTAGTCCAAGCCCCTGACATGGGCAGGAATCCTCAGACCATCCCAGCTAAATGACTGTCCAAGCTTTGTTTGAAAACCTCCAGGTCCCCGGGTGTGCACAAGAGGCTGGTGTGGTGTGAGTGCAGAGGGGCTGGGGGAGGGTGTGTGGGTAGGGGAGACTTACCCCAGCGACTTGCAACCTTCCCTGCCAGCTTCCCCACTGACTTTCTGGGGAAACCGGCAGGGAAGGTCGCAAATGGTGATCACGTGATTGTGGGGTGCTGCAACCGGTCGTAAGTGCGAACCAGTTGCCAAGCGCCCAGATCACGATCACATAACCATGGGGGTGCTGGGACAGCTGGAACTCCAAGGTCTAGTTTTAACCACCATTCGTTCAGCGCCATTGTAACTTCGAATGGCTGCTGAATGAATGGTTGTAAGTTGAGCAGTACCTGTACCATAAATACCTGTGAAGTCCATTGGCTAGACCAGCTCCTTCCTGTATTGACATTCTATTATTTGTCAATTTTTTTCCATTCTGTTTTCCATGACAAGCAACTTGCATAATAATTTCTTGCCTTTCTGAAGTTTAAGTACACTACATCTACAGCATTCCCTTGTTCTACTAATCTGATCACTTTGTCAACAAAAACCAGTACAAATAAACTAGCATGACCCATTTTTTAACAAACTCATGTTGGCTTCTAGTAATGACCTTGTTACTTTCAAACAAACCCACTGCTTGATGTCCTTTTCTAGGATTTTCCCAGGTATTCAATAAACTATTCAATAAATTATCATGTGATTACCTTTGCAGATAATCATTCTCTCCTGCGATGGTGACCTTTCCACAATGTTTCCCTGTCTCTAAGTAGTAAAATTTTGCCACAGAGGTGACTTCGGCATTTCTGTCTGCTATAAGGTTGCTTATATAAAATTGTTCAATACAGCTAGGAAGATTTTTTTTAAATGGCTGGAATAGCTGTCGTCTTAAATAAGAATAAAAAGCAACAACTTAAAAAACATACTCCATAGATTCAGTACTACCTGATCCACGTGACCTAGTCTCAGTGACACTGGAATATTCTGGAATCTGCCTTCCAGGATGACCGAAGACAGAGCATTAAAACAAGCCCTAGAAAGGCCTATCTATAATTGGAGAATGTGAGAGAATACTAGTTTACAGGCGCAAGCTTCCTGGTTGGGAGATCTTCGTCACATGGCTCAATTTAGTTTGTAACTCTGTGTTTCTAATTCATTGCCTAATTATTTCCTTGGCCTTATCCAAATCCCACATCAACAGGAACTCAGGAGATCAGACAACTGAAATGCATTTTACTTATCACGTGTGTCTGTCCACCAGCAAGATCTAAAACTATCCCTGCTACAGGTAGTCCTCATTTAGCAACCATAATTGGGACCGGCAACTCTATCGCTAAGCAACATGGTCGCTAAGCGACACATCACGTGGCCACGATGGGCTTACCTCACTTCCGCCGCAGTCATTAAGCAAATCACCACAGGTCATTAAGCGAAATATCACATGACTGTGACTTGCAATTTTACTGCCGGCATCTCCATTAACTCTGCTTGCTGCTGCTTGTCTGAAGCCGGCTGTAAAGCATGCAAATGGCAATCATGTGACTATGGGACACAGACGGTTGTAAATGTGAGGACTGGTCATAAAGTCACTTTTTCAGCGCCATCATAACTCTGAACGGTCACTAAACAGGGCAATAATTAAGTGAGGTCTACCTGTAATTAGAGATACAGTATCAGCCAAGTTGGGACCAGGTTAATTATTAGCTATGTAAATAGAACTGATTGCCAGATCGTGGCCTCCATCCTGGAGTATGCAACCTCTAATCTCAGTACTGCACTAGGCACACATCTTGGTGTCATAAACAAGGATCTTGGAACCCAGACTGCACTTTTTCAGAGGACATGAAACTAGATCAAGGTCCAAGCTGCACCCGGGCAGCAAATTTTGCATTAAATTATTTAATAGCAATTGGAATAACGTATCTTCTCTGGCTCCACCGAAATCTTAGAATGGCAGCAGCACTATTATGGGCCTTGTTGGCAACATAATTTGCATGGACTTTGAGCTTCTTCTAGAACAGAGCTTTCCAAACTTTTCATGTTGGTGACACACTTTTTAGACATGCAACATTTCGCGACACTCTCTTACAGCAGGGCATCATTTTGCGACCCACTCTTACAGCAGGGCCTGCACGGAATCACAGCAGGTTTGGAGGCAGCCAGGCACAAGGCAGGCACTAGGACCTGTGTGGAAGCCAGGAGGCAGCAGCAGACGCGACACACCCAGACACTGCAGCCGACACAATAACGTGTCCCGACACACAGTTTGGAAAGCTCTGTTCTAGAAGCTTGAAACACATTTAACTTCTTCAATGTTAAGATTATCTATATACCAACTTTGGGTTTTATTGTTATTTGTAAAAACATGACTTTTGTCTTCTGAACTGATGTTATGCTGGCTAATCAACAGCATCAGAAGACACTTTAGCTGCCAACTTGTTGATATAAACAACTTAGTTCTCCTTTCAGTCTCCTTGCTCACTTAGGTATTACTTTAACTATACATGCATGGAAATGCTCAATACAGAAATTGTCAAGCATCCATGTTTCCTGAAGGAAAAGAACATCAAACTCGTATGAATTCCATAAAAGCTAGATCTAAACATTTGAATGCCCAGCCATCAAGATTCTATGACATCATTGATATAGGGAGGTACTGTAACAGTGATCATTGCACAGAGGTCTTATTGCATGTTCCCTCCTCTTATTCCACCAGAGTTACCTAATGTCTTCTCTGGGAGGCTCCAAATAGAGGTCTTAAATGGACTCTGGAATAATATCACAGGAATCATTTTTGGCTACATGCTGGATTAAATTAAAAACCGCCCAGAGTTCCCTTGTGGGGAGATGGAGCGGTATATAAATTGAAATATAAATAAAATAAATAAATAAATAAAATTATTCAAATATAAGTGCTCATGAATCATAGAGGGAGATTGTTCTAAAACTTTCTGATAGATGACCTCCTGTAGTTCTTTAGCCAATGATTTATAGCAGTGCTTTCCAAACTCCCGCCATTGGCGACACACCAACGGTGGCGGCAGCGTGCACGGTGGCGCGGGGATGTGTGCATGGTGGCGGCGGCAGCGGCGCGGCCTCGTGTTTTGCGGTAAAACCCAGAAGCGCTGATGGCGTGCCACTGCCGCACATGCTGCTGCAGAGGTGGTGGCAACGCGCCATCGCCACTTCCGGGCTGTGTCGCGACACACTAAAGTGTCACGACACAGTTTGGAAAGCACTGATATATAGGCTATATTCAGGGGTTGCTAGATGTGCAACTCCTTTCTATAACAATTGTAACACTGAGGGCAATTTTCAACTTCATAATCCTGATTTAGGACACACTGTGTGATTGATGGCGAAGATAAAGACTTCATTTTTTACTTGTAGATATTAATACTGCAGACATTATTTAATATCTGCTCACATCTTGGATCCTCACCCAAGGAATTTTCCATAGGGAGTTGAGGCATTATAGACAACCTCCATGGACTTGATGGCATCAGTTCCTGGTCAGCATGCAATATGCTAAACAGAAGCTTGCTGCCTTGGTGATCCCTATGCCAGAAGCTCACAAATCATAAATGTTTCAATTCCCTCTGTACTACATCAGGATTCCAGCGGATGGGGTGAGAGGAAGCACTGGTTGAACAAACAGGGATGGTATTTCTTCTAACAGGCTGGTTGGTCAGCCTATGAGACTTGGCCTACAATTCTTCCTGTTGCTCTCTCCCAGTAACCCACCTACCACAATTTCATCTACATCATAAAAGGATTTCAGAGGAAACATAAAATCATTGGGAAGAGAACACTGATCAATTATTTTTTCCTTCATTGGGTGCACTGAGCAACTTGCTCTCAAATTAAACAAATCCCAGGCTTTGATTTCTACACTTTGAATATCTTTTATAGACTGTGACATTTCTTGTAGTTAGGCCATATTTCTCACCAAGGGCATATCCTCCTTTCCCAGCGATGATGAGGCAACTGCTATGTGGTTCATTAGGTTATTTTTTCTATCACAAGATAAGCTATTTTTGGCTGTTTGCCTGGACTCCTCTGTTGATCCACACTTTATCTTCTCAAGGGTATTTTTGGGATCCCCCTGTATGGAACACCTTCCTTAGCCTTAACCCAGCCACTGTACAGGGGGCAGAAGCATCATCTTGAAAAACTCTGGTGACAAAGATTTTTAATGTGGCCAAATAATTACAAATATGTAAGTGTTTTGGAATCTGAATCTGGGCAAAGGTAACTGCAAATCTTTTGTGAAACCTTGTATCTGGCAACCAAAATAAAGAATGAATATTTAAATGGGAGGATGTACAATACAGTGGCAGACATAAAGAATGGATTACTGCTCTCTTATTGCTCCATTAGCTCCTGTTGATGTTAACACTGCCTATTAAAAGAGCAATCTGATTATTTTTTAAACTACAACCATTCCTGGCATTCTTATTTCACCAGATCTTTATTCAGGGTGTTATACAGTGGGGCAAAAAAGTATTTAGTCAGCCACCAATTGTGCAAGTTCTCCCACTTAAAAAGATGAGAGAGGCCTGTAATTGACATCATAGGTAGACCTCAACTATGAGAGACAAAATGAGAAAACAAATCCAGACAATCACATTGTCTGATTCGGAAAGAATTTATTTGCAAATTATGGTGGAAAATAAGTATTTGGTCACCTACAAACAAGCAAGATTTCTGGTTCTCACAGACCTGTAACTTCTTCTTTAAGAGGCTCCTCTGTCCTCCACTCATTACCTGTAGTAATGGCATCTGTTTGAATTTGTTATCAGTATAAAAGACACCTGTCCACAACCTCAAACAAGTCACACTCCAAACTCCACTATGGTGAAGACCAAAGAGCTGTCGAAGGACACCAGAAACAAAATTGTAGACCTGCACCAGGCCGGGAAGACTGAATCTGCAATAGGCAAGCAGCTTGGTGTGAAGAAATCAACTGTGGGAGCAATAATTAGAAAATGGAAGACATACAAGACCACTGATAATCTCCCTCGATCTGGGGCTCCACGCAAGATCTCACCCCGTGGGGTCAAAATGATCACAAGAACGGTGAGCAAAAATCCCAGAACCACACGGGGGGACCTAGTGAATGACCTGCAGAGAGCTGGGACCAACGTAACAAAGGCTACCATCAGTAACACACTACGCCGCCAGGGACTCAGATCCTGCAGTGCCAGACGTGTCCCCCTGCTTAAGCCAGTACATGTCCGGGCCCGTCTGAAGTTTGCTAGAGAGCATTTGGATGATCCAGAAGAGGATTGGGAGAATGTCATATGGTCAGATGAAACCAAAGTAGAACTGTTTGGTAGAAACACAACTCATCGTGTTTGGAGGAGAGAGAATGCTGAGTTGCATCCAAAGAACACCATACCTACTGTGAAGCATGGGGGTGGCAACATCATGCTTTGGGGCTGTTTCTCTGCAAAGGGACCAGGACGACTGTTCCGTGTACAGGAAAGAATGAATGGGGCCATGTATCGTGAGATTTTGAGTGCAAACCTCCTTCCATCAGCAAGGGCATTGAAGATGAAACGTGGCTGGGTCATTCAGGATGACAATGATCCCAAACACACTGCCCGGGCAACGAAGGAGTGGCTTCGTAAGAAGCATTTCAAGGTCCTGGCCTAGCCAGTCCCCAGATCTCAACCCCATAGAAAACCTTTGGAGGGAGTTGAAAGTCTGTGTTGCCCAGCGACAGCCCCAAAACATCACTGCTCTAGAGGAGATCTGCATGGAGGAATGGGCCAACATACCAGCAACAGTGTGTGCCAACCTTGTGAAGACTTACAGAAAACGTTTGACCTCTGTCATTGCCAACAAAGGATATATAACAAAGTATTGAGATGAACTTTTGATATTGACAAAATACTTATTTTCCACCATAATTTGCAAATAAATTCTTTCCAAATCAGACAATGTGATTGTCTGGATTTGTTTTCTCATTTTGTCTCTCATAGTTGAGGTCTACCTATGATGTCAATTACAGGCCTCTCTCATCTTTTTAAGTGGGAGAACTTGCACAATTGGTGGCTGACTAAATACTTTTTTGCCCCACTGTATGTCATGGGATACCCCTTATGTGCCATCTTCTATCTTGTTGCAGCTATCAATCAGGCTTTCCTGCCCAATTTTAATTTCATATCCTCCACCTTTTTGTCCAATTGAAATATTTTCTCAAATAGATTTGAAGATGTCACTATTATAAGAAAGGTTGGCTCTGTAAGAATTCAAGTCTCCTATCTTCTCATTGCTGTTAACATTTCCAATAGTCTCTTGCAGCTCATTCTACCTCAAACAAGAAGCTGTGGTTGCCTTATCTTTCATTTCACATCTCAGACTTAGAAGTTGTTGGTCCAAAGCACAGTCTTTGTGGCTAGTAGGAAATGAAATAGTAATGCTCTCAAGAACTCTGTTCATACAACTTTATCCAACTGGAGCTGTTTACCCACTTGAAGGCTATTGTGTTCTGGCAAAGTCCACTGCTATTTCTTAGAACCCATTCTTGCTTTTCCAGACATAATTGTTAAAATTAAACTAAAATAAACTCCCATGGCTATCTAGGAGAGAGAAGTTTATCCTGATGGTCAGAGCACTTAAGAACTTTGACTCTTGTTTTGATGCCATCTTCCTTTCCAACTCCCCAGCCTAGATATACATACATAGACAGGATAAATGAATGCTGACTAGAAAAATCTTTCGTCTGATTTGAACTATATGATTCTTTTAGGATGAGGTGCAATACAAAGATCTTATACTGCATGCTAGAGCAATGAATTCCCCAATCTGACCGGTGTTAGTCTTCAACTCCCATAATCTTTAATCAATACAGCCACTGATTGTAGTCTAAAATATCTGAAAGGTATCAAGTTGACAAAAGATCTCTCCACTAGAAATTTCCATAAAATGCTACATATGATTTAAAGATATTGTCTCAGATCTTAATGAAGAGAAACTAGAATAATACAGAAAATACTAATTTTTTATACCATATTAAACCCACGTTATATTGCATTTGGATGATACTATAGCCAAGATCTTAGTTGTTCATTTTTCCACACAATCACAACATTACCTAACATAGTAAATCTATTTTTAAATTGCTAATTAGAATGCCCCTTTCCAGACTATTACATAGAAAAAGGAATGAGATGACAGCTAAATTAAAATGATTCATCCACATAGTTATTATTAAATAGTCTCTTTCACTTAAGCAATGAATGTATTAGCCACTCAAAGATAACTTTGGCTAAAATCCTATGCATACTCTGTTAGAAGACCTACTGAAAATAGTAAAACGAATGTCCAAGTGAAATTTGTGTTGGCCACAGAAGAAACCTGTTTCAAATGAAAGATTCATATTGACTAGTATACTGTTTTCTAGTGACCCAACTGCAAAAATTCAGCTGTTGATATTTAGTGGCTTACATATATTTAGTGGCCATGGAGGTTCCAAATAACATGATAATCTATTAATAGCTAGCTATAATATTTTCTCCCCACTAACAGTGTTATGGGCCTAGAAGGTATCTTAAGGTCAGTTCATCCTACTTGTTTCTCTTCTTCATATAAAGTCAGTTCCTAATCTTTTACAGATTAAACTACATGGTCCCAGTTAGCAAAGTTCACAGACTGAAGGAAACATAATACAAAATTCTTATTGGCACCTTGCAAGTAAAAGGCTCATATAAACAAAATTATGTTATGTTGTTTGTTTTTTGTAAACCGCCCAGAGTCCCCTTTGGGGGAGATGGGGCGGTGATATAAATCAAATTATAAATAAATAAATAAACCATTGAAGCCACATGCTATTAATTATTCTTAGTTTATAACTCTAAACCAGTATTTTCTAGACTGGTGTCTTTCAGATATGTTGGAATTACTAATATCCAGCCAGTTGCCAGAATCAGCAAAATGTATTTCCAAAAAAACCTCTCCAGTTAAAATTCTAGCCAGCATATTTTAAACCGCTGCAGTTTCCACACTGATGTTAAGATACAACACATTAAAATAGTTTAAATTATCTCTAGCCAAGAGAAATCCCAGCTGCAACACCTGCCTATGTTAGTAAAAAGAACTCTATAGCTCAGTTAGTCCTTTTAAACAAATTTGTAAGTGCTACCAGTGAAAATTTAGACTGATGAGATCAGACAGGCTTATTACAAGCATCCTTTTGGTGAGCAGGCTGCAACCTCACAGGAAAAGATTAACTTCTCTGAGGAAGGAGGAGGAACTCTCAGTGGCAAAGCTTAACTATAGCTGTTTAGAACAAAACAAACAAAAAACAAGTTGGGGATAATGGGAGATAATTAAATAACCAGGTTTATTTAACAAGCAGAAACAAACATAAAAAGGGGAGAACATGACATAAGATCCTACGAAATCTCTGATTAATTAGTGAAATGGTTGTTCTACCCCACCTCCAAGAACAGTAAACAATGAAATTATGCCAATTATGCCACCCGAAATTACTAACAGAGCCCCTCTGTGCCGACCAGGCACCTTTACAGTGGATCCAACTCTCCATTCTCAATCAGTGAGGGAACTGGGCCAGTAGGAAAGGGAAGTCTATAAGCAATATTCTGCAAATGAGCAGGACTGTTTTACTGTTGCACAAATGGTCATCACCTCCCCTCTCTCAGGAAAGCAGTAACATTCTAAGAGGTAATACTTATTCTATATGCCCAATCTTATAGGTAATAACAAAGTTACCAGAGACCTGATAATCTGCGTCAAATAAGTGTAGGGTTCAAGGGACCTATACATCTTCAAGTTGTGTTATCAGTCGTCTTTGATGAGAAGGATCGGAGGTCTTATTTTTCCTACTCTTCTAGCAAACTGAATGTTACTAGGAATATATCATATGAGTATCCCAACAAGAATGAAATAGGTTCAAAAATAGTATCTATAAAGCAGGGGTGGCACTGTTTCTGCAGCCAAGAGCCATAATTTTTAAAAAAATATATTTCTGGCTACTGAAGACTATAGTAATAATGTCACTGGAGAGAGTGCACTGAAATTCTAGTTTATTATAAGTTGGGAGAGTTGCTGCTGCTGCTGCTGTTGCAAGATAGGTGCAATAAGCTTGCAGAAGACTCAAAACACCTATTTTATTGCTTTTCTCCTTAAACCAAAATCACACACTGTCACTACCTTAACTCAGACATCTACAAAAATGGACTGAAGGTCATGCACAGTATACATTCTCCACTTCCCACAGAAAGCATGGGAAAACTAACGTAAGACGTCAGGTAGAAACCTATATATAACTAAAAGTGATGAAAAATAAAAACCTTATGAGGAAACGTTAATAGGAGAGAGGAATGAAAATGCTGCCTAAACATACTACCTAGTATGAACATTATTTTTAATTAAAACATTCAGTTTAAGACTTGACTGAAGGAAAACTAAGAACATCTAATAAATGAGCTGGAATTCATTTCATGTATCAGCATTCATACCATCTCTTAAAACAGAGGTCAGCAATCTATGACCATGGGCCAGATGTGGCCTGCCACCCAAAATCATCCAGCTCATGGTCCCAAAAAGAAATATATTCATCCAGCCCACACAAGAGAGAGAAGAGCACTTGCTGCCTCCCCATATGGCTATTTTGGCAATGGCTTCACCAGCTGGCTTGACATGGGAGGAGCCCCCCCAAATGGCAGTGGTAGCATGGCCTCTGGCCCCTACGCAGAGGAAGACTGCTGGTCCCTGTCTTAAAACAAGACTTGTTAATTCATAGTCCTGACTCTGATGGAGGCCTACATTCATTTAGCTTCATATGCAACGGCTTTCCTACTTCATGATGAATCTGTGATTGTGTACATGAAACCAAATATTTGACTAACACTGGTGGGAGTGGGTTGAACAAGGCTTTTATTTTTATATAGAACTGATTTCCATCCTATACCCAGACCTGAAACCCAACTGGAAAGGATCCAGATAATCTACCTCATCCAGAGCACTCTGTAGTTGAAGCCCGATCACCTTATTAAGAAATAGTAGGTTAGAGACTGGCCTGTAATTCTCTAAGATAGCATGGAGTTCCTGTAGATGGCATTCCCTCATATTTGGGACCTCAGCAAATCCCTACTAGATCTAACCAGGCAGAAAGAGAAGGCACTCTTGGAGCTATCAGGCCCTAAGCCATATGGGATTTTCAAGGTGATAACCATCACCTTGAATTGCACCCAGAAGCTGACTGGAAGCCACTGTAGCTCCCACAGTAGTGGTGTTACATTGGTGAAACTAAATACTCAAGCTACTGCAAGCTAATCTACTGAAATTTCTGAATGGTCTTCAAGGACAGTATGATTAAAGAAAGCCACAACTGGGAATTTATTTATTATTTGGATTTATCCCCGCCCATCTCTACCGTGGCAGACTCTGGGCGGTTTACAACCCAGTAACTATACTATTGAGAACTGGAATAGGAGTTATCAGCCTCTACAAAATGTTCAATGGCTGCCATAGACAATAAATCATTCAATCTATTTTTTAGAACATCTGTTTTAATACTTTGTACATCTAAAAGGTAGCCAATTGCTTGTCAGATTCATGGCAGTTTATTCTGGGATCTTGGATTTGTTGTGAAGAGGAAATTTCCCTTTAAAAATGCATTTGAAGCACAGCAGGCTTCCCTGCTGAGCACTGACTTGAAAGGGGTGGTGACATTATTAGCCAAGAGAAAGTTTCTGGAAGGAGAGGACTTTGCTCAGCTCCTGGCCAAGAACTGTATTTATTTATTTATTTATCAAATTTATATGGCCGCCCATCTCACAAGAAGTGACTCTGGGGGGCGTACAGCAAAAAAATATAAAACAATAAACATGTCAAAAACAGTCATATTAAAAAAAATTAAAGCATAAAACACAGAAGAGATTAGATCAGCAAGGGAGCCACCTCAAGGTCTCACAGGTCCCGAGACCCCCAGGCCTGATGACATAGCCAGGTCTTAAGGGACTTCCAGAAAATAAGTAGGGATAGAGATGATCTCACTTGGGGGGGGGGAATGTTCCATAAGGCGGGCTCCATGGCAGAGAAGACCCACCTCCTTGGGCCCACCAAGTGTAGTTCCCTGACAGACTGGACCTGCAGCATGCCCTCTCTGCTGGATTTGGTGGGGTGGGCAGATGTAATAACCCATGCCATGGAGGGCTTTAACGGTCAAAACCAGCACCATGAATTGGACCCGGAAGCAGACTGGCAACCAATGCAGCTCACGGAGAAGAGGTGTAATATGTGCTGTTCTTGAAGCACACATAACTGTCCACAGCACTGCATTTTACACCAGCTGAAGTTTCTGGATACTCTTCAAGGGCAGCCCCATGTAGATGACATTACAGTAATCCAACCAGGTGGTGACTAGGGCATGAGTGACTGTGAGCAGAGCCCCCCAATCCAGGAACAGGTGCAACTGGCGCACAACACGGAGCTGTACAAAGGCCCTCCTAGCCATGACCGCCACACTGCTCTTTGAGCAGGACTCCTGAGTCCAGGACCACCCCCAGATTGCGCACTGGGTCTGTCTGGGGCCATACAACCAATCCAATCTCTCTTGCTCATACCATGATACATTTCAATCCTATGCTATTTCAGTAACTTAAACTGTAATTTACTTTCATGTAAATATGCATAAGAATGTCATCTGACTGCATGTATAAGAGAAAGATTAAGAAAGAAGGAACTGTAAAAAATAATTAGCCATTCCTTTTCTAAAAATTTATTCTGAGTCTAATTTTGTAGGCTATCTGCATATTTATATGAATTCTACTGTATTTGTTTTTTTCTAAACAGATTATTGTATTTATGCCATATTATCATAATAATTATGTCCCAATAATTTTTGGGAGAGTACTGCTAATATTTCTGGTTAAAATCGGCAGTTTTCACATTCATTCTACTTGTCACAATGTTTAAAATGTACTTTGTACACAACCCATTTTACCTTTACTAAAATTATTCTACGTATAATACTACAATTTGAGATACCCACAGGTAACTGCCAATTTTAAGCAAATACTAAAACACACAATATTAAAATATTAAATATTAAAATTATAATTGCTGGACACACTAATATTTTAGATACTAAAGGTAGTCTCTTCTTGTATGCAGAATAACAGCATGTCTTAAGCAGCTCTGTAAGACAATGCAAAAATAAGATCTTCGATTACTGCTCATATTGCTCATTTATATGCAAGACCTGAAGCAACCTCTAATGTCAGACTAGTATCCAGTATCATTTTAGACACAGTAACGGTGTTCATCTTTCATACAATATATTCTTTCCTCAAGTGTCTTAACAAGTGTATTTTTGTGATTTCTCCAATTTATATAGGAAGCCAGGCTTTTCGTTTGTTGAATATTTTAATATATACAATCTACATTGTTAAGCTCTGTACAGTAAAAGAATAGTACTCCTTTTGATTCTATTGTGATCAGGGCTTTCCTCTTTAGCTATCTGGTGTATAGCTGATAAGCAAATTAATATAGAATGACAACTTCCAAGTTAAAGACATACAATACAGCCATGCAAAATCTATCAGTATTTAAATGAAATAAAATATTGTACAGATTGTATCAGGCTAGAAGTACCAATATGAAAAGCTTCTTCCAGTGGTTGTTGAAATTTCCTGTAGAAGAAACCATAGTTTTTAGCTATCAACATTCTCTTTGATCTATTAATACATTAATTATAATATTTATACACAAATTTCATTTTTATACTGTATAGACGATGTAACCTGATATAATTAGGGGTTGGAACAAGAAAATGTTAACAATGTAGAATGTTCTTATGACAACAGATCAGACAAACAAATTAAGTATTCAGCACCCCATGTCCTATTATCAAATATTTGAGTAATATATGCTTTTCAATATCTAACAGCCATTAGAAATGTTTTTTTCATTTCACTAAACAAGCCACAGAGAATATCTGAAACATGGAAAGTAGACATCATATAGTATCTCATGTATCAAAGACCAGACATACCTATTTTTTATTATTATTGTTGTTGTTGACAATATCAGTTTAAGACTGTTGAACAGCCAAGGTAAGAGAACATTCATAATTGCTATGTTCCTATGTCATGTGTACATTTTTTTTAAATAACCGAGAATATTTTCATTCATTTTCAGAAAATATAGCCATAGGATATCTTTTTTAAAAAATCACCTCCTTTAATGATAATTTTAAAAACTGGCTATCCACACTACAAACCAGACTGGAAACATGTTTTTTTCTTGAGAAACTTGGCAAAGCAAAAAGACACACTTGAAAGGCAGCCAACCAGCACCTTGCACAGAAGCAAGGCAAAACTTCAAACTTTTAAAAATAGATAACCAGGCATAGCTAGAAATAAATGCATCTGGGTATAAATTGCCCCCGTACCCCGAGACTGTGTCCCTCTCCCACTTGGCTTTGCAGTGGTTGTTACCCCCGTTTACAAGCAGGGAAGCGGAAGCCGCCGATCCCTTCCAAACCCCACTCCCCAAGCCAAGCGCTCGCTCGCTCGCCATGGCTGAGAGAAGACAACCCGGCGGACCGAGACCCCGGGCATCCTCTCGCCCGAAGTCCTCGGGTGACTTCTTGGGAGACGCTCCAAACTCACCGAGCCGACGAGGCAGCCAGGCTGGAAAGCGAGGCTCCGGAGTTTCCTTCAGAGCCACCTCGCCCTGCAACTTCCCCGGTGGTGAGGGAACGCGCTCCCCGCCCTTCATCTCCCGCGTTCGCCCCGTCGCTCCAGAAGGGGCTCGCAGGCTCCCTCCTCAGCGCTCCCGAGAAACACCCACCCAGAAGGACTTCGGACCGGACCCGCGGCGGGAGAGCGCCAAATTCCCCTACACCAGCCCCTCCTGGCTCCAAGAAAGCCCTTCCTTTCTTCGCCCCTCCGCGGGCATCTTACACGCCCCACGGAGCCGTCCGGGAAGGCGCAGAGCAAGCAAGGCAGCCTCCGCGCACTTTCTCCTCGTCGCCAAGCCCCAGTTTAAACCCCGACCCCCTCGAGCCCAAGGACGCCCCCCTGTGGAAGAGGCGGCACGTCCAGGGTCGGAAGAACTAGGGCTGCCCCTGCAAACTCTCCCTGAGAAGAAGCACGCATTCCTCGCCGGAGACCCGCTACTTCCTCTCCGCCCCTTGCATGTGGGAATGCACTCACCGCCCCCGGGAAAAGCCGCCGAGCGCGCCTTCTGTTCCGCGTCTCTCTCGCCTTTCCCCACCTCACGCTCAGCTCTTGGCCGCCATTTTGATCTCTTTCTGGATTTAAAGTAGGAACCAGCCTCCTCAAAGAGCTGGAGCCAGTCCGACAAGCGCGTGGTCATCTGGGACTTGTAGTTCACCCGTTTCCCCACCAAAGGGATACCCGGCTTATACAGCCTCTGCGACTGGCCTTGCCCCGCCTGAGTTCTCTCACGCCGCAATGCCCTTTGGGGTTTGTAGTCACTCAGCAATAATATTTGTCCTCGCTTCCACGAATAGTCTTCGTAAAGCTTTAGGAAAAGCGTGCTAACTAATCCTCTGTATTCCTGGACGTACGCCAAAATTAATTTGTTGGTTTATATTTTGAAAATGTCAGCCACCTGAGGCTTTCAAAAAGAGGTGTGCGTTGGAGTAAAAGTGTAAAAAAATGAGCATAATTAAAATTCCTTTACATTCCTGCCCCTCCCACCCACCACAAAAAAGTTTAATGGAACTAAATATCACAACAACACATCAGCTTTAAAGCTAGAGATTTCAAAATCCAAATTATCAGATAATTAAGATTTGAAAATAAAAGATTCACGATTTTTCATTCATTATTTTCACATAGATACCTGAGAGTCACCATCTATGGCAGGGGTGGGGAACCTTTTTTCTGCCAAGGGCCATTTGGATATTTATAACCGGGGACCGGAGGGGGGGGGCGGGGTTTCTGGGATTTCCACGGATCGGGGGCCGGAGTTTGCAGGCGGGAGCCAATCACAAGCACTGGGGGGCAGGGTTTGCGGGCGGGAGCCAATCGCATGGAAGGGGCAGAGTTTGCGGGCGGGAGCCCCGTGGGCCTTAAGCGGGAGCTCCACGGGCCTTATACGGCCCGCGGGCCTGACGTTGCCCACCCCTGATCTAGGGGTAAAGATGATGGACCAGCCTACCTCATATTGTTTTGTTTCTCTTTTTTGTGGGGAAAGATATGGATGGAGTGCTATATACATCGCCTTGAGCTCTTGGAGGAAAGGTGAAATATAAATCTAACAAATAAATAGATATTCCCCAAATTTTACCATTAATTCAGAGTTTGCACCTATATTATGGTTCTTGGGGTGAATTCTGAAAGTCCTCATAGTTCTTTTTACATTGAGTCCAACTAAAACTAGGATATGATCAAACCTCATCAAGTTCTCAGGATGCACTATAAAATTCATGGAACTGGTGTACTGCAGAAACATGATTGTAAGTAATAGATCCCTGTAATACCCAACCTTAATGACTCCACATGCACGGAGATTACAACTTACAATATTCCTAGCCAGAAGGCACCAGGTTGGAAAAGTCTAAAAGCCTATCAACAGACTTCATCATTGGCCATGGATTTCACCATTTTCTTTAAAAGGGTTACTTGGAAACCTTCCAAGCTGTTACTCTTCAAATATCTAGGTCTACAACTAAGAATTACCAGCCATCCCAGCCAAAAGTCTAGGAACTGTGGAAGGGCAAAAACAAAAACTTGAGTATCATGATGCAGATCCCAAGTTCTTGTACTTTCCCCCCTCACAACCAAGTTTCTTCCCCACTGAAGTAATGACAGGTCCATTGTTTCATGTTCCTTCAAAAGAGATTGATTGGAAGTCTGGGTCCTTCGAATTCTTATACCGATTCATCCTAAATCCATCATCCTAAATATACTCATGAATAAATTGCATGCAATGAACATCAATACAAAATTATAAGAAAAAAATGTATGTTAAAACCCATTCTCCATCTGTATTTCAGCACATTAGCTTTAAAAAAACTAAAAAAGGAGACTTGGAGTGCAACAAATTAAGCTTCACATAATGTTACTGTCTTAACGCACCCACATCGTGCAGGTACACAAAGGTAAAGAAATATTAAACTATCAAGAAAAAGCACTTGGGCATTCAGCTGAAGTATCCTGGAGGGAGTACTGGGTTACCCAAAAAAAGGTAATTTAAGGGAACATGACAGAAGTTTATAAATATGTAAATGGAGAAAGGAATTGCACTCTGGTCAAATATGATTTTGCAACCTGAGATAACAGAGAAGATTGCACCCCTTCCCCACCCACCCAGTTCCACTTACAGAAGCAAAATGGCCTAACAGTTTCATTTTACTTCCAACGCTGAGGGTAGGACAATATTCTTGACTGCACCTAAAAATAGCAGGTTAGTTTAGGGGATGTAGGACAAGCCATGTGGCATGCTTCACAGACTGGAAAGAGGTCTCGGGTAAACCTCTCCGGGAGTTGCTTTTGCTGACAGTATCTACTGACTGTGGCAGTTGCTTCTCTCCACTTAATGGCTGATGTCCAGGAGGCATCTCCTGTTCTTTAAAGACCTAAAAGATATAGATTCAGATCTGGTAACACTAAAAATAAACACACTGTAATCAAGAGGAATTAATTAGTTATGACTCATTTGATTTCAACCAGCTTACCCAGAGTATGCCTGCATTTGGATAAAACCTTTTAGCCATAACAAAAAGAACAAGGAAGAAAATGTTGCAGAGAGAAAAGCTACAACAGGCCCGAGTTCCTGGGTTTTATAAGTCATGTTAAGCCATCAGACATTTAACAAACCACAATTGGCAAGGTTTGCACAATATATTAAGCCAAAACTAGCAAATCCCATTTTGTCCTCAGAAAATGTATGAATCTAGTCTATGTACAAGAGATAAACCAGGTTGGGGGGGGATGTGCTTTGCTGGCCACAGCCACAGAAGGATATGCCTAGAAACCAGGAGGCTGTGAGTTCTAGTCCCGCCTGAGGCATGAAAGCCGGCTGGGTGACCTTGGGCCAGTCACTCCCTATCAGTCCAAGTCACCTCACAGGGTTGTTGTTGTGGGGAAAACAGGAGGAGGAAGGAGTATTAGGTATGTTCGCCGCCTTGAGTTATTTTTTAAAATAATAAAGGCGGGATAGAAAATAAATAAACAAACAAACAAACAAATCCCTCCAGTTTACCTTTTAGCAAATGTTGGAGTACAGCAAAGGATAAGGTAAAGGTAAAGGTTCCCCCCGCACGTTTTGTACAGTCGTGTCCGACTCTAGGGGCCGGTGCTCATCTCTGTCTGTTAGCCGAAGAGCCAGCATTGTCCGAAGATGCTTCCACGGTCATGTGGCCGGCATGACGCACGCGGAACGCTGTTACCATCCCACCAAAGTGGTACCTATTCATCTACTTGCATTTGCATGCTTTCGAATTGCTAGGTTGGCAAGAGCTGGAGCTAGTGCGGGAGCTCACTCCGTCATGCGGGGCTAGGGATTCGAACGTCCGAACTTGCGATCTTCCGATCGACAAGCCTGGCGTATTAGAAGATTGCTATCATATCCCCCTCAGTTATCTTTCCTCCAGACTAAACATACTTCAGTCTTTCTTCATAGGATTGTTTTCAGTACCCTGATTATTTTTGTTGCTCTCTGAACCTGTTCCAATTTCTCTGAATACTTAATATGTGAAGCTAAGAACTGAACACAGTACTTGAGGTGAGGTTTGACCAAAGCAGCAGGGTGAAATAATTGCTTTTTGTGATTTGGAAATTATGCTTCTGTTGATGCAGCCTAAAACTGCATTTGCCTTTTTTGCAGTCACATCACATCACTATTGTTGTTGTTCAGTCGTTTAGTCGTGTCCGACTCTTCGTGACCTCATGGACCATAGCACGCCAGGCCTTCCTGTCCTCCACTGTCACCCGGAGTTTACTCAAATTCATGTTCATTACATCGGTGATGCTATCTAACCATCTCATCCTCTGCCGTCCCCTTCTTTTGCCTTCAGTCTTTCCTCCAGCATCAGGGTCTTTTCCAGCGAGTCCTCTCTTCGCATTAGGTGGCCAAAGTATTTCAGCTTCAGCTTCAGTATCTGTCCTTCCAATGAGCAGTCAGGGTTGATTTCCTTTAGGATTGACTGATTTGACCTCCTTGCAGTCCAAGGGACTCTTAAGAGTCTTCTCCAGCACCACAGTCCAAAAGCATCAATTCTTCAGCACTCAGCCTTCCTTATGGTCCAAATCTCACAGCCATACATTACTACTGGGAAAACCATAGCTTTAATTATATGGAACTTTGTCGGCAAGGTGATGTCTCTGCTTTTTAATATTAGGCTGACCATATTTCCTTCAGACAAAAATGGGACTTTTGGGATGGCAAAACGGGACAGGGTCTTATGCCACCATGCCGGCCTCCAAACCCCGCCCCCCAGTCCACGCAATTGGCTCCCACCTGCAAACCCCACCCCCGCCCCACAAGATTGGTTCCCGCCTGCAAACCCTGCCCCCATCAGCGTGATTGGCTCGGATTTTAGTTTTTTTTTCCCGATTTTTAAAGGTTTTTTTTTCTTCTAGCAGTAAATGGTGCGTCAGAGCTGGTGTGTTTGGGGGAGGCCGGAGTACACACACTGTGCACACAGCACCGTAATCGGCCGGGGAACAAGTGGCGGGGATGGAGGCCCACCACTGCCCCATCCCCCTTGGGCTTGGCCGAGGGAGGGAGGAGAGTCACTGCTGCTGCCACCGCCGCAGAGCAGGAGAAGCAGGAGGAGCCGGCTGCGCTCGGCTGCTTCAGCCACACCACTCTGCCCCTTGCTGCCCGCTGAAGCTCCCCAGGGTGGCCGGCTCCTGCTTCTCCTGCTCGGCGGCCCGACAACTCTCCTCCCTTGGCCAAGCCAGATCAGATGCACATACACACACTCACACACTCACAGGACAGACTGCCCTCGGCAGGAGCCGGCTGAGCTGAGAGGCTTCAGCCACACCACTCCGCCCCTCGCCACCCGCTGAAGCCCCCCAGCATGGCCAGCTCCTGCCAGGGCAGTCTGTCCTGTGAGTGTGTGTGTGTGTGTGCATCTGATCGGGCTTGGCCAAGGGAGGAGAGTTGTCGGGCCGCCGAGCAGGAGAAGCAGGAGCGGCCACCCTGGGGAGCTTCAGTGGGCAGCAAGGGGCGGAGTGGTGTGGCTGAAGCAGCCGAGCGCAGCCGGCTTCTCCTGCTCGGCGGCCCGACAACTCTCCTCCCTTGGCCAAGCCCGATCAGATGCGCACACACACACACACACGCACCCCACACCCTCTTTCTCCAGCCTCCCCATGACCAAATGCACCCGCACCTGTTGCAGAGAGGCTGGAGAAAGAGGGTGTGGGGTGCGTGTGTGTGTGTGTGTGCGCATCTGATCGGGCGTGTGCGCGCGCAATTACACTGAGTAAGTAATCCACCCCCGCGCACACGCACACGCACGCACCCCACACCCTCTTTCTCCAGCCTCCCTGCAACAGGTGCGGGTGCATTTGGTCATGGGGAGGCTGGAGAAAGAGGGTGTGGGGTGCGTGTGTGTGTGTGCGCGATTACTCTGAGCAAGTAATCTGCGCGCGCACACACGCGCGCACACACACGCACCCTCTTTCCACAACCTTCCCGTGCCTGCTTTCCCTGGCCTCACCACTGTTGGGCAGACAATCTCAGGATCAGGTAAGGAGGCAGGAACCTGGACTGTGGTGCTGTGTCTGCTGCTGGGCTCGCACGTGGCAACTGGGCTTCCAGTTGCCGCGCTGATAGGGCCTCTTCCGGGCTGCCTCCCATGGCAAGTCCGGCTCCAGTCCTCCTTCCTGTCTTCCTGATCTATTTATGACCTGCTCTAGAATCTTCCCAAGTGTTAATGTCAGATGGACAACTCCTTCTTCCCCTTTTTGAAGATAGGGATAACATTTGCTTTCTTCCAGTCATGTAAGACTTCATCAGTTCTCCAGGATTTCTAAACAATAATGCATAAGGGTTTGGCCAATTATTTAGAAAGCTCCTTTGCTAGTACCCTAGAATCCGTGAGATTTAAACTAATTCATAATGAAGAGGTATTCTGTGACCATGCTTCTATCATTGTCAAGCTTAAATCCTACACCTTCAACTTGTTCTTCACAGTTTCCTGGTAGATCACACTGCTTTATGCTGGAGGAAACTGAACCAAAACAGGAGCTGAATAGCCCTGCCTTTTTGTTTTGTTGTTGCCTGTTGGCATTTAGTCTTCTCCACTGAGCAGTTGGTATAGTGATTATTTTCTTCTCCTTTTAATTTGAACACTATTGAAAGACAAACTTTTTTATTATTCCTAGCATCTTTCTTCTGAGCTGTCTGTACTTTTCCTTCGTGACCCGGCCTTCTTCCCACTGCCTGTAAATGTCCTTTTTGGTTTCAGATCTTCATTAAGCTTTTTTTGTAGCTACATTGGTTTCTTTTGCTCCTCATTGGAATCGTTTGCATTTGTGCTTTTAATAGGGGTCCAGGAGGCGTGCCTTCTCTGCGATAGCGCCCGCCTTATGGAATATCTTGGCCCCGGAGGTGAGACTGGCCCCCTCCCTCCTGGCCTTTCGGAAGGCCCTTAAGACCTGGCTCTGCCACCTGGCCTGGGACGACGGAGGTGGTAGTGCCTCCTGGGGTTGGCTGGCCCCGTAGCTCCACGATCTATTCTGCGGATCCTAATCCATCTTGGATTTTATTTTATTTATTTTACGCTTGTGAGATATTTTGTATAGTTTTTATATTTTATTTATTGTAACCCGCCCAGAGTCCCTTGCATGGGAGATGGGCGGGGAATAAATTTGAAAAATAAATAAATAAAATCTCTTTCCTTAGGAACTCTCACCCTTCTTGAACTTCTTTCCATGTTAGCTTCTTTTGCTATAGGATCCTATGTCTCATTTCTCTGAGTTTATTAAAATCCACTTACTTGTAGCCCAGGATAACTGCTTGACTATACTTAGTTTTAATTTTTCTTAAAATCTAGAACTCCAATACCACATGGTCACTTTCCTTCAATGTTTCTGCTACTTCCACTTCCTCAACCAAATATTCACTATTTATTAGGGAAGGCACCTGGTTCCCTAAAACAAAGCATCAGCTTCCACCATGATATATACTTCCAGTATGCTTTTACACTGCATACTGATGATCATTCCTTACATGGCTGGCGTGTCTGAAAAGATAAAACGGATATTTGGCAAACACCACATACCTGTATATTTCAAACCCACCAACACACTGAGACAGAGGCTTGTACACCCCAAAGATCAAACTCCAAAACACAAGAAAAGCAATGTAGTTTATGCAATCCAGTGCAGTGAGGAGTGCTCTGAACTCTACATTGGAGAAACCAAACAACCTTTGTACAGGAGGATGGCCCAACACAGAAGAAGTAACACCACAGGACCAGAGTCAGCAGTTTATCTTCATCTAAAGGAAAAAGGACACTCATTTGAGGACATTAATGTTCACATTTTAGACAGAGAAGATAGGTGGTTTGAGAGAGGGGTCAAGGAATCCATTTATGCCAACTTGGAAAATCCTTCCTTGAATAGAGGTGGGGGCCTCAGGCACAATCTTTCCCCTATTTTCCTCCCTGCTTTGTCTTCTGTGCCTAGGAAGATTAAGACCATTTCGCAAGCTCAACAGCAGCATGGTGATCTTAACGATCCTCCTTTAGATGATAAAGGGACTTAGAAACAACATCTCAAAATAACCATGACCTAGCCCCAGGTGTAAGGTCACACAGCCACCTAGAAACATATTTAAGGATTCCCTTACTAACCTTGCTCAGACTGAAGAAGCTCCTTGGATAAGGAGCAAAACGTTTCCACTGAGAAAATAGAAATCCAGTTGACATGATTCAAGCTACAGACTGCATACTGATGGCTGCAGCTATATTTAACCATTATAAAAGTGATGCTAAAATCAATATAGAAGTCTCCTTTGACTCAAGCTTGGATTCTGGTGACTTAACACTTCCACATAGTTTTCTTGCCAACAGTACTGATGCAAAATGAAAAAAGAGCAAAACTAAAAATTCTGGGATACTTCTGGCCCTTTCATACCATACAACAGGGACAGGCGAATGATGGCCCTACACAGCCACATAAAAACAGAAAGAGCTTCAATTGCACCATTGTGGCTGCCATATTGACTTTTCTTTACCATACCCTATGGATTGTTGTTGTTGTTTATTTGTTCAGTTGCTTCTGACTTTTCGTGACTTCATGGACCAGCCCATGCCAGAGCTTCCTGTTGGCCATTGCCACCCCAAGCTCCCCCCTGGTCAAGTCCGTCACCTCCAGAATATCATCGATCCATCTTACCCTTGGTCGGCCCCTCTTCCTTTTGCCTTCCACTTTCCCTAGCATCAGCATCTTCTCCAGGGTATCCTGTCTTCTCATTATGTGGCCAAAGTACTTCAGTTTTGCCTTTAATATCATTCCCTCAAGTGAGCAGTCTGGCTTTATTTCCTGGAGTATGGACTGGTTTGATCTTCTTGCAGTCCAAGGCACTCTCAGAATTTTCCTCCAACACTACAGTTCAAAAGCATCTATCTTCCTTTGTTCAGCCTTCCTTATGGTCCAGCTCTCGCAGCCATAGGTTACTACGGGGAATACCATTGCTTTAACTATGCGAACCTTTGTTGCCAGTGTGATGTCTCTGCTCTTAACTATTTTATCGAGATTTGTCATTGCTCTCCTCCCAAGAAGTAGACGTCTTCTGATTTCCTGGCTGCAGTCAGCATCTGCAGTAATCTTTGCGCCTAGAAATACAAAGTCTGTCACTGCCTCCACTTTTTCTCCCTCTATTTGCCAGTTATCAATCAAGCTGGTTGCCATAATCTTGGTTTTTTTGAGGTTTAACTGCAACCCAGCTTTTGCACTTTCTTCTTTCACCTTTGTCATAAGGCTCCTCAGCTCCTCCTCGCTTTCAGCCATCAAAGTGATATCATCTGCATATCTGAGATTGTTAATGTTTCTTCCAGCGATTTTAACTCCAGGCTTGGATTCATCAAGCCCAGCATGTCGCATGATGTGTTCTGCGTACAGGTTGAATAGGTAGGGTGAGAGTATACAACCCTGCCGTACTCCTTTCCCAATCTTAAACCAGTCCGTTGTTCCATGGTCTGTTCTTACCGTTGCTACTTGGTCGTTATACAGATTCCTCAGGAGGCAGACAAGATGACTTGGTATCCCCATACCACCAAGAACTTGCCACAATTTGTTATGATCCACACAGTCAATACCCTATGGATACCCTGTCTTTTTATCTATCGTCAATCTCCTGAGTGACCTCAGGATTCAATTTACCAGAAGGAAAACTCCTTTATTTGCTTTCTTTACACCGTTCATAATGTTATACCAAACATATATCCCTTCTTCTTAACTAAAAAGCACCAACTGTTATAACTCTTTCTCCTGGCATAGTTGTTCCACCCCCTAGTAAATTTGCTCTTTTCTGCCTCCTTTCCAACTCTCCTACAAGTGGTCCTCACTTAACAACCACTCATTCAGTGACTGTTCAAACTTACAATGGTGTTGAACAAATGGTACTTACAACCGATTCTCAAACTTATGACAGTCACAGCATCCCCGCAGTCACATGATCACAATTACGACATCGCAATGTCCCACGGTCACATCAAGCAAAATCAATCAGAAAGCTAGCAGGAGGTCGCAAATGGCGACCACATGACATTGCACTTAACGACGGCCACCAGAAGAGAAGTGCTGGAATTTCTGTTGCTAAGTGAAGTGGTCACATGACATTGCGTTTTACAACCGCGTCATTTAACGACGGAAATTCCGGTCCCAATTATTGTTGTTAAGTAAGGACTACCTGTGGGAAAAATAGGAAGAGGAAGGAGTATTTGGTATGTTCGCCACCTTGAGTTATTTATAAAAATAATAAAGGCGGGATAGAAAATAAATAAAATAAAATAAAATAAATATTCTTTTTACAGTATTGTGCACATTGTATTCCAACATAATATTGGGAGTTGTAGTTTCAGTTCCCTTTTAATTATCACCTTTTGCATCGCAGTCACATATGGAGCTGATATTTTCATAGATGTTCTCCATAACTCTAAAATCCAGATGATACTAGCTGACAGCAAAGAATCAGGAGTTTTCTGTATCTCTTTGCTGTATCTAGTGTTTGTCTTGATTTTAGCCTTAAGTTCTATTTCTTGGTCAGTTTTCAACTCATTGCTCATCAACTGATCATAAACATGAAGCTAGGATTTTCTACCCCACCTGTTAAGGTTCACTCAGTCTGGAGATATCCTTCTGAAGATCTTCACCGTTCTTTTTCTTTTTTCCATCCTGAACAATCTTGTGTCCTAGACAGACCTCAGTAACTCACTGCTCCCCTCTTATCTAATAAAAAATGTCATTCCTGTCCACCAAGAAGGATAATCCACAAAGTTTATAGTCCAGAGCTTTCCAGACTTTTCATGTTGGTGACACACTTTTTCGACATGCATCATTTCGCGACACACTCTTACAGCAGGGCACAAGGCAGGCACTAGGACAGAGCTTTCCAAACTGTGTGTCACGACACAAAAGTGTGTCACCACACACAGTCTGGTGTGTCGCCACACAACCCGGAAGTGCTGATCATCATCAGCGCTTCCGGGTTTTCCCGCGGCAACACACCAACGGCGGCGCGCAAAAACCCGAAAGCGGCAGCAGCGCTTCCGGGTTTTTGCGCGCTGCCGCAACGGCAGCACTTCCCGCGGCAACACACCAACGGCGGTTGGTGTGTCGCCGTGGGAAAACTTTGGAAAGTTCTGCACTAGGACCTGCACAGAACCACAGCATGTTTGGAGGCAGCAAGGCACAAGGCAGGCACTAGGACCTGCGTGGAATCCTGGCAGGGCTCGGAGGCAGCAGCAGACACAACACACCCAGACACTGCAGCGGACACACTAACGTGTCCCGACACACAGTTTGGAAAGCTCTGTTGTAGTCATACAATCCCATTCTCATAGTTTTCAGTATAGCCATATAACCTTCTTTTTTTTTTGCTGCCTTCAAGTCAGTCTGGACTCCTGGAGACTGCCTGGACTAGTCCCCGCAGTGTTCTTGGCAAGGTTTTTTGGAAGTGGTTTGCCATTGCCTCCTTCCTAGGGCTGAGAGAGAGTGACTGGCCCAAGGTCACCCAGCTGCCCTTGTGCCTGGGGGTGGGACTAGAACTCCCCCTCTCCCCCTCCCCAGGCCGGGGCCTTAACCACCACACCAAACTGGCCCTCTTATAACCTCTCTTGCACAAACACGAAAATCACACTCCAGCTTCCCCAGGCAGATCCTCTCTAGACATTGTAGGAGAGCCTGTTCATCTACGGTGGCAAAACATCCAAAGGAGTCTGGTAGCCCCTTTTCCCTCCAACTATTTTTATTCAAAGGCATCAGCTTTTCCTGAAGGGCTCATGAAATCTTATGACTTTGAATAAAATGTGTTAGCTGGAAAAGGGGCTACCAGACTCCTGATTTTTTCTTTTATCCTTGTGCATCTCTGTTATTAGGATTTGAATTTAGGTGGAAACTATTAGTCCAGGTTGCTCTCACCGCCCGCTTCTTATCTCTCTACAAAGATCGGAACAGGAGAAAAGAAGGCACGGGGGGTGTCGCCTTCTCTCTTCCCGATTATATTGCTCAGGATGATTAGCAGGGAGGAGGAAGGATCATTCTCCAACCCTACCATAGTCCTAACGCAAACGCTTTCAGACAGGAAACGCAGGGGGGCGCGGAGTCGATTTTATCTTCAAGCTTTGCTCCGCCCCTCGCTCCTCGGTTACCATGGCAATCCCCAAAGTGGAGATAAAGGCGGAGAGTTGCGGTCGCGGCTCTCCTTCCCGAGGCTCCGTCTCGGTCGTCTGGCACCTTGCTCATCTCGGGTAGAGCGAAGGGGCGCGGTCCCTGCCTTGCCCACGGACGCGCGCGGAATGGCCACCTGAAGCTGGGAAGGGAGCTGCGTGCGTTTGTGTGCAGGAAGGAGCAAGTCGGTTAAATGCAGCATCTGGGCCAGGGGAGACCCAGGTTGGAAAAGTGGATTAATGGTGTAAGCCATGGTTTGAGTAATCCTGGTTGAGCATGTAGCCGTCGTCGTCTTCTGAACCTGCTTCAGTTGGTGCGTGTCCTTCTTTGCGTTCATGGCCCCGACATTCCGATTAAAGTCGGACTCATGTGGGATAAATCGAATAAGGATTCCATAAAAGCAGGGTGAAATCGCACGTTTTCTTTTGTTTGCGCCCACATTCATTGGCTCTATATCTCGCCTATATCTCTGCGAGCAAAAGGCAGACTGCATAGCGTTTCTTCCTCTACAATATCCCTGTTAGGGAGAAAGGTAGTGACCGTCCCCAGATCACTCAGAGCTTTCATGATTGAATGCAGACTTGATCCCAAGTCTCTCCAATTCGAGTTCATAAAACTGTTGAAGCCCAGGAAAATGGAGCGAAGCAAGAGTTCCTGCAGATGGGGAAACGGACTTCTCATAAGCACCACAATGTTTGGGGAGAGGCTGGTTTTACTGCGATTTGCTGCAGCTAAACCAAAAGTAAGTTGCCTTAGTTCTCAAGCCCAGCCCATATTGTGAGGCCACGGAGGGCGGAGCGAGAGTTCTCCTGGCAGAATCCTCAGTGCCGCCAGTTCCCTGAGAGAGCTGTGCCGCTCCCCACTAGCGTGGAGCTTCCCGATAATATGCGGTACTGTCACCTGGCCAATTTGTAACCACTTTGTCAGCCCAATGATCTTGATCAAATCCTTTGCAGGAATCAAGCGGCAAGCATATTCCTGCTGTTTCTAACACAGGTATCCAGTACAAACTAGGATGATGAAGAAGGGCAAAACAGGCATTGCAGCATCATGGTGCAAACTCCAGCCTTTCATACTTGAGTCCTGATGCTGGGTGCATTTCATCATGCCCCCCCTCCCCGTGTTTGTATCTGCTGCAAGGAAGATAGTAATTATACTGGCAAATGTTATTCTTAACCACTAACCACTACATTGTTATCAAGATATTAATACTGTATGCTGGCCTCTTTGCAATTTGTACACACACACACAAGATCTGTGCTTTGGGAGTAGGGTCACTGAGATCCATAGGACTCATTAGTTACAATTCAGGTATCAGCTGTGTGTCCTGCTTGCTGTAGATGGAGCCAAGTTTTCTGCTGTTCCAAAAACAGCAGGGGGAACAGTTCCTGCTTACACAGGTAATCCTCACTTAACAACCATTTGTTTATTGACGGTTCGGACTTACAACGGTGTTCGAAAAAACAACTTACAACCAGTTCTCACACTTGCTAGCTCTGAAGCAGTGGTTTCTGTACACTTTGTTTGCACAACATACTAAACTAAAAACCCTGATCAGCAAATCACAGACTGTCTTCACACAACATGTTAAAGGTAAAGGTTCCCCCCGCACGTTTTGTACAGTCGTGTCCGACTCTAGGGGCCGGTGCTCATCTCCGTCTGTTAGGCGAAGAGCCAGCGTTGTCCAAAGACGCTTCCACGGTCATGTGGCCGGCATGACGCGCGCGGAACGCTGTTACCATCCCACCAAAGTGGTACCTATTCATCTACTTGCATTTGCATGCTTTCGAATTGCTAGGTTGGCAAGAGCTGGAGCTAGTGCGGGAGCTCACTCCGTCAGGGCTAGGGATTCGAACCTCCGAACTTGCGATCTTCCGATCGACAAGCCTGGCATCTTACCCGCTGAGCCACCACGCCCACGCAACATGTAAAGTCAATGTAAATTTTATACCATGGCTTAACAGGATGGCTTGGTTTGCAGCATCCTAAACTGAAATGCAGTTTGGTTTTAGTTTAGCATTGCAGCTTGTAAACCATAGTTTATGATTTAGCATGTTGTATGAACATAGCTTTATGGGGTGTGGTGGCTCAGCGGGCAAGACGCCAGGCTTGTCGATCGGAAGATCGCAAGTTCGGAGGTTCGAATCCCTAGCCCTGCGTGCAGTCGTGCAGATTGTTTTTTCATAAAACAATGAGAGGACAGTTACAAAACATCAATTTACTAGAAGTTGCTTACTGTTTTTTGTTATACTCCTTACATTTCCCTACTCCACCCTGGCAGACAGGCTGGCAAAATTTCAAACCAAGCAATAAACTGAAGCTATTGATAATTTCATTTCCTAAAAATACCTGTGGGACTTCTGTAAGGGTCTGAGGCATTGTTGTAAATAAAGATGATGCTAGTAAGGTTTGCTTTGCAGCATGCCAGCTTCTCATTTAGGAAATAATCTTATAAAATAATTAAAGTAATGAGAAGCAGCCTGGTGGGGTAATAGAAATGTCATAGGCACTACATTGTCTCATTTGCATAGAGGTGGACAATTAACCATTTTTTTCTCATCTGCAGGACCTCTCAGCGGCATTCGATACCATCGACCATGGTATCCTTTTGGGACGGCTCAGGGAGTTGGGGTGGGCGGCGTAGTTCTGCACTGGTTCACCTCCTTCCTCCAGGGCTGGTCCCAATTGGTGGTAATAGGAGATGAGAGATCTGACCCTCGCCCCCTCTTCTGTGGGGTGCCGCAGGGTTCAGTTCTCTCCCCTCTCCAATTTAATATCTACATGAAACGACTGGGTGAGATCATCCGCCACCACAGGATGAGGTATCATCAATACGCAGATGATACGCAATTATATATCTCCATCCTGGGTGAGGTAAGTGATGCGGTGGCTGCCCTTTCTCAGTGCCTGGGGGCTGTGGGGGTCTGGATGGAGAACAACAGGCTTCGACTGAACCCTGGTAAGACGGAGTGGCTGTGGATTGATGGCTCCTCTGGATCCAGGAAGTTATCATCTTTAGTTCTGGATGGAGTAGCACTACCCCATTCAGACCCAGTGCGGAATCTGGGGGTTCTTCTGGACTCACAGCTCCTGCTTGATGAGCAGGTGGCAGCCATGGCCAGAAGGGCCTTTGCGCAACTTCGTGTTGTGTGCCAGTTACGCCCTTTCCTGGATCAGGATGCCCTCTGTACAGTCACTCACGCCCTGGTCATCTCCCATATAGACTATTGCAATGTGCTCTACATGGGGCTACCCTTGAGGAGTATCCGGAAGCTTCAACTGGTCCAGAATGCGGCTGCGCGCACAGTTATTGGTGCCCCAAGATCGGCACATGTGACACCTCTGCTGTGCCAGCTGCACTGGATACCAGTGTGCTTCCGGGTCCAATTCAAGGTGTTGGTTATCACCTTTAAAGCCCTACATGGCATGGGACCAGGCTACCTGAGGGACCATCTCATCCCCATAATATCGAACCATCCCACTCGGTCATGCAGAGAGGGCATGCTGTGGACCCCGTTGGTAAGGGAATTTCACCTGGCGGGGTCTAGAAGGCGGGCCTTCTCTGCGGTGGCGCCCGCACTTTGGAACATTCTACCCCCGGAAGTGAGGCAGGCCCCATCGCTCCCGGCCTTCAGGAAGAACTTAAAGACTTGGTTCTGCCGCCTCGCCGGGGGGGGGGGGTAACAGTTCCTTTTGGGGATGGCTGGTGCCATAGAGCCCTTTTAAACACAAGTTTGTCGCCTCTTGGATTTTATATTTATTCTAATTAACTATATTTATGATGATTGTATTTTATGTTATTTTAATTGTTTGATTTGTTGTAAACCACCCAGAGTCCCCTTTGGGGGAGATGGGACGGTGTTATTTAATAAATAAATAAATAAATAAATAAATAAATAAATAAATCTATACTGTTTCTCCTTTCCTAAATATGTGAAATAAATTTGTTTGCTTTTTGAGTCTGAGTACTTACTGAGCAAGGTATTTTCAGTTATTTATGAGTCTGAATAATTATTTATTCCGTTTGCTGAATAAAAAATTTAGCTAAGCACCTCCCAAATTAGTACTGTAGTAGCTATTCCTCAAATCAGTGAAACAGTGCATAAATTGGCTGTGCATGAGCTACACATTTATGAAGAGATCCCTTGTTCCATTACCTGCCCTTACAGATATATACATTTGTACCAATCGAACAGATACCATTCATAAGAGACAATAGAAAAGCCAGAAGAGCAGAACACCTCCTTGCCAGCAATCAATACCCAGATATGCATAGATTAACACCAAGATTAGCACCAGAGGAACAATCAAACAGCACAAAATACCCTAATCAAGGAACTATTAACTCAGTCAATCAACCAAGCAGCAAACAACAGCCCAGTCAAGGAACTCCCAAGGAGAGAGCAACACCCCCACCAACACAAGCAGGACAAGCCATGGTATATAAACAGAGAGCAAGTCCCACTCCCTTTTCGCACTGAAGATGTTGCCTAGCCTGGCAATGAAACGTCTGCAAGAAAACAACAAGGCTCAGAGAGCACCAAGGACTCCACAGTTCAACCCTGAGCTACAAATATTCTCTTCGATTGGTTCAGGAAATTCACAAATGAAAAGAGTATGTTTGGGAAAGTTGTGTATAAAGTCAAATGTATACAATGTATATGTGACTCCACATATACATTTGTATGTGCTCAGGGAATATCCACCCGTAACTTGTATCAGTATCCATTTCCCCCTAAAATATAGCTTGAGAGGTGAAATTTGAATCAGAACTATTGTGTAGGATAAACTCTCCCTAGCATGAAAGCCCCAGCCCAGATTGAGCTCTTTCTACCTGCATCGACTGTTAAAAAACCCAAGAGGACTTTAGATATATGTGAAACTTATATCTATAAACCAGTATCCTTGTGGGTCCATATAAGTATATATTTACTTTATCACTAAACAGGTAGAATGACAAATCTATTTATTTATTTAATTATTATTTAATTCAAACGGGGACTGGAGTCGACTTGTATTAACTTTTAGATCATTGAGACTACAGCTACCGAAATCTGAATTTAACAACTCTTTCCCAATTGCTCTAAATTCCAGTCAACTTGCTTGTGGCGATTAGGATCCCTCCAAAGTGAATGTACTACTCCCTTACTATTGTGAGAGAATGGGAGGGAGTAAGGTATGAATGGGAATGTAAGAAAGTACTCACCTCCTTGAGTGAGAGACAAGGGGTGAGGAAGAGTTTTGGATGAGTGCCCCTCCTATCGACCAGTGGGAGAAGCCGAGGGGGGAGCACAGTGAATGGTATTGAGTGGATGTGGGTAAGTGGAGTTGGGGCTCCAACAGTGCTGAGAGCATGAGCTGGTGCACTGGAAGAGCCCCCCCACTTTATGATTGTGAGTGTATGAGGTTGTGTGGATCAATGGAGGGATCCTTACTTTTATCCAGAGACCTCGAGAGTTCAGGAGTGGGGGCTATTGAGCTTAGAGAATCTGGGGGAAATAGGGCAGGACAGGTGATTGAGCTTGTGACGGGCCGGGGACGTTGTGGTGGGAGCTGGAGGGCAGGTCATCTTAGAAGAAGGCGTCCCCGATGTTTGTTATCTGTGACGTCTCTGGCCCTCTGTGCTCAAACCCAGAGCCTGGACAGCATACTCATGGTAACCCCGACTTCCGGCTGCTGCTCTGCAACGCCAGGTCGGTTAACAACAAGGCCCCCCTCATAAGTGATTTAATCACAGAAGAGGGGGCAGACCTGGCGTGCGTTACCGAAACCTGGCTGGGCAGCGAAGGGGGTGTTCCTCTTTCAGAGATGTGCCCACCCGGGTTTCGAGTATGGCACCAGCCAAGACTTCGGGGTCAGGGAGGTGGGGTGGCTGTTGTCATCCGAGAATCCCTGGTAGCCGTCAGGGACCTTGCTCCACAAGTTTCTGGATGTGAGACCCTGTTCTTTAAGTTGGGTTCCCATGAACAGTTGGGAGTGTTGCTACTGTACCAGCCTCCCTGCTGTGTAGCATCCTTCCTGCCCGAGCTGCTGGAGGCCATCTCGGGGTTGGCGGTGGAGTTCCCCAGACTTATGGTTCTGGGGGACTTCAATCTGCCATCCCTTGGACGGGCCTCGGAAGCGGCCCGGGAGTTCATGGTTTCCATGGCGACCATGGGCCTGTTCCAGATTATTCAGGGCCTGACTCGAGATAGTGGCCTCACACCAGATTTAGTCTTCTTGTCGGAGCAATGGCATTGTGATCTGAGGGGAGAATTACAGCTTTTCCCTTTGTCATGGTCAGATCACGCCCTGGTGACTTTGAGATTCTCTTATGCCACCCCCCTCCGCAGGGAGGCGGGACCTATTCGATTGGTCCGCCCCCAGCGACTGATGGACCCAGAAGGGTTTCAGAGGGACCTGGGGGTTATACCCGAGGATTTGCTGAACGGTCCAGCGGAGGCCCTGGCTACTACCTGGAAAAGGGAGGTGGCCGGGGCCTTGAACAAGATCGCGCCTGTGCGGCCTCTCCTATCCCAGAAAACCCAATGCTCCCCGTGGTTCACGGGTGAGTTAAGGGTTCTGAAGAGGATTAAGAGACGCCTAGAGCGCCGCTGGAGAAAGACAAAGACTGAATCTGACCGAACACAGACTAGAGCCGCTGTTAAGGCCTACCTTGTGGCGGTAAGAGCGGCGAAACGTCAATATTTCTCCGCTCTTATTGCATCCGCAGAATGCCACCTGGCGACCCTGTTTAAGATTACCCGATCCCTTTTGGGGAAAGGGCAGTCAGAAGTCCATCTGCAGGGTCGGGCCGAGGAATTTTCGAGGCATCTGCAGGATAAGATCGCTTCAATTCGCTCCAAGTTGGACTCTGAGCGTGAGGCAGAATCTGAGGAGACACCCAGGGAACGTACTCACCTTGTTATCTGGGAACAGTTTGACCCTGTTGGTCCTGAGGAAGTGGACAGAGTCCTCTGGTCTGTAAATGCCACCACCTGCCAATTAGATCCTTGTCCCTCCTGGCTGGTGAAAGCAGCTCGGAGGGTGACTTGTGGTTGGGTCCAAGCGATGGTAAATACATCCCTGAGAGAGGGGGTGTTTCCAGCAGCTTTCAAGGAAGTGCTGGTGCTCCCCCTCCTCAAGAAGCCATCGCTAGACCCTACTATACTGGATAATTTTCGTCCAGTCTCCCACCTCCCCTTTTTGGGGAAGGTGGTTCAGAAGGTGGTGGCGTTGCAGCTCCAGAGGACTCTGGATGAAACGGATTATCTGGACCCCTTTCAGTCAGGTTTCAGGCCGGGTCATGGGATGGAAACTGCATTGGTCGCGCTTATGGATGATCTTTGGCGGGAGCGAGATGGAGGCAGTGCATCCATTCTCGCTCTTCTTGACCTCTCAGCGGCGTTCAATACCGTCGACCATGGTATCCTTCTGGGACGGCTCAGGGAGTTGGGGGTGGGCGGCGTGGTTTTGCGCTGGTTCACCTCCTTCCTCCAGGGCCGGTCCCAGTCGGTGTTGATAGGGAGTGAGAGAGCCAGCCCACGGGCCCTTCTTTGTGGGGTCCCGCAGGGCTCGGTACTCTCGCCGCTCCTTTTTAACATCTACATGAAACCGCTGGGCGAGATCATCCGTCACCACGGGCTGAGGTATCATCAATATGCTGATGATACCCAATTATACATCTCCATCCCGGTTGAAGTAAGTGATGCAGTGACCACCCTGTCCAAGTGCCTGGGGGCTGTAGGCGTCTGGATGGGGAAAAACAGGCTTCAGCTGAACCCTGGTAAGACGGAGTGGCTGCGGATTAATGGCCCCTCGGTTTCTGGGAATTTGTCATCTTTAGTTCTGGATGGCGTCGCACTTCCCCAGACAGACCCGGTGCATAACTTGGGGGTCCTCTTGGACTCACGACTCCTGCTCGAAGAGCAGGTGGCAGTCGTGGCCAGGAGAGCCTTTGCTCAACTTCGTGTTGTGCGCCAGTTGCGCCCATTCCTTGACCAAGAGGCCCTTCGAACGGTCACTCATGCCCTGGTTGTCTCCAATATAGATTACTGCAATGCACTTTACATGGGGCTACCCTTGAAGAATATCCGGAAGCTACAGCTGGTGCAGAATGCAGCTGCACGGGCAGTTTTAGGTGCATCAAGATCGGTACATATAACACCTCTGCTCCGTGAGCTGCATTGGGTGCCAGTTTGCTTCCGGGTCCAATTCAAGGTGTTGGTCATCACCTTTAAAGCCCTACATGGCACGGGACCAGGTTATCTGAGGGACCGCCTCATCCCCATTACATCTTCCCGTCCCACCCGATCTTGCAGAGAGGGCATGCTGCGGACCCCTCCTATGAAAGAATTCCACCTAGTGGGGTCCCAGAGGCGAGCCTCCTCTGCAGCAGCACCTGCCCTATGGAACACCCTCCCACCAGGGATAAGACAGGCCCCCTCGCTCCTAGATTTCAGAAAAAAATTAAAAACCTGGCTCTGTGATCTCACCTGGGGCAAAAAGGAAAGCAATCAAGCTTGGGGATGGCTGATCCCCTAGTACCACCTTAAATATCTAAAATATTTTAAATATATTCAACGTCACTTTAGAACCACCTGCCTCTTGGATTTTACTGTATTTTTATTGTAATTTTATTGTATTGTATTTTTATTACTGTTTTTATTGTATTTATTTATTAATTATTTGATTTATATCACCGCCCATCTCCCCCCACAAGGGGTCTCTGGGCGGTTTACAACAAAATTGATTAATTAAAAACATATAAAATACAATACATTATTCCAATTTAATTAGATATAAATATATAAAATCCAAGAGGTTATGTTATTGTTTAAGGAACTCTATGGTGCCAACCACCTCCAAGAGGAGCTATTACCCCCCAATATTTGTTTATATTATGTTGTGAACCGCCCAGAGTCCCTCCTTGAGGGGGAGATGGGCGGTTATAGAAATTCAACAAACAAACAAACAAACAAACAAATAAATAAATAAATGTATATGAAATTGAATTCTGCGTGCTACATCTCTCCCTTTTTATGTTCTCCATGGCTTTTCTTTGTGTGATGATCCTCACGTTTACACTTTCCGTAAGAGGAATGGGAAATCACTTTTTAATGTCACAATTTAATTATCTAAAAAGTACAGCATTAAGAGTTATCCCTAGTTTCTTGGAGTACCACAGCAACACACTATCAGTTTGCTTGAATCTAAGGCTTTATACTCAAGGCATTTAACAGTTTATGTGTGGGTTTTTTTCAAACACTTTTAAGGAGAAAGAATGAAAGCTGACTGTGATTGCATAAAAATATTTTTCTTCATGAGCAAGGAAAGTTAACCTTTCCACACTACCAAAAATTAGTTTACATAATTTTTCATAACCCAAATGCTGATTAACGTTCTTAGTTGTTGGCTGAGATGATGAGATCTGTCTTTTTAAGAGTAATTATCTCATATGCCAGAATTCTGAGGCCAAATGAAATAATTATAGCTACTCACTGCTTTTGAGACAAGAGGTCAAAAACTAAGTCAGCAGTGAAAAAAAGGGTGATATATTTGTTACTATCTATTTCATGCAACATTTATAACTTAATTTGGAAAAGAAGAGTAAGCCACGTGAACATTAATGACAGCTATTAAGTTACTAAATTGCATAAATACTTTTTGTTCTTGAAATTTATTTCTGTCAGCACTTGGGGGAAATAAATGGACTATTGATCCAGATTGAAGATAACTTGGTCTGAATTGTGCTACACAACATCTACTGGGTTCTGTTAGAGTTAAAGCAAAATATAGACATACATATGGCACTTCTGAAATGGCCTCTAATGTCTAATCAGTAATTTGAAAAAATCTGCCATGTTTTGATAGTTAGTACTACATTACAAAAACTAGACTTTAATTTTCTGTTTGGAAAGACCAATTTTGCTTTTAAGATTTCTTGAATAAACTCCCCAGATATTAATATCAATGTGAACCAAACTGCTGAATCTCCTGAAAATTCTAGCAAAAAAAAAATATTTGTATTACTTGATGTCACAACCCCCCTATTTATTTGGCATTGAACAGACAGAACTAATTGTTTATTTCCTAAAAAGCCTTTCTCATGTAATACTTTTTACACAGTGATATTACCTGGTTCAGTTGTGATTGGTAGCCTTCCAGGACCTCTGCAGGTTGGTAGGACTGATTTGGATCCAATTGGTTTTCAGAGGGCACGTGGATAATTTCCCAGCTCTTTGATGGGCAGCGCCATTCAGTGCCTAGTAAGCAGCTGGTATCAGGAGGCAAACCAGATGCTGGATGTTGGTTGACCCGGAGCGGCCTCTTTCTGGGGGCCGATCCCTGGGATCCCCTTGGTTTATCAAGGCCCTTTGGGAGATAAAGCACCAGAAACAATGTCTGGTATGCCAGTGGAGGAAATCTAGAAGCAAATCCGATTGAGCATGGGTATGGATCCATGTTTGGGCTTACAGCGCACTGCAGTAATAAGAGGGGTGAAACGTGCTTACTCCTCCTTCCTTATTGTATCGGATGGCTGCATCCAGCAGCCTTGTATAGGATGATGAATTCCATTCTGGGAGGAGACAGCCTTGTGGTCTTCCCTGGGGCACCGCGACCAGCTTCTACAGCGTTTTGCCAATAAAGTAGCTTGGATTTGCTGTGGCCTTGACACTGCATGGACAGGGTCTTTGGTGGTGAGTGTGGCATTGCCTTGCCTTTTTGCAACTCCTTTTGTTTATAACTTCTGAGGAAGTGGGTAGGGTATTGTCTCAGCTGTCTTCTGCCACTTGCTGGCTGGATCCCTGTTCCTCACAGCTTTCATGGGAAGCAGGTGGGTTGATGACCATTTTGATCCAGGATATTGTCAATGCCTCATTATGGAAGGTGAGTTTCTGACAGCCTTGAAAGATGCTGTGGCCACCCCTTCTGAAGAGGCCATCTCTGGATCCAGTGATGCTAAATAACTACCAAGCTATTGGCAGTTGGGGAAAGTTGGTGAGACGGTAATGATGGACCAGCTTTGCAACACTCTAGATGAAGTGGATTGTGGAGTCCATGGTGCTCTCTGAGCCTTGTTGTTTTCTTGCAGACGTTTCATTGCCAGGCTAGGCAACATCTTCAGTGCGAAAAGGGAGTGGAACTTGCTGTCTGTTTATATACCCTGGCTTGTCCTGCCTGTGTTGGTGGGGGCGTTGTACTCTCCTTGGTAGTACTTTGATTGGGTTGTTGTTTGCTGCTTGGTTGATTGAGTTAATAGTTCCTTGATTAGGGTCTATTGTGTTGTTTGATTGCTCCTCTGCTGCTAATCTTGCTGTTAATCTTTGCCTATCTTGTTGATTGCTGGCAAGGAGGTGTTCTGCTCTTCTGGCTTTTCTATTGTCTCTTATGAATGGTATGTAAATGTTGTTTATCTCTATGTGTCTATTGATGGCTGCTTTGTCTGAGTGCCAAGCTTCCAGGAATTCTCTAGCACTTTTGGATTTGGTTTGGTTTAAGATGCTCACAGTTTCCCAGTTGAAAGTATGGTTAAGTCTGTCCATGTGTTGTGAGATTAAGGAGTTTTCATCATGTCTTCTGACTGCTAGTTGGTGTTCATGGATGCGTTCTGCTAGTCTTCTGCCAGTCTGTCCTGCATAGTGGCTGTTACAGTCCTTACACTGTATGTTGTAGATAACTCCTGTTTTTTCTTCTTGGGCTACTGGGTCTTTTGGTTTACTTACGATGTTCTGAAGGGTTTTGGTTGGTTTGTGTGCTACGGTGATGCCGTGTGGTTGTAACAGTCTATTAGTAGTTTCTGAGATGTTTCTGATGTATGGCAGTGTAATCCTTTTCATAGCTTCTGTTGGTTTTGCTGTGGTGGGTTGAGTGGTCAGGCACTTTTTGATAAAGTTGCGTGGATATCCATTTTGCTGGAAGATGCTATATAAGTGGTCTGTTTCCTTTTTCTGGTGTTCTGGGTTGCTGCAGTGCGTTTGTGCTCGTCTGAATAGTGTTCTTACACAGCTCCTCTTGTGGGAGGTAGGGTTATTGCTTAGGTAGTGGAGCACTTGGTTAGTGTGGGTAGATTTCCGGTAGACTTGTGTTTCTAGAATGCCATCATTTCCTCTACTGATGAGGATGTCCAAGAAGGGTAGTGTGTTGTTGTTTTCTTCTTCCCTTGTGAATTTTATTCCTTTGAAGATGTTGTTGATTGTTTCATGTGTTTCCTCCAGTTGATCCTTTTTTATTATGACGGTGTCATCTACATACCGGATCCATACATGAAGTGGATTATCTGGACCCTTTATGGTCAGGATTCAGGCCCTTAAAGAATACCCTTAAGGCTACAGTTGGTCCAAAATTTGTACTGACTGTGTCCTACCTGAATTGCTTAAAACCCATTGTTCATGGTGAACACCCCTTCTTGCATCCCTTTTTACTTACATTGACCAGACAGGACCTATCCTCCCCGACTGGCCATAGTAATCTCAATATACAATTTTCGGGTTTCGGGTGTGGCATCAGCCGAGACACCGGGGCAGGGGAGGAGGGGTGGCAGTTGTCATCCGAGAGTCCCTTGTGGCCTTCAGGGGCACTGCTCCACAACTGACCGGATGTGAGACCCTGTTTTTCAAGTTGGGTTCACGAGAACAGTTGGGAGTGTTGCTGCTGTACCAGCCTCCCTGCTGCGTAGCAACCTCCCTGCCTGAGCTGCTCGAGGCTGTCTCGGGGTTGGCAGTGGAGTTTCCCAGACTTATGGTTCTGTGGGACTTCAATCTGCCATCCCTGGGACGGTCCTCGGAGGTGGCCCGGGAGTTCATGGCTACCATGGCAGCTATGGGCCTGTCTCAGATTATCCGTGACCCGACTTGTGACAGTGGTCTCACTCTGGATTTAGTTTTCTTGTCCGAGCAGTGGCAATGTGATCTGAGGGGAGAGTTACATCTTTCCCCATTGTCATGGTCAGACCACGCCCTGGTGACCCTGAGACTCTCTTGTGCTACCCCACTCCGCAGGGAGGCGGGACCTATTCGACTGGTCCGCCCCCGGCGACTGATGTACCCAGTGAGGTTTCAGAAGGAGCTGGGGGTTATTCCCGAGGACTTGCTTCACGGTCCAGTGGAGGTCCTGGCTGCAGCCTGGAACAAGGCAGCAGCCGTAGCCCTGGACAAGATCGCACCTATGCGACCTCTCCGGCCCTGTTCGGCCCATCACTCTCCGTGGTTTACGGAGGAGTTGAGGGCTTTGAAGAGGGTTAAGAGTCGTCTAGAGCGCCGCTGGAGAAAGACGAAGACTGAATCTGACCGAACACAATCTAGAGCCGCTGTTAAGGCCTACCTTGTGGCGGTAAGAGAGGCGAAACGTGAATATTTCTCCGCTCTTATTGCATCCGCAGAATGCCGTCCGATGGCCCTGTTTAAGATTACAAGATCGCTTTTGGGTCGGGAGCAAGGGGAGATCCATTTACAGGGCTGATTGGAAGAGTTTTCTGAGCATCTGCAGGACAAAATCGCTCAGATTCATTCCAAGTTGGACTCCAAGCGTGAGACAAGATCTGGGGAGATGCCAGAGGCTCGTACTTACCATGTTATCTGGGAGCAGTTTGATCCTGTTGGGCCTGATGAAGTAGACAGGATCCTTGGGATTGTAAACGCCACCACATGTCAACTTGACCCATGTCCCTCCTGGCTGGTGAAATCAGCTAGAGAGGTGACATGTGGCTGGGTCCTGATGATTATAAATTCGTCCTTGAGTGAGGGGGTGTTCCCGTCTGCCTTTAAAGAGACGCTGGTGCACCCCCTCCTCAAGAAACCATCCCTGGACCCTACTATCCTGGGCAATCTTCGCCCAGTCTCCCACCTTCCCTTTTTGGGAAAGGTGGTTGAGAAGGTGGTGGCGTTGCAACTCCAGAGGATTCTGGAGGAAACGGATTACCTGGACCCTTTTCAGTCAGGTTTCAGGCCGGGATATGGGACAGAGACCGCATTGGTCGCGCTTATGGATGATCTCTGGCGAGAGCGGGATGGAGGGAGTGCGTCCATCCTGGCTCTCTTAGATCTCTCAGCGGCTTTTGATACCGTCGACCACGGTATACTCTTGGGGCGGCTCAGGGAGTTGGGGGCGGGTGGCGTTGTTTTGCGCTGGTTCACCTCCTTCCTCCAGGGCCGTTCCCAGTCGGTGTTGATAGGGGAGGAGAGAGCTGACCCGCGACCCCTGTCTTGTGGGGTGCCGCAGGGATCGGTTCTCTCTCCTCTCCTGTTCAACATCTACATGAAGCCGCTGGGTGAGATCATCCGTCACCACGGGATGAGGTATCACCAATATGCTGATGATACCCAGTTATACATCTCCATCCCAGGTGAAGTAGGTGATGCGGTCAATGCCTTATCTCAGTGTCTGGAGGCTGTGGGGGTCTGGATGGGGAACAACAGGCTTCAACTGAACCCTGGTAAGACGGAGTGGCTGGGGATTGATGGCCCCCCTAGATCCGGGAAGTTGTCATCTTTGGTTCTGGGTGGGGTTGCACTACCTCACTCGGATCCAGTGCGGAATCTGGGGGTCCTCCTGGATTCACAACTCCTGCTCGAAGAGCAGGTGGCAGTCGTGGCCAGGAGGTCCTTTGCACAACTTCGAGTGGTGCGCCAGTTACCCCCTTTCCTGGATCGGGAGGCCCTCCGAACAGTCACTCACACCCTTGTCATCTCCCGCATAGACTACTGTAATGCGCTCTACATGGGGCTACCCTTGAAGAGTATCCGGAAGCTTCAGCTGGTACAGAATGCGGTGGCGCGAGCAGTTACGAGTGCCATAAGATCGGCACATGTAACACCTCTGCTACGCGAGCTGCATTGGTTGCCAGTTTGCTTCTGGGTCCAATTCAAGGTGTTGGTGATTACCTTTAAAGCCCTATATGGCATAGGGCCAGGGTACCTGAGGGACCGTCTCGTCCCGATGACGTCGGCCCGCCCCACCCGTGCATGCAGAGAGGGCATGCTTCAGACCCCCTCAACAAGAGAATTCCATCTAGCGGGGTCCAGGAGGCGTGCCTTCTCTGCGATAGCGCCTGCCTTGTGGAATATCTTGCCCCCAGAGGTGAGACTGGCCCCTTCTCTCCTGGCCTTTCAGAAGGCCATTAAGACCTGGCTCTGCCACCTGGCCTGGGACGACAGAGGCGGTAGTGCCTCCTGGGGTTGGCTGGCCCCGTAGGTGATCTGTGCTACGGTCCCCAATCCATCTTGGATTTTATTTATTTTATTTTATATTAGATATATATTTTATATATCTTCTATTTTGTATTTTTTTTTAATTTTTTAAATTTTTAAATTTTAATTATTGTAACCCGCCCAGAGTCCCTTGCATGGGAGATGGGCGGGGAATAAATTAAATAAATAAATACAAGAAAGGCAACAGAAAAGATCCAGAAAACTATAGACCCATCAGTCTATTGAGCGTGTAGGTAAACAATACACTAAGCATCTAAATCAGAAGCTTTTAGACTAGATAAAATCTATCAAAAACAAGCTGGATTCCAAGAGTGCTCCACCATGGACTACATTTTTGTACTGCACCATCGTTTACATAAGCTCTTGTACAAATTAAAATCTCTTTTGTGTGTGGCCTTTCTTGTCTTTAAGGCTGCATTCAATTCCATTTCATGGACAATCCTATGGGAAAGGGTGCAAAATACAAATATTGACAAACATCTATGGTTCCTAATTCAGAAAAGGCATTTGGATACAATTCTTAAAGTGAGGGGTAGCTTGCTTGGATAGCTCTCTAGACCCACATGCATAGAGAAAGAGAGGCTGATTAATTTTTATATTAGCTCCATGATGTTTGCTTAAATGATCCATGTTTCTAAAATTTCCATGTTTCTAAAATTTCCAGATGCAGAATCCCTCTTTTTCTCTATGCAGATGATGCAGCAGTCATCTTGCACACTCCCATTGGACTTAGAAGGGCTATGAAAGCAAAAGAAATAAGCTGACCGTAAATTACCGAACACCTAAAATGTTGGTATTCACAAGAAAGCCAAAGCAATGTGGATGGATAATAAATGAAGATAAAATGAGCAGGTGTGTATCTTTAAATATTTGGGAGGGTACACTTTCATGTACAGGGGACTTGGAAAGGCTCCCAGGAATACATAGCCCAAACAGCTTCAAAATTCAAAATTCAAAAAAAGCCTTCGACTATACATAGCTTCAAAATTATCACTGTCTATTAAGGGTTTTTTTTACATCAAAGGAAGAGAACTAATACCGTCAGCCCTAAAATTGTCTGAGTCTAAAACCCTTGCTCAGATTCCATATGGAGCCCAGGTAGGACTTTATATGAAGGAAAGCATACTGAAGCTCATACAGACAAAACTTCTAAGGTCCACATTTGCGGCTCCAAGGAGTATTCCCAACAATTCTCAAGAGGCAAGGGCATGGAGGCTAGTCATAACATACTAGCTGAAGATTACATTCTTCCCCAGTGCATGGTACTATTACTGGGAGGCAACCACCCCTGGCCATGGTTATCAGGAGTGAATCAGAGACTGAGACTCTCTGGGCTTGCTGTGGATTTGTTATATCCTCTGGCTTTGACCAGGCAAAAAAGACAACCATGCTACCACCAACATACTGTAGTAGCCAAATTTTGCATGGATGCAGTGAAAATGTGGCAACAATTAGTATAAATGTAATACATTTTCCAGCCAGGGCCCACTTTATTAATTTTATTTATCTTGTTTATTTTAACATCCAAGCAGAAGGCCTAAAATATTTCTGTCCAGCCATTTTCTGCAGTAAATTCTGAACAGATTCTGAAACTAGCAATCTTATTCAAATACAGTAGATATCTAATTGTATTTTTTATTTGGAATTATTTAGAATTGTTGCCTTTTCCTGTTTTTCCTACATTCCCCTTTTCTTACTAAGCTCATTTTTTGTATCTAGAGCAGAGCTTTCCAAACTTTTCATGTTGGTGACACACTTTTTAGACATGCATCATTTCGCGACACTCTCTTACAGCAGGGCAGAAGGCAGGCACTAGGACCTGGGCGGAATCCTGGCAGGGCTCAGAGGTAGAAGGGCACAAGGCAGGCACTAGGACCTGCACGGAATCCTGGCAGGGCTCGGAGGCAGCAGCAGCCGTGACACACCCAGACACTGCAGCCGACACACTAATGTGTCCCGACACACAGTTTGGAAAGCTCTGATCTAGAGAGTTGACTTCATTAGTTTTGAAAATGAGTTAATTTGTCTTTTCAGGGTGTTCTCCAAGGTACATTCTGTGTTTCTGGGCTTCAGAGGATTCAAAGGATCTTCTTTTGTATTTTTCCCCCTACAGCTGGACTGGAGAGGTACTTAGTACAGGTCAAAGAACTCCTCAGGTAAGACAGTCTAGCATGTGTGAAGGGGTTTGGCCTTGGTAAGCATCTTTTACAGCGGAGCTTTCCAAACTGTGTGTCGGGACACGTTAGTGTGTCGGCTGCAGTGTCTGGGTGTGTTGCGGCTGCTGCTGCCTCCGAGCCCTGCCAGGATTCCGTGCAGGTCCTGGTGCCTGCCTTGTGCCCTGCTGTGAGTGTGTGTTGCGAAATGATGCATGTCTAAAAAGTGTGTGAATAACTGGTGTAAATAACCAACATGAAAAGTTTGGAAAGCTGTTTTACGGGGTAACCCTTGGAAAGAGCCCACCAATGGAGCTTGAAATGCTATGCCTTCTGCCTCTTAATCCTTGATTTCTCATGAAAATGACAAGGCAGGTCTCCAGGCCTGTTTAACCCATCTCCACAAATTCAATTCATACATTCACCTAACATGATAATTTTCTTTTCTAAATTCAGTTATTTTTGTGAATTTATGATTCAAAGCATAGGAATTTGTGATTTAAATGTTACCAAAATAAACCAAAGTGAACACAGTATTCTAACAAACAGTTATGGAACACAAAACATTTTGTTCCACAGGGAAAGGTCATCTTCTGGGCACATTACCAAGCAAATGACAGATTTATCATTTCACACTAGTTGCAATGCTTTATAATTAAATAACTTCACTCCCTAAAAATGCATCAAGAAAATATGCTAAAACAATATGGCTTTTTTTCTGGATGCTTTCAAAAAAGCAGTATGCATTTAAGCAGAAACTGACGCTGTAAGTATAGGCAGCAGTACCCATGAATTATAAGAGATTATAAAAAGTAACACACCATTAACATTTCTAACAATACTCTTAATTATTGTATGGTCAGCAATTACAATGGTTAAAGGAGGATAGCTGTACTATTAACAAGAGAGCTTATTCACATTGGGGATGAATCTGTTTCTCCATGGCTAGGGGAGGGTAGATGTCCATTCAAGCAAGACATGAACATCACAAATGCCTATGGGTTTGGATTGGAATTACTAGTATGTTCTGTTCTTGAGGTATATGTTTTTAAAATATACACTGCTCTGAAAGTTAATTTGATTAAAGAGATGTTTACTTTAGATAAGCATAAAATACTGAGGCTATTAAAATGTTGAGTATGCTTTCACTGATGGTTGTAGAGTATTATAGAAACATTTTTTCTTTGTCCAAGTAAAGGCCATAGAACTTGATTTCTGAGTAATCGTATTTCGGATCACATAAATCTATCTGCAAATATTAAATCACAGAAGAAAAAAGTAAATTTGGTAGATTTTAATGTGATAGTCGTAAGACATTTACTGCAGAACTTGAGTTCCCAATGCGAGTCCAGTATGCTAGGCATTACTTCACTTGGTGTATACCAAGCTCCACACTTCATCTAATATTCTTAGATTCAATTTAAAGGGGCTTCTGCTATAAATACTAGCCTATATACCAGTTTATAACAATATTAAAACCACCATCAGAACTTCCACTTTAGTCTGAGTGTAATTTCAATATCCTTCCCTTCCATGAAATCCAAGCAGTGTGCATAGGGTTTCTGCATAGCGCCCCCCCCAAATATTGACCTGAACAAAACAGTTTAGCTTAAAACAGTCTTGCTGCAACATGTGCCTTGAGATCACATCTGAGATTTTAGAATGTTCTGGTGAATAGCACTTATATTTGAAAAAAAATGTACAGAAGTGCATTAGACCTCTGCTACAAATGCTTGTAGTAAAGGCAACGAGGTTACTGTAACAGGGATATGTAGACAATCCTTGATACTGTTTAAGCTTCAAGTCTTGGTTCTTGAATAGTTTCAGCTCCCATATATGTACAACCAATTAACTGTCATGTTTTATAATGATACCAACTAATTTTAAATTACAATCTTTTGTGTTAGAAATAGCAAACTTTCTATGAATCACATTTTTACACACCAGTACTTGGAAAAACTGTTCAGAACATACCAAAACAAGCTTAAGGCACAGGCCCACTTTTTATTTAACATTTGATAGTACATAAAACATCCATCTGTGCAATCAGTGCAATGACACAGGACAGTATGATAATCCATTTATATTCCTCTCATGCTGCAAAAGAATAGATTCTTCTACCCAATTCACAGAAATCAGGTGTGTACAAACACACACACACACACACACACACACACACACACGTATCCATATACAAAATGTTTGCATTTCAAGGATACTTTAGGTAACATACATTTTAAAATACTTGAGTTTAATTTTCTAGAATTAAAAAAGGGAATCAAACTTCTGTAAGTGTAAAGGGATAGAAGAGATTGTAGGTGTAAGTTAAAAATTTAATTTTCATGGAAATGCAGTTGTTGAACTATGATCTTCTATAAGAATGTAGTTCCAGCCACGGAACAAATCGACTCTCCATGAATTAAAAGGCCACACCTATTTCCTGAAAGTTTTTATTACTGATACATATAGTATTCTGCTTTGAGAGGAAAAGGAGTTTTCCATTTTCTTTTATTTGAAATTAGTAACATAAAACATTTTAGATGAACACAGTGTCCACAATTACGTTGCTGAAGATGTGACCAGTGTTCTGTTAGGAACAAGTCCAGAACTACACACATGCTGACTAGAGAAAGCATCATCTTATGAGCAAAACAGCTCAGAAGATTATGGTTCTATCAAATAAGGCAATTATACAAATAAATTTCCATCAAAATCATAAAAAAAAACCCTCATTCCATGGCAAAATGTTCTCAGTAGCCGTACTGTATATGAGATTATGAGGTCAGTAGATAAAATCTTAATTGGTACAAAGAAGTAAGTTGACAAATGAAGAAAAAGGAATCAAATCCTGAATAGCATTTTGCATAAAAATGTCTAAGTGATATACAAAAAAAAATTCCTTCATCATCATATGATTGAATTGTTTATTGAATGGTACTGAGAAATGTTAAAAAATGTAAGCCACTTATTTCTCACAGGACCGTGGTCAGGAGTGAGGTGAGGTGAGGTAATTTCACAATGGACTGAGAGGCAGGTATCTTGATTTCCAAACCAATAATAAACATTTTTGCCAGAACCAGAGAACCACTTTTAACTCTTCCTTATTTATTAGTACTTTAAGTGTCAAACCTTATTAAGTAACAAATATGGCAAATCTTGAAAAACGATAACTTGTTATAATTAATATATTATTTTGAATGGGGAACGTAGCAGACACAGTCAGTCTGTGTCTGTATAAAAGAGACATCTTTGGCACCTCTGCTATTTGTGCTCCCAATGAGGAATCTAGATGAATCTGTTAATATTTTATTGTGAAATGTTTATGGTACATATAGTTGCCTAAAAAAACAAAAACCTAAATCTGATGCTTAGAAGAGTTCCCCACAGATTGCAGCATTAAGGCAACTGCATTTACTCTATGGCAGTGTTTCTCAACGTTGACCACTTTAAGATGTGTGGACTTCAACTCCCGGAATTCCCCAGCCAGCCATGGGTTCTCAACTCAATTCTGGGAGTTGAAGTCCACATATCTTAAAGTGGCCAAGGTTGAGAAATACTGCTCTATGGCAATGTAGCCATGCTGGCTTTAGTTGGCAGTCCAAAAATCTGAAAGTGCTAGAAAAGGGAAAGCTACTCTACATACAGGAGCTGGAAATATGCAAGTCATTGTGTTTTTGAACTACAACCCACAGCATCTTTCACTTCCCATTGCTGACACAGAGCCTAATTTAATTGAGTGGAATCTTCTTATGTTATGGCAATGCCTGCCAAGATGAGTATCAGGCTAGTAAGATATAAACCAAACATAATTTTAGTAGTATATAGACTGAACTGCTACATCAGCCTTCCCTGATCTGATGACCTACAAATATTTAGGACTACATTTCCTAACATCCCCAATTGTCAGGGATACTGAGAGCAGAGTCCCAAAGATTCTGTTGGTGAAGACCTCTCTATAGTGTCTTTATAGCAGCCTTTCTCCAAAAGGCACCCCCAGGTATGTTGGAATTATAACTCTCAGGTATCCCAGGTACCATAATGAAAGAAAACAAGCTGGTAGAAATTCTGGGAACCAGAGTTGCAACACATACGGATAATGCCAGGTTGATAATAGCCACTTATAGAATTCATTTAGGTTTAAGCAACTATCAAAGCTTTTAGAAACTCAAAGGGTAGAAAAATAATTAAATCTAGATGGCCCTTATTCTTTGATTGGCAGCTGGTGCTACAAGACTTACAAAAAGACAAGGTTCTAATTGTTTAATTGTGAACTGTAAAGTAGCCATGGAGTTTGAAGTCTGCCTTCAGAATTGCAGACTAACTTGCCATTAATTAAACAAAGTTTACTACTCCAATTTTGAACAGATAACCTGAGAAAGCAGAAGAGAAAAATTTTAAATAGAAGTTTGAAAATAGTACACTCTTTTTAGATCTAGAAGTCTATATTCATGATCCAAAGAATCATGAACTCAGTTCTATGAATCCAGTAGAACTTTAGACATCTTTTTCTTCTAACAGTAGTTCTACTAAATCATGTGGCATGACATATAGGGATTAAAAAAAAATCCACTTTGAATAGTTTCCATGCCAGGTTGTAAAATGTCTACAGGGGTAATAAAAGCTATTTGCAGAAAGTTGTATAGTCCTTTGAATTCCAGCCACTGTTGCTTATCTCAAGTGTAAACCATTTCCAAATGAAGGCAGGAAATCTGATTTGCTCCAGATGTTTTGGACTTCTGTGACCCACAACTAGCACGGTTAATGGTAAAAGATGTAACCCCAAAGATCTGGAAGGCACCAGTTGGCCTACCCTTTTTGAAAGAATCACAACAGGAGATTTTGGCACAGTCAAAAATATCCTGTTACTTAGTAAATATATGTACTTATGCTGTTACAGTAAGCATTCAAGGAAAGCTATTATTTGGTAATAAAAGCTTTTGGTATGATGGATTATCAGACCAAATGGCCAAGATTATATTGAAGGGCCAGATATTTTTAACATTGTTTTCTGACAAAAAATATGCAGGATTCATGAATATCTTTTCACTATCTAATGGCAAAACCGGACTTTTTTTTACATTAGGAGAATAATTTTAAAATGTTCTACAGTTCTGCATATTAAAGATTAATCATATAACAATTTCATGGATCTCTAAATAAACCAACACTTTTTAGCACCATGTTGAAGAAGCATGTAGTTTCAAATCCTCTTTTAAAATACTTCAGAAACCATTTATATAAAACTAGCTTTTTGGAATTAAAAAGGTATCCATTCTTCAAAATCAAGCCTTAAATTGGAGGGCATTTTTTGAAAACACATTAGGTACAGTATGCTAAACTGACAGTTTTTCAAATTACAGTATTAATTGATTTCATAATCACAACTTAAACATTGCCTTTAATTAAGGGAGAGATAATAAAAAATAATTTGTCTCTAACTTAAAGAGGAATTTCAAGCAGTTTAATAACATGAACAGATTTAGAAAAAAAATTACAAAAAAAATCTAACTCTAATTCTAAAACTACATTTTATAAAATGAAATAAAGTTCCAAATAGAAGACAACTCTGGTTTATTAGATTCCCCCATGCTGTTCTACTAATATTGCAGCATTGTAATTAGACGTCAGACTATAATAAAACATCCTATTTTCAAAAGCTGACAATCATGTTAAATAACTGATTTTAAAATAATATGTTCTCACCATAAGTTTGTTTTGATGAACATAAACTTAAAAATATATTATTTTAACCAATGTCCTTTAGCCAAATATAGTTTTTCTATGGTCAGTGGTGATGGAGATTTTCTCTTTTAATATGAGAAAGTCTTCAATTAAATCAGTGTCTTCTGTAACTGTGCTCTTCACAAAAACTTTGATTTTCTTTTCCTAGGTGATGTGCCCTCTTCAGATTTTATTGTTCCATTTACAAAGTTAGCTATAATACAAAACAAAAAGAAATAAAAAGAGTATTAGAATTTAGGATAGTTTATATTAATACTTAAACATGTAATAAACAATACTTTAAAAGTAATACAATTACTTTTCCTGTCGACCCAACAGTTCGAAAGCTTAGCAAGTAGATAAATTGGGTACCACCTTAAGTGGGAGAATTTGCTGGCGTCCTGTCGGGGGTCGGCCACCGAACGGAAGACCTCTTGAATGGCGGCGGCTACGACGGATCCCGAAGCAGCAACATCTACAGGACGTCAGCAGCCGGCTCCGACGCAAGGCATCGCGGGACATGTAGTCCAGTAGCCACGGAAGAGTCGGTTCCCTTACCCCTTCCCTTAACGCGCGGTTTAAATGTATGAAATGTATAAAATGAAATGTATACGATGTATGTAAGCCGCCTAGAGTCCTCCGTTAGGGAGGGGATAGGTGGGGTATAAATATAAGTATAAATAAATAAATAAAATAAAATACTTTTATTTCAAAAGTATAAGTTAGCAAATTGAACATACTTAAGTTACAGTATATACAACATATTTAAATTAATGCCAATAAACTTCTGGGCCTCTCGGTCTATGTGCTGTTGTTTACAAATTCATTTAAAAAAAAAAAGGCAGGTGCAGAAATTTGAACACCTTTTCAGTCAGTAGCTTGTAATGACTCCTTTGGCAGAAATGACAGCTTCCAAATCTTTCTACTCTGGGCTTTTGAATGTTCTTCCCACTGCTCCTTGCAGAACCTTTCTAGCTCAGAAATAGTCCGAGGACCACGAAGACCATTCCAAAACCTGTACTTTCAGTCCTCTAAGTATTTATTTTCTTTAATTTATATTAAATTTTTAAATTTAAATTAAATTTCTTAAAGTGATTCTCACAGTTCAAATTGCTAGCTGAAAGCATTTAGAAAAAGTGTCTGTATAGACTCCTGTACTGAGAGAATTGTGTTCATTTTCAAATGCTTAGACAGCTGCTTAGCAGAGTCCATGGATGTTGAAAGTAGGCCAAACAATAATCACATCCCAAGAGGCTGGAAGAGTTAGGATATTTTTTTCACCTATGGAATTGACTTTACCTGTTGTGGGGAGCAAATGATCCTTAAATCACAAACCAGCCTTACGGGCCCAGAAGTAGTCACCTGACCCATCAACCAATAAAAGAAAAGGGGGTTCTGTCAGGTTTTGGGGCAGGAAGAGGGGGGGTTTGGAGAGAGTTGGCTAGAGTCCTAGATGAGGGGGTTATCTCAGGCAAGGTTAGTAATCGAGTTGTTTAGCTGTAGTTTTGTTTGTATTTTATATTTTAAAATTGTGTTATGTGTCGAACCTTATTTTCTTTTGGCACCTTTAATAGCATTTTTGTTTAAGTCCTGGAGTCAACTGGTGGCCTTCTAGCACCCGCCTCAGCTTGGCTGAACTACTGACTCCCAAAGTTTTTGTTTGGTTTCCCTTTCTCTATTTAGCCAGACCTGTGGTGGGGTGAGTATTTATTTTTATTTATTTATTTTTCAAATTTATATAGCCGCCCATCTCACAAACAAGCAACTCTGGGCGGCAGACAGACATATAAGGATTCCCCTTCAATCCTCTCCTGGTTCCCCAAAGGGCTAGTGTGGAAGGGAGAAAAGGTTGATAATGAAGGGATAGTAGCAGCAGCAAAGGGACCTAATTTTCCAGTCACTGTTCACCCCTAGGAATGGGTTTCCTCAGAACCAAAGTACCTCAGAAGGAAGGGCTGGTTCGACCCTGAGGACACCTTTCTTTATTACACCTGACAAATTATACACCTAATGAGGCAATCACCTTTTTGGGCCCTATTAACAACTCTACCTGAATAATCTGAAAGGGTTTCTGAACTTCTGTACCTGCCATACTCACATTTCCCTTTTTCTGATTCAGTAAGCAACTGTGCATAAATAGTAAGTCTGCATTCAAATTTGCAGAAAGACGTCATTTTCCATAGTTTCTGCCCATCCTGAACAATCGGGCAGAGTTGGCATGCTCCAAATCCCATCCATTAAGAAGTAGCATCTGATGGGGACTGGAAATCATGCCTTTTCTGTTGCAGTGCCTGCCCTCTGGAACAACATTTCCCCTGAGATCTCTCTGGCCCCAACCTGACTGTGTTTGAAAGAGCCCTTAAAACATGGTTCTTTCCCAAGGTCTTGGGTTAGACTGTGTGGTAGGTCCCGTATACTGTATTGTTTTAGAATTAATGTCTATCTTCTGGCCTGCGGCTTTTTACTTGCACTTTTAGTAATGTTTTTATCATTGTACACTGCCCAGAGTTAGGCAGCCTTAAAAATTTAATACAGGTAGTCCTTGCTTAACAACTGCCCTGTTTAGCGACTGTTCAAAGTTACAACAGTGCTGGAAAAGTAACTTTGTGAACGGTCCTCACACTTACAACTGTTGCAGTGTCCCCATGGTCATGTGATTGAGTTTTCGGGCACTTTGCAACCAGTGGGAATTTGCAAGCGTCACAGCGTCCCACAGTCACATGATCAACATTTGTGTTCTTCACAACCAGCTTGTGACAAGCAGAGTCAATGGAGAAGGCAGCAGTAAAACCGCAAGTCACAGTCACGTGATGTCTTGCTTAACAATCATGAGGTCATAAGTTTGTCATAGCTATGTAACATCTTAACTACTGCATCGCTTAGCGACAGAGTTGCTGGTCCCAATTGCAGTTGTTAAGCAAGGACTACCTGTAAATAAATGTTTAACTTTGTATTATGTAGAAGTCATGTCAGCTTTTGTTCATTTAGAGGCAACTGTAACATTCTATGCCACAACACTCCATCCAATGTTAAAATTAAACAAGTAAACAAAGTGGTGTGATTTTAACTAGCAACTGTCATTCTAGTACTGTACTTTTGTGGTTTTGATACAGGTATGGATTTGAGGACTATACTTACATCTGCAGGACTCTTTTTTTGTTGGCTTAATTTTTGTGTTTGTTTTTTTCTTAGGAATTTGATTCTGTACATGTTCTCTCCATTTCTTCAGCTGGAAATTGATGAATTTCCACATCATCCAAGCCTGAGTCAAACAAATTGCAGCGAGACAGCTAATTCTAATTAGTTTAACATAAAAAAGAGTTACACATTAGTTAGAATAAAATAATGCTGTTGTGATGAGTTTTGTAATCATCTCCAAAGATGGACTATTCAAAAAATAAAACGAAATTACTCATGCAATCCAAATGCTTTTTGACCTGTAGGCTATCACATATCATATGCCTGTATGTATGTATGTATGTATGTATGTATGTATGTATGTATGTATGTATTTGATTGATTGATTGATTGATTGATTTCTATAGCCGCCCATCTCAACAAGTGACTCTAGGCGACTATGTCTTTAGTAGCAGACATTCCTGGATAATACGTTACTTAATAGCCAATATTAATGGCTATTAGAGATAGAGCGCCAGTTTGGTCTAGTGGTTAAGGTGCTGGGCTAGAAACCAGGAGACTGAGAGTTCTAGTCCCGCCTTAGGCATGAAAGCCAGCTGGGTGACCTTGGGCCAGTCACTCTCTCTCAGCCCAACTCACCTCACAGGGTTGTTGTGGGGAAAATAGGAGGAAGGAGTTATTAGGTATATGTTCGCCACCTTGAGTTATTTATAAAAAAATAACAAAGGCGGGATAGAAAATAAGTAAGTAAATAAATAAATAAATAATTGTGAACTCTATTCTGCATCAATATTACTCCAATTTGCATGTCCTGTATCAAATAGCTGTGAAAATTTATCTTCCAATAAGCATTAAGGGCAGAAAGTGCCATCTAACTGAAGCCAACAGCTTAGGTATGGTAGAGTTAGTAAATGCATGATGTATAGAAAATTTGGATTTTGACATTTTAATGGTTTTATTTAGAATGTAAGCAGCCTAAAATCTATTGAGTAGCTGACATACAAACGTATGTATTTGAGAGCCAGTTTGGTGTAGTGGTTAACGTACTAGGCTAGAAACCAGGAGGCCTGGAATTCTAGTCCTGCCTTAGGCACAAAGCCAGCTGGGTGACTTTGGGCCAGTCACTTTCTTTTAGCCTTAGGAAGGAGGCAATGGCAAACCACTTCTGAAAATCCTGTCAAGAAAACTGCAGGGACTAGTTCAGGCAGTTGCCAGGAATCAACATTGGTTTGAAGGCACACACACACACACACAAAAGGTATGTATTTGGAAGATAGAAGATAGCTATGAATTTCATAGTGGTATCTGGCTTGCTACTAGGGCAGACAAAATGCTGAAGTTTCATATGTTCCAAAGGGTAATGCATTCTTGTGATTGCTTAATATAGCCAACATTATAAAGATAGTTGCAGAAAAGGTTCTGAGGTAAGTTTACACGTTATCTACCAACATAAAAAGTAGTTTAAAAAGTAGTAAGAATGAAGGAAGACTATTTTTTTTCTGCAACAGTTTTCTACTTTTGGACTGTGAATGTAAAGAACATTCTGAAATAGCTATTCCAGAAAAATGTATTATACCTAATTGTGAGTATGTTGAAGTTTCCTTCTGCTACAGAAAAGCCAGGAGTTTCTGCTTTTGTGAGACCAAATCCAAAGGTGAGAACTGACAAGGTCAGGGTCAAAAGACGAGCCATTACAAATAAAAGAGCCCAAAGGGTAAATCTGAAAAGAAAATGATATTTATTTTTTGCTATCAGTTCTTCAGAAATTCTCCAATTTCCTAGATTTGAAAAGTTCTCTAATGCAGGCAATGGTTGACAATGGTTGACAGCTAGCTAGAAAACATTTGCAGTACAGAAAGTAACCATTGTTTTCCACAATGTATTGCTAGTAACTTCTAGAATAATTAAGTTCTAAAACAGCACAATGTGCTGTTTTAGCCCCCCCCCCCAAAGATACTTATGCACAATGTGCATAAGACAATTCATATTGTCTTATGAATATACAAGGTGATACAATTGCTGCATTATATTCACACATAACAATGTATATTACAATCATAGTTTGTTGAATAAACTATAATTGCTGGATTCATGAAAGATGTCTAGCCAAACTCAAGCAATCCACATTCACAAAACCTAAGCATGAAGCACTGTCTTTCAATTCTGAAGCTAACTATGATTAGCTATTTGCAGTAAAATATTCTCATCTATTTACATGTACACTTCTAAGCAACATTTCAAGATGTGGTTTGCTTGATTATGATTAACATTAATATGGATACAGAGAAAATACTACATATTCAGTGGCAAACTTAAACACAAAGATGGAAGGAAAAGGAGTAATGGATGATATTGGTTGCTTTATGTCACTAAATAATATGAGCACAGCTATACCAGGGGCTATGACCAATATGAATTTTTTTTACTTATACTCTTGCTTGATATTGTAAGAACATATCCATGACATCAGGCATTATTATTGAAAACATTACTTTTGAAAACAGTAACCACCTCACAGAATAAAAACCAAAGAGGGAAGCAAATCACTTTAAAGGCATAAGACAATGGAGTAGTGATTCAGATTTCAATTTTAGTTGAACAAAAGCACTCTTAATAACCAAACATACATGTATTTAGCAACTGAGAAATCCAGGTCTGTGAAGAATCACTGCAAAATCAATACGCTTGCATGAAGTTTTCAGGAAGCCTGACTGCTTATTGAAATAAATGAAAAAGGATCAAGAGGAAGAGGAAAATTTGTTCATTTTTGTTATTCTACCTTTCAAATTTTGGGGCTGTGCATTATATTGGAATATTTCAAACATTTTTTTCAAAAAAAGTAGCACAGGAATATGTGCACTGGAAAGCTCTTACACTAGCAAAACAACGCCTTGTAATTGTTTGAGGGTGTGTTGTATGAATGAATGGAGGGATCCCTACTCTTAACCAGGGATCTTTGGAGTCCAGGATTGGGGGCTAATGGACATGGAGACTCTGGGGGTTGTAGGGCGAGGCAGGTGATCGAGGTGGTAACGGGTCAGGGACGTTATGACGGGAGCTGATGGGCGGGCCATCTAAGGGGAAGATGCCCCCGATGTTTAGTACCGGTGGCGTGTTCCGGCCCTCCGTGCTCAGACCCAGACCCTGGTCAGCAGACTTACGGGGGCCCTGATCTCCGACTGCTGCTATGTAATGCCAGGTCAGTTAATAACAAGGCCCCTCTCATTGAAGATCTGATTACGGAAGAGGGGGCAGACCTGGTGTGCATTACTGAAACCTGTCTGGGACCGGAAGGAGGTGTTCCTCTTTCAGAAATGTGCCCGGCTGGGTTTCGAGTATGGCACCAGCCGAGATCTCAGGGCAGGGGAGGAGGGGTAGCTGTTGTCATCAAGAGAATCGCTAACGGCCTTCAGGGGCCCTGCCCCACAAGTGACTGGATTTGAGACCTTGTTTTTCAAGCTGGGTTCTCGAGAACAGTTGGGGGTGTTGCTACTGTACGAGCCTCCCTGCTGCGTAGCAACCTCCCTGCCTGAGCTGCTGGAGGCTGTCTTGGAATTGGCGTTGGGAGTTCCCCAGGCTTATGGTTCTGGGGGACTTCAACCTGCCGTCCCTGGGACGTGCTTCGGAGGCAACTCGGGAGTTCATGGCTACCATGGCAGCCATGGGCCTGTCCCAGATTATTCGAGACCCAACTCGAGACAGTGGTCTCACTCGGGACTTGGTTTTGTCGGAGCAGTGCCAATGTGATCTGAGGGGAGAGCTAGATCTATCCCCATTGTCATGGTCAGACCACGCCCTGGTGACCTTGAGATTCTCCTATGCTGCCCCAGTCCGCAGGGAGGCAGGACCCATTTGAATGGTATGCCCCCAGTGACTAATGGACCCGGTAGGGTTTCAGAGGGAGCTGGGGGTTATACCCGAAGATCTGCTGCACGGTCCAGCAGAGGCCCTGGTTGCAGCCTGGAATAGAGAGGCGGCCAGGGCCTTGGACAAGATCGCGCCTGTGCGACCTCTCTTACCCCATCGAACCACGACACTCCCCGTGGTTTACGGAGGAGTTGAGGGTTCTGAAGAGGATTAAGAGACGTCTGGAGTGCCGCTGGAGGAAGATAAAGACCGTACCCGACCGAACACAAGCTAGAGCCGCGGTTAAGGCCTACCTTGTGGCGGTAAGAGTGGCGAAACGACAGTATTTCTCCACTCTTATTGCATCCGCAGAATGCTGCCCAGCAGCCCTGTTTAAGATCACCCGGTCACTTCTAGGAAAAGGGGATCCAGAAATCCATCTACAGGGCCGTGCCGAGGAGTTTTCTGAGCATCTGCAGGATAAAATCGCTCGGATTCGCTCCAAGTTGGACTCCAAGCGTGAGACAGAGTCTGGTGAGATACCTGGGGGACGTACTTACCCTGTTATCTGGGAACAGTTTGATTCTGTTGGACCTGAGGAAGTGGATAGGATCCTCCGGACTGTTAACGCCACCACTTGCTTATTAGATCCATGTCCCTCCTGGCTGGTGAAAGCAGCCCAGGAGGTGACGTGTGGTTGGGTCCAGTCGATCGTAAATACATCCTTGAGAGAGGGGGTGTTTCCGAATGCCTTTAAGGAGGCACTGGTGCGCCCACTCCTCAAGAAACCATCGCTGGACCCTATTATACTGGAAAATTTTCGTCCAGTCTCCCACCTCCCCTTTCTGGGGAAGGTGGTTCAGAAGGTGGTGGCGTTGCAGCTCCAGAGGATCCTGGATGAAACACATTATCTAGACCCCTTTCAGTCAGGTTTCAGGCCCGGATATGGGACGGAAACGGCATTGGTCGCAATTATGGATGATCTCTGGTGGGAGTGGGATGGGGGCAGTGCATCCATCCTTGCTCTCCTTGACCTCTCAGCGGCCTTCAATACCGTCGGCCATGGTATCCTTTTGGGTCGGCTCAGGGAGTTGGGGGTGGGCGGCGTGGTTCTGCGCTGGTTCACCTCCTTCCTCCAGGGCCGGTCCCAATCGCTGTTGATAGAGAGCAAGAGACCTGGCCCATGGCCCCTCCTTTGTTGGGTGCCTCAGGGTTCAGTACTCTCGCCGCTCCTTTTTAACATCTACATGAAGCCACTGGGTGAAATCATCCGTCACCATGGGGTGAGGTATCACCAGTATGCTGATGATACCCAGTTATACATCTCCATCCCAGGTGAAGTAAGTGATGCCATGACCACCCTCTCTAGGTGCCTGGGGGCTGTGGGGGCCTGGATGGGGAACAACAGGCTTCAGCTGAACCCTGGTAAGATCGAGTGGCTGTGGATTAATGGCCCCTCAGTATCTAGGAATTTGTCATCTTTGGTTCTGGATGGGGCTGCACTACCCCATTCAGACCCGGTGCGTAACTTGGGGGTTCTCTTGGACTCACAACTCCTGCTCGAAGAGGTGGCAGTTGTGGCCAGGAGAACCTTTGCCCAACTTTGTGTGGTGTGACAGTTACGCCCTTTCCTAGACCGAGAGGCCCTTCGAACAGTCACTCATGCCCTAGTTATCTCACATGTAGACTACTGTAATGCGCTCTACATGGGGCTACCCTTGAAGAATATCCGGAGGCTACAACTGATCCAGAATGCAGCCGCACGGGCAATCTTAGGTGCACCAAGATCAGCACATAGAACACCGCTGCTCCGCGAGCTGCACTGGGTTCCAGTTTGTTTCCGGGTCCAATTCAAGGTGTTGGTTATCACCTTTAAAGCCCTACATGGCATGCGACCAGGCTATCTGAGGGACCGTCTTGTCCCTATTGAATCAACCCGTCCCATCCAGTCATGCAGAGAGGGCATGTTACGGACCCCATCTTTAAAAGAATTCCATCTAGCAGGGTCTTAGAAACGTGCCTTCTCTGCAGTAGCACCCACCCTCTGGAACATCCTTCCCCCAGGAGTGAGACAGGCCCCCTCACTCCTGGACTTCAGGAAAAAACTGAAAACCTGGTTTTGCCACCAAGCCTGGGACGGGAGGGGAAATAGTCATTCTTGGGGAAGGCTAGCGCCCTAGAATGGATTGAGAACGGCCCTTGCGCTCAGGATTTGAGGAAGAATTGTAGCCGTCTAGATTCTATTCTATTCTATTCATATCTTTTAATAATTATAATGATATTGTATTTTTATTCCATTTCCATTGGGATCTGTTTTATATTTTAACTCCGGTTTTATTGTAAACCGCCCAGAGTTCCCCCTTCGGGGGAAGGTGGGCGGTAATATAACACAAACAAACAAACAAACAAACAAATAAATAAATTGCTTGTTAGTGACATCATAAAACAGATTAAAGTAGTAGTTAATACACAATTCTTCAAGAGGGGCTTGAAGCTAATTTTGGAGAAAGAAATCTAGAAATTCCACTGAAAAGAATGTGTGGATGACAGGGGGAGATCAGTTTTAGTGGCGATATTTGTGAAAAGTCATGATCTTTCTTGGCGGTATACTAGAAGCAAGATCTTTAAGACCAATCTTAAATGGAGACAAGTTCTTCAAGTAACCTGGTCCCAAAATGATTCTTTTCATTTTCGCAAATACAGTAAAAGAAATAATAACCCACAGACTGGTGAAGACTAAGAAAACTGTAAAAAAAGAAAACTAAATTAATATAATGACAGTAAAATATAAAAAACAAGATTACCCTTTCTGTTTATTCTCATCACTGAAGTAGAAAAGACGAGAAGCGTGAAAAATGAGCTCTACAAGATAATGAGGTACCAGCAAAATTAGACCCAAGCGCTGAAGGCTGAAACAGTAAAAATAAGTATTTCATTCTGAATATTTTTCATTCGTTAACAAAGTTCAATAACAACAAATTACGTTCAGTGTATCTTAGACATCAGACAGAGGATTAGTTGTGCTATCAGGATGAGCATTTTATGGCTTGTTAAGCCATGATCAAGCTTGGTGACAGATTATTAACTGACACAAAAATACTAAATGTTTTTTCTTAATAGACTATAATATTGACAAATAATATATTGAACAGTACTTTGGATACTATAAAAGACAAATACTTACTTCAAGATATAGGCACCAGATATATGGGCAATATAAAGACAAATATAGTGCAACTGTCTTGGAATATCTTCCTAGAATTATATGGAATGGAAAAGACAAACATGTTACAGTATAAAAGCAAAAATTTTAATATGAAATGTGTTAGTTTTCCTTGTCCTCTGTGTTTTTGCACTGCAGTAATTTATGAACAGTTTTTCTATTGAAGGCATGTTCTTCAATCAGTTTTTTCCAAAAGCATTATTAACAAAGACATGAGTAATTTGAAAGCAAAAGTAACATATTGCATTATCCTCCCTATCCAACAACATATTCCTATACAGTATGAATCTCTTACTGAGTTGGGGGAAGTATTCCTCTCCACATTATTATTTATCTTCTCTTTATTTAGAATATCGTCCTATATCATTATAAATAAAAGTAAATAAAAGAAATATAATGCCTGAATTAAAGTTGCAACTTATACCTTTCTAATCTTTTGGAAGTAGAGTTCTGGAAGTGCATGGAGCCAATAGGCAATTTGGCATATATAGAAGAATTTAACCTGAAAACTAAAAAGAACAGAACATATATAAAAGCCTTACACAAAGCATTCAATAGTTACCCGTCATACAAATTATCATGAGAATTAGAAGCCATTAACCCAATTGTGAAGTTGTTCAGGAAGGCCAAAATTGTCCAAACAACTTTATAATGGCTCCCACTTTAGTTCTGTACTCTAAGATTGGAAGGAAGGTTTGGAATGGCAAAACTTAAATCCTTAGTTAAGTGTTTCAAAAGTTTCCAAGAAAGTGTTACACTGAATAAAAAATCCATCCTCTTTGGACAAGGAACAGGGGAAGTAGAGAGGAGGAGTCTGTAGCTTGAATCATGTCAACTGGATTTCTATTTTCTCAGTGGAAACGTTTCGCTCCTTATCCAAGGAGCTTCTTCAGTCTGAGCAAAGTTGGTAAGGGAATCCTAAATATGTTTCTAGGTAGCTGTGTGACCTTACACCTGGGGTCATGGTTATATTGTCTCAACACACTGAGACAGAGGCTTGTACACCCCAAAGATCAAACTCCAAAACACAAGAAAAGCAATGTAGTTTATGCAATCCAGTGCAGTGAGGAGTGCTCTGAACTCTACATTGGAGAAACCAAACAACTTTTGTACAGGAGGATGGCCCAACACAGAAGAAGTAACACCACAGGACCAGAGTCAGCAGTTTATCTTCATTTAAAGGAAAAAGGACACTCATTTGAGGACATTAATGTTCACATTTTAGACAGGGAAGATAGGTGGTTTGAGAGAGGGGTCAAGGAATCCATTTATGCCAACTTGGAAAATCCTTCCTTGAATAGAGGTGGGGGCCTCAGGCACAATCTTTCTCCCATCTTTCTCCCGGCTCTGTCTTCTGTGCCTAGGAAGATTAAGACCATTTCACAAGCTCAACAGCAGCATGGTGATCTTAACGATCCTCCTTTAGATAATAAAAGGACTTAAAATACATATCAATATAACCATGACCCCAGGTGTAAGGTCACACAGCTACCTAGAAACATATTTAGGATTCCCTTACTAACTTTGCTCAGACTGAAGAAGCTCCTTGGATAAGGAGCGAAACGTTTCCACTGAGAAAATAGAAATCCAGTTGACATGATTCAAGCTACAGACAATTCCACCTGGATGACTGAGAACCTTCATAGACATAGAGAGGAGGAGGTCAATAATAGAAGTTAAACACACAGTGAATATCACTAGGTTCTGCATTTAAAATGAAGGATTTTTAAAAAACATTAATATTATGAGAAAAAGTGTGTGAATAGTCACAGAACAATAAGGGCAGTAAGATACCAATTGTAAAGAATTTTAAACCAAGCAATTGGAAGAACAATGTACAGATAACTGTAGTTCAAACTTATATATAAATATACAAGCCAAAGAGACCTAAACTGGATGCCATCAGTGAAGACCTTGGTTTAACAGAAGTTGACTGAAAATTAAATCAATTTTCAAGTCAAGCACATGATTAATCATTTAATCAAATCTTAAATGAATAAATATCAAACTGTTATTTAAAACTACAATGAATCTATATTCAGATAATCTTAATGTTTTAAGATTAAAGAAGAGCGTTAGTGTTAAAGAAAGTGAAACTAAAATAATTCAGTTATTGGAACCCTAAACTTTACCCTTTTGAAGAGGTGTCTAAACTGTTATTTTAACTTTTGAAAAGAAAGATGTGATTGAGGAAGATGAGACTGAAAAGGCAAGAATTATTGCAAAGTAATCCAAGGAAGAGAGAATACTAATTAACACTTTGTAGAATTCACTGTCTAAAAATTTTCATATTCTAATATAAATGTTTAAAAATATAGCTCCTTGACTATTGGCCATGGTATTCATAGATTTGTCCATGTTCAATCTCTAATACCCAGATGCCTGGGAATTAACAAGCTAGATATGTCATCATACTGTCTGAATGCTCCTTTAAACAATTTTTCACTACGGAATGTGAGAGTGATCACTCGTCAAGGCATGGGAATTCTTGTAAAGTGATTTAGAAATAATTTTGGTGTAGCATGGAACGTTTAAGCAAGGATTGTTTAAGAACTGGTCTATAATTTATTTATTTATTATTTATTTATTAAATTTCTATGACTGCCCATCTCCCTCTCAAGGAGGGACTCTGGGCGGTTCACAGCTATAACAATAATACAATATAATAAAAACACAATAAAATACAGTACACTAAATATAATAAATATAATTTAAATTAAAACCAAGTGGCAGATGGTTTGCAGTGCTGCTGAAGACTATTTAAAATATTTGGGGTGGCTCTAAGCGATCAGCCATCCCCAAGCTTGACCACTTTCCCTCTTGCCCCAGGCGAGATCACAGAGCCAGGTTTTCAATTTTTTTCTGAAGTCCAGGAGTGAAGGGGGGGAAGAATGTTCCATAGGGCAGGTGCCGCTGCAGAGAAGGCTCGCCTCCTAGACCCCGCTAGATGGAACTCTTTCATAGAGGGGGTCCACAGCATGCCCTCTCTGCAAGATCGGGTAGGACGGGATGTTGTAATGGGGATGAGGTGGTCCCTCAGATAACCTGGGCCCATGCCATGTAGGGCTTTAAAGGTAATGACCAACACCTTGAATTGGACCCGGAAGCAAACTGGCACCCAATGCAGCTCACGGAGCAGAGGTGTTACATGTGTCGATCTTGGTACACTTAAAACTGCCCGTGCGGCGGCATTCTGTATCAGCTGTAGCTTCCGGATATTCTTCAAGGGTAGCCCCATGTAGAGCGCATTACAGTAATCTATATTGGAGACAACCAGGGCATGAGTGACTGTTCGAAGGGCCTCTCGGTCCAGGAAGGGGCGTAACTGGCGCACAACACGAAGTTGAGCAAAGGCCCTCCTGGCCACGACTGCCACCTGCTCTTCGAGCAGGAGTCGTGAGTCCAGGAGGACCCCCAAGTTACGCACCGGGTCTGTCTGGGGTAGTGCAACCCCATCCAGAACTAAAGATGACAAATTCCCAGAAACCGAGGGGCCATTAATCCACAGCCACTCCGTCTTACCAGGGTTCAGCTGAAGCCTGTTTTTCCCCATCCAGACCCCTACAGCCCCCAGGCACTTGGAATATTTGTTAATGATGAAGTTCTCAATAACATAAATTTGAACAAGCAAGCAATGCCCAACACATCAAGTCAGATAAAAGAACAAAATAAAAAAAGCTTACAACATATGAGAATGAGGGTAATCCTTCCACAACAAGGTTGGGTTTGTTGTAAATTCTTCCTAAGGACGAAAACATAAGGTTAAAGGATTTCATACATTTTAGGCAAATGTTCATTTAAATTAATTTCCAAAAAAATAATTTGACTTACTTACTGCAGACAAAATACTTGCTCCCCATACAAATGAAAACAAGTAGAAAAAGGCTAGTTGTCCTGACTCATTGAATTTGCTATGTTTTGTTTTTGACAAGTGGAGACGTCTATTAATTTTCTAGGAAAAAACAACAACAAACACAGAAACATTAATTTAAATGAGTTATGGTCAAAGTCGATTTTTTTTTCTGGTGAATATGTTAGCCTCCCCAAGAAACAATGCTAGATTATCTCTACTTCAGCATTTATATTCCAATGCTACAAAATGCCAACCTAGGCTTTTCCCTTTATTTTTCTTATTAGGCAAGCAAACATTAAAGTGTGATCCACATATTCTGTTATATTAGTTGACAGAGCAGCCCTTTGACAGCTGCTGCTCTAGTGTTAGAAAAACAATCCGCATACAAAGCAAGTCACCACCCTATGTGCCACACAGGCTTTTGAATTTCATACAGTCTAATCTAGAACCCAAGACTATATACAGTGACCCAAATGAATATGTCTTGGATTCTTAATTGAGACTTGCATAGCTTTTGTATCTCTGTACTATGTTTTCACACCACCTTTCTTAGTGGATCACAAGTTTGCATGTTGGAACACACCAGGCTCTGAAGCACAATCTGAAACTGGTTTCAGTCTTAGTTTGTTTATATTCTGATAACCGTATTTTCCAATGCAGAACATTTTCAGCTGGGGGGATGTGCCAAAAAAGGGAGAGGAGATGATAGTGCAGGTTTGGAATGCACAGCTACTATATTCCTGCATATCATAAATTGAGATATGTATCTCTCTAAACCAAGTCTATTAACCAATATAAAACCAATATACAGCAGCTGCTGTTTTCATTCTAGAGTAGAGGACAGGAAGACAAGACAGAAAGTGAAGTTTCTAAAGAGTCTTTCAGTGGTTTATTTACTAAGCTGCTGATTGCACATTGCAATTAACAACTGATGTAAGGAGGCACAACATCAACTTCTGCACAAGCACTGTTGTTTTATTCCAGTGTAGAAAGATACAAATCATGCCCAAATTTTTATGTTAAACTCTTTGCCTGAGGTTTTACATTATTTTGCATAATTGAACAATCGCTGTCACATCATGTCTTTAATAATATGGCAGAATACAATTTTTATTTAAGACTCTAACATGTATAGGACTCACACTGGTTATCTTTAAAATAAAAGCAGCAACAAAAAAGAAAAAACCAGCTGCTTAAGATTTTAACATAATATATATAGGAAAATGATTAAATTACCTTTATCAGAAGACTGCCAAGTTAAACTTGGATACTGAATTACTAAAGAAATATGGAATCCATCCATTGATGGATATAATTTCTATTCATTTCACAAGACATTCATAGTGGGTTTATAATTTTTTTAATGAAGTTGCCATAGAAATCAATTCCAGGAATCCAGTATTGTTTGATTAGGGATTCAACATGTTGAATGTTGCCCATCTTGCCAACATGCCCAACTTCAGAGAAGAACCAAAGCACTCATGCTCCATAAGTGGAGTATGTGAGAGATTTGGCTAATTATGAAGCCATGATATTCAATGCTGCTCAATAAATATAGTAAAAAAACTGGCCAAATAAAATACCAGATACTAAATATTGTAACACTTGTGGCCACAAAAGATACACTTCATTTCAATATGTCCACAGGCACCCCTCCACCTCTCTTGGTCCTTGTCTCTCCTTACTTTTTAAACATTTTAGGAGATATATATCTATATATAAATATATATCTATTTTATTTATTTATACATCAAATTTCTATCACCGCCCATCTCCCTCCAAGGAGGGACCCTGGGCAATTCACAATAAAAATAAAATTTAAAATTCAATAAAACCAGCAATAATACAAATAACGTTAACAATACAATAAAATCTAGATGGTAATGAGTTCTCTTCCGGTCCACGAGTGTGTAAAAAGCCAGTTTAGGGCACCAGCCATCCCCAGGAGTGACTATTCCCCTCCCCGCCCCAGGCACGATGGCAAAATCAGGTCTTCAGTGTTTTACGGAAGTCCAGGAGAGAGGGGGCTTGCCTCAACTCTGGGGGGAGAATGTTCCAGAGGGTGAGAGTCACTGCAGAGAAGGCCCGCTTCCTGGACCCCGCTAGATGCAATTCTCTTACAGACTATATCTATATCTATATATATCTATAGATATCTGTGGACATATTGAAATTAAGTGTATCTTTTTCTATCAGAAAATAGAGCTTCAAAAAAAAACAAGTTGAAATGATGATGGCAGAGAATATTCTTGATAGCAAAGTGTAAAGGGCAACATCTTTTTATTTATTTATTTAATTTATAAATCAAATTTAGTCACCGCCCATCTCACTCAGAGAGCAACTCTGGGCAGTTTACAATAAAACAGGAATAAAATATTAGTTAAAATACAATAAAACAATACAGTAAAAACAATCTTCTTAAATAAATAATATATCCCAAGAGGTAGATGGTAAAAAGTTCTTAATTTAATTTCCAGGGAGCGTCTTCAGGGGGCTAACCACCACCAGGGTTGGTTACCCCTCCTCATGCCCCATGTGAGATGGGAGAGCCAGGTCTTCACCCCTTTCCAGAAGGCTGGGAGAGTGGGGGCCCACCTCACCCCTGGGGGAAGAGTGTTCCATAGGGCGGGGGCAATGGCAGAGAAGGCTCTCTTCCTGGGACCTGCCAATTGACATTCTCTCTTAGACAGGACCCGCAACATGCCCTCTCTGTCTGACTGGGTGGGATGAGTCGATGTAATGGGGATGAGATGGTCCCTCAGGTAACCTGGACCCATGCCATGTAGGGCTTTAAAGGTAATAACCAACACCTTGAATTGGACCCAGAAGCAGACTGGCACCCAATGCAGCTCCCACAGCAAAGGTGTTACAAGTGCCATCCTTGGGGCACCCAAAATTGCTCGCGCAGCCGCATTTTGAACCAGTTGTAGCATCTGGATAGTCTACTTGTGCAATTCAAGGCACTCTACATAATGCTCCCACTTCTATTTTCCCCACAACCATCACCCTGTGTGCTGAGTTGAACTGAGGGTGAGTAACTGGCCCAAAATCACCCAGCCAGCTTTCATGCCTAAGAGAGGACTAGATCTCATGTCTCCCGATTTCTAGTCCAGCACTTTAACCACTATACCAAACAGGCTCTCATATCTTTCATATCCAATAGTAAAGCATACTATTTAATAAATGTATCTTGAAGATTTTGGAACTGAACAAATTCCACATACATTTATCTAATAATTGTAAACTTACATCTAGTATATATTCCTGAATCACTGCATGTAGAATAATAGCTATAAGCATGTAGAAGAAGATGGTGGCCATGTCTTTTGGACCATACTCATAGAAATGAACTGGGTCAGATTTGTCATCTGAAATACACAATATCTTACTGTTAATAGCAGTACAGGTTACACTTAGAATCTTATTATACACCAGGAGAACATACAGAAAACAAATCTTTTCTCCCCTTAATTTCTGCAATAAGTTCAGCTTTAAAAACTGTAAGGTCATGTTTAAATCCTTTAATATTATCTTACTTTTTTTAATGTGTCCATTATATGGAGAAAAACAGCACAGCAGAATTTTGTAATAAAAATGCAGAGAATCAAGCTATACTGCAACATATAGATACTGTAAGATCATTTAAGACTGCAAGCCTACATATACACATATGTGAACATACACACTTGGAGGTGAATAATCTAGGAGAGTATCTGAGTACACATGTAGAAGACTGTATTGTAAATTATTTTTAAAAACTACAGCCAGACATAGAATAGATTAACTTTTATATTTACCTGTGGTGTATGTAACATTGTACTGAACAGTTATAAACATGATGGCATATTTGGATGTAACCTAAAATGTAAAACAGAGAAAAATAAGTTACCAAGCTCTATGCTGTACATTTTTTCCAAAGTTGCTATTAAAATTTACATTTATTATGAATGTTGCAACTATTTAATTTTCAGTCTTGTAGAATTCATCCCAGGAGTGATGAAATTTCTATAGCCTAACTAAAGTGCCAAATAAAGAACTGAACGAGACTGGAGATAACACTATTGACCACTGAAGGATCAAATCTGAGACACAGAACGTTTTGAAAACTTTGAAAAGGATAGTATCAGGGCTAATAATGCTTAATCATTTCATTTTGTTCCTTGTTTATTGATTAAACAAGCAACCACATTGAATCATAATACAGCATTAGTATAATAAAATAGAGTAAAATAAATACAACATACCAGGATATACAAAACCCTTTCAGTAAAATATTCCAATAAGTTTATCTCCTTGACAATTGTCCCCAGTCTGATCTACAGTGGGGCAAAAAAGTATTTAGTCAGCCACCAATTGTGCAAGTTCTCCCACTTAAAAAGATGAGAGAGGCCTGTAATTGACATCATAGGTAGACCTCAACTATGAGAGACAAAATGAGAAAACAAATCCAGACAATCACATTGTCTGATTTGGAAAGAATTTATTTGCAAATTATGGTGGAAAATAAGTATTTGGTCAATATCAAAAGTTCATCTCAATACTTTGTTATATATCCTTTGTTGGCAATGACAGAGGTCAAACGTTTTCTGTAAGTCTTCACAAGGTTGGCACACACTGTTGCTGGTATGTTGGCCCATTCCTCCATGCAGATCTCCTCTAGAGCAGTGATGTTTTGGGGCTGTCGCTGGGCAACACGGACTTTCAACTCCCTCCAAAGGTTTTCTTTGGGGTTGAGATCTGGAGACTGGCTAGGCCACTCCAGGACCTTGAAATGCTTCTTACGAAGCCACTCCTTCGTTGCCCGGGCGGTGTGTTTGGGATCATTGTCATGCTGAAAGACCCAGCCACGTTTCATCTTCAATGCCCTTGCTGATGGAAGGTGGTTTGCACTCAAAATCTCACGATACATGGCCCCATTCATTCTTTCCTGTACACGGAACAGTTGTCCTGGTCCCTTTGCAGAGAAACAGCCCCAAAGCATGATGTTGCCACCCACATGCTTCACAGTAGGTATGGCGTTCTTTGGATGCAACTCAGCATTCTCTCTCCTCCAAACACGACGAGTTGTGTTTCTACCAAACAGTTCTACTTTGGTTTCATCTGACCATATGACATTATCCCAATCCTCTTCTGGATCATCCAAATGCTCTCTAGTAAACTTCAGATGGGCCCGGACATGTACTGGCTTAAGCAGGGGGACACGTCTGGCACTGCAGGATCTGAGTCCCTGGCGGCATAGTGTGTTACTGATGGTAGCCTTTGTTACGTTGGTCCCAGCTCTCTGCAGGTCATTCACTAGGTCCCCCCGTGTGGTTCTGGGATTTTTGCTCACTGTTCTTGTGATCATTTTGACCCTACGGGGTGAGATCTTGCGTGGAGCCCCAGATCGATGGAGATTATCAGTGGTCTTGTATGTCTTCCATTTTCTAATTATTGCTCCCAGTTGATTTCTTCACACCAAGCTGCTTGCCTATTGCAGATTCAGTCTTCCCAGCCTGGTGCAGGTCTACAATTTTGTTTCTGGTGTCCTTCGACAGCTCTTTGGTCTTCACCATAGTGGAGTTTGGAGTGTGACTGTTTGAGGTTGTGGACAGGTGTCTTTTATACCGATAACAAGTTCAAACAGGTGCCATTACTACAGGTAATGAGTGGAGGACAGAGGAGCCTCTTAAAGAAGAAGTTACAGGTCTGTGAGAGCCAGACACCTTGCTTGTTTGTAGGTGACCAAATACTTATTTTCCACCATAATTTGCAAATAAATTCTTTCCGAATCAGACAATGTGATTGTCTGGATTTGTTTTCTCATTTTGTCACTCTGGTTCTGTGGTGTTACTTCTCCTGTGTTGGGCCAAAAACACAGAAACCAAACAACTTTTGTACAGGAGGATGGCCCAACACAGGAGAAGTAACACCACAGGACCAGAGTCAGCAGTTTATCTGCATCTAAAGGAAAAAGGACACTCATTTGAGGACATTAATGTTCACATTTTAGACAGAGAAGATAGGTGGTTTGAGAGAGGGGTCAAGGAGTCCATTTATGCCAACTTGGAAAATCCTTCCTTGAATAGAGGTGGGGGCCTCAGGCACAATCTTTCCCCTATTTTCCTTCCTGCTTTGTCTTCTGTGCCTAGGAAGATTAAGACCATTTCGCAAGCTCAACAGCAGCATGGTAATCTTAACGATCCTCCTTTAGATGATAAAGGGACTTAGAAATAACATCTCAAAATAACCATGACCTAGCCCCAGGTGTAAGGTCACACAGCTACCTAGAAACATATTTAGGATTCCCTTACTAACTTTGCTCAGACTGAAGAAGCTCCTTGGATAAGGAGTGAAACGTTTCCACTGAGAAAATAGAAATCCAGTTGACTTGCACAACTGGTGGCTGACTAAATACTTTTTTGCCCCACTGTAGGTAGGAAGCTCTCCGTTGAATGGCTTTAGCTATAAACTTGTCAGTCTTTCTGACTGCCCATGATTTGTACCTTGAAGTAAGACAGCCTGTTGATGGGGTCCCAGTGAGCTGTCCTATCGATTAGTGGCTCTAAATGGCTTGGCTGAGGCATATAGTTGGCAATCAAAGAGAATATGAGTGATGTTTTAATGTATTTAATGGAATTGCCCATGTTTTACAATAGAATGCAGGAGCTCAAATCTTGCTCTGGTTAAGGCTGTTCTTTGGCACTGTGTCAGGCCCATTGTTAGGTATTTTTCTAGTTGAAGCACCTTTTTATTCTGGGCCATTTTAACGATTTGATGTTAGCAAGTGTCTCTATGTCATCTTGAGCACTAACATCCAGGGCCCACTGTTTGAAAGTGTCCTTGGTTTGATGGCTGACCAAGATTAGATAAGTACCTGAAAAACAATGCAGTGAAATGGACTTGATAAGCTAATTTAGCTGACTGGGGGAGATGGGCGGTGATATAAATTTAAATAATAATACAGCTGTATGGAACATGCCAGACTCTTCTTCAAGACACTTTTTTGGTAGCTCATTAGGGCCCATTGGAAGGGGCGTGGTGGCTCAGCGGGTAAGACGCCAGGCTTGTCGATCGGAAGATCGCAAGTTCGAATCCCTAGCCCCGCGTGACGGAGTGAGCTCCCGCACTAGCTCCAGCTCTTGCCAACCTAGCAATTTGAAAGCATGCAAATAGATTAATAGGTACCACTTCGGTGGGCAGGTAACAGCGTTCCACGCGCGTCATGCGGCCACATGACCATGGAAGCGTCTTCGGACAACGCTGGCTCTTCGGCTAACAAACGGAGATGAGCACCAGCCCCTAGAGTCGGATACGACTGCACAAATGTGCGGGGGCAACCTTTACCTTTTTTTTTTTTTAGGGCCCATTGAAAGTATCTTTCACCAGTAAAGGCAGTCCTCACTTAACAACCATTTGTTCAGCGACCGTTTGAAGTTATGACAGCTGTGAACGAATAGTCGTTATGGCTGGTCCTTGAAGTTATGGCTGTTGCAGCGCCCCCGGTCATGTGATCAAAATTTGGGCGCTTGGCAGCCTGCCTGCATTTACAACCGCAGCATGTGCTTCAACTCCCCCCACCTACCTATCTCCCCCCCAATCTCTGCCCTTTTGGCCATTCTGCACTCCGCCACCGCCTATCCCTGCCACTCCCCGCTAACCTTCACCGTCGTCTTCCTCCCGCTGCTGAGTTGCGCCTGGCGGAGGCAGCTGCTGGCCCTCCACAAGGCTGCCCCAAGGCTTCACACGGTGTTGGGGAGACTCGCAAGGGGCCAGCAGCTGCCTCGGCTGGGCGCACCTCATCAGCAGCTGGAGGAAGAATGGTGAAGGTCAGCTGGCGGTGGAGTGCAGGGCAGCCAAAAGGGCAAGGGGGGGAGATAGGCAGGTGGGGAGAGTTGAAGCAGAGGTGAGCGTGGCAGGGCAGGAGAAGCATGAGGTCCTTGCCTAATGATGGCATGGTGCTTGCCTAATGACCGCAACCAGGACTACTGGACTGCTGTTGCTAAGCGGTGCAGTCATGTGATGTTTTGCCTAATGACTGCTTTGCTTAGCGATGTAAATTCCAGTTCCAATTAGGGTTGTTAAGCGAGGACTACCTGTAGTTGAAAGCTTAAATTGTTGTAAAGTTGTGGATGGAGTAGATACCTGTTCCAGCTCTAACTGCTGGTGTATTTTTGTCAGTTCGCAGAATGCATCAAGTATTGGTGACTATCATAAACCATAGGTCTAGGTGCTACTTTGGCCTTATAGACCTTTAGTATAGTGACTAGGGCACTTGGATATTTATAATTAAGTAGTTAAGTAGTAGGAGTATTTTAGAAGTGGCTGAGTCCCCTCCCCCTTTAATGCCTAATCATATAAGAGATCAAGACCTGGAAAAAAAAGCATGGTCCTCCAAGCAAAAACAGTTTAAAATGCTCTTGACCTATAAACTAGACATTCAGGCTTACTGTTAATATTACTATTTTTATTTCTCATTTCAAATTCTACTCATTTTTCCATCCCTAATTGTTCAAGGTGGCTGACAATGCCCTATGCCTTGAAGGGCTTTATGGGTGATAATCAGCACCTTGAATTGCACCCAGAAGCCAACTGGTAACCAGTGCAGCTCATGAATGCAGTGCCCCCATCATTTGCCAACGCCACCACATTCTGGATCAGCTGTAGCTTCTGAATGGTCTTCAAGGGTAGCCCCAAGTAGAGTGCATTACAGTAATCCCATTGTGAGGTGACTAGGGCACGAGTGACTGTCTAAAGAGCCTCCCAGGAAAGGGTGCAAGTGGCGAACTAGGTGTACCTGTGCAAAGGCCCTCTTGGCCATAGATATTCTCTTCAAGCAAGAGCTGAGAGTATCAAAATACTATACAATTTAGGACTTTAAAATGTTTTAAATTAAAACCAATACATTGTTTTGTGCCAAGAATGCAACAGTAGTGTTAGAAGGCAAGGACAGATTTTACAACACGGGCATAATAAAATCCCAGCTTGGTATTCTATCAGCAACAAGTGGTTGCATCTTGCATAAATTGAAGCTTCCAAGCACTTTTTATGGGTAACTACGTGTGTAAGCTGCAATAGTTCAAAAACTATTACAAGGTAATAGTTGCCAGATCTAACTAGTTAATTTAACAAATATCACTATCTCCAGACCCAATATTTTCTAGTGATTTAGGTTCTAAGTAAAAGCCTAGGAATCATGGAATCATCCTTGTAATGTAGTATGTAAGAATTTTGAAGTTTTTTGCAAAGTGAATGGTAAATTTACCCTGGTAATTTTACCCCCCCTCATCCTTATTTATTTATTTATTTAATTTCTATGATCTATAATTTCTTTTTATCATCATCATCATCATCATCATCATCATCATCATCATCATCATTATCCAGTTCCAGTTGGTGTGTGCCAGAGGGTTGGATGCTCTCTCCCCTCTTGTTAAACGTCTACAGAAAACAGTGGGTGAGGTCATCCACCAGTTTGGGTGAGGGACCATCAGTATGCTGATGATACCCAATTATATATTTTGATCCAGGTTTCAGCCAAATAAGACTGTCAAAACCCTGTCCCAGTGCCTGGAGGCTGGGTGGGCCTAGATGGGAAGAAACCAACTCTGGCTCAATCCAACATGCCTCTCTTCTCCCATTGCCCCCACCAATAGCTACCTTGGAATCTAGCACTGAAGAACCCATGCAGATTGGAGCAGTCAAAAGATTGCAATCATCAGAAGAGAGACAGAGGAGGGAGCTAGGCTTATGCTTTTACTGTGGAACTCCCAGGCATATAGCCAGATCCTGCATAGCTAAAATTCAAACCTCTGACTCAGTGACAAAATGCCGCACCTGTGAATCTACAAGCCACATGGCAAGCAAGTGCCCAACTCACTTCAAGACAGTGGCATCAGGAAACTTTGCAGGCCCTTCTCCAAACAGCTCCAAAGGGAGACCCTCAGAAAATTAAGGAGAACTCAGACAGCTTGACAGCAGGCAAGCACACTTTATTGTTCCTGTTACTCTTTGTTTAGGTTCAGGCCAGAAAGTACAATTCTCTGCTCTTGTAGACTCAGGAGCTACCACTAATTTCATAGATGATTCCACGGCACTAAAGTTTACCCACCCAGATTTTTACAAAGCCAATGATGGTAGAGACAATAGATGGACCAATGCTGAGAGCAGGGCTGGTATTGCAATGCATTAACACACTGCAGCTGACAATGCAAGATCACACAGAACTTTTACTTATGTGACTGCTTCCTTGCAAGTACCCATTGCCTTGGGAATCAAATGGCTGCAGTTACATAATCCAGATGTGGGCAAGGCACAAGGAACTATTTTGTTACCATCTCCAAAATGCCAACACTGGTTGCAAGCCTTGCACTCCCCCCCCCCCCCCCCCGTGATCCAGTATAGCGACTCTCTTACCTGGCCAGAAAAATACTCAGACTTTGCAGATGTCTTTGGGGAAGAAGCAACTGCACTGCCTCTCTAGTGAATGTGTAATTGCACCATGAATTTGAACCCGAGGGCCCATATTCTCGCAGAGAGACAGTATCCCATGTTTATTTGAGTTAGCCATCTTGAAAGAATATCTGCATGACAACGTAAAAAAAGGGCTTATTTGTCCTTCAAAATCTCCAGCAACACTTTTTTGTGCCCAGAAAGGAAGAGGAATCTGCGAAGGCAGTTTATGACTACAGACTCCTTAGCCAGGTGACAGACCACTACCCAATACCTCTTATTTTGGATCTCTTGGCCTGCACACATTTTTATGAAGTTAGTCTTGGGAAGCACTACAATTTGATCAGAATGAAAGAGGGACATGAATACTTGATTGCATTCAATACCAAGTATGGCAAATTTGAATACAAAATGATGCCTTTCGGCTTGGTTAATCGTGGGGCAGTTTTCTCAAGATTCATAGATATTTTCTGACATTTTAGACAAGTATGTATTTTTCTGAGGATCCTTCCTTGCATGAGAGGCATGTCAGAACCATTTTAAAGGGACTCCATGAACATAAGCTTTTTGCTAAGCTGGAGAAATGTGCATTTGATCTACCTCAATTGGACTATTTGTGGTACAGGATCTCTACTGAAGGCATACAAATGGATCCTGCAAAAGTACATTCATGGCAACCATCCCTTAATGTGAAGGATATATGACGTTTTGGGGGAGATGGGCGGCGACGAAATTTGATAGATAAATAAATAAATAAATAAACCAACGTTTTCTGGGCTTTGCTAACTTCTGTCAGAAGTTAATCCATTATTTTGCATGTCACATAGAGCCTCAACTCCTAAAGAGGGGTTGTAGGTTCGTATGATCTATTCAAGACCAGGCAGCATTTTAAGAATTGAGTTTTTCACTTCAAAACCTTCACACCCAGACCCCATCATACCAGTTCATAGTGCAGACTGACACTTCAGATGTAGCAGTAGAAGCAGTTCTTGGGCAGAAAGGGGGGGGGGGACAGAACTCCTATTGTGTACATTTCACTCCAGGTTGCTTCTACCAGCAGAATGGAACTATGATAGCTTCAATAAGGAGTTGCTCGCAGTAAAAATAGCATTCCAATAATAGAAGTGCTTTTTGAAAGGTGCTGCCTACCCAATACAAATATGCACAGACCACAAGAATTTAGAAGTTCTGCAGATGGCACAATCCCTCACTTCTAAACAAATCAGGTGGGTATAATTTTTCTGCTGTTTTGATTTTTCTATCTCCTATATTCCTGTCTCACAGAACAAACTTGCCCTACTCATCTCCTCTACCTGCCATTCTGAAGCTGAGCAACTATGAGTCCCCCAGGGGTTGGATCCTCTAGACTGGGAGCAGGGAGGCAAGCTGTTGATCTCTTAGATCAGATTAAAGCTCAGCAGCAGGCCTCAGATGGATGAGCTCTAGGGAGCCCTGCAAGATGATTTGACTTTCACATTTGAGGAGGTTGTACAATGGTCATTTATATGTTCTCATTTCTTTAAGTTATGAGGTATTGCAACTCTGCTATAACAATAGGACAGCTGGACATAGGAGTGTTCAAAACTCAGAATCAGGTCCTTAGGAACTTCTGGTGGCCAAGGCTGAGGGCAGATGTCAGAGATTATGTTTCATCTTGCCATGTGTGCTGCAGGGCAAAATCTGTTCCTGGAAAGCCAGTTGGCTTGCTGTAATCTATAAACTCCCCTCTGTGACACAAAATTACTGCATTTTATTACTGATCTCCTCCCAGTATAGGGATATACCAGTATTCTGGTAGTAGTAGATTTGTTTACAAAGTTGGCCCATTTCATTCTTTGGAAGGGTCTCCGAACAGTTCAAGAAACAGCACGTTTTTTAGACCACATTTTTAGGTACAGAGGCCTAGTAATCATGTGATCTCAGATCTCAATTTACTTCCAAGTTTCAGAAGGCCCTCTTCCAATTATTAAGCATTAAAGTTCATTGTTTTTTGCCCTCGCATCATCCAGCATCAAATGGAGAGTGAACCAATTATTACAGCAATATTTAAGGTGCTACATCTCTTTCCAAAAAGACAACTGGACTGAGTTGTTGCCCCTTACAGAATCTGCCTACAACAATTCAGTACATTCCTTCATCTGCATGTCTCTATTTCAGCTAACCTACAGCTACCACCCCCAAATGTTGCCCTCTACAACTTCTGAATGTGCAGTTCCTCATGCCTCAGATTTCCTGTACAGAGGCAAGAGGCTCAGTGCCTCTTAAAGGAACAGCTGGATCTGGCAAAGGCAGTGTACAAGCGGGCCACAGACATACACAAACAAGAGGGTGCTAAAATTGCTGAAGGGAATTTGGTATGGCTTCCTACATTTTTGTCTTCTGCCCAACCCTCCAAGAAGCTAGTCTCATAGCGGCCCCTTCCTAGTGGAAATAAACCCAGTGGCTTTTTGTTTGCAATTGCCAGCATCAATGAAGATTTGTGATTTCCATTGATCATTGCTTGTGCAGGATGTGCCCCCCTGCAGCTTACAGAGTAGAATAGCTCCACCCCCTCTATCTTGGTGGATGGGGAAGGGCATGAAATGGAGGCTATTCTGTACTTTAGACGTAAGGAGAAATATTTGGAATACCTCATCCAATGGAAGGACTATCCAGAGTCAGAGAGGTTGTGGAAGAATACAACAGACGTGCACACCCCAGAACGTGTATGCCAGCTTCATCTGCAATGCCCAAGGAAAGCCCATATATGTGAACTGCCACCATTACAAAAGACATGGACATTGAAGGATGAACAATGCTTTGAATTTTCTGGAAGGGAGGGGCCAGAGAGCAGACAGGGGCACAACAGGGGAAGGGGAAGCTTCCCCAGCTCCATCTACTTCAGACTACAAGACTGGTGGGATAGGATGGAACAGTCAGAAAGGGTTGATGAAACTCAGTCAGAATAGCAGGAGGAAGGGGGAGGGGGAAGTAACTCCTCATTGTACAGCTGCATTACATGACTTGTATAAAGATCTAGGGGAATTGCCAGCAGAGGGAATCTGTAGTTTGTTCCCATGAGCCTGACTCAGTTTTCTAGCCACACAAGAGGGGGCATTGAGGCTAGTGTGTGTTTGTAGAGCATGTGAGTAAGGAAGATGACCTTGAGAGATTTGCCTTGGCAAAAGAGGCTAAAGCACTTTTTAAGTCCAGAACATTCAAATAACATTAGGAAGTGGCTCAGACAGACACCTCCCTAATTCACTAAACTATGAGGAGGAGGAAGAGCTGCAGCACAATCAGACTTGCAAGATTCTGTTGTTATAGCCCACAGCTTTCCAAACTGTGTGTCGCGACACTTTAGTGTGTCGCAACACAGTCTGGTGTGTCGCCACACAACCCGGAAGCGGCAGTGGGGGTGTGCACGGCGGCGGCAGCGGCGCGCCATCAGCGCTTCCGCGTTTTAGCGGAGGCTGCCGCCGCTGCCGCCATACACGCCCCCGCCCTGTCGCCGTTGGTGTGTCGCCAACGGCGGCACTTTAGAAAGCACTGTTATAGCCAATCTCCATAAAAGTAGTTTTAGCCTTCCTATGGAATTGATTTCCTGGTATGGTCTACCTAATAAGGCTGACACTTTCTGAAAGGCCTTGAAAACCTGGATGTTCTCCTGGGCCTTGGGGTAGGGTGAATGGGGGCAGTTGTTTGAGATGTTGTCTATATTGATGTGTTGTCTGGATTACCATCTTGTAATTCTTTTTCGATTAATTTTTATTGTATTTCTGTTTACTCATTATTTTTTACGTTGCTCTTTATTTTGTGGGCCGTCCAGAGTCAGATGAGTCGGGCAGCACCAAAATAGAATAAATGATAAAAATAATTTTATTGTGGAACCTGGGTGCCTAAACATTGGTGTGTACACTCTATATACATATGTTGGAGAAATTGTTTTATAGTTTAAAAAGGTAAAGGTAAAGGTAAAGGTACCCCCCGCACATTTGTGCAGTCGTGTCCGACTCTAGGGGCCGGTGCTCATCTCCGTTTGTTAGCCAAACAGCCAGCGTTGTCCGAAGACACTTCCACGGTCATGTGGCCAGCATGACAAGCACGGAACGCTGTTACCTACCCACCGAAGTGGTACCTATTAATCTACTTGCATTTGCATGCTTTCAAATTGCTAGGTTGGCAAGAGCTGGAGCTAGTGCGGGAGCTCACTCCGCACGCAGGGCTAGGGATTCGAAACTCCGAACTTGCGATCTTCCGATCGACAAGCCTGGCGTCTTACCCACTGAGCCACGCATATATATATATATATATATATATATATATATAAATAAATATATAAATATAAATATAAATATAAATATAAATATAGTTTATTTGTGCCCAAATATTCATACCCTTTAGGTTTCTTTTTAGAGGGTTAATAGCATTTATGGGGCATGGTAGTGCCCTATCTAAAATAAGGGAACTAAATATTTTAGAAAAGGCTGCCAATGCAATTGCAAAGGAGTTAGAGGCAATAAAAGCACAACTCAAATCCATGGACCAACTTATTTTATAAAACCAAATAGTTTTGATACAATTTTAACTGAAAAAGGAGGTAATTATGCTGCTTTAAATGTTGCATATTATTGTACATATATCCCAGATATTTTGGGGGGTGCTTTCGAGTCAGTGTTGGCTCCTGGTGACTGCCTTAAATAGTCCCTGTAGTTTTCTTGGCAAGATTTTTGGAAGTGGTTTGCCACTGCCTCCTTCCTAGAGCTGACAGAATGACTGGTCCAAGGTCACTCAGGTGGCTTTGTGCTTAAGGCAGAACTAAAACTCACTGTCTCCTGCTTTCTGGGCTGTTGCCTTAACCACACCACCAAACCGGCTCTCTTATATTCTAGATTACGAGACAGATATTAATGCGGCTATCTACAAAATCCATCCGCCTTGAGAAAAACTATGCTAACCCGGAAACAGATTGGGCAGTTTTTGCTGGCACTGAAACCACTGTAATTGGCAAATATGAGGTATGACTGTCCCCACTTCTATTACATCCTTTGTATAACTATCACGATGCCAAAGGGAGGACTGAATGTTACAAATGACCTATCATTTGTGAATAGGTCCAAAATTACCATGGAAAAGGTGAAATCCTGAGTCACTCCTGACTGAGCAATCTGAGTATTTATTTTATTTATCACATTTATATCCCACCCATCTCCCTTACAAGGAGGGACACTGGGTGGTTCACAATAAAAAGTATAAAATCAATAAAAAGCCACAAATAACACTAATAATCAATAAAAATACCTAATTACAGTCCGATCCAAGCAATGGTAGATCTTACTTATCCCATGGGCTGGTAAGGCTGGTCAAGGTAGATCTAAGAGACCAGCTAACCCCAAGACTGGCTATTCCCCTCCCTTCCCAAAGCATGGTGGCAAAACCAGGTCTTTAGGTTTTTTCTGGGTGTATGGGTGTTAATCAGATAAAAGGTACACAGACAGAAGAATTTACTACATTGTCCTGGTCACTCAGCTGCAACAACACACATGAAAAATCGAAAGACTGTTGGATGGAGATTTTGATCACACAGCATTCTTAACAGATTGCTACTCTTCCATATTCCTTCCTCCCCAGATCTAGCCTGCTATTTCACAAAGTAATCTAATGAACAGAGCTGGGCAAGAACTTTTCCCACATCCTGTGTTACATAACAGATTGGTGTTTTCAACCAGATTACTTCCTGGAAGGTAGAACTTCTATTTGCAACTCACTTGGGATAAACAAACAAACAAGAAATTACTATGACTTGAACTGCTATTTCACCAGAAAGGGAGGAAAAACAGTCATTTTCACTCATTTTACTGCTATAACTAATTTGAAATCTCCCGTCATAGTTGTACTTCACAGTACTCATCAATAGTCACTACTAAGCCACTGTTCCCTCTTCTCAAGCACATTCACATGTATGATCTTTCTCCAAAAAGCTAACCCACCCGTTTACTAAAAGTTAGTGGATAATTTCAGTCTCCCTAAGATTTTTCTAAAATGGCAATCCCATTAGTAACAAGAAGCAGAGTCAGAGTTTTATAGCTCCCAGATCATTAGTAGGCGAACAATTTAGACAAATTACAAAAATCCTGACTCAATTTGACAAGCTGGATGTTTGTAATGGTTTCTGCAAATAGCTTGTTTGAATGAAATAACCTAAAATAAACTCAGGTGGACAAGTAGCAAGATTATTCATGTACAAACTCAACCTCTGGATGGATTACAATTGTTTCTTTAAGCAGCTGCACAAGCACATACTCTTTATTTATTTATTTGATTTATCACCGCCCATCTCCCCCAAGGGAGATGTACTCTTTACATTCATGCTTGCATATCTTAAATTATTCATACACAATTCTTCAAAGTTTATTTAAAACAGAAATGAATTATACACTCAGGAAAGGTAAGAAGTATGAAAGGCAAAGAGGACTGAAATGCTTTTTTTTCTTCAAATGGACCAACATAATCCTCTCTTGAATAATCCATGCTTTGAATTTTAGTGATTGTGGCCGTGTAGAATATTCCATATTGAATCTTCCATATAAATCTTCCTTTTTTATTCACATGCCATTATATCTGTAGATATTTTATTATTTATTTTACTGAAAGCCCTCACTAGGGCTTACAATGGGCATTTGTTGGACAAACTTTTTCACTGGAATTCTATGCAAAGGACCAATGAGCTAATTTTCCCCCCTTCTTCAATTTACTTCTTTTCCCTGAACTATCTGCAGTGATCATATTTACAGTATATATTGTGCTATTACTTCTCTTTCTGTCATTGATCTGTACTAACTCCTCCACTCTTGGACTGGGCTTCAGACACATTCTGATTTGGAATTCATGAGAAATACTTAGTCTTTTGCTGAATTATCTGGAAAGTCACCCATTCCTTAGTTTCAACTATTAGTCTTAGAGTCTAACATCCAATTAATTCACAAATATCAGAAGGATCCTATTTCTTCTTGGAATAACATCTGGTGTGTACGCATGTACGTGCAAATGATCATGTACCACAATACTATCAGCCAGTAAGACAGAAAAAAAATTCAAATCTGTTAAAGTTGGAAGATCAAATGGCATGTAGTATTTCAGCAATGTATACACATACAGTAAATAAAAGTGAAATGGTTGTGAGTCACCCAGAGTTCTGTTTCTAAGATGGGGGACCATACAAATCTTACAAATGAGTAAATAAAAAATGAAAAAATAAAAATGCAAACATTCTGTTACTGCCACAGGTTTTGAAATTTTTTGGACTGGAGTTATTTTGAATGTGGAGCACATATTCTGGGTACTTCAACCAAATGTCTATTGGGAAGGTTTTCCCATTCTCAAATGGTAACTATGGGAAATAGAACCAGTTACAATGAGTATCTGCAATCCCTTCTACCACAATGCTCTTTGCTACCACTGCTCACCTGATTATTTTTCTGCATAATTTCAAACAAAACACTGGGCCATAGCTCCCTCAATATTTATTTTGAAATAAATGGCCCAGAAGCATCATTGGCAATAAAGTTTCAACCATTCTTGTGACGTGTCAATTCTTGTTTTGTTTAATTAAAAGAATTTCTGAAAATAAACCAAAAAGTTAAAAGGGCCAAGATGATTGATGGGCATCAAAGGAGGTGTCTATTGACACACTGAGTGCCATTTTGGGTAACCCAATTCTATTATGATGGGAACCAATACAGTCTACTGGTTAAGATATTAGATTTTTTTTCTTCCTAGTGTTTTCCCCGCAAGTGCAAGGTCCGCTTTTTTTCAGATCAACCAAATGTTGATCCATTGGTTGCGACAGGGATTAACCAACCAGCTTGTCGCCCAAGCCTGACATCATGGGCTGAGAGTGTACGACTGGCCCAAAGTAACCCAGCCGGCTTTCATGCCTAAGACGGGACTAGAACTCACAGTCTAATGGTTTCTAACCTGGAGCTTTAACCACTAGACCAAACTGGCTCTCTTGGTTAAGGTATTAGATGGAGATCACCAGGTAACTTTGGGTCAGTTATTCTGTTATTGCAATTTATCTCATGTTTGTTGTTGTGGGAATAAAGTAGAAGAGATATCCCATTATGCCAACTTGAGTTCCCCCTCAAAAAAAAGTTGTAATAAAAGACAATTCATTTGTCTTGCACTAGGCGTAACTCAATGAAGTCAGGTCAAGAAGAACAGGTCATGATGGAGAGTTCTGACAAAACGTGGTCCACTGGAGGAGGAAATGGCAAACCACTCCAGTATCCTTGCCAAGAAAACCCATGGACAGTATCAAAAGGCTAAAAGATATGATGCCGGAAGATGAGCCCCTCAGGTCGGAAGGTGTCCAAAATGCTACTGGGGAAGAGCGGAGGGCAATTCCGAGTAGCTCCAGAAAGTGTGAAACGGCTGGGCCAAAGCCGAAAGGACGCTCAGTTGTGGATGTATCTGGAAGTGGAAGGAAAGTCCGATGCTGTAAAGAACAATATTGCATAGGAACCTGGAATGTAAGAACTATGAATCAAGGTAAGCTGGATGTGGTCAAACATGAGATGACAAGATTGAACATCGACATCTTGGGAATCAGCGAACTCAAATGGACAGGAATGGGCGAATTTAATTCAGGAGACCATTATATATACTACTGTGGGCAAGAATCCCTTAGAAGAAATGGAGTAGCTCTCATAGTCAATAAAAGAGTGGGAAAGGCAGTACTGGGGTACAACCTCAAAAACGACAGAATGCTTTCAGTTCGAATCCAAGGCAAACCATTCAACATCACAGTGATCCAAGTCTATGCCCCAACCACTGATGCCAAAGAAGCTGAAGTTGACCGGTTCTATGAAGACCTACAACACCTTCTAGAACTAACACCAAAAAAAGATGTCCTTTTCATCATAGGGGACTGGAATGCTAAGGTAGGAAGTCAAAAAATAACCGGAATAACAGGCAAGTTCGGCCTCGGAGTACAAAATGAAGCAGGGCAAAGGCTAATAGAGTTTTGTCAAGAGAATACGCTGGTCATAGCAAACACTCTTTTCCAACAACACAAGAGACGACTCTACACATGGACATCACCAGATGGTCAATACCGAAATCAGATTGATTATATACTTTGCAGCCAAAGATGGAGAAGCTCTATACAATCAGCAAAAACAAGACCTGGAGCTGACTGTGGCTCAGATCATGAGCTTCTTATCCCAAAATTTAGGCTTAAATTGAAGAATGTAGAGAAAACCACTAGACCAATCAGGTATGACCTAAATCATATCCCTTATGAATATACAGTGGAAGTGAGGAATAGATTTAAAGGATTAGATCTGGTAGACAGAGTGCCTGAAGAACTATGGATGGAGGTTCGTAACATTGTACAGGAGGCAGCAACTAAAACCATCCCAAAGAAAAAGAAATGCAAGAAAGCAAAGTGGCTGACTGATGAGGCTTTACAAATAGCTGAGGAAAGAAGGGAAGCAAAAAGCAAGGGAGAAAGGGAAAGATATAAACAACTGAATGCAGAATTCCAGAGAATAGCAAGGAGAGATAAGAAGGCCTTCTTAAATGAACAATGCAAAGAAATCGAGGAAAACAATAGAATGGGGAAGACTAGAGATCTCTTCAAGAAAATCGGAGATATCAAGGGAACGTTTTGTGCAAAGATGGGCATGATAAAGGACAAAACAGGCAGTGACCTAACAGAAGCAGAAGAGATTAAGAAGAGGTGGCAAGAATACACAGAAGAACTATACAAGAAAGATCTTAATATCCCTGATAAATACGATGGTGTGGTCACTGACCTTGAGCCGGACATCCTAGAGAGTGAAGTCAAGTGGGCCTTAGGAAGCATTACTAACAACAAAGCTAGCGGAGAAGACAGTATCCCAGCTGAGCTATTTAAAATCCTAAAAGATGATGCTGTTAAAGTGCTGCACTCAATATGCCAACAAATTTGGAAAACTCAACAGTGGCCACAGGATTGGAAAAGGTCAGTTTACGTTCCAATTCCAAAGAAAGGCAATGCCAAAGAATGTTCAAACTACCGTACAATTGCGCTCATTTCACATGCCAGCAAGGTTATGCTCAAAATCCTACAAGCTAGGCTTCAGCAGCATGTGAACCGAGAACTACCAGAAGTGCAAGCTGGGTTTCGAAGAGGCAGAGGGACTAGAGATCAGATTGCCAACATTCGCTGGATCATGGAAAAAGCAAGAGAGTTCCAGAAAAACATCTACTTCTGCTTCATTGACTACGCTAAAGCCTTTGATTGTGTGGATCACAACAAACTGTGGCAAATTCTTAAAGAGATGGGAGTACCAGACCACCTTACCTGTCTCCTGAGAAACCTGTATGTGGGTCAAGAAGCAACAGTTAGAACCGGACATGGAACAACCGACTGGTTCAAAATTGGGAAAGGAGTACGACAAGGCTGTATATTATCACCCTGCTTATTTAACTTATATGCAGAGTACATCATGAGAAATGCCGGGCTGGATGAATCACAAGCCGGAGTTAAGATTGCCGGGAAAAATATCAACAACCTCAGATATGCAGACGATACCACCCTAATGGCAGAAAGTGAAGAGGAACTAAAGAGCCTCTTGATGAGGGTGAAAGAGGAGAGTGCAAAAGCTGGCCTGAAACTCAACATTAAAAAAACCCAGATCATGGCATCTGGTCCCATCACTTCCTGGCAAATAGAAGGGGAAGAAATGGAAGCAGTGACAGATTTTATTTTCTTGGGCTCCAAGATCACCGCAGACGGTGACTGCAGCCATGAAATTAAAAGACGCTTGCTCCTTGGGAGGAAAGCTATGGCAAACCTAGACAGCATATTAAAAAGCAGAGACATCACCTTGCCGACAAAGGTCCGTATAGTTAAAGCTATGGTTTTTCCAGTAGCAATGTATGGCTGTGAGAGTTGGACCATAAGGAAGGCTGAGCGCCGAAGAATTGATGCTTTCGAGCTGTGGTGCTGGAGAAGACTCTTGAGAGTCCCTTGGACTGCAAGGAGGTCAAACCAGTCAATCCTAAAGGAAATCAACCCTGACTGCTCATTGGAAGGACAGATGCTGAAGCTGAAGCTCAAATACTTTGGCCACCTAATGAGAAGAGAGGACTCACTGGAAAAGACCCTGATGCTGGGAAAGACTGAGGGCAAAAGGAGAAGGGGACGGCAGAGGATGAGATGGTTAGATAGCATCACCGATGTAATGAACATGAATTTGAGTAAACTCCGGGTGACAGTGGAGGACAGGAAGGCCTGGCGTGCTATGGTCCATGAGGTCACGAAGAGTCGGACACGACTGAACGACTGAACAACAACAACAACAAACACAGAACTGGGTTCATCTAGATCAGTGGTTCTCAAAGTGTGGTCTGGGGACTCTTGGGGTCCCTGAGATCCTTTCAGGGAATCTGCAAAGTCAAATAAATAAATAAATATTTTAAAATGTCTGTTTTAATTCCTAATACAGTAAATATTGATAGATATAACCCACATAAACCAAAGCTCTTTGGGGTTCTCAATCATTTTTAAGAACATAAAGGGGTCCTGAGACCAAAATGTTTCAGAATCGCTGATCTAGATCAATCTCTTGTCAGATGTAGGAAATTTGTATCTCAGTGTTTCCTAAGACAAATGTATGGATGTTAATTCCCTGAATTCCCCAACCAACATAGCCACTGCTGAGAATTCTGAGATGATGTCCAAGTTGAGAAAGACTGCTTTAGTTTCTGCTTAAAAGTGTCTAACAAAAGAGAATCTACCAGCAAGCCAAGGCCATCTGTTCCACTGTTGAACTCAGGTCAGGAAATTCTTCCCAGTTTATTTATTTAATTTTTATCCCTTTATTATTTTTATAAATAACTCAAGGCGGTGAACATACCTAATACTCCTCCCTCCTCCTATTTTCCCCACCACAACAACCCTGTGAGGCGAGTTGGGCTGTGTGTGTGTGACTGGCCCAAGGTCACCCAGCCAGCTTTCATGCCTAAGGCAGGACTAGAACTCTCAGTCTCCTGGTTTGCTATTGGCTCCTTCCTAGCACTGAGACACAGGGACTGGCCCAAGGTCACCCAGCCGGCTTTCAAGCCTAAGGCGGGACTAGAACTCAGAGACTCCTGGTTTCTAGCTCAGCACCTTAACCACTAGACCAAACTGGCTCCCTTTAGTTTAGTTTAGTCTAGTCAAAATCCCTTTCTTTCACAATCTTGTTCCATTTTCTATGTGGCAGCCTAGGGTCAGTATCTGAAAAGGTTGCCAATCCCTGTGATAACTCTTCAAACATTTTATTAGGTTTTCCAATTATATCTTTATTTCAGTCCTTCCCAAGCTAAGCTTAATTCCTTCAACAGAATGATTTCTGGATTCCTCAGCACCTTTTTTGCTTTACTCCAGATATGGTCCAGTTTGCATTTTAAGAAGGATATCAACAATGTGGCAAAACTGAACTTAAAATCATGCAATAAGTTTCAAATTAATAGTGGGGGGAAGGGGAAACACTCAAAAACATGATTCAAATCAGCAGGGAAAGCCTCAAAAAGACATGGTTACATATATAAACCAAATCCATTGAGAGAGAGTGTGTGTGTGTGCTATTAGATTTTTTATCCCTTATTTTTATCAATAATTCAAGGCAGGGAACATACCTAATACTCCTTCCTACTCCTGTTTTCCTCACAACAACCAGTGAGTTGGGCTGAGAGAGAGTGACTGGCCCAAAGTCACCCAGCCGGCTATCATGCCTAAGGCGGTACTAGAACTCAGAGTCTCCTGGTTTCTAGCCTTAACCACTAGACCAAACTGGCTCTCTTGGTTAGGTATTTATCTTCCTATTAAGTTTTCTACAAATCCCAGCATTGTTCAATGCTTCTTCATTTTTAATTAACCACTTACAATGACTTTTTGCTTAAAGAAACTAACTTATCACAACTGTGGCACAGTCAGTCCATATTTAATATTTGGGTGTTATACTTCTTCCAATTCCATTCTGTGGCTTGATGACTCAGGTAATGACTATGCTTATGTAAATTTGGAAACCTGAGACTTGACTGTTTATAAGCTTATCAGCAAGACATGCGACTGTTTGGGATTGTCATAGAAGATGCAACTGGATAAGTACTTTGCATCTTGTATCTTGCTGTGGAGATTAGTCTCTGCCAGTGAAATGTGTAAGCAAGAAGCAGTTAATTCTTAATATCAGCATTAACTCTCCTATATATGTTGGATCTGCAAGGGTCTGTAAGAGATTTACTTCTCATATCTTGTTCAGAATAAATATGGACAAAATGCCATGAAATGCAGAAGCTCTTCAGTGGAATTATCTATCACTAGTAGCTATTGGAACTATTAAGATCAGCAGTATGCCTAATGCTACTGCTTACTGCTAAGGACCAAACCCAAAGCACAATCACTTAGCCCAGTAGAAGCAGTATCACACTCTAGATGGTTTATGATGCTTAACTATAAACTCTTCCTACTAAACCAGTCCAACCAGGACATTTCATTTTTATATGAAATGCAGAATTGTACTCCAGGGCTTAAAATCAGTACTAGGACTGAGCTCTGGCACCGTGACCAGTTCCAAAGGGAAGCAAAACAGGAGAAAAGTGGGAAAAGACCACTTAAAAGGATAACCTGTACATCCCACTTCATATGATTTAGTACGGTATTAAACGAGACCCACTCCCTTCCGCATGGAAAAACGAGAGACGTTTTAACAATTTTTATACAATAACCTCAAATTGGTTTATGATATATTATTCCCCCCTCCCCACATCCATTCAAAGCGGCTTGGCTGGCTTGCACGAGTTATCTATCTCGGTGAGGCTGCCAGTTTAATTTCTCTGCCCTTTGGTGGCGAAGAGAACCCAACCAGGCTTCCTATCGGCTATAGCCCAGACGTTGAAACCGGCCTCGCCGAGCACCATACTGCACAGCTTACGTCTGCTCCTACTTCTGTACGTCAGCACGTAAGAGGGGAGCGCGACCGTGAGAATTAGCAGCCAAAGGGAAAACAGTAACAGCAGAGGAGGAAGCGCCAGAGCTTGAGAGCAGGGCGGGGCCGCACTTGAACGGGGGGGGGGGGGGAGGAGAGGAAAGGGGGCGTGCCTCGAGCCCGCGCGCTGTCGCTTCCTCCCCGGCCCTGTATAGTAATGATACCTCGAACATGAGCCCCAACAGGAGGCCCATGGCCAGGCAGGACACAGCATCCGCGTGGTTCTGGATAACGAACTCATGGCTCAGGACTGGCGGACTCTTGTTTTTCTTCCGCAGCCCCATAGCGGCAGAGGTTTCCGAGAGTGGGAAACTCCAGGACCCAAGTTGAGGGTGAAGTACGGATGAAGAGCTGCAGTTCCTCTACTCTCTCAACAATCCCTCGCTCTTCACCTCACGCCCAGTAAACACCAGCAACTCTTGTCCCGCACCCCCCCCCTCCACAACTCTTATCCGCCCTGCTTTCCACCCTTGGCCAATCAACATGTGGGATAATAGTGACTGATAGCTTCAGCAGCTAATCGCTAGCCTTAAACTGGAGGCAAGCTTTCTAGGGGCGGAGTTCCAAAGAGACTCTGAGGCTGGTCAACGGTCGAAACGGCGGCGGGGGAGGGGGAAGAGAGGGTGCGTGTGAGTGGCATGGATTACGGCCATTCAGAGGCCCCTAGAGGTGGGACCTACCAGGTTCCCTGAGCTTGTATTTAATTTCTTTATGACTGTAGTGGAAACAAGATCCTGCGAGTTCTGCCTGGGAAGAGAAAGAGTATCAGGTATCGGGTTTTTTGGACTCCGTAGGTTTCTCGGATGTGCTGTTTTGGCATTACAGTAGGGAGAACTTCTTTCAAGAAAGATTTCTGGCCCCAATGCTTGGGTTAAGATGCTTTCTCAAAAGAACACTTCGTGGGTATGTTTGCACGACACCCTAAACTCCAAACAAGTCAATCCCATTTTAGTCTGGCATATTGGGTTAATCCTGCCCGCGCAGTTCCTTTATGGTTCAGCATGGTGTGAACCGAAATCATTATGCTTTGTAAGAGGAGATTAAGTTAAATATGCCTCCTGAATCGAAGCAAAAAGCGTATCGGAGGGAACCCTTCATTTATTTTTGAAAAATTTCACCTGACTCCAGTTAAAACGGCGAATCCTTAACGTAGTAGCAAAGCATGGACTTTGCTATTGGGGAGGGGAGAGAATAGGCATTTCCAGCGGAGAGAGGGAGGAAAAAATACACGTATATCTTGAGTTGGCAGAGTTGGGAAGAGATCTGTTTGCAAACTAAGGAAATCTCTGCTAGTCAGAGGCAGGTTTAAGGTCCTATTTATATTTAAGTTCACATGCTATTTTGATTTAAGTCTGGATCCCCCCCCCCAATATACATACAGTTTGAAATAAGGTTTCTAATTGATTTATTCATAAACGTCCAACAAAATTGTCAGTCATTTACTGAAAGTTTCGGCCAATATGAAGCTATGTCCTCTTGGAGGAAACTCCAATGCAACCATTCTCAATTCCAGAAATCAGTGGACATTGTTGGACAGCATTTGTAATTTATTCTAGTACTAACTAAAGTCAGCTCTGGTTATACTGGGAGGGGTCATCTTAGGCTGGCATTAGAGACACCTTTATGACTGTCACTGCCTGCTTTTTTTGCAGTTAAAATATATATATTTCTATTCTGGCCTCATGAGAGCCAGAGCCATGGCAGATAGGGTAGAGGAAGGCTTTGCTTCCCTCCCCCCTTTTCTGTTTCTACAACTGTGGGGTTGGAGAAACTCCATTTAGTAGCTGCTCTAGCCTCCCATCTTTGTGTCTGGAGACTGGAAGAGAGGGTTCCAGAGGGTTACCCTAGGCTTCCTGTTCTGGCTGAACCCAGAAGAGAGGGCTATTTTGGAGATAAGTTGCTTAACAAACGGGAGTGTGGTTCAGATGCTCCACCACAACTATACAGTATTTTGTCACAATTCAGATGATATTTCTGGATTTAATAACTGATTACCTTGCTTAGTCTTATGCAAATATGTCCTCTATGGTTAGTTTATGGTTCATTGTTTAATACAGACCCAGCCAATTGAGTAAATTCTGTAAACCATAGCTTTCCAAACTGTGTGTCGGGACACACTGACTGCAGTGTCTGGGTGTGTCGTGGCTGCTGTTACCTCCGATCTCTGCCAGGATTCTGGCAGGTACTAGAGCCTGCCTTCTGCCTTGCTGCCTCCAAATCTGCTGTGATTCCACGCAGGTCCTAGTGCCTGCTTTGTGCCCTGCTTTAAGGGTGTGTCGCGAAATGATGCATGTCTAAAAAGTGTGTCACCAACATGAAAAGTTTGGAAAGCTCTGCTGTAAACCATGGTTAACATAACCATGCAACCACAGCTAATGAGTTCACAATTAAAAAATAAAGTTTACTGTAATGCCAAGAAAGCAGTAAGGATACAATCTCCAGGAGGTGAGCCTTGACTTGAGGGCCTTTTTAGGGGCTTGCTTCTGCACATATTTTTTTAACCTATAAAGATGGGAAATGCAAAGTAGGATTATAGAAAAATCAAATTACAATAATAAATCCACAGTACAATAATGGTAAAAACATGATCAGGATCTTCTCTTAGGCCAAATGGAGGGAAAGAGGGCAATACATAAGGAGCTGGTCTCTAATGTCTTTGCTTGCTGTCTTCAGTCTGCTAGCTCCTTCCAAGATTCCTTGGAGAAGATCCCAGACTCAATTCTGTGGATTAAAGCAAACAATTTTCTAAGGTAGTGAGTCTGGGAAATAATAGAGACTTGTCTTGAAGAGCTGGAGACATGTTGCCTCTTAGAATGGTGGGTGATATTTGGTTAGTGTACCAAGTACTCTAGAACATTCAAAATGCTTGAAAGTAATATATTATCTCAGTAATCTTTTGTAAGCTGAATATAGTAGTACATTATGCCAATATTTAATCTGAAGTAGCTTGCCAGTTCCTAAAGGGTAAAAACGGGGGAAAATCAGTTAACTGGCAGATGAATACAGTACAGAATTGCAGGGTACACTGCAAATCTATATGAGTCTATACAGAAATAAACTTTATTGAGTTAGTGGGACTTACCCCGAATACAGTAAATACACTTTGCAGCCTTTTTGGGTATCTCTTTATTGTGTTCCACACTGATCCCATTATGTTCATGCCTGTTGAACATATACTAAAAACGCTTCTATATATGCTAGGTATATAGGCTGTTATTTATTTCTCAGACCAAGAACAAAAAGCTGAGAAAGCAAGTAAGTAAGGGGCATCCAATTATCTCTTGACAGTGCAGGATTTTGGGTTCATTCTACTTTGAGTTCACACACTACACAATTACAAGTGCATTCTTTTGTAGTTTCCAAAGTGAAGATAACTGAAGGAAAAACATGGCTTTCAATGTAAGTAGGGCCAATTTAAGGATTATTCATTCATCCATGAACCCACAAATAGATCAACAACATTTAATAAGAAATTCTATTTTTTAAAAATTCTGGAATATAGCCATCTTGCGAATTCATCTAAATTTTGGAAAAGAAGAGGTTGCACTTTAGGGGAGGCATTAAGTGGGACAAATATTCAAGACTCTTTACTCTTGCTCATGTTCCTTTGGTTTTTTAATTAGTTATGTATAAAGAAAAGGGAATGAATGGAATCTACAAAGAGACAGAAAAATTATATGCCATTTACTCTTGCTTATCTTTATTGCAAAAAAAAGGGGGACAAATGCTGTGATTATCTTCTGTTCTAAAGGTTACATTCTATTATATAACTCTACCAATAGTTTCACCTATTTGAATGTTAGTACATAAGTCTATACAATAAAGAAACCATAGTTGAGTTTTGTTGATTTTGCTTTTTCTGTATCTAGAATCTAAAACCATACTTAACTGAACTGCCTTCCAGACGAAAAGAAAATTATAGGACTTGGTTGTCATGATGGGGTAAGTGCCACCACCCTAAAATAACCAGGGCTAAGATATTAAGTTTAGTATAAAAATCTCTGAAGAGTTTGCGCTCAGACTGTGAATCCAGAAATTTACATTAACTGCAAAATTGGTATAAATAAGGATAACAAGGTTTGATACCCAAACTCACAAGAACAGATTACTGAAGGGCTAAAGTAGCAACTGAGGAGAAAGATTGGCTTGTTCTACTGTTTTTTACAGCTTGCAGTTTGATTTAATGCCTTTCAGTAGGATTACTGGATATGAGCTGTTAAAAAAACAAGATGACTACTAGATAGCAGAAAATACTGTTTTCCTCCAATAGAAGACACTATATGTAGCTCAGGGTTGAAGTGTGGAGTCCTGGGTACTCTCTGAGCTTGGTTGTTGCTTGCAGACTGTGCTGCTGAGTGTGGGGTTTGCTTCCTGTTTATATACAGTAGCTTGCCCTGCCAGTGTTGGTGGGGGTGTGGTTTTCTCCTTGTTAGGTTCTTGATTAGGGTATTGTTGTCTGCTTGATTGTTTGTCTCTTGTTAATCCCTGCCATTCAAAAGAGACAATAACAAAGCTAAAAAGGAAACAAAAAGACCAGAACACATCCTCTCCAGCAGCCAACACCCAGATAAGCAGGGATTAACACCAGGCAAACAATCAAGCAGACAACAATACCCTAATCAAGGACCTAACAAGGAGAAAACCACACCCCCACCAAAACTGGCAGGGCAAGCTACTGTATATAAAGAGGGAGGAAACCCCACACTCACTAGCACTGATGATGTTACCTAGTCGGGTAATGAAACATCTGCAAGCAAACAACCAAGCTCAGAGAGCACCAAGGACTCCATATATTTTTTTCTTGCACTTGCTATCGTCTAGTGGTTGTCTGGATTTTTGCAAGCTTTGTGGCTGCTGTTTTGGCTACAGGTGGCATATAGGGTGGCATAGTGACAGTTTGGGGCCAGATGTTTAGCTCAATTTGCACCATATTTTGCTTCATAATTTGTTGAGAGGAGTAATACAAGTCAAACTGAATTCCTATGGATTACATTGATATATCCTTGTGTTTTCTTGACATCAATATTCTTGACAGCAAAGTAGATTACCATTACCTACTGCCCAATCTAGTCTAGAGCCCTGGGATTTCCTTGTGATGTCACATGCAAGTGCTAACTAAATCCAACTACAAGGCTTTTTCATTTATTTATTTATTTGAGTCATAGCCTGCGTTTCATTTAGGAGCTCAAGGTAACTTAATGACAGGCCCAAAGTCATATTTGAGGATGGAGTAGAACTTGGTTTTTCCCACTCTTAATGCAACACTATAACCAATGTACCACCTGTTGCGAACTTTTTGGAAAAGAGATTCTTATGTTTTAAAAGTGCATTACTTGATTTGGATACTTAACAGACATTAATTTCCAGCCAAAAATAATAATACAAAATAATACTACTGTTATTTGGTATCTTGCCTCTGAATTTTAATGAAGCAGTCTTGGGAAGGGGATTCCAGGATTATCTGCAGGGCCATCAATTTGCAATTCCTGACCTTTAGAGATTAGGAGGTGAAGCTTTCCTTAGTTTAACAATGCCCATCATTGTTTGTTAATGTCTGCATAGCAAACTGCTGTTAAAAATTTCAGGAGCTAATAATAGCTTGGCAATTCTAAACCCCTGAAGCCATAACTACTTAACCAAGTAATTTTCTTGAAATCAGTGAGTCTGTATAAATATTAAATTTACATAATAAAAAATGTCACCGGTTTAGCATCTTGGGTAATTCTGAATCTGTGCATCAGCAGATTCATATGTTTTATAGGTTTTCATAATTCAGTAGAGAAATAGAAAATGGAAGCAAGATTTTTACTTGGATATAGAAAAATGAGTTCTTTTAATGTTTTAATAGCCGCATCAGTGTAGTTCAGTTTTTTTTAAGGCAGTTATTGTGTATATGGCTAATTTTTAAGCTGTAAAACATATAATAAGAAATATGAGGTCTTCAGCAAACCATATAATTAGGCCATCTTGTTACATAGGCTTCCTAAAAACACTTTCCTAGAAACCAGTTGCACTGAGTTGTATTGGGCTCCATTGCCAGTAACAATGGCAATGTTAGGATTGCATTCTTTCTCTTATTCTTATTAATCCTATTTTACCCTGAAAACTACCGGCATTACAGCAAGTATTCTGTTCCTTCTCTGAGTCAATGGCAACCACAGCATTTACTGTTTGTGTTTGCCATGATGTGATTATAAACCCAAAACTCATTTTATAAAGAAGGGAGTTAAATAAGATATGAAACTGATTACAGTAGCTTTAAAGCAAAGTAAAGGTATACTCCCTCACACTTTACCTTGAAAATGTACCTAGTTACCTTGCAAGAAGGAATTGTCAAGAGGTGTCACAAATATTTATTTTTAGACTAGTCAGATAAATTTAATCCGGACTTTAAAAAAATGAGAGAAGAAACAGCACTTCATGAAATGTTACATCCTCAGTGGGTTAGTTCTCCATTTATTCTAGTACATATGGATGGAATATATGAATTTTTTTTATTAAGAAAAATAAAAAGTATACAAAACAGACACAACCAATATTAACACACAACATACAATAGGTCAATTAAGCAATTAATCATACACTTTTATAAATTTAACCTCTACGTGCACCCATCACCCGTGGGACATGTATTCTTCTTTATCTCATTACTTTTTATTGTCTTACAATTTTTAATATTAATAATTCTTATACAGCCCTCTTCTCCAAAATGATAATATGTATTGATTTGGTTTTATTCCTTTCACTTTAACAAATACATATTCTAAAAATTCACCCCATATTTCCTCAAAATCGTTTATTTTCATCAAACCCTTTTTATATTTTAATTTGTATGTCAATTTATCATTTATTGCAATGTTCCACACCTCTTTAAACCAGTCCTCAAGTTCATATTCGTAATCCTCTTTCCATTTTTTAGCTATTATTAATCTTAAGGCGGTAACAAAAATTATTATCAATTCTTTCTTTTGCCACTTTAATTTCATATCTCCGAAATTTAACAATAGTGCTATTTTTGGACTCTTTTTCAAATTAATGGATAATATTTCATTGATCTCAACAAAAACCTTTTCCCAAATTTTTTTGATCTTTTCACATTCCCACCATAGATGTAAGTAAGTCCCAGTTTCGTTTTTACACCTCTAACAATTTTTTAAATTATTTCTATTATAATAGCTCAACATTATTGGAGTCGTGTACCATTTCCAAATTGTTTTATAACAATTCTCTTTAATTCTCACAGACATATTTTTCATAAGGAATATATAATTTTACAATCAAATCAGAAATGCAAAAAGGTTCTACCAAGACTGAGATGAAATGGATCCCTGCTTCTTTCTTTATTCAATATTATACTTTCCTATCATGTGATTAAAGAATAGCTATTCAGTTTTAAGTTGCAAAGAATTTCAGTTGAAAACATTGAGCAGAAGAGACACAGTATCTAGCAATGAAGTCTTCCAAATAATTGCATTGCAACAATGCCTTCTTACAGATAGTATATATCTTGGAAGATTGACAACACAAGAGTTATTGGCTAATATAACTACTAGCCAGTACTGCTGCCTGTACATTCTTTGTTTTGTAAATTACTGGTGATATGTTGCCATAGGAATTAAGTGTAAGTATTCAGGATTACATTAAGAATGTTTGAACAGAGACCAAAAGAAAGCTTTCAGAAAAGGAGACAGATTTTCCCCTTCCTGTCCTCCATGTGAAAGGAAAACGTCAGTTTGAATTTGAGACAGCTGGAATTTTGCATGTTTTATATAGGCTAAGCTTGGAAGTTGAAAACATCCTGGGAAAAAAGGCACAGGAAACACTTCCATACTGTTTCCAGGCATGAAAACTACATGAATATATTGATGGAACTGCCAGAAGTCAAGTTTGACATTAAGGAAGCTTTATATTATGATAAGAAATAAGATGGGGTAATCTGGATTTCTCCTTAAGGATCTGATACTGGACCAATACCTTTGGTTGTCTTTTTAGCATATTTTAGCTGTGTCTCTCACTTTGCTGATTGTAAATATTTGTAAATAAGTGCAAATATTACAAATGCCAATAAGTATCCAGTGATCTCTTTCTAATGGGTGCCAAATCTAAGTGCTGCACTTCAAAATGGCTCACCCTTTCTAGAAGTAGGGAATACATTGCATCATTTGTATTGGGTTTGTAGATGGCTTTCTCTTTAGCTATTCTCTACAGAACACAAATTTTCTTTAAGCATGCTACAGAAGCCTGTTTCAAATGTTATTCCATGGATAAATCCATTAAATTGCCCTTGCTGTTATTTAATTAAACTTTTCCTTGAATCTAAAGTGGAGAAACACTAGAGGGTGCTATATTTCTGTTAAAATAAAGGGAGGAAGCAGAAGCAAGTGCTAAATCTCTGTTTTTCTTCTCATCCTCATAGAGTATCTTTATGTCTACTTAGTTCCATGGCTGAAATACTGGTTATTGAAGAGCATAAAAACAGAAGGTTTTTTAAATAACAACCATCTAATGGCTTTATATTGGTATATGTGTCTGTATGGTAGAAGTGATTTAAGCTAGAATTTAACTGAAATTTAATTACTGTCTATAATACATCCTAAAGGCCCATCATACTCAAGAGTGAGCATGCAGATTCATAGATTGTCTTGGATGGACAGCATTTTTTAATTTTAGTCCTAGGTTTGCTTACTTGGAAATAATATTTAATTTATCAGACTGATATTTACTTCCAAATAAAAGCTTTCAGTACTGAAAGTGTTTATTTTCAGGATAGGTAAAGGTTAATTTGATTTTATCTGCAACATTAACCTTCACTAAACATTGTGGTAGGAGAGAAAAAGAATATTTATTTATTTATTTATTTATTTACTTACCTACCTACCTACCTACCTACCTACCAACCAACCAAAGTTGTACCCCACCCCCATCCAATGATTCTGGGTAGGGTTTGGAAAAAAAAGAAACATGGATTTTGTTGTTGTGTTTGTGATCACAAAAGTTATTCTAAATTTAGAGCTGAAATAATTCTGCCTGTATAGAAATGTAAAAAACTATAAAAGTTGTAGTCCACTATCTAACCTATATATATATATATTACAGGTGGCTTCATCAATGGGCCTAGCAGGCTTTTACTTGGAATGAATTATTACTTATCTTAGATCAGCAGATAATTGCAAGAGTGAATTGTTTTCATGCATTCGAAACTTAAATAAAGGATAGCATTTTTTTCTTTTGTTTCTTTAAAGGTCAATCAGTCAAATTGCTTGTTCTGACAATTAATGCTATTTTCTAAGGAACAAACATTAAAACACATTTAGTATTCCACCATAAGGAACACTGGGAATTTGAAGCAAGTGCTTACATCATTGTTTGTTGTAGGGCAAGAAAAATGCAAAAGTTGAAAATGCATTTTTGCAGTTAGTGCCTACAAAGAGACCAAAATCTGAGTCCAGAAAAGAAGCAGTAGCAAGCACAATACAAAGTATTTTGTTCCCAGGTTGGAACCCTGGAAATGGCTTTCCTGCCACAATATTTCAAAGGGTCTTCCGACCTTCTATTCAGCAGGCTACAGAGAGGAGGGAGTAACTGCCAAAAATGACTTCCTCCTCTGTTGACCTGACCAAAATCTCTGCTGGATGAAAAATACTTCCATCAGGGGAGGGAAATAATCCAAAAATTTCAGCATAGAAATGGCTGCTATTTGTATTTAATTTCTTTTTTGTATTGTGTTTTAACTGTTCTAACTGTTGTATTGTCGAAGGCTTTCACGGCCGGAGTTCAATGGCTGTTGTGGGTCTTCCGGGCTGTGTGGCCGTGTTCTAACTGTTCACTGCCCAGAGTCACTGGTTTGAGATGGGCAGCTACACGAATGAATGAATGAATTTCTTTTCATCTAAAGAGAATCCATCTCTGAACTAGCCTTTGAATTTTACCTGCATTTGAATTTTATCTACAAGGCATCCACAGTCAAAAGCAGTATATGTGTTTACAAGGAATAAAATATAAATCAAGCTAAAATTTGTATTGTCGAAGGCTTTCACGGCCGGAGTTCGATGGCTGTTGTGGGTCTTCCGGGCTGTGTGGCCGTGTTCTGGAAGTTGTGGTTCCCAACGTTTCGCCAGCATCTTCAGAGGGCAGGAGCACAGACAGAAGCGAAATCTCTGTGCCCAGGTAGGAACCACAACTTCCAGAACACGGCCACACAGCCCGGAAGACCCACAACAGCCATCAAGCTAAAATTGTTATATTTATATTCTTGGCGATCACTCGTAGCCGAGTAAGATTGTCTTCCAAGGGTAAAATCTTAACAGTGGATCCGTAAGTGGCTGTAAAGGCCAATTCTGGATCCGCACAACCTCCCAGAATGTATATATTTATATATATACAATATATTTATATAAGGCATCTGAGAATAGCATTTCAGTATGTGAGACGATACAAAATTTCTTCTTGCTAATTAATATAAGTTGATCGGTTTTAGCAGAGGCAGCAGGAGCTTTCTATTAACAGAACAGCTATGTCATCTGGATATTGCGAACTGCGGTGAGGATGATACCAGAGTCTATTATTGGGGTAGCATATAAATTGTATGAAATAATTAAAAACCCATTGATACATGCCTATGGCAAGCAGAAGGACCTAGAACATTCTTTTGCCAATATTAAAAATGAGCCCTTTTTACTTTGACTCATGGGCAAACTACACATACAGTAGCAGCTGCAGATTAATGTCTTTGAATGCTGATTGTGTCACCTTAAAGAAGCATAATGTGGGCAGTTTTAAGAAGGCTGCATAGAACACTTCTGCCTGCTGCTTTCCCTCACAACTCCCCCCCCCCAAAGAAAAGGAATTGGGAGGAAGGGATTGTAAAGGAAAAACAGTAGGAGTGGGGAAGATTTGATGTTATAGTATTGATTTGTAATCCTTCTTCTTCATCCTGTCACTGTACAATCTCTTAACGTTGTCTACTATTAAAGCATAGGTTATTGTAACAGAGTTTGGCATCCATTCACATAATAGCAGCTTTCAACTTTTGATAACAATAAATATAAGATAATCTTCAAAATCCTGACATCACCTCCACAATTGCACACACAAGCCTGTATTCACACTTCCTGTCCCATCTATACTTGGTTCTTTCATGGGAATTTAATAATGAAATCATTCATTTATATCATTTTTAATTGCCTTTCCAGTCCCAGCAAGAACACCCTTTCCTAATCTGGAGATACTTTGGATATGTGGAATTTAGCTCCCAGATTCTCAGCAATGGCCACACCAGATGAGAAATTGTGGGAATTAAACCTATATGCCTGGAGAGCACCCTGAATGTGCTTGCTCAAATTGCCAGTGTACTTACACCTGAAAATCATGCTTTGTATTAAACATTTACATCGGAAAGAAAGCTTCCAAATCAGCATTCTCCTTGAGGATGTATGTTTCTATATGGCGGCCTTTCTCAACCTTTTGACCCTGGAGGAACCCTTGAAATATTTTTCAGGCCTCGGGGAACCCCTGTACATTCAGGCTCAGATATAGGCCAGAAGTTACAAAATTATATTTGTTTCATGTGTAGGCCTGAATATATACATTAACAGTGTTCTTAAACTAAGAATAAAGAATGAAACTCATTTCTTTAATGTGAAGTTGCCCGAATTTGAAATAATTTTTTAAATAAATCGTGATCTCCCAGGGAACCCTGGTTGAGAAACCATGCTACAGTATATGGGGTTGCTATTGAAGAAGCTAATCCTAAGTAAAACTGGTATAGTAGAGTCACACGAGAATACAACTTCTTAATGTCACAGCATATCATTAGATAATGCAGAAAGAGAAAGAAAGGAAATATCAGAGCACTCCTTTAGAAAAGCGTCAGGTTTATTGTCTCAACAAAGTAGGATTTGTTGTTGTTCAGTCGTTTAGTCGTGTCCGACTCTTCGTGACCTCATGGACCATAGCACGCCAGGCCTTCCTGTCCTCCACTGTCTCCCGGAGTTTACTGTAATTCATGTTCATTACATTGGTGATGCTATCTAACCATCTCATCCTCTGCCGTCCCCTTCTCCTTTTGCCTTCAGTCTTTCCCAGCATCAGGGTCTTTACCAGTGAGTCCTCTCTTCGCATTAGGTGGCCAAAGTATTTGAGCTTCAGCTTCAGCATCTGTCCTTCAAGTAGGATACTTGAGGTTTAACTAGTCTCATAACAAAGGTTGATGAAGTTCTGTGGTAAGGACTGTGAATTACTACAGTTTGTAGCAAGACAGATAATGGTGCAGTAGGAGTCTATGAATTAGCTAGAGTCCACTTGAAATTTGAAGGTGGCATTATTGAATTAGTATTGGAATTTGAAGATCACAAATTTGATTTGAATTGATTTGAAGTATAATGAAATATTTGTCTATTCCAAGCCTTTCTAGGTTTGGAAATTAAAGATCAGGCCTGGTTAACATATGGATGGTAGCCATTAAGCTACCACAGCTCTAGGCTAGACTTGGAAGTTAAAAAAAAAAAGATCCGGAAGCAGTGGCAAACCACTTCTGTACTGTTGCTGAGAAAACTTCCTGAATATGTTGATGATGTCACCTAGTATCAGGCTCAATTTAAAGGAAGCTTTACGTTTGTATAATGGGAAGGCAGCTGCTTCATTTTTGGTTCCAATGGGATGAAAGAAGGGTCTTATTGCAATATATTTTTGAAATATTCCCTCTTTTAAGCTAGAAGTAGCAGAGATGAGAAAGGACAACAAAAGTGGCCACCATACTTTCCAACAAAAAATCTATTGTAAAATAGTGCTGAACTAATTCAGAAAGCATCCAACTTAAAAATAAAACTTTTCAAAAACTATTTTAAAAGTACATTTTCACTATAGATTGAAGAGTGCATTACATTCTTGATCACTCATTTTTCTGGGTTGGCAGGCTTGGTATGCCTCAAGTGTGAGATGAGGAGGTTATCACTACTGCATATATTAGATGCTATGATATCAAGACAGAGGAGGAGGAGAGCTGCGTTGGTCTGTGGTGGCAAAAAAATCAAGAGTGTGGTAGCATCTTTTCTGACTAACAAAATTTATTAAAAGGCATAAGATTTTGTGACCTGTGGTTCCCTTCATGAGATGCATGAGAAAGGGAGGAAAATATTGTATCCTATTGAATACCATACCTTAATCAACCCCTCATTGTTGAATTTCAGTTTCTATTTTGACTACCTTTATTGCCCCATCATCAAATGTGAATCTGATTTTTTTTCCAGAAATATTTTTTAATGCTTTCCTCTGTGAAAGATATAATTCCCTCTAATTGTATGTTTATGTGGTTGCTGCTTACCAATTTAGAAGTGAAATATGGTCACCCAAAATTATATTGTAGTTTCTGCATACTTGGACAATTCTCTAGGTCATAGCTTTCCAAACTGTGTGTCGCAACACTTTAGTGTGTCGCAACACACAGTTTGGTGTGTCGCAACACAACCCAGAAGTGGCGGCGGGGGCATGCACGGCGGCAGCACGTGCGGTGGTGTGCATGGCGGCAGCGACGGCAGCGGTGCGCCATCAGCGCTTCCGCGTTTTAGCGGAGGCCGCTGCCGTGCACACCCCCGCGCCCCCCCACGCCGCTGCCGTACACGCCCCCGCGCATGCCCCCGCTGCTGCTCGTGTGTCACCAACGGCGGCACTTTGGAAAGCACTGTTCTAGGTCCATATAAGTTTGTAAATTAAAAATCTGGAAGAGATCTGCTCCAGAACAAACGGATTATTGGGAGTGAACATGTGTGCACGTATTTGTGTATGTGTAATATGAGAGATAATGGCTTCTCCACTCTGGAGAAAAGCCATAATATGACTGACTTCATGTCACCATAGCTTATTCAACTAACCATAGTTTGAAAATCTTGACTTAGCAGGATATATGTAGCTTCATTATTATTTCAGGCTGGATGATTAAAGATTTGAATAAGTGCTGCTCTGTAAGGGCAAGGGGTAGGCAGCATGTAACCCCTCAAAGTGTTGTTGTTGTTGTTGTTGTTGTTGCTTTTAGCCACTGGATCCTCTTTTAACCATTGTTGATGAAAACCAGGGACTCAGTTTTCTCAGGCCTAAAATTTAATGTAATAATAATAATTTTAAAAAATCCCAAGATTCCTGTCCACCAAACCCTGAAAAAGAATATAAAATCCTGATCCTGTCCATGAGTGTGGCACAACTTTATTAAATATTGTGTCCTTCGTTCCTCCAAATCTTCTAAGTGGTCTCCAGATTGCCAAAGGAAGATCATCCTATCGTGGCAAGTGAGGAAAAACTGCAGCATTTTGTGCAGGTGTGATTTGTTCTGTTTCATTCTTCTATTATCAATAGAGGAATATTAACTCAGCCCAGTGATCACTATTCAAATGATATAATGGATGACCAGGGGAGGGGCAAATGATGAAATATGTGTGGTAATATTAGCATGCAAATGCCCAGACTTACATACTTGTGTGAGATGTCAGGATTCAAGTACACAATCATGGCATTTACATCTTGACATTGCAGGTTGCTGCAGTTACCACTGAATTATGCGTGCACAGATGGCATGCAAGAAATATCTTCATACAAATTAATGCTTGTACTGAATTTGACCTACTAGAAGAAGGTGTTAGGAGACTGGGATAACCTCATTTAAAATGTAGATAATAAAATACAAAATCTTCATTTTTATATGGCTGTATTGTCCCACCCTCCTGCCTCCCAGGAAGAAAATAACAGCAATTTTTGGTCCTGTATACAGGCAAGAGGACCATGGTGGCTCAGCGGGTAAGACGCCAGGCTTGTCGATCGGAAAATCGCAAGTTCGGAGGTTCGAATCCCTAGCCCTGCGTGCGGAGTGAGCTCCCGCACTAGCTCCAGCTCTTGCCAACCTAGCAATTCGAAAGCATGCAAATGCAAGTAGATGAATAGGTACCACTTCGGTGGGTTGGTAACAGCGTTCCGCGCGCGTCATGAGGCCACATGACCGTGGAAGCGTCTTCAGACAACGGTGGCTCTTCGGCTAACAAATGGAGATGAGCACCGGCCCCTAGAGTCGGACACAACTGCACAAATGTGTGGGGGGAACCTTTACCTTATACAGGCAAGAGAGAGTGAATTCAGAAACCTTGCTACACCTTTCCTTCCAGAAACAATACACTACAGTGTCAGAGTTTTGTAACTAAGAATTAGTGCCTGAATCTGTTTTCCCCCCCTCTCCTTTTATATCATGTTTTTTTTAATAGTTAGTTTTTTTATTACAAAATTTGGAAGCTGCTCTGGGGCTGAAAAAGTGGTAAATATTAATTTAACGTAAATAAATAAATTAATATCCTTTTTGCTGCTATATACAAACAAGGCGGCTGTTCCTCAATGTGATTGACATAGCTGAAGGCTGCTTGGCATTCTTATTTTGTTTATTCATTATTACTGTCTTGCTTTTGAGTCTGGATAGATACAGTATCTTTAATTATTTATTCTTTTATTATTTCAATTATACTCTATTTTTGTACCTATCTCTTTACCTTTGCTTAGAAATTTTAAACCAAAACATAAAAATTTAGAAACAGAGAAGACATACTCTTCATACTTTGATTTTCCTTTTACAAACTTTCAGAAAGCCACAGTAATATCTGAGAATATTATCTTTCAAGAAATACATCTTTCCAACTTGCATGTTGCTTGAAAATTATTTTGTTTTTTTATTGTGCAAATTAACTATCTCTTGAAGGTAACATATACCAATGTATATTTTTTTCCCTGTCAGTATAACTGATTTTTTTCTCTTACTGATTAGTTTTGAAATACCGTTTTTTGTCTGTCAACATTGGATACATATTGTGTTCCCCACTTCCAGAAATACTCTTCATATGTCCCATCTGGTGTAGTGAACCATCTGCAGCAATTTTCTGGCTGTTCTGTAGAACACATATTTGACTTTTATGTAACCTTTTTTCCTCTTTTCAAAGTTTGTTTTCTGTTTATTGTGCAATTCTTTCCTTTCTGTTTGAATGTAGCTCAGCAATTATGGTTCTGTCTTGTGAGCCAAAATTGCCATTTCTTGAGTGATCTTCATTTTTCTGTGTCAGAGGATAAATGTAATAGGAGGGGAGATTTCTGATTTGCAGCGCTGGGTCATAAGTCACAGTTGGACAGATAATTGACAACGATTTCTAACTTTAACTACTTAATAAAGGCAGTAAAAAAGACTATTTCTATATCCCTAAATTAAACTGCTGAAATGAAGAAAGCAGGACTGGTTCTTATAGTAAGAGGACTATGAGCTGAATTAGGTCTGATAATCTGATCAAATTACTGAACCAATAATTCCTTAGTTCTAAGTGTGTATATTTTGTATTCAGCTGAGGGTTGGTGGAGCTCAGAATTTTAATAAAGCAGGAGTAGACTGTGCCAACTTAACACTATCATAGGCAGTCTGTGTGTTGTTTTATAAAATGTTATCCCATTTTAATGATATATAGTAGGTGTTGTCTTTGAAGCTCTCCTTAAAGAGAACAATTGGAAATATTTTAGTTTCTTTACGAGGTTGTGCTTGATTTTCTCCCCATTTCATTGTTTTTCTTCTTCCTTTTACCCCTCTCCCCACCTAAATAACCACACCCCAGAAAAGCAGTTGGCTCAGCCTGCAGTAGGCCATGCATTTTAATTGCCTTTTATTCCAGGATAAGAGACTTCATTCACTGATTGCAGCAGGGGTTTCTTTCAGCTGCTTTAGTCTGAAGCTTGAACATTTGCTTGTTCTCAGCAACATAATTTTTTCCAATAAAATGGTACTTTTCCTTTTCATTCTTTGGGGACATAGTGTGTGAGATAATTCCAGATTAGGAAGATCAAGCTCCAAGATTCCTTCCAGCGTTTTTATTTTTATTAATACTTAAATAACATGTTTACCATAGCGAGGCAATGCTTCTTACATTCAAAACAATACAAGTTACCTGAGAAAAGCCCCAATTATTCTATTTTGCCCGTACTTCAGATCCTTTACTTTAGTTCAATAAACCATTTTGTTGATTTAAAGAGCAGAACTCGACGCCTGATCTCTAGCTATTGCTGCTATTAAATTACTGTCTGATATATGACCAAATCCTCTCTCCAGGGACTGAGTGTGTCAGTTTGGCTGAATGCCCAGCCACCATCAGTGCCGTTACAGTCCCAGAGCCAAGACGTGTTTCCCGCAGAGAATCAACTGTATTTTAGTTGTATTTGTTTGGGAATGTTGTTCTTGATATGAACAATACAGAAATAGAATCCCCAGCAGAATAAAGCCACATAGCTAGTTTCAACAATGGAATTGAGAGTTAAGTTCACCCATGTGCTAAATCATGATTTGCTTAAATGTGGTTTGTTGGTTAAGCCACACGGTCACTCAGGTTTGCGCATCAAGCTCAGTTAAGCCATGTTGTGGTTTGGATTACTGTCAAACCCAGATCATAGGAACTTGTCACTAAAGAGGGTTATCTTAAACACAATTTCTACCCATGGCTTGTTTGAAGTAACTTATTTTAACCATGGTCTGGTCGGTCTTCTCAAATAAGTTACAGTTTAAAAAACAAGGTGATTGAATGACTGCAGACAGAGCCACTTCTGCAGCACTGCCTCAGCTGCTCCTATTTTGCTTCTCTCCCCCTCCCCCATGGGTGAGCAGGAGTTTAGTTTTCAAACAAAGGAGCTGGTGAAAGGATTCGCTTCCCCCACTCTGAGTTTGGTGGCCCCCAATCCAATTGGGGCCCTGCAGGGTTTTGTTTTTTTTAAAAATATTAGCATTTAAATCAGGAAGGGTACCCATTCACTGGAAGGTGTTTTGATAGTAATGTGAATGCAGGGGCAATTGTTGCTTGCAATTTATTTCCATTCAGTTACAAATTACACATTTATTCCATTATTTCCCCATAAGAATTAAATTATCATAGATACCATTTTAATGTTTTTTTTAAGGGTGCTTTCATGTTTGTAAATTTACTGTTTTTTGATATAAGAATAGGGAGGAGATGGGATAATTTAATCAGTTATTACATTTTATAAATTCGATTATAAGCTCTACTGTTAGAGCTCTGTGTGGTTCTTACTAATCATGTAACAGTGGTAAGAACAACATTAATCGTCCTTTATTTGGGAGGACAAGAAATTCACCAGAGTAGGTTTTTTCTGTATTATTAGTTCAGATTAGATTTTTTTTATTCAATTTTTTAATTCCACCTTTTGAATTTAGCTCCTGTTAGTGGATCTCAGGACTCTGGTGAAAAATAAGTAGTTCACAGAAGCTTAAAGTTGGCTCATCTCTTCATTACAGTGCAGGATTGTGTTAAAAGCTATCATTCTGGTCACATGTTCTGAGTACTGTACCAAGCTCTACATTTCCTTGCTTAGTGGTGTTGGAACTCTTTATCTTCTTCATAAGCATAATATTTCAGAGTGCTCTGCCTTTTGATTTTTACCTCTTTTAAGTGTCATGTATTAATAGTACAAGCCCTCAATAAAATGGTAGTGGAGCATTTCTAACCTACACAATTTGTTTAGTGTACTGGAAAACTGAAAGGCATTTCCTTCACTCATTCCTTTTACTCTCTGAGGTAGTGCCATGATGCATCATGTTTCTCTGTTTGCACTCTCACCCCATTGCCCACCATTACATTCCCTTTATAGTTGCCTATTTATAGGAACATTGCCTCAGCTCTGTGTTTGCAGTCTCCCTATTACAGGAATGATGCAGTTATCCCTAAGCTTCTCCCTATCAAACTAGTGTACACTTGCCCGGAAAAGTAGTAATTTTAAAATAAAGCAGCTCTGTGTGGCAAGTTGACAATGGAATGGGGTTGGTTGTGTTGTTTGGACCATGATTTACATGATTCCAGTCTACTTCATTGGCAGTAGACTCAGGAAGAGTAGGCGGGTGGGGTTTTCTTCATGCAGCAAACTACGTGTTCAAACAGTCTGGGAAAAGGAAAAACTGGAGTTCTGCCATTTGGACTGGCAAGTAACCAAACGGGAAATAAAAAGAGCCAGTATAGTTTAATGGTGAAACTCAGAGATCTGGATTCAAATTCCTTCTGAGACAGGAAAGCAAGTTAGTATCTTTCTATTTTACCTGTAGCATGAACTTTTTTGGAGAAAAACTTCTTATTTAAAAATCAACATAAAATCATATGAGTTATCTCCTAATGCTTTTTAACCATCTTTTCTACATCATGCTGCTAAAACAGGAATAAATCTTTGGATTTTTCTCATCTTTTGATAACAAAAGATAATGAGGATTTTAATCTTATTGTTATTGGATTAGGCATTTCATTATTCTGAGATTACATGGCACACTTAGTGTTCTGTATGTGGTGTCAGTATGTTGATGCCATTGGATGTGGTAAAAGCATGAAAGCAGAAATGTATTTCAAACATATTTACTAGACTATTTCAGTTTAAAATATGCAGTGTGTTAGAAGCTGCAACATTTTTATCTGTCATGTACTGGGCTATTGGTGTTGATTTTAATTCTTGGAAACAAAGGATTATCAGCATTCAGATCATGTGCTGGTCTTTATTATTCAGCAGTTTCTGCCACTGAATAACATTTCATTGATAAACAGCACTACTGCTTGATTACTCTGTTTTGCCTTTGGAGTTGCAATTGCAACAGTGTTTTTATGTTTACTGAGATGAACTTTGAGACATTAACACAAGTAGTTTATTATTTGGGCCATTTGTATTATGCTCATCAGACAATAGATGATTCCATGAATTTGCCTTCTGTTTTCTCATGTCTTTCGTCTGTACCTACCCCTTTTATTATAAACGAACTTCCTGCTGCATTTCAAAAGGAGAACAAAAATTGTGAAAATGCATTAAGAGTTTTACAGCTCTCTGTACTGAAAAATGGGTGGAATTTGAAAAATGAAATGTTTTCCTAGCAGAAAGTACAGCAAAATTGTGTATGAAATTAGCATTGGGTTTAATTTATGATTATAGGCTGAAAAACAGCTTTGACAGAGAACATCCGGCTTCTTAATAGTGTGAGAATTTCCCTACAAAGTCTGAAGATGATTGTGATCTCAGGGAAAACACACACACACACACACACACACACACACACAACCTAACCACAGTATGAGGCATGATAGTCTGTTATTATTTCTTTGCATTGGATTATGCAGACACTACCTAAGATTTGTTTCTATCTGTATGAACTTTCATCATACCACTTACTGTAGAAATGGGAGAGTAATTTATCTAGCTTTCATTGTGATTGTAAACTCAAGGATTTTAGAAAGGCAGTTAAGAAAGAGCCTTACTTTGTGGTTGGCAACCTTCCTGATTTCAAGGCCCAGTCTTAACTGGATCATTCTCTCTGTTCTTATACATTATAGCATCATAAAAATGCAGGTCTATATCAATGTGATATTTGGCACATATACTTAGAACAGGACTTTTTCATACTATCTGTTTGTGGCCAACTTTGCTTTTAATCTCTTGCTTCATGTATGCTGCTGTTTGCATTTTGTTAACATGCACTTCCACATGCACTATAATTTTAGTTGCATTTATAATTTTTCTTTACCTGTCTTATTTGTAAATACAGCCAAAAGTTAACAGAACTGTACAGTTTTCCTTTCTGCAGCTGAGCAATGTATCTCATGGCCTGTGGTAGATAAACTGAAACACAAGAAATAAAAATTGAGGACACAATTGTGGCCACCGTTCAAAATTATCTTCCCTCCACCTTTTCTCTTGGTTTAACAACTAGATGAAATTTGCTAAAATTACATTGCCCTTCATTGTTCTTCCCTGTGTGAAAAGAGCTCTGGTATTTTCCCACACACTGAAGCTCTTCATAAGGCCTGCCTCTTAAAAAGACTGAGTGTGATAGGGTTAATGGATAAGAAACTGCAGCAGACTAAGAGGCAGGTGAGATTGTTGTTTAACTGGCAACTTTAGAAGACTTTAGGGATAAGGGAAATTTGTGAAAATATCAAGCAGCATGCTACTGAAAAATGTAGCTATTTTCTGCATCTTTTCTATTTAATTAGGAAGACAGCACTGCAAGTGATTAGGAAAACAATTCCCACTATATTATTCAATGTATATTGTTTGTGTTGGTAAAGATCCACAATGTGAATTCTCACAGTTCACTAGTCTTGTAAATGTATTTGGAAGAATCAAGCTTGCTTTTTGAGCAGCGTAGATCTTATGTAACAATTGAACTACAGCACATAACCATGATCCTTTAATATAAACTTAACTGCATGCTTTGTGTGGCATATGTTTATTGCTTCAAAACATTTTTCACTTACTGTTAGGGCATTCTTGTTTTCTTTCTGAATTGTTTCTAGAGGACAGCTTTTGTGACCTGGGAAACCCTGCAGGTTTTTAAAGCCTCAAGCAAAAGCAACAGATGTGATTTGAGAGAGTCTTTTAGCCTGGCACTTGGTGTTCACTTTGTTCTGTGTGAAAATCTGCTTTCTGCAAGGAGTTTGTATATGGGTGGCTTTCCTTTTAAGTTTCTTTTGCTAAAACAGGCCTAGTTTAGCCTGTGTCTTCTCTGTGCACAGGATGGCTCCTGCTTGCCAGAGCTGCACAAAGATAATCGCTCAGGAAGTGTTTCAGCCAATCCCCTGAAGCTTTACATTCAGATTTTCCAAAGTAGCCAATCCAGGATTAGCTTTTATTAGGGAGACAGATCATCAAGCTGAAGTGCCAAGCCCTTTCTGTCTGAGTACTGAGAGCCTGTCCTCCATGTTTTATAAGTATTGACATAACACTGTGTTAACAATGCATCCACAGAGGTAAGCTTTACTTTTTTACATTTTTTTCTCTGAAACCTATGAGTTGTGGCTTAACAGTGTGATTCTCTGTGATCTGTTGCGCAAAACTCACCCCACAGCACTTTATTAAGTTGAAAATGTTTAAAATTGCTTTCTTGGGTCACATGGTTTAGTAGCCATTAGCCATAGCTTTATTTTACAGACTGGCAAAACGTTTGCATACATATTCTTCACAAGGGGATGGTGGTTTTAGAGTTTGTCAAGGTACTGCTCTTCCAAAGCAGCTTTCTGTGTCTGAGCAGTTTGCCTGCACTATTGTCTGTTGTGTCACATGCCTGCTGAAGAGAAAATGGAAGCTAGGGAGCAGATGCATTTAACTGCCCTACAGGGAGACAAGCAGGGATAATGGCAGACAGCAGAACAGGCAAGTTTACCTTTTCAAACAGTGAAAATAAGAGCTAATCTAAGTTACCCCTGATAAAATATGGGATTTTTAGCCACTTAGCCTGCAGTAAATAGTGATAATGGCAGATTGCAGATACTGGGCCTAAGTCGTGGAGTGCTATTGCATCATGTTTTTGTGCAGTTTTACATTAACTTAAAATGGATACTTTTTCTTACAGGATTTGTAGAAGCAGGGTGTGTGCATTTTTCTGGGAGAAGTATATTTCAAACTGTCTCTTTAAAAATGACTTTCTTATTGTAGGTTTGAGAAATAGTTAAGGTCTAGGTCTGAAACTATCAGGCATAGCTATGTATCTGTTTCTGTTCCTTATCTATTTAAAGACATCACATTTTTGAACTGTTATCTACCTTTTCTGTAATACAAAAAAACTAATGGACTTCTTAACTGTGCTTTTTTTTTCCTTTTGCAATGTAACAGGCTCAGTTCTCTAAGGTGGAGTGATAAAAAATCATGTGTGGTTCATGAGAGTATTACATGTTCATTTTTTTCCTTTCTTTTTGGGCTTTTCTGGTTTTTGGCATGATGCTACGTAATTATTTCAAAAATTTCCTTTTGGTCAATCCCAAATCTGCCAGCTTGTTGTACCTTATTTATTGGGAAAAATGAGATGGTTGCTTGAATGTTTGGTAAGTAAACTTGTCTGCTATTCTCTGATAAATTTAAGTAGTATTTAATCTTTTGCTTTTAACAGGGCAAATTCAATGCATCCAGGGGATTTCTTTTTTCTTTTGCTAATTAACTAAAACTAAATGTTCTGTTTTTTCAAAATTCTATTCTTAAAAACTGTGTGCCAATCTGAATTTTCATTTTTCCACAATATTCTGCTATACTTGAAATATAAACTTCCTGTTTTCTTCTGAAAACAACATTCTGCTTATTCTTTGTTCACAGAGGCTCTTAATTAATGCATTTGCAGATTAAAGCCCAATTCATACTTCCTCTGGCTTTTGAGTGTGATGAATGTGCTAGTTTTCAGCAAAGTAATCTTACTACATTGTTATAAGGTTATCCTTCAGTTACCCTATAGTTTTTTTATTACCTTATATCATCCAGCATGACATTTGGTTTTAGAATCACTTCAGTTACTGGAGTGTTTAAAATCTAAAACAGACATTTTATATGCATGTCTCAACTAACAGCTTTTGCAGTAGACATTTTCTCACAACATTGCAGATTGTGCTGTGTATCAGTTTGTGTACCATTTTGTAGCAATCCAGCTTGTGCTGTGGCACAAATATGTCTTGAGAAATAATTCCTTGTCACAGCTTATTCAGGGCTATCATGGACTTGATAAACTGCAATCTAGTACTTGTATCCTTTTTGCTGTTGTCCTTAACCAAGGCTTGTGGCTTGGTTTTAAAGTGGACCCTTCAAATCATCATTAAAAATGCCTAATCACTATATTCCCCCTCCCCTCTCCCTGCAGTCTCTGTTTCTGGAGGAGTTAAAGTTCCCTATCCAGCTTTTATCTGTTATAGAACTTATTAAAAGTATATATAAATGGTACTAAGATACAGCTGAGAAATACATTTTAGTGCTTTGGTTGTCAAAATTATGGTCAGACGTATGCATTTGCAGAAGTGTATTACACATTAGCAGCTAGGTGTGGAATCTTAACATTAGAAAATAGTATCTTATGAAGAAGCAGGAGGAAAATGAGCTGAACTCAGAATGCTTGAATTAAAATGGCTCCCTTAGGTTTTGTTGAAGAAAGATGTGTCTCAAGATCTGCATCTCCAGAGCTATTGCTGACAAAGGGAAGCATATTTGCATGGACTACCCTTGTGCACATAATGAAACACAGCATCATAAATTCCCTGAAGTTCACCCTTTTAAATTATTTGAATGCTAATTCTTTCATAGTTCACAAAATATAAATGTCTGCATTGCAGCAAGATGTTTGAGGCAAGGAGAGACAGCAGTGTTGTTCCCCGATCAGCCCAATCATGTTGCTCTGTTGAAAGCCTGACCAATAAAAACAGAGAATAGGTTAAAGATTGACAGATATTGTAGCAAGGCTGAGAAGGGCCTTCCAGAAATTTCTCCCATCTTTGTTCTATCTAAGTAAAGAAACTGAGCCAAGCTCAAGTATTCCATAATTTGTATACTTTTACAAAATACCTTAATCACATTTGGTGTCCTGTGGTATAAGTCACATTTAAGAATGGTATGCATAGAATCACAGTCCACTTTAAGCAAGATGATACAAGTCTCCTTTAGCAACAGTGACTATATAAATAGGTGAATACTTACTCTTCCTGTCCTAACAGAACTGAACTAGAGCATTTGAATATTGATTGCAATTTCTCTAAATAATGTAGCTGAAATACGCTCCTTTGAGAGAAAGTAATTGTTTTGGCACAATCCTTTTTATTTTTTTGGTCAACATAAATATAATTCACCATTACGATTTAGCCCTCAGTTTGCTTGCTTGCTTGCTTGCTTGCTTGCTATATCTATATCTATATCTATATCTATATCTATATCTATATCTATATCTATATCTATATCTATATCTATATCTATATCTATATCTATCTATCTATCTATCTATCTATCTATCTATCTATCTTCATATTCATTCTGTCTTTATTATTTTTATAAATAACTCAAGGCGGCGAACATACCTAATATTCCTTCCTCCTCCTATTTTCCCCACAACAACAACCCTGTGAGGTAAGTTGGGCTGAGAGAGAGTGACTGGCCCAAAGTCACCCAGCCGGCTTTCACGCCTAAGGCGGGACTAGAACTCTCAATCACAGAAAGCAACATGTATTCTCATTAAAAACAAATAAAAATAAAAACGAGTTAAAATAAACACACATGCCTTTCAATCTGAGTGCAGATTATTTAATTGAGAGCCAAATAGAAATGGGTAAAAAACATACATTTCTAGAAGCTTTTTCACAGCATTTAGCCACCCTTGAAAAGGAAAGGTGCTGTGACCCTCAAAACAAATATCCCTTTCTCTCTCTCTCTCTCTCTCTCTCTCTCTCTCTCTCTCTCTCTCTCTCACACACACACACACACACACACACACACACACTCTCACACACACACACACACACACACACACACAAAATCTATTTTGTTGATTTTGGAAGAACTTTTTAGAAGATCCTGGCACATTTTCAGTACAAATACTATTTGTAAATTTAGCATCATTTTGCATAATCATCTATTACACATCAGTTCTTTTTTTATTGTAAGATGACCCAAGTTGATAGTGAATGATATATATTTATAGCTATATTATGTGTGTGTATAAAAAATATTTGGTTAATATCTACCATTTAGTATCACTTCCGTGACCTCTTCTTCAGTAAAGTGACTACATTTGTTTTATACCTGGCAAGAAATTCAGCCTATTGTAAAGCAGATGCTACTTTGTAGACATGAGTTCAAAAGTAGTAAATCAGTGCCCTAGAGTATGTTGAGCTAAGAGTGACAGATTAAAATCCTGGATGGCATCTCGGCATTATGGGAGATGTTCTCATATCATATTTTCAATTTAGCAGTTTAAATTATAATAGGTCATCAGATTGGGCATTGGGAGTCAAGGGTTCAGAATGTTATCTCTTCCCCAGACTGTGCTACATACCACAGATTTTAATTCTTTTTGCTACAGACTTGTTTCCCTGCTGTTAACAATTGTAAGAACCAACCCTAGGAATTATTTAATGCATTTATTTAAAACATGATCAGAAGCTTTAAGGTGACATTTGAGACACTAGCTAAGAATTGGTTACAAAGCCAGCAGCTTTGTTAAACTAGCCATATTTTTGGATTGTGCAGTTCCATTCTATGAAATCATTTGGCTTAAACACTTCACTTTCTCCATGGGATTGAGGTGTTCCTACCCTATTAGCCAAGTGTTGGTTGATACATAATTGCCTGATGAGTTCTGAGATTTGTGAACACTATTGTATATTTCTTACATCGTTTAAAAAACAAAACAAAATGTCTTAATCTTATCATAAAACATGTAGTTCCTTTTACTTTAACCAGATTAGTAGTTATTTTTAATGTTAAAATACATTAGGCTTTGCAGGATAATCGGAGGCAGAATCAGTTCTTACATATTCTGATTGAAGGATTCCCTTAGCAAATTGTGTCTTAACAATGTTCTGAGTCTTGGTTGTTTTAGTTTACCATTATTGGATATTTTATCATGTTGTAATATTTTTGCTATTGTTTTAAAAATCTTACTGCTTAAGCAAGGTCACAATTATTGAATAAATTGCTACCATTTTAGCCTCTGTATAGGAATGAGGCAATGCAGTGCTGTCAGACGCCATTTTAAGAATCTTGCATAAATAGCATAGCTACCGATGAGTAAGAGACTGTTATAGGTGAGTGCTTATACACAGATGCTATTTATTCAGTTATGACATGCAAAATAATATCTCAGTTTCATTAAATGCAGTTTTAAACATTTTACTTTATGCTTGATACTTGTATTGTAGAAGCATCAATTATTTTGAAGATAAAATTGAAGTGTAGTTCTTAGAGTGTTGAGCATTGTTTTTTATTTAAAGAACAATTCCCCCAAATGTATGGCTCTTGATAGTAAGTTATTCCATTAGTGAGAATACATTATGGACAATATTGTCTGGTTGTTTTCCATTATTGGATTTCCTATCTAAATGCCAAGCATAGCAGTTCATCTACAACTTTCCCTCTTTATAGATAAATTAGGTTAGGAGAATGCATAGATGTTCCTGCATTTTTCCATATGTTAAATAATGAAGTTACAGTAAAGTGTGGCTCTTAAAGAACATACAGTATTTTATTTGTGTAAAATATAAGCTTAGAGATTTTTTAAAAGCAAACCACAGTTCCTTACCAATAAGGAATGTGATTTTAATGATGTAAAATATACACTACAAACATTTTTGATAGTTGGGTTCATTTGTATCTTTCAATACCCAGATTTCATTTGAAAAAGGGCATGGGGGAATCTTATTTGTAAATCCTTTGTCAGCAAAGGTCTAAAGTGTTTGTGTAAGAAATTAGTTTCATTTTTAAGATTTGGGGCTTTTGGGGGTGATAAATTCTGAGATTAGTTTGGGGGCAAATAGAAATTCAAGTCACTTCATATTGTAGTTGGCAAAGGTTTACTAATATAAACACTTCTGTCTGCCTTCTCAATAAAATAATATACTGTCAGAAAACAGATGATAAATGTTTTTTTACAGGTGTTGTATATATGTACTATTCAATCTGGTAGACAATCCCAAACAATTACCTTCTTAACTGCATTTTAAAGGGAACGGTAACAAGGTTATCACAATGAGTTGGAAGAATAACTGTTCAATATGGTAGGAAAGATGATGCACATTGATCCTTTAATCTTGGTTGTTTTTAATACTTATTTTCTGCTTGCATTTCTCTTAATGCCAGTGATTTTTTTTTAATACAAAGAGCTTTAGAAAGAAGAAAATGTATTGCAAGTATACTAAGGTATAGCTGTTTGGGAAATGTTTCTTTGAATTATTGTCTCTTCAAATCTTTTTGGGACTGATCTATTTAAAAGAGATTATAAACAAATTGTGATGGGATGGAAGGCACATACTTGAAGATCTACCAGATCTAGAAATGTTTATCCTAAGCAAATATTAATCCCCTGCATGCACATCCTGAAGACTTGTCCATCTTTCATTGGCATCAGTGAAGGGATTAGGCAGCTCAGTATGTATTGCAGTGGTTTAGGCAGAAACAAAAAATTCACTGAATTTATGACATTCTTCAAAAATAAAATAACAGTCATGTTTTCCTATTTTTTCTGATATTTCAAAATGTCTTTGCATTGTTTCTAGATTTAAAATCTAACTTTAGATTTATCTAGATTCTTAGAAGATTATTTCAACCCATAAAATAAACCCCAATGTAATTACTGGATTTCCCATTGAGAGCTACATACAGGAAAACAGCTTTATATCTTTGTGGAGCTCCATTTGTTGCATATCAAAGCCCAGAACAGTTTTTTTAGGTTTGAGCTTTGCTTTTCAAATGGTCTTAACATTTTGGAAATTTCTTTAATTGGAAAAAGTAAATTGCAAAACTATGCTTTGAAAACTAAAAGGGAAACTTGTATATGTGTCAGTTATACATAATTCCTGTTTCCTTTCTCTGAATGAAACAACCAATATTTGTTTTGTTGTTGTTGTTGTATTTGTTTACATCTGTCAAAATGCAAGTTTATTCTAGCCTTAAGAACTATAAATGGTAAACAACATGTATCTTCATATTGCATAATGTTCAGTTAGTTATGGTGTGGTATATTGGGAGAAACCATTTAATTCAAGAGCATCTGGCTCAAAATGAAAAGAGATTTTGCTTGTCAAAGAAGTCTTCTCAATTACTTTCCCCTTCTACTGCATTTCATTCCGTGTTTCATTCTACATGATTCCAGAAAGTTCCTTCAGAGAGAGAGAGAGAGAGAGAGAGAGAGAGAGAGAATGTATGTATGTATGTATGTATGTATGTATGTATGTATGTATGTATGTATAGGAGAGTCTGGTAACCCTTGCAGAAGTAGAGTACCATTTGCACTTCCTTGATTCTAGTCAACTTATTTACTATATACAGTTGCAATCGAAATTATTCAACCCCCATTGCAAATCAGGTTTATTGTCAAAATTTACAGACTTTCAGCTGTTTGCAATGAACAGATCAAACAAAGGAAATTGAAATAGCTCAACACAACAAATGCTTCAAGTGGTTTCCCCAAATTCAACTGAAAATGCAACTTATAATGACTTCTCCAGTCTCCAAATTATTCAACCCCTTCATGGCAAGCATCTTCAGTACTCAGTAGAGCACCCTTTTGCTGTTATGACCTGCAGCAAATGAGGTGCATAGCCAGACACCAGCTTCTGGCAGCGTTCCTGAGGAATCTTAGCCCATTCCTCATGAGCAATGGCCTCCAGTTCAGTAATATTCTTGGGTTTGCGTGCTGCAACCGCCTTCTTCAAATCCCACCAGAGATTTTCTATGGGGTTCAAGTCAGGTGACTGTGATGGCCACTGTAGAATCTTCCAGGACTTCTCCTGCATCCAAGCCTTAGTGGAATTTGAGGTATGCTTGGTATCACTGTCCTGTTGGAAGGTCCAATGACGCCCAAGCTTCAGCTTCCTTCCAGGCGGCATGACGTTTTCTCCTAGGATTTCCTGATACTTCAATGAATCCATCTTGCCTTCCACACGCTGCAGGTTTCCAGGGCCAGAGGATGCAAAGCAGTCCCAGAGCATCACCGAGCCACCACCATGCTTAACTGTAGGCAGAGTGTTCTTTTCAGCGTATGCTTCGTTCTTCTTCCTCCAGACATACCGCTGATCCATCGGGCAGAAAAGTTCCAGTTTTGTTTCATCGCTCCACAGAACAGAATCCCAAAACTTCTGTGGCTTATTTATATAATTTTGAGCATAATGGAGCTGACTTTTCTTGTGCTTTTGGGTCAGTAGTGGTGTACGTCTTGGAGTTGTGGCATGGACACGTTCTGTGTTTAGTACGCGCCTTACTGTGCTCACTGAAACCTCAGTGCCTGTTGCCACCAAGTCTTGCTGCAGGTCTTTTGCAGTCACTCGAGGGTTTCTCTCAACCTGCCTTCTCAGAAATCTGGTTGCAGCCATTGACAGCTTCCTTTTTCTGCCCCTTTCAGGTAGTGTAACCACTGTTCCTTTAACTTTGAACTTGCGAACTATGCTTCCAACAGTGTCTCTAGGTACATTCAGTGCAATGTATTGTCGAAGGCTTCCAAGGCCTTCACGGCCTTTCACAGAGATTTTGCTTCTATCTGTGCTCCTGCCCTCTGAAGATGCTGGCCACAGATGCTGGTGAAACATTAGGAACCACAACTTCCAGAACACGGCCACACAGCCCGGAAGACCCACAAGAGCCATACATTCAGTGCCTTCGCTATCTTTTTGTATCCTGTTCCTTGTTTGTGAATGGTGATGATCTCTTCTCTTACCTTTTTGGACGATTCTTTTGACGTAGCCATATTTCTAACATGCAGTTAAACGTGACACTCAACAAACCCCTAGCCAGTTCAGGCATTTCATGTGTTCCAGCTCAAGTACACCTGGTGCAACTAATGAAGCCCTTGATTAGTTGCATCAGGTGTGCTTGAGACAACACCTGTTTTGCATACTGTACTGTATGTGTGCTGTTGTGTCGGATTCTATTCAGGGGGTTGAATAATTTTGAGACTGGAGCAGTCATTATAACATAGCTTTCCAAACTGTGTGTTGCAACACTTTAGTGTGTTGCAACACACAGTTTAGTGTGTCGCGTGGTGGCGGCGCGCCATCAGCGCTTCCGTGTTTTAGTGAGGTCGCCGCCGTGCGCACGTGCGCTATGGTGCGTGCCCCCGCTGCCGCCGTTGGTGTGTCGCCAACGGCAGTTTGGAAAGCACTGCATTATAAGTTGCATTTTCAGTTGAATTTGGGGACACCACCTGAAGCATTCATTGTGTTGAGCTATTTCAATTGCTTTTGTTTGATTTGTTCATTGCAAACAGCTGAAAGTCTGTAAATTTTGACAATAAACCTGATTTGCTATGGGGATTGAATAATTTCGATTGCAACTGTATAAGGCAGATGTGAAACCAATTCTGGTCCTGCATTCATTTGGTCCTATTAAGTCTTGTGTTTTGATAGTTGAAAATGACATGAATTATCTCTAAAAAGAATTGAATGGCTCTTCTTGAAACGTAAGAATTTTCATAATTTTGGACACTACAAGAAGTAAAAAGGAATAGATTAAGGCAGAAATAAGTTCCCTATCTAATTATATCAGCCCCCCTCTCCAAAAGAACACTTCTTTTAAAGAAATATTTGATATATCAGAAATTAATTTAGAATATACCATATAATTCGTAAAAGAATTCTAGCAGGTGGCTTCTGCGCCCAAGAAGATTGGAGGCTGATATAAACCACTAATCTATTAAAAACTAGATTATGGAAGGCAAAATGTGGTTTTTTCCATGAATCTGTATTGGACTGGTATTGTTTATAGTTTAACATATTCATGAACAATCACCTCATTGTTTAAAAATGCAAATAAAACTATTTTATATGGGATGGTAAAACACAAAACAAACTACAGACTTTCCAGAAGAACCCCAGAGTGTTGCTTTGGTTACAGAATACCAAGTGAGGTACTATGAGTTCAGTTGTAATATGATATGTCCTAAGACAGGTAGTTCTAATCCAGTATATCAGGGGTCCCCAACCTTTGGGCCATGGCCCACTAGTGGGCCGCGGGGCTCCTGCCTGCAAACCCCGCCCCCTTCCACGCAATTGGCTCCTGCCTGCAAACCCTGCCCCCCGGTGCACGCAATTGGCTCCCGCCCGCAAACCCCGCCCCTATCTGCGGAAATCCCAGAACCCCCACCCCCGGTCTGCAGAAATCCCGGAAACCCCGTCCCCCTGGTCCGCAGAAAAATCGTCTTTTGAAACCGGTCCCTGGTGCCAAAAAGGTTGGGGACCCCTGCAGTATATAATACCATTCAGCAGGGCTTTCCAAACTCTGTGTCGCGACACAATACTATGTCGCCTGGGGGCCCCAAATGTGTTGCATGACAACACAGAAGCGGCGGTGGCTGCCCCTTCAAAAGGGCAGGCTCCGGGGACCCTGAAAATGCCTTCGGTTCCGGCAGGGAGGCGAAAAGCCTCGCTGTGCGCGCACACTGCCAGAATTCCTGGCACAGCTGATGGGAACCGGGTTGGAAATTCTCGCGCATCAGCTGAGCGACGGAAAGGTTGGCAACGTACGCGTGGCGAGGCTTTTCGCCTCCCTGCCGGAACTGACGGCATTTTCGGTGTCCCCGGAGCCTGCCCTTTTGAAGGGGCTGTAATAGTTCATGACAGGGGCAGCGGCAGCAGCGGAAAGGGCAGGCTCCGGGGACCCTGAAAATGCCCTTGGTTCTGGCAGGGAGGCGAAAAGCCTCGCCGTGCGCACATGCGCACGCTGCCGGGATTCCCAGCACAGCTGATCTGGGGCTAGGGTGGAAATTCTCCACGCGCATCAGCTGAGCAGCGGGAAGCTCGGCAACGTGCGCGTTTGCGTGGGGAGGCTTTTCGCCTCCCTGCTGGAACCGAGGGCATTTTTTGGGTTCCCGGAGCCTGCCCTTTCGAAGGGGTAGCTGCTGCCGCCATGTCGGCAACCCGGAAGCTCCGCCACCGGCACTTCCGGTTTTTGCGCCGCACTTGCCGCGGCTCTTCCAGGTTTTTGTGGGCCGGCCGTTGGTGTTTCGCCAACGCCAAAAGTTTGGAAAGCCCTGCCATTCAGTCATGCTATTTATACAAGAATTGTACAAGAATATTAGAAAGCATATTAACAATACTGGTTAAATAGGTCATAACATTAAAAAATATTAGGAAAGGGAATGAAAATAAGACTGTTGTTGTCCTATATGGTGCATTGGGAGTTTTTCTTGACTTTTAGAATGATGGTTCACAAAATTGTAGAAAGCATCCATTCTCTTAACCATTCTTTTATTTCTGTTCAGAACCAGCTTATCTGTGGAAGTTCTGGTTATGATAACCTAGAGTTCTCGATTACCTATGAAGAGAGAATGGAACATCTTAAAGTTTATTAGGAAAGCAGGAAAATCTGTAATTTATAAAGCCTTAGGCAGGTGTACAGGCATGCTCATTTTGAGCCTCCCAGAAACATTCAACTGACTGATATTGAATAGAGAATTCTGGTTTTTGATCAAATGCAGCAAATTAGTTTTTTATTACACGATCTTTAATATTCCTGCTATATGCTACTTGAACTTCTGTGTTTTTATCACTTTACTGTGTAACTGCTTCTGTTCATGTCATCTAGATAGCTTTATCGGGTACTTTTTCAACATTTTCCACTTATGTTTTCTAATACTTGAGCTTCACAAAACCTTCAATATCAATCAATAATTTCCTTGCTATTTCTTTAAGGTAAAACTATTGATCTTGAAGGCAGGTCATTAAAGGTTACAATTTATTTTTTATTTGTTTTTCAACTTAGATTTATAGATTTTTACACTATAGATAGTGTAGATGAATGGATGACTCCAGATGACTGGAGGAGAGCAGATGTTGTCCCTGTCTTCAAAAAGGGGGAAAAGGAAGATCCAGCAAACAACAGAGCTGTCAGTCTGACATCGATACCTGGGAAGCTTCAAATCATAAAGAAATCAATCTGTAAGCACCATAAAAACAATTTGTTAATTACCAGAACACAGCATGGATTTGTCAAGAACAAATCTTACAATTCTAAGACTTCAGCAAAGCATTTGATAAAGTGCCCCACGATACACTGATTAGCAAGGTACTTAAGTGTGGACTGGATGGCACGAGTGGATACATAACTGGCTCTGAAACAGTACTCAAAGAGTGTTTCTCAATGGTCATCATCGAGAGATACTAATTAGTGTACTGCAAGGGTCAGTTCTTGGTCCTCTATTTTTATTTTATTTGTTTATTTATTTTAATTTTTATCCCGCCTTTATTATTTTTTATAAATAACTCAAGGCGGCGAACATACCTAATATGCCTTCCTCCTCCTATTTTCCCCACAACAACAACCCTGTGAGGTGAGCTGGGCTGAGAGAGAGTGACTGGCCCAAGGTCACCCAGCCGGCTTTCATGCCTAAGGCGGGACTAGAACTCACAGACTCCTGGTTTCTAGCCCAACACCTTAACCACTAGACCAAATTGGCTATTGTTAAATATTTTTATTAAGAGGTGGAAAGAATGCTTTTCAGACAGAATTGGAATTCAGACAGATACAGAATTGGGAGGGATAGCCAATACCCTAAACAAATTTCAAAATGATCTTGATAGTTTAGAGCAGGGGTCCCCAACCTTTTTGGCACCAGGGACCGGTCGTGGAAGACAATTTTTCCATGGACCAGGGGGGCGGGGTTTGCAGGCAGGAGCCAGTCGCACAGACGGGGGCGGGGTTTGCAGCCCGGAGCCAATCGTGCTGACGGGTGGGGTTTGCAGGCGGGAGCCAATTGCGTGGACCACCACCGCATGCTGTGTGGCCCACTTCCTAACAGGCCGCGGACCACAGGTTAGGGACCCCTGGTTTAGAGAAATGGGCTGCAAATAAATTTAAGACATAGGTGCAACGTTTGCTTAAGGAAGCAGAAATCAAATGCTCAGGTATAAGAAGGGGAAACCTGACTTGATAATAGTATCTGTGAAAGCTTTAATAAAAACCAGCAGTGTGATGTGGCTGCAAGGAAATTAAGTTGTTCCTGTTGTTGTTATTTGTTAAATTTTGAGGCCACCTGACTCCAGAACAAGACTGGGCAGCTTACACTTAAAAAGACAGAAAACAATAAAAAAGCTCATATGCATCTGGACAAACCACACTCCATATGCCATAAAACATAACTCACAGTGGCTCCACAACCACCCTACCCAAAGGCCTGGGAGAAGAGCCGCATTTTTAAAGACTTATGGAACATCATCAGAGAGAGAGCCTATGGATCTCTGGTAATTTTAGGCTGTATCATGGAAACTGTAATTTCCAAATCACAGGAAATAATTATTCTACTATGTTAGGCTTTTGTCAGACCTTATCTCAAGTTCTTGTTCTTGATATTGCATATTAAGAAAGATTCAAGGAACTTGGAACAAGTTCACAAAAGGGCAACGAAGATTATCAGGGGACTAGAAATTAAGCCTGTGAAATGTAATTGAATCAGCTGAGTGTGTTTAGCCTTCAAAAAACAGATTTGGGGGGTATGATATCAGTCATCAAATAGCTGAAAGGATACCACATAGAAGACGAAGAAGGTTCTTTCTCATTCCATAGTGCAGGGACACAAAATAAAGAATTTAAGTTATAGGAAGGCAGATTCTGATTGAATGTTAGGAAAAAGTTTTGTAACAGTACAAGTTTGATATCAGCTATCGAGATAAGTGATCGATAGCTGATATCAAACTTGTACTGTTACAAAACTTTTTCCTAACATTCAATCAGAATCTGCCTTCCTATAACTTAAATTCTTTATCCTCTGCCATCCCCTTCTCCTTTTGCCTTCAGTCTTTCCCAGCATCAGGGTCTTTACCAGTGAGTCCTCTCTTCGCATTAGGTGGCCAAAGTATTTGAGCTTCAGCTTCAGTATCTGTCCTTCCAATGAGCAGTCAGGGTTGATTTCCTTTAGGATTGACTGATTTGACCTCCTTGTAGTCCAAGGGACTCTCAAGAATCTTCTCCAGCACCACAGTTCGAAAGCATAAATTCTTCAGCGCTCAGCCTTCCTTATGGTCCAACTCTCACAGCCATACATTACTACTGGGAAAACCATAGCTTTAATTATACGGACCTTTGTCAGCAAGGTGATGTCTCTGCTTTTTAATATGCTGTCTAGGTTTGCCATAGCTTTCCTCCCAAGGAGAAAGCGTCTTTTAATTTCATGGCTGCAGTCACCGTCTGCGGTGATCTTGGAGCCCAAGAAAATAAAATCTGTCACTGCTTCCATTTCTTCCCCTTCTATTTGCCAGGAAGAGATGGGACCAGATGCCATGATCTGGGTTTTTTTAATGTTGAGTTTCAAGCCAGCTTTTGCACTCTCCTCTTTCACCCTCATCAAGAGGCTCTTTAGTTCCTCTTCACTTTCTGCCATTAGGGTGGTATCGTCTGCATATCTGAGGTTGTTGATATTTTTCCCGGCAATCTTAACTCCGGCTTGTGATTCATCCTGCCCGGCATTTCTCATGATGTATTCTGCATATAAGTTAAATAAGCACGGTGATAATATACAGCCTTGTCTTACTCCTTTCCCAATTTTGAACCAGTCGGTTGTTCCATGTCCGGTTCTAACTGTTGCTTCTTGACCCACATACAGGTTTCTCAGGAGACAGGTAAGGTGGTCTGGTACTCCCATCTCTTTAAGACTTTGCCACAGTTTGTTGTGATCCACACAATCAAAGGCTTTAGCGTAGTCAATGAAGCAGAAGTAGATGTTTTTCTGGAACACTCTTGCTTTTTCCATGATCCAGTGAATGTTGGCAATCTGATCTCTAGTTCCTCTGCCTCTTCGAAACCCAGCTTGCACTTCTGGTAGTTCTCGGTTCACATACTGCTGAAGCCTAGCTTGTAGGAATTTGAGCATAACCTTGCTAGCATGTGAAATGAGTGCAATTGTACGGTAGTTTGAACATTCTTTGGCATTGCCCTTCTTTGGAATTGGAACGTAAATTGACCTTTTCCAATCCTGTGGCCACTGTTGAGTTTTCCAAATTTGTTGGCATATTGAGTGCAGCACTTTAGCAGCAGCATCTTTTAGGATTTTAAATAGGTCAGCTGGGATACTGTCTTCTCCGCTAGCTTTGTTGTTAGTAATGCTTCCTAAGGCCCACTTGACTTCACTCTCTAGGATGTCTGGCTCAAGGTCAGTGACCACACCATCATATTTATCAGGGACATTAAGATCTTTCTTGTATAGTTCTTCTGTGTATTCTTGCCACCTCTTCTTAATCTCTTCTGCTTCTGTTAGGTCACTGCCTGTTTTGTCCTTTATCATGCCCATCTTTGCACAAAACGTTCCCTTGATATCTCTGATTTTCTTGAAGAGATCTCTAGTCTTCCCCATTCTATTGTTTTCCTCAATTTCTTTGCATTGTTCATTTAAGAAGGCCTTCCTATCTCTCCTTGCTATTCTCTGGAATTCTGCATTCAGTTGTTTATATCTATCCCTTTCTCCCTTGCCTTTTGCTTTCCTTCTTTCCTCAGCTATTTGTAAAGCCTCATCAGTCAGCCACTTTGCTTTCTTGCATTTCTTTTTCTTTGGGATGGTTTTAGTTGCTGCCTCCTGTACAGTGTTACGAACCTCCATCCATAGTTCTTCAGGCACTCTGTCTACCAGATCTAATCCTTTAAATCTATTCCTCACCTCCACTCTATATTCATAAGGGATATGATTTAGGTCATACCTGAGTGGTCTAGTGGTTTTCCCAACGTTCTTCAATTTAAGCCTAAATTTTGGGATAAGAAGCTCATGACCTGAGCCACAGTCAGCTCCAGGTCTTGTTTTTGCTGATTGTATAGAGCTTCTCCATCTTTGGCTGCGAAGTATATAATCAATCTGATTTCGGTATTGACCATCTGGTGATGTCCATGTGTAGAGTTGTCTCTTGTGTTCTTGGAAAAGAGTGTTTGCTATGACCAGCGTGTTCTCTTGAGAAAACTCTATTAGCCTTTGCCCTGCTTCATTTTGTACTCCGAGGCCGAACTTGCCTGTTATTCTGGTTATTTCTTGACTTCCTACTTTAGCATTCCAGCCCCCTATGATGAAAAGGACATCTTTTTTGGGTGTTAGTTCTAGAAGATGTTGTAGGTCTTCATAGAACCGGTCGACTTCAGCTTCTTCAGCATCAGTGGTTGGGGCATAGACTTGGATTACTGTGATGTTGAATGGTTTGCCTTGGATTTGAACTGAGATCATTCTGTCGTATTTGAGGTTGTACCCCAGTACTGCCTTCCCACTCTTTTATTGACTATGAGGGCTACTCCATTTCTTCTAAGGGATTCTTGCCCACAGTAGTATATATAATGGTCTCCTGAATTAAATTTGCCCATTCCTGTCCATTTGAGTTCGCTGATTCCCAAGATGTCGATGTTCAATCTTGTCATCTCATGTTTGACCACATCCAGCTTACCTTGATTCATAGATCTTACATTCCAGGTTCCTATGCAATATTGTTCTTTACAGCATCGGACTTTCCTTCCACTTCCAGACACATCCACAACTGAGCGTCCTTTCGGCTTTGGCCCAGCTGCTTCACTCTTTCTGGAGCTACTCGGAATTGCCCTCCACTCTTCCCCAGTAGCATATTGGACACCTTCCGACCTGAGGGGCTCATCTTCCGGCGTCATATCTTTTAGCCTTTTGATACTGTCCATGGGGTTTTCTTTGCAAGGATACTGGAGTGGGTTGCCATTCCCTCCTCCAGTGGACGACGTTCTGTCAGAACTCTCCGTCATGACCTGTCCGTCTTGACCTGACTTCATTGAGTTACGCAAGCCCCTTCACCACAACAAGGCAGTGATCCATGAAGGGGTAATTTGGGATAGGATCCTTTAATTTGGATTCCTTTACCAAGCAGGGGGTTGGACTTGATGGCCTAAATGGCTCCTTCCAGTACTAGAATTCTATGATTCTACATTTAAACATCTTTGGGCAGTACTTTTGTGACAATTTGGGCTGAATAGTGAAGTGACCATGTTTGTTGATGTTCAAGGTGGTAAAACTAAAAACAGATTGTGAAAAGCTCCAAAAAGGTATCTTCTGAATGGCAAATCCAGTTTAATATAAGCAAGTGTAAAATGAAGTTTGTTGGCACAAAATATGCAAGCTTCAAGTATACATTAATGGGTTTTGAATTTATTTCCTGCCTTTTATTTTGTACAACTCAAGGTGAAGTACATAATGCTCCCTCCTCCTGTGAAGTGGGTTTGGCTGAGAGAGAATGACTACCCCAAAGTCACCCAGCCAGCTCGTGTATGGGCAGATTTATCATTTCTCTGGAATTCTGTCCTTACAAATAAGCACATCCATCTCATCTGATTTCAGTTTCAATGTATTATCCATTATCCAGCTTAATATTTACTTATTCAGCAGAGCTATGCCATTTCTTGAAAATGCTACAGAGAAATAGATGTGGGTGTTATCGGCACAGTGATAGTATTGAGGTCCAAATCCCCTCATGACCTCCCCTAGAGTTACGATAATCGTAGCCAATAAGTATGGTTTTAAAAGGGAATTAGACAAGTTATCAGGCTATCAATAGTCCATTAATATTGATGGCTGTTTGCTACTTCATAAATCATATCCAGCATACCTTATGTTCTTTGGAAAATGTATGCATTCACACTTCCATTTTTTTTCTGTCTCTGGTTAGGAATTAGCCAGTGCTTTTTAATGAGACTCTTTTTAAACATTTTGTTTTGTTTTACTGTGGAAAAAATGTACTGCTGGAATGGTATTCAGTGTCACAATTATTACAATTCCTCAAATAATATATAGCCAACTTCAAGTGACCATGCATTCAACCATACAATAGTTACATCTTTTCTGCTTTTTGCCTCTACATTGTAGTAGTAAAATGTGAATTTTAATTTTATACTTGTAGCAATAGGAAAATAGAGCTATATGTGGACAAAGTGACACTGAACCTATTTTGATAAAGATGTGCTAATTAATTTATCTGGACAGTATTTCTGAAACAGACCAAAGGATCTGCTTCAAATATGGATTATGTTATTATTACTAAGCTAGAATTGTTCCAGATTTCAGTGAAAAGGCAGCATAGGTTCCACATTTCAAAGGGGTCTCAGGATCTTCATTTAGCTCGTAACTCGTCTCTTCCATACCATTACTACTGCAGATCTTTGAATACATATAAGAGCGGTCATTGCAGATACTGGTATACAATCTCTGTAAGTTACAGGCTTGACTTTTGAAGGAAAATGTTATTTCCACTGTTATAAATCGTAACACCACTGAAAAGCAACACAAGGAAATCTGGATCATGTTGCTTACTGTTTTGTCTTCTGCTTTTAAACTGTAATGAATATAAATATGTGAACATCAATATCTCTGTACTCTTACAGCTTGGCTGAAGAAGAAATAAAAGCAGAGCAGGACGTAGTGGAAGGGATGGATATCTCCACTCGATCCAAAGGTGTGTAAAAACAGTATTGTGCCTGTTTCTTAGAACAATTCAGCTAATACCTCTTTTATTCCTTGAAGTTTTTGATACCAAGAAAAAACTGAGTACTGTTTTATAGCATCTATATACTTTAATATTTTTACTTGTTCATGTAAGTAATTCACTCTGAATAAGTAATAAGCTTATTTTGTCTAGTATTTCACTGAAATTTAAAAAGACAAATTTCCATCTATATATTTAAAATCTTTATTTTACCTTTCCTTATCATACTGATTTCCTAAATACAGTCAGTTAAGCCACATTTGACTAGGTACATGCCTTATGCTAAGCCATTAACTATGGCTCACAAACATTCTAAGCCACAATATTTTGTGTACAAACATTGTACATCCTCTCTGCTTTTGGTCAAGGCATATCCTGCTATGACTGCTTCAGTTATCTTATTACAGTTCTTTTTTCCTATCTCTAGAGCAGCTTACCTACCCAAACCTGGTGCCTTCTAGATTTCTTGGATTTTAACTCCCATTACGCTTGCTAAAAATGTTGGAGGTTGTAGCCCAATACATCTGGAGAATACCAGAAATTTATTGCCAAAATCATTTATTTATTTATTAGATTTTTTTTATCCCACCTTTATTATTTTTATAAATAACTGAAGGCGGGGAAGATACCTAATACTCCTTCCTCCTCCTATTTTCCCCATAACAACAACCCTGTGAGGTGAACTGGGCTGAGAGAGAGTGACTGGCCCAAGGTCACCCAGCCGGCTTTCATGCCTAAGGCGGGACTAGAACTCTCAGTCTCCTGGATTCTAGCCCTGTGCCTTAACCACTAGACCAAACTGACTCTCTCTATTTCTCTATATTCAAGTCATGCAGGAGAATTCCTCACTTCTTTGTGGTCTTTATACATCACATGTATGTTTTTTTCATGTGCAGAATCTTTGGAGCATCCTAGAGCTGAGCTGTATTTTGATGGACCTAGAAAATAGCCTCTCACAGTGTATGTTCCTAGGACTTACCATAATTCTCTTCAGTTTTTTTTTTATTGCTGTTGAAATAGCATTTAGGAATATTCTCTTCTCTTCATGAGGTAAACATGGTGTTAAATGTTATTGTTAATTGTAGTTTTGTTGTGTGTGTTTTTATTTGTACTTGGACAGTTCTTGTTCAATTGTCCATCTCTTTGACATGCATTTTGGAAACCTATAGTTGTAAAGGCTCTTTGCCATAAGTAATGAAACTGTGGAAATAAGTTACCTTCATTAGATAGGCATTTATTTTGTGTTTGTGTCTGCAAGACATTTAATTGACTCTTGTCTTTAATTGCCAGAGCTTTACAAAGTAGTGTGTCATAACAGATCTCTCAACTTAAGACCCCTATTGAGGGAACAGGCACTTCATGTGTCTTACACAGCAGCGCTGGAACCAGCAAATGCTTCCAAATATTGAAGGTTAATTTTAAATACCATTCAGCAATGAGCATGTTGTCTTACAGGTCTTCAGAGTCAACCACACTTACAATGCCATCCATTGCAATATCATCAACAGTTGTTTGGACTTTTGCAAATTCTTCTCTGTTGTTCACTGTGACCAGAATTCTACTTAGGAACTATTTAAGGAAGCCTAACACACTCTCAAAATTCTAGCTCTGCCCTTACTAAGAAGAAAAAGAAGTTGTTCATGAAGAGGGTAAAGTGCATCAGTTGACTAGTTTGGCTCCATCTCCTGGCAAATTGCTTTCTAACTATAGATGAATTAATCGAAGAGAATATAGATGAATATAGATGAATTTTTAATAGGATTTGGGGCACATTACACTAGATCAAAACTCTGTATATCAGTGGTAGCAAACGTGTTGCTGCTTGGAAAATTTGGATCTTTTTGTCCTACAAGGATGGTGATCTATTTCTTAAAGTTCTGATAGGATTGATCAATCATTAGCTTCATATAATGCCCTGGTTACCCACTAACTTGCGTAACCTACATTCACCCAGAAAAGGTATTAGCAGCTCGGAATCATCTTTCTTTGCAGAAAGGTACTCTATATATCTGGGTTTTTTTGTCTCTGTGCCTTACAATATGCCATCTCAATACACCTCTGACAGCTGACCTCTGATTGTTAAAAGACATTGAGAAAGTATGAGCTTGGAGTTCTTATGAAGCAAAATGGCACATCTTCTCTACATTTGTGCTCACTTGAACAGTGTATCATCTCAGACTCCTAGTTATTGTCTTTCAGTTAATGCTGTCTATTTTAAAGGTTTATTTCTGTATTCCTGTTAAAAGTGTTATTTTCAGTTATTGCCGTTTATGTTCCTATAGAGCAGTATTTTGTGTTTTCATGTCTCTGTTAAGGGATCTTAAGTATTTCTATCTTACTTGATCTCTGGTTCCTCTATCATGAAGTCTCTCTGTTGTACTTTCAGCTTTAACAAATGAACACTCTTAGCTGTTAGCCTAACAGTACCTGCTTTTGAATCTGACCTTCATTCATTTTTAGCAACCACTTCATCTTGCCTGGCTGCATGATATATTGCCTTTCATTGGGTATTGCATCCAGACGTCACTTTCTCCCTAAGGTTATGCCCATTTATATTTATGTATGTATGTCATTACATTTATTATGGCCATCTATTCCAAAAGATTCTGGGCAGCTTACAAAATCTGATAGTTAGATAAAACAATTAAAAATATAGATATTTGAGCCAGGATATTGTTTTACTGTTCTATTTCTTTCTCTAACAACTCAATTACAGTTGTCCTTGGACTCTGATGTTTGCTGGGCCTTACCATTTTATGTTGATAGGGCATCCTCATTTTAACAGACACAGCATTTACTGTTCTGGAAAGCATGTTTAACAGAGGGGCTTGCAGACTTCCTCACAGATTAATTCCTGTTGTGTTAGTAGAGCCATTGGTTTTGCTCCATCATTATTAAAGCTGTCTCTATCAGATGCTAGATCCATACCACTAGAACAGTGGCAACTTCTGAAGCTACCTTGAATGGAGTTCTACTACTTAACATTTGTCAAATTACCACTCTGTCCCTTTTTTCACTACTATCATCTAGATACAGAATAGTGCTTTTTTGCGTGGCTATGCTGTCAGCTTTGTTTCACTGACCTGCATTCTCTAATTCTAAATAGATCATGTTAACCATATATGTGATGCACAGAGATCATGGGAAAAAAGTTTGCTTGAGTTTTAGTTGCTTCAGTTTCACTGTGGTTGTTCAAGTGGTCATTATGCATTCACTCAATCCTTCCTACTTGTTCACAGTCTGTGATATCTCAGGATTTTTGTCCTATGGCATCCTCAGGGAGCTGATAAATATAAGTTCTAAAGGCATATAAAATAGGTGGATGCCATCTAGGCATGTCAAAATGGTGCTCAGCTCTAGAATCTTTTAAAGATATCTGCAAAGGCAAGAAAACCCATACAGATAAATACTTGAAGAATTAAGAATTAACACTTAAGAATTAAGAATTAACACTTGAAGATTAAGCCACCTGTTCATTTTCACATTGGTTTCCAATATCCTGTATCTATTGCAGATTATTTGTTCTTGTTTTTAAAGCTTTGTACAGTCTCCCTGTTTCTTTCATAAATATTGCTCTTGAATCCTAGTATATCCCAGATCATGAACTTCACTGCTTGAATTTTATCAGTCTGAGCTTCCTGGTGTTTTCTTTTTCTCATTGACACATTATCCATTGCTGCCTTAAATTGCATCCAAGGTTTACTTTATATTGTTTTTGCCACAAAACTTCAGCTTCTAAGATCTATAACTTCTATGAAACTTTATTTATCATTTAGCTATTAATTAAACTTGATTCTGTGATTTAAGAATTAATTCTTGATTGCCATCTAGAAATAACCTAAATAATTGTCTTGAATTTGCTCACATTCAGCTCTTGTTTCTTCTCTTTTTTTCTTCTGTCTTCTACCTGGTTATAATACAGGTAGTCCTCATTTAACAATGCTAATTGGGACAGGAAACTCTGTTGTTAAATGACACAGCGATGCTGTGACAGCCGTAAGTACAAGGACCAGTTGTAACTATCACTTGTTCAGTGCCGTCGTAAGTTTGAACGGTTGCTGAATGAGTGGTTGTTAAACGAGGACCACCTGTATATGTTTGAAATCTTGAAAAGAGGAACCTATTATTTGCTTATATTATGTTACTTTATTGCTAATGCTGCTACTGTAGTAATAACAGTACATCTAATAGTACATTTAATGGATTTAATGTGTATGGTTCATCTCTGTATTTGAGGAAGAGAAGACATCCATCTCATTTGTTCATAGTCATTGTTCAGCCTGTGTTAATTTTCCTTCCTATATTGAAAATCAAAGCTCTACAATTAGCATTGTAGAATATAATCTACTACATTATTAACTCCTTTTCAGTCTTGTGGTTGTTTGTTCTGTACTATACATAGAAAACCAGAAGGCTTAAAAGAGTTGATTTCTGCTACTTAGGCTATGGAATATGCCTATTGTTAAGCTATATTTATAAAAAGTAATTGGGAAAGAGGCACCTTTATCTGTTTCCTTTGGCAAACAGTAAAGTTTTACAATAACTCTGTAAGGTAGGCCGTAAGTATTATTGTGATCAGATAGGAGGGCTATAGCTGAGAATCAGTGGCATAGATACAGCTGTCTTCTAAGTTCACATGCAGTTTTTTTATCTCAACGTTTGATTGTATAATTTAGAAATCAAATGCGGTTGACCAGAGTCATGATACATGGCAGAGGTCAATATGAAATAAGGGCCTATCTGGTGACAACTATGGCATGTGGAAGATTGTGACTTGGAATATAAGAGGAGTAAATAATAAAGAGCATAAATTAATAATGAAAGAAATAAAAAATAGATATGCTGTGTCCCTGTGAAACCAAGAGAGAGGAGAATGTAATAGGTATAAATGAATTGATAGATTTTAGGGAGTGGACTTGTTGAATACAATCAGAGAAATGAAGGACAAGAGTGTAAGTCAGAAAGCTTAAGTTGTGGGTGTATGAATGTTGGAATCCCTAGGCTGAAGATAGTTGTATGTTACACTCAATTGTGATAATGGAATATATATATTTATTAAACTATTTATTAAATAATTTTATATAGCCGCTCATCTAACTAGTGGAATTCTGGACAGTGAGTAAAGATAAAATTATAATACAATGATCAAAACCCATTAAAAGAATAGGTTATCTATTCCGCCAGAAATTGACAGCTTGCTTGGGTTTCGTAGGCTCCTTTGGAGGTTTGGACTTTGGGTGTCATTTATTTTTCCTTGTGCTCAGTGTGCAGCATTTTCTTTTAGCCATTTCTGGAGTCTTCAGAGTGCATTTAAAAATGTAGAAAAGATTATGCTGGCTAGCTTACTAACCTTAGAATTGCATGTGAGTATGTGTTTATCCTCTGTTCATGCTCTTGTGCACTTTTGATATAAGCCATGGTGCACTTTGCTTGCAGGGTCATGTTTGAACTTATTGGAGTTTTTTGCCTGTTTCCTGCAGTTTTTGTTTTGTACTTCAAATGTAAAGAGTTACTTTGCTGATCAAGGCTATGTGTACAGCTTATGAATAATCTTTTGTTCTGTGTGCTACTACTGTGCACTGTAAAAATGTAATTTCATTCACGATGTAAATGCTGACAGCCAGGCAGAGAGAGGGTTTTTTTGGTGTGTTTCCCAGGCTTTTCTTTGCTTTCACTAATTGACTGCTCTACCAGATAGAAAGAAACTGCAATTATTTTTCTTTTTTTAACTTATTTTTAGCAACCAGCCATGGGAGGAAGTGGTAATCTGTAGCTGAACCTTTAAATATGTAGAGAGATAGTCCATGATCCTGACTGACTGGAGGATTAGGTAGACAACAAACAAATTAGAAATTGAAGTTTAGTTTTAAAACATTTTTTTAAAGTAACCCCTTAATGGACTGACTGGAATTAATTTTGTATATTCTGCCCTGGAGGAGGTAATTGATTGAACAGGTTGTGCCTTGTGTGAAAGATGAATGCAGAGGCAGCCTATCTCTCCTCACATTGTTTTCAATTAGGATACCCCCCAGAGCAAATGATTTCTTTAAGTTGAAAGAAAACGTAAGACGAAGACTACCTGACTGGGCTGCAAAAAATGGATGATCGCTACATGGCAGCAACAAGCTAGATTTTTCTGTAACTCTTTGCTGCCATGTAGTGGTCATCCAGATTTTTATAGGTAAGAAGGTTGTTCTTAACCCCATTGTTTCCTATATTTGGAACAGTTGGGACTCTTCCACATTTGGGATTTTGTTTTTTCTGGACTGGGCTGGCCCACAACATGGATTGAATTCCCAGAGCATAATATTCTATTCCATGTTTGAAAAAATACACATTTTTCATTTCATGTATTTCTATTATTTACATTGCTCCACATGCTACTAAGTTAATAAGATGTTGGGAAACTTTCTGGTTTGGAAACACATAAACTGAAGAAACCCAGTCATTTTTTTCTTATGGGAAAAGATTTGGAGCTTGTTACTGTTCCAGTTCTACAGCAGCCAGATGGTCTAACTGTTTACAGTTTTAAAACGGCAAAGAGCAGGGATTTGCATGTAGTTAATTCTTCTTGTATACTTCCAAAGTTGTAGTATGGGTTCAAAGTAGTCTGGATTCAAAAGATGTAATTCAGAGTTTGTGTGGGCACACATGTAGCACCATTAATTAAGCATTTATTTTCCTATACTTGCACACAAACTGTGGAGGGAAGTCACGTGAACCCAGGTAAACACACCCTGCTTTATGGCATTCCCAGCAGTTGCTGTGCACACAGCCATGTGCACTCCAAATCATATTTTTCCTTTGAATCCAGGTCTTTACACAGTGTCTTTATACAGACTATCCTGATTGATCATGTTATTTTTAGAAATAGAATATTTCATTTGTATATAATACTGGACCTCCCTTTCAAGCTGTACAACTTGAGGAAAACTATTATTGGCTTGTTTTTTTACATTTAGCTCTTATGTATAGAGCTAGATGATAAGGAGTAATTTATAAATTACTGAGGTTAGCGAGCTGTGGAAAGTTGTGAACTATCTGATGTAGCTAAGTACAAATGTTGAGCTTCATTTTTCTTGTTGTTCAGTCTTTAGTCGTGTCCGACTCTTCGTGACCTCATGGACCATAGCACACCAGGTCTTCCTGTCCTCCACTGTCTCCTGGAGTTTACTCAAATTCATGTTCATTACATCGGTGATGCTATCTAACCATCTCATCCTCTGCTATCCCCTTCTCCTTTTGCCTTCACTCTTTCCTCCAGCCTCAGGGTCTTTTCCAGTGAGTCCTCTCTTTGCATTAGGTGGCCAAAGTATTTGAGCTTCAGCTTCAGTATCTGTCCTTCCAATGAGCAGTCAGGGTTGATTTCCTTTAGGATTGACTGATTTGACCTCTTTGCAGTCCAGGGGACTCTCAAGTCTTCTCCAGCACCACAACTCGAAAGCATCAATTCTTCGGCACTCAGCCTTCCTTATGATCCAACTCTCACAGCCATACATTACTACTGGGAAAACCATAGCTTTAATTATACGGACCTTTGTCGGCAAGGTGATGTCTCTGCTTTTTAATATGCTGTCTTGGTTTGCCATAGCTTTCCTCCCAAGGAGTTCATTTTTCTATCCCTGTGTTAATCCTACTTCTGCTTTCTTTGCATCTTAATGATTTTTAAAATTCTGCCTTCTCTTCACCAAAGTTGATTTAAAAATAATTAATTCTTCTAGAATTATTTATTTCCTGTTCTACCTCTTATAAAGTAGCCTATAAATATGTGATAAAAACTAGGTCAACATTTTGGTTATCCAGTTGCACTATCTGGCATGGTCCAAGTTTACTGTTATTTTGTTTAACATCACATTGTTATAGAAGTTTTATAAACCGTTATTGGACTGAATAATGGGAGCGATCCCATGCTCTCTATTAGACTGTTTTTGCAAGCTCATGCATTTACAAATGAAGGGATGCTGGTCATTAATTTCTGTTCAGAGAAATATAACTAATTGTCTAGGAACACTCCAGCAGATATGGGGATAGTAATTTAAAATTGGACATTATGTGGATTATTTTGTGGAAGCATCCTAGATAAAGAGTTACTACATTGGAGAGTGTCAGAATTCTAATCTAATAATTCTAATCTAATGATTTACTTGAATTACATAAAGTTTCATGAAGTCACTGTGTTTTGCTTATTCTTTTATGTCTGAATTAAACTGAATGTGCCTGTATTAGTTAAGTTGAGTCATGTGAACCTGCTCTTAGCTATTCAATTAAAATAGAAGCTAATGTTAGGTGTTTTGATACTGTTTATATATCATACTTACAGTTAAGCAGGGAATGTGCTTGTTTATGCTTCTGACTCCTCCCCAATTACTGTGGCTATTATACTGCTGCTGTTCATTCAATGTAAGGCTTAGTATGTCATCCAGTAGGCCACTCCTGACCTCAGTTAACCAATGAATATAGCTTTAAACCAACCTGTTTCACAGCATGTCTACATTCTCTGTTTAATTTTGACTGTATGTGGCATGTATGCTGAATTCAGGCAACAGTTTAAGCCCTAAACTAATCAGCACCGACTGTTGTCTTGCCATACTTTTTGGGGGAAGAGCCGATACACATGGATACATTTTATGCTTAACCATAAACATAGTTAGATATGATTATATGAGTTGATGTGATAGCTGATTTCTATGTCTAGGCCTTATCACACATGGTGGTCTACATATATGTATATACATATTTAATTTGAAATATATTACTGAAAAAGCATGTGAATATATAATCTTAAAATTAATTTCAAATTTGTGGGCATGCTTTATATTGGCAGTAGAACTTCTGCTAGAGCACTTCCTCTCATATCAGTGGCAGAGCTAAGATTTTTTTTGAACCTTTTTAAAGCTATTTTTTCACAATTGTGATTAACAGTGATGTTTGGATTTTACATATCCCCTTCACTAGGCCATACTGTTATTGAAAGCAGTATAGAACTTTAAAAGTATATAACAGAGCTTTCCAAACTGTGTGTCGCGACACAAAAGTGTGTCGCCACACACAGTCTGGTGTGTCGCCGCACAACCCGGAAGCACTGATCATCATCAGCGCTTCCGGGTTTTCCCGAGGCGACACACCAACAGCGGCGCACAAACCGAAAGCGGCAGCAGCGCTTCCGGGTTTTTGTGCGCTGCCGCAATGGCGGCACCTCCGGGTTTTCCCGCGGCGACACACCAACGGCGGTTGGTGTGTCGCCGCGAGAAAACTTTGGAAAGCCCTGGTATATAACATTACTCTTAACTTCAGTTTCATATTTTCTTTTCTAATTTCTCTTGGTTTCCTAGTGACAGCTAGATAATAGATAAAATGGAGAGCTAGATTTTTACTGAAGTTTTTTGCTACATTGGGATATATTTTTAAAAGAGGATATAAAAATGTAAAGGGAAACAATGTTTTTCACAGTACAAGTAAATTTAATTCTGAATGTAAACAGGAAAACTCCATGAGCTCTCTGCTTGGAGTATCCTTCTCAGAGCACTTACTCTTATGTCTCTTCAGTTCTAGGATTAGTTTTTAAACTCTTTTTGGCCTTTTAAGCTTAATTTTAACATTTTCTGTATGTGTTGCACCATGGTCTTTAATTCATTTTATTTCTGTTGCTTTACTTCTGCTATCTAGTGGGTCTTTGAATAAATTAATATATTGTTTTACTGAGTTTGGATGTATTTTTAGATATCATTAGTTTGCTATTAATATATGTTTGGATTTTTTTTGTCACAAGATTTCTGTTTTGAAGAATGACATACCAATTCTTAATTAAAATAAGTTTTAAAATCCACTTCACTTTTTAATTTCCAATATTATATGCTGTTTTGTCAATTTCTAAAAAGTGGTGCAAGTGATCTCCTATGATTTTTCAATGTTGTAATTTTTAAAATCCTTTTTAAAAAGATCCTGGCTCTGCTGAACGTACAGCACAAAAAAGGAAGTTTCCAAGTCCACCACACTCTTCTAATGGTCATTCCCCAGAAGATTCATCAACAAGCCCAATTAAAAAGAAAAAGAAACCTGGCTTATTGAACAGCAATAATAAAGAACAGGTAATAGAAATCATGGATATGATGCAATGTTGTAAATGAAATCTGTGATAATGTCTAGATGCTCTAGTATCTCTGATTGTAGAAAAAGTTCTTCATTAACTGTCATGTAAAGAGGGAAGTTGCTACTTGATTTCTAATTTTCCCATCAGCTAAGATCTTTCTGTAAAAATAAAGTGAACAAGCAAATTCTGATGCTAAACAATATATGTATGTTTATACACATACTCACATAGACAAACACACACATATACTTGTATCTATAGATGGAATAGAGAGAGGGACAGAGAACAACTCCGCAACAGAACAAACAACAGTTCATGTAATAAGAACATTCTGGATCAAACCACAGACATATCTGTCCCATAGGTCTGTTTCCTGAGTGGTCAGCCGGTTGGCCTTTGAAAACTATAAAGCAAGACATGAGGGTAGGGCTTCTCTTTTATTCTTGTTCGCTAAAACAAGGGATATTCAAAAGCATACTCCATTAGATCCATTTTTGTTAAAGACCACAGGGTCTTTTCTGTCCCTCTATTTCTTATCGTAATTCATTGTACTTTATCAGTAAACCAAAAAGAGTTCTAGTATAGTAGAAAGCCAGATTCAAAAATAGTAAAGCAGGCACAAGGGGGGCCCTTGGCTCCAACTTCTTAAGGAGAGAATCCCATATTGCTATTTCTCATTGCTCCTGCTTTTAATTATTATTAAACTTAAAATTCTTAGAACTAATGGCCAGATTTCCCTATCAAAGCTTTCATGCCACCTTCTAAGAGAGCAGCCACCTTCAAGGATGCTGTACCAAGAAGCTTTTCTGTAGGCATAATCTGGGCAGTTCTGGAACAGTGTGATTTATGGCAAATAACTGTGTGGCAGTGCTAAATGTAAAATGTGTTAACCATCATTTGAAGAAAGATCTTAATCTGAAGAGTAGGGTATATTTGGTTAATGTCTGTGGTAATCTTCTATAGTGCTGTTTCAATTATTGTCTTCTATATTTATAATACTAAATTGTTGCATGTAATAAATAACAGAGTTACTTTTGTAAATAAGCTTAGCAAGGGGATTCTGTTGAGATACTGGAATTGCTGATAATTGCTAATTACTCAGCCAAAAAGTTCCAGGGTAATCAGTCAACCTTGGATAGATTGCATTATCCTACCCTAAATTGTTATTTATTTAAGTTGAAGGAAAATAGTGGAATGAAATTTTCAGAATAATGGAATGGATTTTCCATAATAATGACTGTATTGCACTGATAAATGTTCATTTATCAAAAACCAGGTTTATTAAGCAATGCTTATGTATAATATATTCACCACTGGTTTATATTTAACTGGTTAATTATTGGAACAGTTTTTGCTCTGCCACTTCCATTGCTGTGCCATAAAACAAGGCTGGGGAATGTGAAGATGAATTCCAGTTTCCATAAATCCTAGCCAGCATAGTCATTTTCATCGTCTCCTCACAACTACCACCAGTAATCAGACTGCTTCATTGAATAAATAGGATTTTCAAATCCTCCTTAAATGTATTAAAACTAAGTTAATAGTAATTAAAACACAGTCTGGCAGTAACAGTAAAATATTAACTCATATTAGGGAGAAAATACAGCAGTTTTGAAACTTACAAAACAAGTCAGCCAAAATCAGTATCAAAAGTGGGTGTCACAAATTACCCTGTCCTTGAGTCTGCTGAAAAAGTCAGGTATTCAAGACTTTTTCGAAGAACAACAAGGTTGGGGCTGTGTGGACTTCAGGGGGAATGCTATTGCAGAGGGTAGTATTTTATAAACTGCCTCACTCTTAATGGCCTAGGTGGTGTACAAAATAAAGCAAAACTAAAGTACTAATACTAGTAATACTAAAGTACTAATAATACAATAAAGTACACTTCAACACACATTAGTAGTAACTGTCAAGAATGTATGTGCAATATTCATTCTGGTTAGCATCAGTGTCACTGCTGGAAAATCAAAAATGATCAGTGAAAGGTTGATTTTGCAAAAATGCAAGTTCAGATTTTTAATTTGAAAGCATCTAAAGAGTTTTACATTTTTGCAGTCCAATCAACTAAGGATAGTATTTTATTCTGAATGAGTTAATGAAGCCATTTTGAAATAGCTATAACACATATTTGTTATACAGGTAGTCCTTGACTTACGACCATTCATTCAGCGACCATTCGAACTTACGATGGTGCTGTATGAAGGGAGTTAGAACCGATCCCTGAAGTTATGGCCGTTGCAGCACCCCTCAGTCATGTGATCACGATCTGGGTGCTTGGCAAACCACACTTAGGACCGGTTGCCAAGCACCCCACGATCACGTGATTGCCATTTGTAACCTTCCCTGCTGGCTTCCCCAGAAAGTCAATGGGGAAGCCGGCAGGGAAGGTCACAAGTCGCTGGGGTAAGTCTGCCCCACCCGTGTTGCACACCTTCCCCAACCCCCCATGCCCTCCCTGATCCGCATGGCACCCACACGCACCCTGACCCGTGACGTACCCCCACACACCCTCCCCCACCCATGCAGCACCTCTCGTGCACCCCCTCACTCCCTCCCCCATCTGGCAGCAGCCACTTACCTGCCTGCCGGCCTGGGAATTGCAACTTCCTGCTGGCTTCCCCATTGACTTTGGTTGTGGGAAGCCAGCAGGAAGTCGCCTCGCCCAACAACCGTGGGATTCAGTTAACAGTGGCCACCAGGACTGCAGGGATTGCCGTCGCTAAGCAATGCAGTCGCACTTTAAGACCGCATCGCTTAGCGATGGAAATTCCGGTCCCAATTGTCATTGTAAGTTGAGGACTACCTGTAGTAGAACTAAAATTAAAAGAGATCCCCGGGTGAGGCAGATGAACTAGTTACTTGGTGCTCTAGTAGAAAAATTAAGCACCATTCTTGTGCCATCTATAATGTTTTTAAGTTTGTGGATCCACAAATAGACTGTTAAAGGAGCAAATGGGGTCCAGAGCTGCTTCATCCTAGAGCTGTATAACACCTAGCTTCAGAGGACAAAATGTGGTTTGGCACATTATGCATCACTTCTTGAGAACACCATAAAGCATCTGCATCTTTTCCTAGGTTTGGTGTCTGCCTTCCATAATTAGCATGCAATCCCTGAAAAATACATGTTTGGTTTAAGATGTTTCCAGCAGGTGGTACCTGTAATTTCATGCATGTTCCAGAAGACATTTTGCTCTTCAAATCCAGATCTCGGCACAGGTCTACTTTATTCCTTTCATGTGTCCTCAGAAAATCTGAAAAAATATCCCAGTGCTGGGAAATGCAAAACATCACTTGCCCTGCCTGCTGTCCTACCCAGGATGTTTTCTGTGTGATGGTTTCTCTGCTATGAAACAAGCACCAGTGTCTCCACCATGAAACCTCACCATTACAGTGATGTTCTGCCCATCTGATTTTGTGATGAGGTTCCATATACAGTGAGGTACAGATACAGCCAAAAGTATTGGTGCCTCTTCACTTTTTCCCAAAGAATCCCAGTTTGCTGTGAACTAAGTTGAGACTGACACAAGTAAATGGCATTCACCCGTCTTTATTCTATAGTCCATAGAGCAGACACTTTGCTTTTGATGTTTGACTTAACATATTCTTGTAAATAATAAAACAAATGAAAATGGCATGGACATAATGGTACCCCTAACCTAATACTTCATAGCACACCCTTTTGATGCAATAACTGCAATCAAGTGCTTTCTGTAGCTCTGAATAAGACTTCTATACTTCTCAACTGACAAGTTGTCCTACTCCTCTTGAGCAGACCACTCCAGTTGTCTTAAGTTTGATGGGTTCCTTCTCTCAATTGTGAGTTTCAGCTCTTTCCATAGATGGATTCAGATCAGGACTCGTAGCAGGCCATTTCAGAACAGTCTAATGTTGCTTTTCAACCTTTCTTGGGATCTCTTAGATGTACTGTATGTTGTAGGTCATTATCGTGCTGGAGGACCTATGACATGCAGTTAGGATAGAGCTTTCTAACACTGGGCATTATATTTCACTCCAGAATGCCTTGATACACTTCTGATTTCATTGTGCCTTGCACAGATTCAAGGCACCCAGTGCTGGAGGCAGCAAAGCAACTCCATAACATTATGTAGCCGCCTCCATATTTCACAGTAAGGATGGTGTTCTTTTCTTTAAAAGCATTCTTTTTTCTTCTGTGAACATAGAGCTGCTGTGACTTAACAAAGAGCTCTAATTTTGTTTCATCTGTCCAAAGGACATTCTCCCAAAAGGACTGTGGCTTGTCAACATGCATTTTAGCAAATTCCAGTCTGGCTTTTTTGTTTTTGTCTTTCAGAAGTGGGTCTTCCTGAGTCTTCTACCATGGAGGCCATGTTCAGGCAGACAGCAATAGATATTGTTATATCTTGATCTTGGAGGTTAGCTAGGATCTGTTTTGAAGTTTTCCTTGGTTCTTTCTCCACCATTCGAAATCTTTCTGTTCAATCAGGGGTCAAATTTTCCTCTTGTGGCCACATTCAGGGAGGTTGGCTACAGTCCCATTGACCTTAAACTTCTTGATAATATTAGCAGCCGTAGTCACAGGAACATAAAGATCTTTGGAGATAGTTTTGTAGCCTTTACCTTTACGGTGCTTCACTCTTACCTTCTTCCTTTTCTCCTTAGATGACTCTCTGCTTTTCTTTCATCTATTTCACTGTGCTGCACACAATGACACAAAATGCATGAATGAGTACTTTTCTCCATTCAAATACGCTGAGTGATTGATTATGAGATTGAAGACACCTCTGATACTAATTAAAGTAAATAGTCTGCCTGAGAGATCACTGAAATCCAATAATGTCTTTTAACGTCTAAGGTACCAATAATTACGTCTATGCCATTTTCATTTGTTTTATTATTTACAAGAATATATTACAAGTCATACATCAAAAGCAAAGTGTCTGCTCTATGGACTATGGAATAAAGAATGGTAGATGCCGTTTACTTGTGTCAGTTTCAACTTACTTCACAGCAAATTGGGATTCTTTGGGGGAAAGTGGAGGGGTACCAATACTTTTGGCTACATCTGTATATCAAAGGACTCTTAGACAACATTGACTACTTGATTGAGTGCCATCAAATTGGTATTGATTTTTAGTCGCTCCATAGACTCCGGGACAATCTGTCCCCAACTTGGCTCTTCAGGTCTTTCAGTGGTGCATCCATTGCCGCTGTAATTGAGTCCATCCACCTTGCTGCTGGTCATTGTCCTCTTCTCCTTCCTTCCACCTTTCCCAGCATTATTGACTTCTCAAGGAAGCTGGGTCTTTGCATATGTGTCAAAATATGATGGTTTAGTTCTTCATAGTACACATTATTATTGATATTTTTTAAAGAGTGCCATGGAAGGAGCAGCATACAGGCAGTCCTCACTTAATGACCATTCATTCAGCAACTGTTTGAAATTATGACAGCACTGAAAATAACAGACTTATGACCAGTGCCCGAAGATAGAACTGGGAGTTCTAGTCCTGCTTTAGGCATGAAATCCAGTTGGGTGACCTTGGGCCAGTCACACGCACTCAGCCCAACTCACCTCACAGGGTGGTGGTTGTGGGGAAAATAGGAGGAGGAAGGAGTATTAGGTATGTTCGCTGCCTTGAGTTATTTATAAAAATAATAAAGGCGGGATAAAACAATAAATAAATAAATAAGGCCGTTGCAGCACCCCTGCAGACATGTGATCAAAATTCGGGCGCTTGGCAGCCTTCCCGCACTTAAAACCGCAGGGGCGCTGCAACTCCCCTCATCCGTGATTCTCACGTAACGACAGCAGCCGGGAGTGCCAGGATTTAGTGACCTAAATTCTGGTCCCAATTGTGGTTGTTAAGTGAGGACTACCTTTATAATAATTGCAAATTGTAGTATTCAGTTAAAACTTGCCATGGGGAGTCTCCATTGTGCTCTAGTGTCGGGTAACTATTATTTATATTTATAAAATATTTATATACTACTATTTATGAATCATGCTCGTAGCATTTGTAAGCTGTGCAAAAGTGTAAGGAACACTAAAAATAAGTTACAGGACCTGCCTACCTACTTAGGGGACCATTTCTCCCCAGTGATGTCTACCTGTCCTGTTAGATCTGGCAAGAGAGGCATGATCCAGGTCCCACCTGTGAGAGGGTGCCATCTGGTGGAGCCCAGGAAGAGAGCCTTTTCTGCCATGGCACCCACCCATTAATCCAGTTTAATTTTGGGTAAATGGAGTTTGGGATTGCAGCAATTTAAACAATCGGGTAATGTATCACATGCATAAAGAAGGCTGGAAGTATGTAGGAGACGTTGGATCTATCTTGTTTTCTTGAAATACTGAATATGTCAAGCCTCAGGTGTGATCTTTTTATTTTGCTGAAGATAATATGAATGAGGAACACTCTGAAGCCTGATCCTCACTAGGGAGTTTCTCCTAATTGGAGTAGTGGGACCATTTTATTTTACTACTGCTTGATCAATGCTTCCTATCAGTATCTTATCAATCAGTTTTATATTCTATACCACTGCTAGTTATTTTGCAGTGCATTTTAGAACTTGTTCTACCATGTTTTGGAATTCCATATTGTGGGAAATAATGAGTCTAAGGCAGGGCTTTCCAAAGTTTTCCCGTGGCGACACACCAACTGCCGTTGGTGTGTCGCCACGGGAAAACCTGGAAGTGCCGCTGTTGCGGAAGCGCGCAAAAACCCGGAAGCGTTGCTGCCGCTTTCGGATTTTTGCGCGCCGCCGTTGGTGTGTCGCCGCGGGAAAACCCGGAAGCACTGATGATGATCAGCGCTTCCGGGTTGTGTGGCGACACACCAGACACTGTGTGGCGACACACTTTTGTGTCGCGACACCCAGTTTGGGAAGCTCTGGTCTAAGGTAATATACCTAAGATTATTTTTGTTACAATTATATTTTACTGTATTATTTCCTAAAACATTAAGATGTCTGTGAACATTTTATGCTTGTATATGGTTCACTTATATATGGGTAAAAGGGATTCTATATGCTAATGAAATGATAGGGGTAGTGGAATATATCCTCAAATTATTTTTTTTATTCCTGCCATCATTACACTCAATTATTACGTTGCAAAAATATTAAAGATATAAAACCTCTTTATTATTTAGTGAAACCCAATTCAAAGCAAGCTGTGATTTCATTCTATCAACATTCTGACAGTGAAAAAAGCCAGAGGAAACTATATAGGCTTTCTCTAATTAGTAATGAAGAACAATACTTTCTGTGGTGATGCCACAAGTGTCTTTTGCAATCTGTATTAGCTGAGTAAGGAACAACATACTGTAGTGAAGAAAATTCCAAATCATGCAAATCATGCCAATAACATTTTAAAAGAATTTTTCCTCTACCTTTCAGTGAAAAAGCTTTCAGACTCACATAAAATTAATGACAATAAAAATAGGTCTTAGTATCCTTAAATATAATAATAAATAAAATATATAGTATAAATGGGAAAGCAGAGGAGGAGAGGAAAACAAGCAAACACCAGCAGCAAAGAATAATAACAATTTTTTAAACTTGTATGCCGCCTGACTCTCAACAACTCTGAGCAGCTTATTAATGTTTTAATGACAACTTGAATAGAAATAATAAAAATGTAATGAAGCAGGTCTCTCTATTGAGCTAATGGAGTAGATCAGAGCTTTCCAAACTTTTCATGTTGGTGACACACTTTTTAGACATGCATCATTTCGCAACACACTCTTACAGCAGGGCACAAGGCAGGGACTAGGACCTGCGCGGAATCACAGCAGGTTTGGAGGCAGCAAGGCACAAGGCAGGCACTGGGACCTGCGTGGAATCCTGGCAGGGCTCGGAGGCAGCAGCAGCCGTGACACACCCAGACACTGCAGCCGACACAGTAATGTGTCCCGACACACAGTTTGGAAAGCTCTGGAGTAGATGGTGCTACATTTCTCTCCCTTTGTTGCAGTTTGAATGAATAGCTGTTGTACCATGTCCATTAAGCAAAAGGAAGAACTAAATAAGCCTAAAAAGTAAAGCTTAGATTTGTTAAGGTAAAAATATTAAAAATAAAATACAAATGCCATAAATCATCAGCATGATAACCTTCCATAGTTATGCGTACCTATAAACATGTAAAAATCTTAATTCATATCCTGACCGTATTTCTTAATTAGATTTGTATGCTATAAAATAGATTCCCAGTGGTTATCAACATCAAACAAACAAAAGAACATAATTAAGAACTCTAAAAATGCATCCATTACAACAGGGCTTTCCAAAGTGCCGCCGCTGGTGACACATGAGTGGCAGCGGTGGCGGCGGCGCGCGCACGGCAGCGGCGCGGGGGGGCACACGTGCACGCCGGCGGCGCGGGGGGGTGCGGCGGCACGCGTGTGTACAGTGGCGGCTGCCGCTGCCACCATACACGCATGCGCTGCCGCTTCCGGGTGGTGTGGCGACACACTTTTGTGTCGCGACACACAGTTTGGAAAGCTCTGCATTACAATAACTGCCTAGCCAGCCACATTAAGGCACCTCCTTCCTCATTTCTTGAAAGCTCTCCAAAACTACTGCTAGCTTTAGAATTCAGTCAGCATCAGCATCAACCTGTCCTTGATAGGAAGGCTATTCCATGGAAGGGGGTTGTACCGATAACATGGCTTTCAGACCTCTGCCCCCTTTAGCTACTGAAAACGAGGGGCTATGAGTAACCTCCCACATGATGAGCATATTGGATGGGTCAGGTTGCACTTGGAAAAGGCAGTCCTGAAAGTACTGGGGAGCTAAGCCATAAAGGGCTTATAGTTTAAAACCAGGACTTTGAAATGTAGCTGGAACCTTACTGGATGGTAATGCAGGGCCTGCTACATCTGAGATCCAGATAAAAAATCTAAGATCCAGATTTTCAAATCTCCTGTCAGCCTTTAGTGACTAAGAAATGCAAGGTTCCCATTGGCAATTGGTAGGAGTCAGATCTTCCAGGAACTTGTTCAGATTGATTATTTTGACAACATAAAAAGTATCCAACACTAAAAGCAGTGACACAATTATGTCTAACATTGATTCTGATATCTGTTATCTAGCTTACAAATATGAGGGAGTTTCAGGGTTCTTGTGAAACAAATTTGTAATGAGAAGTCCTCCAAACCTGAGTTGACCTGTATTGTGGATGGAACATAATTTCCTTTATTGCCAAAAAGATACTGCCTCTGCTTAGAGTGGATTTTTTGTGCTCTGACATCCCAACCACTGAATTGCTGTCAACTGTTCAGATTATCATGGATAAAACCATTTTTAAATTAAATTTTAGGTATCTGGTATAGGCTGTACCAGTAGCTCCAAGTCCTTTAACAAGCAAAGAACAGAATCTCAATAGGACTGCAGCATAGGTGAGCAGAATAATTTGGCAAAGATTAGTCCCTTGAGAAATAATGGTTTGCCTTAATTATTTGATTGGATAATTTATAAGGTGATCTGAATTGAAGAGATTATTAACCAAGTATTTGGGCTATGTCTATTAGTATATTTGCGAGAAGGAAGATATTTTTTTCTCCAAATAGTTATCTATAAATGTGGAGGAGATTCTTTTACATAGCCAAAAGAACACATATGATACTGAAAAGAAAGGAGTGACCAAAAGGTGCAAATGGCTACTGAAAAGTATGGATGCATTGGAAGATTAGCTGGGAAGATTAGCTGCTACTTGAGATAAGCTGTTTGGTGAATGTAATCCTTTTCCTAATGCTTAAATAGAGCTTATTCTCTCTTTCCTTTTCTTTCCTTTCCAGTTATTCTTCTCCTGGCCTCATCTCTACCCAATTTTATTTCCCACTTTCTCATTCCTTCCCAGGTGCAGATGCCCCTTCCACCTACTGCTTATTCTGTTTGTTTTTTGTTTGTTTTGCTGTTTTTTGGGGAAGAAGAAGATGTGTGTCAGAGTAGCTTGTAAATGATAATAAACTATATGCTGGAAAAAAATAAAATCAAATACAAAGGATGTTTAAAAAGAGCAAAAAAGAGTGAAGAAAACAAAAACAAAAGAAATGAGGGGAAAACTGTTACGATACCCCAACAAATGAATAATAGGAAAAGAAGGAAAATAGGGAAAATAATAGTAATATTAATACCAGGACAATCATATTTCAAAATTATATAATATTTTTCAATGTCATTGTTTTTTCTTGTAAAGTATATATTTATATATATATATATATATATATATTGTATGTATATACGTTTTGTGTGTATATGTCTTGACTCCTGGCGACTGCTTGGACAAGCCCCTGCAGTTTTCATGGCAAGATTTTTGCCATTGCCTTATTCTTCCCAGAGCTGAGCGTGAGAGTGAGTGAGTGAGTGAGTGAGTAGCTCAAGGTCACCCAGATGGCTTCCTGCCTAAAGTGGGACTGGAAATCACAATCTCCCGGTTTCTAGACTGGTGCCTTAACCACTACACCAACCTGTCTCTCATAATTTATATTACAATTTACATATAATGTATATTATAAAGTATGAGAGCCCATATTCATTATTAATACGTAATCTTTTTATTAGAACATTTATTAAAATAGTCTGTGAGAGAATGGTTGGTATATTTATTTTATTTATAATGCTTGTGAGAGTGCAATGTTGTTTTATATGGTTTTAACTGATGATTTTACTGTAAACCGCCTAGACTAGTCCCCCTTTTGGGGGAGATGGGCAGTGATATAAATATAAATAATAATAAAAAAATAAATATGCAGATGAGTAATCAATTTTGTATATGGAATATTTAATTAAAGGCAATTTTATTTAATAGCTATTCATGTATTTTTGTGCAGTCCTTTTTTGGAGTGTGGTTTCTGCTAGATACACATACACACACACACACACACACACACATCACATAGTCACATTTCCGGCAGTTGGAATCTCAAATTCAGATTATCTCCAAAACAAGATGGTAGGAGCAAAGTGAGCTTCTGAAACTTTGAATTTCCTTTGGAGGGTAGTGCTTTTGTTTATTTGTAAGCTGACATGACAGTTATTCCTCCCTCCCTCATTTTTCTATAAAAGTAAGGAATGTGTAGATTAAGAAAAATAAAGGGTTTTTGATTGACCACTTTACCTTCTAAATAGTGATCAGAGAACTGTTGTTAAATTTAATAGGGCTTTGGTTGGTGCTGTTCTCTCCCTTATTCCCACCTCACATCTGTGCTGAGGTTCTGCAGTAAGGACTCTCAATCTTGCACAATTTAGAGCAGGGCTTTCCAAAGTGCCGCCGCTGGCGACACATCAGCGGCGGTGGCAGCGCAGTGCACGCGGTGTGCGCGTGCACGGCGGCGGCGCGGGGGGCGTGCGGCCGCGTGCACGGCGGCGGCTGCAGCCTCCGCTAAAACACGGAAGCACTGATCCCCTGCCGCTGCCGCCGTGCACGCGCGCGCCGCCGCTTCCCGGTGGTGTGGCGACACACTTTTGTGTCGCGACACACAGTTTGGAAAGCTCTGATTTAGAGTATGAAGTGAATTGGACTTGGGTGGTTGCTTCTGTACACACGTGTAGATGTTTATGTACAGTTGCAATCGAAATTATTCAACCCCCATTGCAAATCAGGTTTATTGTCAAAATTTACAGACTTTCAGCTGTTTGCAATGAACAAATCAAACAAAAGCAATTGAAATAGCACAATGCTTCAAGTGGTGTCCCCAAATTCAACTGAAAATGCAACTTATAATGACTTCTCCAGTCTCAAAATTTTTCAACCCCCTGAATAGAATCCGACACAACAGCACACATACAGTACAGTATGCAAAACAGGTGTTGTCTCAAGCACACCTGATGCAACTAATCAAGGGCTTCATTAGTGGCAACAGGTGTGCTTGAGCTGGAACACATGAAATGCCTGAACTGGCTAGGGGTTTGTTGAGTGTCACATTTGACTGCATGTTAGAAATATGGCCAAGTCAAAAGGATCGTCCAAAAAGGTAAGAGAAGAGATCATCGCCCTTCACAAACAAGGAACAGGATACAAAATGATAGCGAAGGCACTGAATGTACCTAGAGACACTGTTGGAAGCATAGTTCACAAGTTCAAAGTTAAAGGAACAGTGGTTACACTACCTGGACGGGGCAGAAAAAGGAAGCTGTCAATGGCTGCAACCAGATTTCTGAGAAGGCAGGTTGAGAGAAACCCTCGAGTGACTGCAAAAGACCTGCAGCAAGACTTGGTGGCAACAGGCACTAAGGTTTCAGTGAGCACAGTAAGGCGCGTACTAAACACAGAAAGTGTCCATGCCAGAACTCCAAGACGTACACCACTACTGAACCAAAAGCACAAGAAAAGTCGGCTCCAATATAAATAAATAAAATCATATAAATAAGCCACAGTTAAGCATGGTGGTGATGCTCTGGCGGTGATGCTCTGGGACTGCTTTGCATCCTCTGGCCCTGGAAACCTGCAGCGTGTGGAAGGCAAGATGGATTCATTGAAGTATCAGGAAATCCTAGGAGAAAACGTCATGCCGTCTGTAAGGAAGCTGAAGCTCGGGGGTCATTGGACCTTCCAGCAGGACAATGATCCCAAAGATACCTCAAATTCCACTAAGGCTTGGATGCAGAAGAAGTCCTGGAAGATTCTACAGTGGCCATCACAGTCACCTGACTTGAACCCCATAGAAAATCTCTGGTGGGATTTGAAGAAGGCGGTTGCAACACGGAAACCCAAGAATATTACTGAACTGGTGGCCATTGCTCCATGAGGAATGGGCTAAGATTCCTCAGGAACGCTGCCAGAAGCTGGTGTCTGGCTATGCACCTCGTTTGCAGCAGGTCATAACAGCAAAAGGGTGCTCTACTGAGTACTGAAGATGCTTGCCATGAAGGGGTTGAATAATTTTGAGGCTGGATAAGTCATTATAAGTTGCATTTTCAGTTGAATTTGGGGACACCACTTGAAACATTCGTTGTGTTGAGCTATTTCAATTGCTTTTGTTTGATTTGTTCATTGCAAACAGTTGAAAGTCTGTAAATTTTGACAATAAACCTGATTTGCAATGGGGGTTGAATAATTTCGATTGCAACTGTATGTGCATTCTACTACATAGATTAATATTTCAGTAGGCGCTGAGAGGAAAAGTTGTAATTCTTCCAATTTCTTGCAGGATCATAATTTTTTCTTTCACCATAGCTCTCAGCCCTTACTTTCCTTTTTCTGAAATCTTGCTAGGGGATATCAGTATGTTGTATGTTTCCACAAGCCCAAAGAAAAGGGAAGGCATTCCTTAAAAAATACACATGGACTTTAAAAACTCAGTTTATACAAAACACATCCAATTTGTCTGAAATACAGAGTCTTCATTTTATTAGAAGGTACTGCAGTACCTACAGACTTATCCATTTCTGCCAGAACAATATAAACCAAATTACAACAGATTATAGATTTCCCCATTGTAGGCAAAATGAACACATCTAGAGTTTTAAATAATGGAGCAAAAGGCTGCTTCATATTCATACTTGGGCTCCCAGCCAGAGTCGCTGTCTGCCCATAGTTCTGAAAAGGGTTCTAAGTAAAAACTATATTGGAGGGGACATTCTTGCCAGTTATTTTGGGCTATTGACTTGGCAGTATGTTAGTTACCATATATTGTTAACAGGAAACAAGTGATATTGTAGCAATTCTTCCATCGTTTCTTAAAATACAACACAGTTCTTAATAAAGTAAGACTTAATATAATTATGTTTTTTAATAGTACTAATTCAAAATATATATTGTCTTTTAAAAGGAAATTAATGTATCATTATTATTACTTGCTTATGATATATGTTAGCAATTCATCTAATTGTGCAATTCCTTTGGTAAAAGACTTTAAGTGTAGAAACATGCTAGACAAATCACAGCTTCAGTGATTTGTGTAATAGATGTTGTTAGGTTCAAAACATTACACAAATATACATATTGGAGAACAGTTGTATTTTCCCATCTTCAGTGGAATAGCAAAGATATCTGTATCTCTTCCTATGTATGTCTCATTCATGTATATATACACACACCCACAACAAAAAATGTAGCTTGGTCTTAATATATTTGTAAGATTGGGTTCATAGATAAAGTGGCAGGTGTCGGGGAAATGGCAAAGAAACAACGCTGAGTCAATTTCAACTCTAGTTTCTTTATTGTTTCTACCATACACAGAATCTTGCCAGACTAAAGGTTCCTAAACTGAGCTAAGGGGGAAAATACCCTTGGCAACTTAGGGCAGTGCTAGTCTAACTTTCTTCCTCGGCCCCCCCACACTGTCCAAGCTGTTGGAATGCATGCTCTACCCCCTCAGCTCCCAGCTCCATCACATCAGGAGATGGTTGTGCAGACAGCCAGCTGCAAGCTATTCCTGTTATCCAAGAAAAGAATTGCTTCTTTGCCAGTTGACAGGAAAGCAATTAAAAAGAAACTAAGGAAGTCTCTATCCTAATGTATTATGGGATAAATTAGTTCTCAGAGGAAAATAGTTCAGCTGCTATAACCCGCTTTAGTCTCAGTAAATCTTTTTAAAGAAGGTGCATTGTGAATCTTGCTTTGAAAGAATTATTTTTGGAATGAGGCAGCTGTTTAAAAGCCTAACACCTTTTTTTCAGCTCTAGTCTTAATCCACCTCCCAACCCCTGCCTCCATCTTTTTCCAGTGGCTGCTTTTCACATTGAGAGAGAAATTTTGATTGTATGCATACATCAGTTATAGAGCAGGGAAAGTTTCTGATCCAGATCAGATCTGCGCAGCATACAGAATAAAGCCATTTTCACCTACTCCTAATCGCGGTTTGCTTTTTAAAATGCCACAAAATTACCAAGCATAAGAATAATGGTTCATGTAGTTTGACTCTAGTTAAGGATCCAGAGCATCTGATTTGGAAAAATTATACTTACCTTTGTGGGATATAAGCTCTGTTTGCAAATATTCATTGTGTGCTGAATGAGAGATTGGAACTGCATAAACATTAGGTGGGGGCTGGTTAGTCATATTTGCTTATTTTAATTTGAAAATACAAATTTGTTTTGAAACCAAACCTGTCTTTCTTGCCTACATTTCAGTCAGAACTAAGACATGGTCCGTTTTACTATATGAAGCAGCCACTCACCACAGACCCTGTTGATGTTGTACCGCAGGATGGACGGAATGATTTCTATTGCTGGGTTTGTCATCGGGAAGGCCAAGTCCTCTGCTGTGAACTCTGCCCTCGGGTTTATCACGCTAAGTGTCTGAAACTGACAGCGGAGCCAGAGGGGGATTGGTTTTGCCCAGAATGTGAGGTATGAGGCCCATATTTGTTTCCCTGCTCCTAATTTCTCTAGAATGTTGTTCTCTTTCTGTTGAGACTGACTGTGTAGTCGTGTCTGGAAAAGGTAGAAGAGGGTTGATGTAAACAGTCATACAAAATAAGGCTTTTATCATATCTAGCAGTTTTATGTTTTGATATGATGTTTTTTTATTCATGATTTATATTGTATACTCATTGCTTTGTCAGATACCATGGGGAAGGGCGGGATGTGAATGAGAAAGAAGGGGGTATTAAGATTACACCCTATCGTGATAAAAAGTTTTCCTGTGGCATCTACCTAATTTTGTTTTAAAACTGTTTGACTAATGATGTGGAAAAGACCTATTGAATGTTACTTTTTCTAGTTAGGAATAACTAGTCCTAACTATTCATTTTGTGTATTAAGCACTCATTGAATAGTGTGAAAACTTTTCAGAAGAAAGCAGTTTCCAGAATATTTAGAATACCATAATACAACTTTAAAGTCATTGTGTCTGTAAGATTATTTGTATATGGAATGTGAACAGAGAATAACAACTGATGTTCTCAAAACATGCTAGATATGACTAATATTGGCCTCATACACAATCTGTTAATTGTTACCACTATTCTTAAAAAGAGAAATTTAGAGAGTCGTTTTAGAACAGGTATATTTATAGCTCCTTACATTTACAGACTATTTGAGCTTATATGCTTTGAGGCCTGAGTCAAAGGATGATATTATCGCTCAAGCACTTTCTTTTACTGTATGTTAGCAGGTACTGTATGCCTTTTACCTTAAATACTATTTTGCACGATCTTCCTCTTACCAAAGGCAAACAGTGAAGAATTCTAGGCCTCGGACATGCTCAAGAAAGAAAGCCAGATTGGGACTATAGGTTGATTAGATCCAGACTAGATCACTCTTAGAAAATTCATTGAAATTAGTGAGACTTGAGGTCATAGTTTCTTTGATTTCAACATAATCAAATCTGGATTCAGGGTATGGATTTCAGTTTATATAATTCATTGCCATATGGGGCTTTTAAAATCAATCAGGAAAATAATGAAGTGAAAGCGAAGCCTGCTTCCAGTCAAGCTAGACTTGTGATGATCTCATGGACTCATCCATGTAGTTTCATTGGCAAGAGTACACAAGTAGTTTGCCACTGCTTGATTTCCCCGTCTGTTGTACAGCCCTAAGTTTTCCTGGTGGTCTCTCACCCAAATGCTAACTGGATATGACCCTGTTTAGCTTTTTGAGATTGGCGAGACACAGCCATGTAACTAGACAAAACATCTACTCTTCATACCTGGAGAAATAGCACAGTAATTTCCTGTACTGTATTTTAGAATGCTTTGGGGAGTCTAACATACTTTCATGAACATAGATATCTGCAGTATCCATAATTCCATTTAATGTAAAATAAATTTCAGTGTTTGTTTTTGCATGTTAAAATATTCTACATGTCTCATGCTAGTGAATTATTAAGAATTTTCAGTATTTTTGATTTTTATTTTTAGAAAATTACTGTAGCAGAATGCATAGAAACACAAAGTAAAGCTATGACAATGCTCACTATTGAACAGCTATCCTACTTGCTCAAGTTTGCACTACAAAAAATGAAACAGCCAGGGGTAAGAAGAATATGTGTTGATTCTTGACTTTATTGTGCATTATTGCTTGCTTAAAAATAAATTGTCTTTAGATTTCTAATTATATGTAATTATATGTCTTAATATTATGTTATGCAATGTCTGGTATGGGCAGACTATAGCGTTGTTAGATCTGCTGCGTGTTTGACAACTTTTTAATAAAAACATGGTTATGGGCCTGGAAGAGACTCTAAATATGAATAAGTTATAGTTGCATTAATTTTTATAATGCATATACAGCATGAACATATGGCAACTACAGGTAGTCCTTGCTTAACCACAATAGGGACTGGCAACACGGTCATTTAGTGAGACATGTAACCGCAACGGACTTACAACCTCACTTCACCTGCAGTTGTTAAGCGAGAGATCACGTGACTGCAACTTGCAATTTTACTGCTGGCTTCTCCATTGACTCTGTGCATAGCCAGCTGTGAAGGACGCAAATGGTGATCACGGTCATAAGTGTGAGGACTAGTCGTAAACTAACCTTTTAAGCTCCGTCGTAACTTTGAACGGTTGCTAGACAGGGCAGTCGTTAAATGAGGACTCCTTGTACAGTATGTTCTCAGTTATGAGTTGGAACTAGTGAATGCTCAGTGATGATAATATATGAAGAAGTCTGGTTTTTCAAGCTTGTGTGTGTGTGCCTTCAAGTCAGGTTTTGACTCCTGGTGACTACCTGGACAAGTCCCTGCAATTTTCTTGGGAAGATTTCAGAAGTGGTTTGCCATTGCCTCCTTCCTAGGGCTAGAGAGAGTGACTGGCCCAAGGTCACCCAGCTGGTTTTCATGCCTAAGGCGGGACTAGAACTCATAGTCTCCTGGTTTCTAGCTTGATTCCTTAACCACTAGACCAAACTGGCTCTCTGGTGATAATATATGAAGTCTGGGTTTTTAAGCTTTTACCTGATTCAATTTGATTGATTAGCTAGATTGCAAACATTTTCACAAAATGATAATATTTATTTTTTGTTATACATATGTATAATAATATATCATTTTTAAAGTAGGTATTCCAGTTTTTTTTCTGGAGATAATATTTTAAGTTTTCTTGGCCCCTGGCCGCATAAATTTTTTACAACATATGAATACTTAAAAAAAATAACCCTGGTTTTGACACATTTTATTTGTTTTTAAAACAATATAAGTGTTTTAGTAGAATTAATATTGTAACCGTAATTTTTTGGGTTTATTGAAACAGACAGAGCCATTTCAGAAGCCAGTTTCACTGGATCAGCATCCAGATTATGCAGAATACATCTTTCATCCAATGGACCTTTGTACGTTAGAAAAGGTTGGTTGACAGGGAGGAGATTGTTTAGCTATATTAGATCATTGTTACTTTGGTTTTTTTCAATTTCTCTATCACAGAAACATCCTAACCCACATACCACTCTCTAAAATCAACGCAGTTTTTGTTAATGTGATAAATAAGGGCTCTCTTACAACTTTGTGAAGTTCATTAAGAAATTCATTAAGTGAAAATATTGGGCTTAGTTCTCATGAAAACATGGAGTTGGAAGGGAGCTTAGAGATCATTTAATCCAACCCCCTGCTCACTGCAGGTTCTATTAGAGCATTTTTGGCTAATGGCCATCCAGCCTCTGTTGAAGACCTCCAGCAGAGGAGAACTCACCACTTCCTGTAGCAGCTTGTTCCACTGGCTGACAGATTGTATAGGCAAGAAGATCCTCTTGACATCTAGCCTGAATCTCCTCTTTTATTTTTACCCATTGGTTCTGTTCCTGCCCTCTGGGGCAATAGGTAATGTCCACTTCTTGTTTTATGTGACAACCTTCATATATTAGAAGACTATTGTCATGTCTCCCAGCAGTTGTCTCTTCTGCAGGATAAACATTCCCAGAATTTTTAACTGTTTCTCATAGGGTTGGTTAGTTGGTTAGTTTCAGAAAGCATTCTGTTTTTACTTTTGCCTAAGAGCATTCTGCTTTTACTTCCTTTTTGAGTTTTGGAAATAAGTGCATGCAAAGTTTCTGAGAGAGGGAGAGAGACAGAGAGGGAGAGGTTATTTCTCTAATTTAATTTAACTGTAAAGGGCATTCAAATGTCTATTTTATAGAATCAATTTTGAGGCTGGCTTCCTGTGAAGAAAATTTTATTTTAAATGGCATAATTTAAAAAAAGTAACTCTGATTCTGTTCCCCCCCCCCCCCAATGTATTATGGTACTCTGTCCCACACCACAAAGTCCATTTTCATATATAAAAAAGAAATTACCATAACAACACTTGTTTTAAAATTCTTGTAATTTGGTCAAACTTCTGTAATTATATTTAATATGCTGTAATTATAAGCCAACAATGTTGATGTCCAAAATAGCACCTAATTGATTATTTTTTTATTTTCATCCCGCCTTTATTATTTTTATAAATAACTCAAGGCGGCGAACATACCTAATACTCCTTCCTCCTCCTATTTTCCCCACAACAGCAACCCTGTGAGGTGAGGTGGGCTGAGAGAGTGTGACTGGCCCAAGGTCACCCAGTCGGCTTTCATGCCTAAGGTGGGACTAGAACTCACAGTCTCCTGGTTTCTAGCCCAGCACCTTAACCACTAGACCAAACTGGCTCTTATGTTCATATATTATATTCTGGATTATAATATCTACATCAGTGCTTTCCAAACTCCCGCTGTTGGCGACACACCAATGGCGTGCGCGGCGGCGGCCTTGTGAGTCGTGCTAAAACCTGGAAGTGCTGATGGCGCGCCGCCGCACCATCAGCATTTCCGAGTTTTGTCGCGACACAGAGTTTGGAAAGCTATGATCTACATCCTTTTGACAACTCATTCTGAATGTAATGTCTACTCCCAGTTGATGATGATTCCAATTTTGATCTTTCAATTCATTTATTTGGAATAAAATGAAAATACTAAGAAATATGATATAGTAGACAGCTGCTGGATTTAGATATTATATCTACATTTTAATACAATTTTTATATTATCATTTTCAGAATGTTAAAAAGAAGATGTATGGTTGCACTGAAGCCTTTCTGGCTGATGCCAAATGGATTTTGCACAATTGCATTATTTACAATGGGGGTAAGTATTTACGCATTTCCTTGAAGGGACAGGTAGTCCTCATTTAACAACCACAATTGGGACCAGTAGCTCCGCTGCTAAGCAAAGCGGTCATTAAGTGAGACACCACATAATCACAATGGACTTGTGACCTCACTTCCGCCACGGTTTTTAAGTGAGATCTCACATGAACCACAGCTTGCAATTTTACTGCTGGCTTCTCCATTGATTCTGCTTGTCAGAAGCCAGTTGTGAAGTGCACAAATGGTGATCATGTGACTGTGGAAATGTGGCAACGGTTATAAGTGCGAGGACTTGTAGAGTTGTAAAGTTACTTTTTCAGCACTGTTGTAACTTCAAACAGTCGTTAAACAGGGCAGTTGGTAAGCGAGGGCTACCTGTAATTAATTTGAGTACAATAAATTGATTTTGGACCGAAGTAAATGGCCCAAAGCTTTTAAATTTTGTCGTCTCCAGGATTCTGGTTATTTTATCAGTAGAAGGAAACAAGTTGAATACAGCCCTAAGTGACTCAGAGGGTTAAATTTATCCCCTTCCCTTGTCTCTTCCAATTTAAGGATCTCTTAGATAAGATGGGATGGTAAATGCATATTTCTAATTTTATCTTTAGCTGAAATTCTAATAGCTATTTTCACACTGATAACTTTTATATTGAGATTAAAGATAGATAGATAGATAGATAGATAGATAGATAGATAGATAGATAGATAGATAGCAGTTAAAGAGTTATACTCCCTTGCAGTAATGTTATAATTTGCAAATCTAAATAACATTAAAATCAGGTCTGATACACCTATAAGATAATATGTTCACAAGTCTTATTAAAACTGGGTTGAAAATGTGCATTTGAAGTGATTTCTCTGGGAATGTCACGTGGTAACACTAAAGAGAACATCACCTAATAATTATAAGTTCAGTAGAGAATGAATACTTTTGAAATGTGTTTCTTATTATGCCTGGGTTTATGAATGAAAACCCTATTTTTATGACCTGCCACTTGTACTGGCAGGTTTCAAGATTTGTATTTAATTAATTTCCCCTTTTGAAACGTGCACACCAAACAGTAAACGCTTGCATTCGAGATTCATAATACAAATAATAAGCATCTTCTGTAAAAGATTTGATTAGACATCTGTACTTAATCTGTTTCCTCAGGAAATCACAAATTGACACAAACAGCAAAAGTCATAATTAAAATCTGTGAGCATGAGGTATGTATTACCAAGTTAGCATTTATTCTTATTATACCAATTTAACCATCAATTATTTTTAAGGAATGCTAGGAAAACTTTGCAATAGTTTATGATTTCATTACCTAAAATGAAGTAGAATTTCAACATTTCCTGCATTGAAAAATCTGTATCCAGGTTTTAGACTGCAGTCCTCTACTCATTTATCTAGAAGAATGAAGTCAGTGTTTACTTCTGCATAGACATATATGGAATTCCTGTGCACATTAGGCATATAGACCGGCTTTCTTTTATTAAGTTGAATAGGTTGTGTATTTGTTTAGTTCTACAGGGCTGGCATATGTATATCTCAATGATGGGAGACAAGTATAATTGTTTAACTTTGGCATTTAACACAGATTAAAATACTGTGAGTATTTTTAAAATTATTCAATAGGGCCATGCAAGACCTTTGAAAGTGACTGTTTGGGATACACAGGAATACATATAAATCACATTTCAAATAATTAGAATAACCACATCTTTTTCCAAGCTCATGCATCAACTTCACAAGCTGTTCCTTCCTTGATTCTTCATGCAAAGTTTCTGAAATAGTTGAGTAAACCTGGAAGCAACTAAGACAGCCTGGGAAAAATCATGGCTTTATTAAAGTCCAAAAAGAGGGATTTCATACTTGCTCCCATGCATTCTAAAAGCATTATATTTTGGAAGATTTGCATGGCCCTTAAACAGCTAGGAGAAACAATTCAGTAGCCAGAAGAAATAGCTGCCTCTCAGTGAGAATTAAGAGACAGAGAGAGTGCCAAAAATGTCCAGTTTTTCAGCAAAGGCAGTACAAGCTGTATTCTCCAATCTGCTGGAATGTCTAAATAGCTAAAGAGAATGGCTAAATAGTTATTTGAGAATTAGTTGAAGTCATAAATATCAAATTATAAATAATTTAAGATTATATAAATCAGACTATGGATCATTTTCAGTAATAATTTGGTCATTGTACAGCATTGCTCAAATAATATATAAAGAAGTTTATAAAGTTTATAAAGAATCGGTTTGTAAAAATGTGGGCCTAGGTTTGGCATTGCCAAGTTGAAACAGCCTCTGAAAGTATTTAGGAAGAGAATGGGCTATGTCCAACATTGTGCAGTGATTCTTCCACTTGTGTAGGGGAAATCTGCAGCTTTCTTCTGCACTCCTCCAAAATGTTCGCAAGATAGTCCTTTAATAATTCTAAACAGATTATGTTGATAAATATTGTTCCATCAACAGATAGAGGCAAATTATAAGTCACATACCAACAAAAAAAAGTCTGAGGTTCTTATAAAAACTCAACTTACCAACATCTTACAAAATTTATTGCTTAAATATTTTCTAAAAAAATTATGAATGTTGCCATCAAGCACAATGTTTTCATCCCCCTTCTTTCCAGTTATTTATATATGGTCAGTGTTTCTAGTGAAAGACTGATGTTGATTTATGTGAAGCAAGAATAATAAGTATGCATAAATTCCTGAATGTACACACTGAAAAAATAATTATTTGCAATAGAAAATTATAAATGACTGCCATGTTACTCTTGATTACAGGATAGAATAGAATTGTAAATGCATTTAATCTCATGCTCCAACTCTTGCAACAGTTCATTTTTGTTTTTACAGATGAATGAAATTGAAGTATGTCCAGAATGTTACTTAGCTGCTTGCCAAAAACGAGAAAATTGGTTTTGTGAGCCTTGTGTAAGTAAAAAAAAAAAAAAAGGGGGGGGGGATTAAACGATAAATTGCATATATAGAACCACAGTGGATTTCATTTTCATGCATACTGTTTTAAATGAGAATTCTTATGTTTATGCTCCAAACCCACACACTGCTGCTACATTTGATACTTAATTACAGAAATTGAATAGCTAGTCTTTTCTTCTTTCTAGTGTAGAGCTTTCCAAACTTTTCACGTTGGCGACACACACCAATGGTGGAGGCGGCGCGGCCTGCAGTGTCCTGGTCTGTCGCGCAAAAACCCGGAAGCGCTGATGGGACCAAAAGAAGCAGCACCCCGCCAATCAGCGCCGCTGCCGCCGCGCCGGCAGCAAAGGCACTGATTGGCGGGGGTGCCGCTTCTTTCGGTTCCCCCATGAGCGCTTCCAGGTTTTTGCGCAACACACCAGAACACCGCAGGTGACACAGTAGTGTGTCACGACACACACTTTGGAAAGCTATGTTCTAGTGCCTCTGATGGAAAATGCAAGCAATCTAGATTTGGTTAATATTCCCAAATCTTAAAATCAATTGACGCTACTATTCAGGTTTATACGTAATAGCTTTATAATGTTAGAAAAGAACAAATGGTCACTTTTAATTGTTAGTGTGCATATACTTTAATGTGTAAGGCAAACCTTAAGCAGAGTTGTTGTTACATAAATACTAGAAGCACAGTTCAACTCTGAGGCAAAGTCTCTCTAGGAACTTGGATTCCTGTGTTCTTCCATTGTCTCATCCCTACTTTGTCACCTGTAGTGAAATGACATCAAACCTTTGAAGCATTCAAATATGAAATCTTTGAAACTTTTGAAATTTACTAAGAAGCAGGTTTTTAAAACATAAATCTCATAAGCCCTTACTTTTTTCTATACAGCATCACATTTGATTGTGCAATGTTTTTAGCCTGTCTGGATTTCTCATGTTTTGATGAATATAGTGGATTTTTTTTTAAAAAAAAATGCAGTCATCATTTGGGAATGTCCTCATATATGCACACATTTTAAATAGCAATGTAGCAGTAGCAGATGTTTTATTTATTTTGTGCTTATAATTAAGCACAGTACAGACATGGAATTAAAAATATTGAAACAATAATACATTACAGTTAATCATCACATCATAATATAAAATAAGGATCCTTTAAACTAAAAAATCCATAACATATAATGATAAACTCTGTATATTTAAAATAACAGGTAAGAATTATTTAAAGCAACTTGAAGTTAGAAATTGATAAGATTTACATAATAGAAGGCTGCTTCTAAAGGGAATCTTCAGCTAGTGCAGATTACTATTTTTTTTCTGATTGGGTATCTGTGGGTAAATTATATCTATGGGTGATGAGCTACACTGCATTCTATGATTTGCAAAATCCTAAAATAACTTAGAGTGATCCATTTAATTCTCCATGGCAGAGGTCACTCTTGTTTTCCAACCATGCAGCTTGGATAACAGAGGGCTATATAGAGGCGTTATTTGCACAGCCCAAATGTAAGCATTTTCCTGAAGTATTGCAACACTAATCTGATTTTTAAAATATTATAGATATAATATTTTGAGGGAGGAGTATCTGTACGGTTTAACTTAAATTGATGTTTGAATTAATATTTTGATGTTCACTTTGAACAATCAGAATGAGACATAGTTCAAAAAGTTCACTGGCATATTAGTTACTACAGAGAGAACAGAAGTTTTAAAAGTAGATAAAAAATAGTTTTAATATGATGGGAAAACTCTCAAAGCTGTACATTAGCCTGGACCAAGAATGACTTCCTTCATTTAGAGTTGTAAATTCGAGACATTTTTACAATCCCCATCATATAAATAACTATTGTCTTGCATGTCAGCAGTTAGAAAATAATGCATGGCTTAAAATAGTTTTCTCACTATGTGGTCACTATGCACTTTCCTCTAGAGCAATCCACACCCATTGGTTTGGGCTAAACTCAAGGGTTTCCCATTCTGGCCGGCTAAAGCACTGAGAGATAAAGACGGTCAAGTTGATGCTCGTTTCTTTGGTCAACATGACAGGTGGGAATTAATCAAAAGATGATGGAATAGTTCAAGTAACTCCTTTTTGATGAATGATTAGGTGGCAGCTGCGTTAGTTAAAATGTTAATATTCTGCAAATAGTTATTTTTATACAGAATATAAGAAGCACATTCGGGGTAACTCATTTTTAAAGATCTAAAAAGATACATAATTTTGTCCTCTGAACGGGTACATCTAGCCAATTTTGATAGAAAATGTTTACATGTTACTAAACATGAGAGCATTATGAATTAGAAGTCCAAGGTAGTTAGTAGTTAGGATTAGTAGAAGGAATTTTTGTTGAGAAATGATAATGGTAGACCATTAACTTGAGTGCTGTAGAAAGAAGGAATTTTCAGGGCTGTCTATATAATAGACCTAAACCTCAGTGTAAATCATGATTTATCCCACGTGATTTGGAAGATTTATATTTGTCCCAGTGACAGAAGAAGCCTCTTTGTTCACTGCTATCATTTCTGGGATGCTATTATAGGATTTCCAACTATTTCTGGTGTTCTTTACTTAACAGGAAACTTTATGTGTACACAGACCTCATGAGTTAGAATATTGGCTTCTATTTTAGGAAAGAAAGTAAAATTCTCTTGGATTTTGAAGAGTATCCTCAAACTTGTAGGAATGTCTATATTTATTATGGGTGGCCTTCTTTCACTGTCCTGTTGGCCAACATGAGGCCACCAAATATAACAGTAGAAGGAATTATTGATATATACCAATAGTATTTGGTTCACCAGCTTGGGCCTAAGGAATCACCACATATGTAGAGTGTACTACATGATAATGTAGGCATAATATTGCAAAATGATTTGCTGTACAACAAGAGAGTAACTGTGAGGTTGATTGCTATTTCTTTGTCATTGTATCACATTCAGTTTAAGAAATTTGAATTGCCGTATATAGTCGTCTTTTCCATATTACCTGGTACTTGGCAGGTTGGATGTTGAATTTTCTTAATCAGGTTTTTTAATGAATTGCTTTGAATGTTCTATTTTTGGAACTATTAATTTTTGTTGTGGACTGATTACATAGACCTTTCAGTTTACAAATACTGTAGGTGCTAAATAAAGACTCCACCTCAAGCATGCATCAGATACCCATTGAAATGAGTAAGAATTGCTTTCAACAATGTTTAGAATTCAAATAAAAATTATGAACCATTTATATGCTTTGTTTTACTGTCTTATTTGCAGGGCCTGGGTTCCAGTAAATAATTGCTACCTCATGTCTAAAGAAATTCCTTTTTCCGTGAAAAAGACTAAAAGCATATTCAACAGTGCAATGCAAGAGATGGAGGTTTATGTGGAGAACATTCGTAGAAAGTTTGGAGTATTTAATTATGCACCTTTCCGGACACCATATACTCCCAACAATCAATACCAAATGTTGTTAGACCCTTCAAATCCTGGGGCTGGAACTGCTAAGACTGATAAACAAGAGAAAATCAAGCTTAACTTTGATATGACAGCATCGCCCAAGATTTTAATGAGCAAGCCTATGCTAAGTAGCAGTACTGGCCGAAGGATTTCCCTAACAGACATGCCACGTTCACCAATGAGTACAAATTCATCTGTACACACTGGATCTGATGTTGAACAGGATGGAGAGAAAAAAGCAACCTCCAGTCACTTTAGCGCAAGTGAAGAGTCCATGGACTTTATTGATAAAAGTACAGGTAAGGGGGCAGAAACAAAGATGCTACATCAATTGGTATAGTCGAGCTTTAATATCAAGCAGTACATGGAAGTTCATAAAACTGGAAGGAAAGCGTGTTTTAATACTTTAGTAGGATGTGTCACTGGGCTCAGGTGCAGCACTATTCCTAAGCTGCTATCCAATGTTCTTGGGACCAATTATAAGACTAGAGTAGAGGCAGAAAGGTTGTCACCCACACTAATAACAGGGTAAACTCTGATAGGTCAGTCACCTGGGAAGAATTTAAATTATAATGTAGGAAAGTGCCATGAGTAATTGAACAAAAGGTGTCACACTAGATGGGCTTCCTTCAAGAGGAGGAGCATGATACGGATATTTGGATCAATAGGAACCAGTAGGTAGAAAAATATTTTGTAGTCTTCAGGGTTAATTGGACTCTGCACTCCCATTAATATTCTATGCACTCTTAACAATTTGTCAGCAAGGTGTCTGCTTAGTACCCTGTAGATTTATATCATATTACATCATTGTGGATCACACCCCTAATTTAAAAGAACTTAGTATTCTAAAATACAAATTATTTTCTGGTCGTTCTCAGCTGCTTAATTATAATGAAACAGAATCAGAGTTCAGAGAATACTGAACTGATAAGAAATGCAGAATAATACGGACTGAATTTCAAAGTAGTTCATGCCACTCTTTCAGGTTTTTTTGTGCATCTTTCCTGGTGTATAGCTTTAACTACTTACCTTTAATTACAGTCAAGTGCAAAAATATTACAGAAGAAGATAATATAGAACAAAATCAAGTTCATTTATTGTTTCAGGAATATTTATGTCAGCACCACTCCATTATGCAATAAAGTTCATATTACATTTGATGTTAATGTCTTATTCATGAATGTCCTCTATATTTTTCATGGCAGAATTTAATCTTTGGCTGTTGTGGGTCTTCCGGGCTGTGTGGCCATGTTCTGGAATTTGTGGTTCCTAACGTTTCGCCAGCATCTGTGGCCAGCATCTTCAGAGGGCAGGAGCACAGATAGAAGCAAAATCTCTGTCTTTCACAGATCACAGAGATTTTGCTTCTATCTGTGCTCCTGCCCTCTGAAGATGCTGGCCACAGATGCTGGCGAAACGTTAGGAACCACAACTTCCAGAACACGGCCACACAGCCCGGAAGACCCACAACAGCCATTGAACTCCGACCGTGAAAGCCTTCGACAATACATAGAATTTAATCTTATTTGTGCCTTAGGATTTTTTTTTCTCAGTGGGTTTGTTTTGGGGGGAGGGGCTAGGCTCCAACATATGTGTCTCACTTTCTGTTGAAAAAAATGTTTCCCTTTTAAAAATTATGTGTAGGTTTTCTTATATGAGCATCTTTTTATGTTTTTGGAAATTTGGGCCACGGGTAAATGAGATAATCTGACCTTGAATGAACTCAGAATTTGCTTTCTCTTAAAATCAGTGCTTGCCATATGTTAGCATTAAGCAGAATAGTCTGTAACTACTATAAGCCACCTATAATTATTATAATCCATTTGGAAGGCTCAGCTATTCTAGACCAAACATTATCCTTAACATACTAATCTGCACTGACTTCCTTGGGTAAATGGCAATTTAAATAATATCTTAATGCATCTAAATATTGATGTGCTGCTGTTTCTGATATAAAGCAAAGAAGTAAGTTTTGCATCATTTGGATTCAATCTGGATATCTTTGAACTTGATATTTTTCTTTAGAGAGAGAATTATTGTGGTTCTGTTATTCAGCAGTTCACCTATGGAAAGTACATTTTAAACATTTGAGAAGAATTTATTTGATACACATTCTTGGTTTATAAAGATACTGTTTTAATGACACTGAACAAAATAAATTGTGCCTTATTTGTTTGAACAATGACATCAATGTTCTAGATTGTACTTTGGTATATTTGTGATATTCTTGTTACATTTATACATATGCATGCAAACTAGTCATCAAAATCTTATGAGGATTGTACATCTCTCCTGATTTTGAATTCCTGCTCTCATTTCATATTTCATTGATATTCTAAGGAAAAAAAGGAAAATAGTTAAAAAAATATATGCAGTAGTTATGTTTATTCAAATATTCCTGAATATGTTATAAGGGCTTGTAGTGTATGTTCTCTCCTGGAAAAAAATTGATCAGCCACTTCTACATGCAGGATTTTCTTTCCTTTTGTCATTCTATGCTTCATGGCTTTTGCTCATGAGCAGTTCTTATAGCTTGTCCTTTCTCACCTATTGCCCTCAGATAGATTTTTCAAATTATTATTATTATTCTGCAAACCTGATCATTCTCCTGATCTCTATTGATATCTTTTTCCTTCTTTCATATTGACCTTTATTTAGCTACAATCTAGTTTGTTCTAACCACCTGAGGTTGCATTAGAAGAAGTGATGGGAAAAACAAAAGATTCATCATGGCATTACGTTTAAAGGCTAAACAGCATATTGAAATGTATTTTTATAACAAAAATATTAACCTAGGTTTCTATTGCTTATCTTGATTCCAAAAGAGCCAGTTAGAATATGCTTTTTTTGCAGTCATTACATCTGAGCTGTCTCAGTTAATGAGCAATTAAGTGACAACATATTAATGTTCTTGGCTGATCCCCAAAAAGCTAATTGTGATCTGACCTTAAATGCCACTTGCATGAAAGACCATCAGGAAATGCCAAGACTGTAGGCTAGACTGGAAGTTGAAAAATCTCAGAAGATAGCAGTGACAAACCACTTCTTGCTGCCAAAGAAACTACATAGCCATAGAGCAGTAATCATCAGGAACGGAGCTTGCCTCAAGGGGGTCTTTAACAAGCTCTAACTTGAAGAGGGGCTACATTTTGCTTTGAATTGGTTATTTTCAGAAAAAATAACCATGGTTTAATGATAAACACAGTTTAAGAATCTAGTAAATATGAAATTTAGTACAAGAAATTAGAAATTTAAATAGGAAAAAAGAAAGAATTCTAAAATGAATATTCCTATCCTAAAATGAAAGAGTTGGCAAGTTCATATTTCATATAATTATTCTATTTAGTGATTTACAGAAGTATTCCACCTCTGTTCAGTTTCCACTGAATATTGGTTCAGTGAATTTCATACGGTGATAAGAGTTGGAGAGTGGTTAGAAATTTATCTTTGCCTTGAAATCTTTTGAAGAAATTTCTCACTACTTTCGTACCTTTCTTACTCTTTCTATTCAGTATGGTACCTCAGCGAGATACCATTGCTGTTGCTGTGAAATGACATTATTGCATTTTGTTTTGACTCCATGGCCAGCATACAAAAGAACTACTTTTGCATGTTCCTTAACTATGTTTTTTTTAATTGATTTTACATGGGTACCTTTTTTCCCCTTTACCACATAGGAAAGTGCTTGCTCTCAGTTTCAAAAGCAATTTGTGATACTATGTGTGGGGTTATTGTTCAAAAAGTAGGGGGAAGCAAATGTAAACAGAGAGAATTGACTCTTAGCTATGCCTAAATGGAGGGGCGTGATGGCTCAGTGGTTAAGACGCCAGACTTGTCGATCGGAAGGTTGCAAGTTCGGAGGTTCGAGACCGTAGCCCCGCGTGACGGAGTGAGCTCCCGCACTCGCCCCAGCTCTTGCCAACCTAGCAATTCGAAAGCATGCAAATACAAGTAGATAAATAGGTACCACTTCCGTGAGATGGTAACAGAGTTCTGCGCGCGTCATGCCAGCCACATGACCGCAGAAGCGTTTTCAGGCAGTGCTGGCTCTTCGGCTAAGAAACGGAGATGAGCACTGCCCCCTAGAGTCAGACACGACTGTGCAGGGGAAAACCTTTACCTTTACCTTTTATGCCTAAATGACCTTTTTAGATCTCAGCTTATATTTGAAATTTACTTTATGTCAATTACATTCTTTTTCAGCTTCTCCAGCACCAACAAGGACAGGCCAAACAGGAAGCTTATCTGGTAGCCCCAAACCTTTCTCTCCTCAACCATCAACTCCTACAGCTACAAAGCAAGAAAGAACATCTACTCCAGGAAGCATTCTTAATCTTAATCTTGGTAAACTAAAAGTTCCATGAATAATCACATTTATCAGTGATCCTTGTTTATATGTATGAGGTCAAACTTCTGAAAGTCAGTGGATTTTTTTAAAGAAAATGTTATAACTTCAAGAATTGTTCATGCACTAATGGAATATGAGGTTTACATATGATAGTGATGATTAAAGTGGAGGGCATACCTGTTTGCAACTGCTGTTACTAAATTTTGGATTAATATATCAGTTTCAGCTTTTCCCTTGGCTTTCAGCCTAACTTCAATAAATACCACTGGAAAATAATTGATCAGTTTTATTGAAATGTGATGGCTGTTTTTTGTGAGAGCACTTATTTAAGATTGGACTGACCATATACATGGTAGTATATGGAGCTTTCATATCAACTTAACCAAGGATTGTTTGGGTCTTTATTCAGTATTTACTCACTAGCATAAGAAGAATTCAGAGTGAATTGTGCTGATTGGTTACAATCTTATACATAATTAACTGCATAACTCTTACCTACTTCTGTCCTGTCCTACAATAAGCTGTTGTAAGATTCCAACCATACTTCCAGTATTTGCAGTATTCATCATTAATGATAGTTAATGAATGTGGAATGTGATTAAATTAGTTCGTGTTTGTTTAAACTTAATTACTTAATGGAAATATTTTTAACTTGATATTCTAGATCGTAGTAAAGCTGAGATGGATCTGAAAGAGTTGAGTGAATCAGTCCAGCAGCAGTCTACCCCTGTGCCGCTGATTTCACCAAAACGACAAATTCGCAGCAGATTCCAACTTAATCTTGACAAAACAATAGAGAGTTGCAAAGCACAGCTAGGTATGCATGTGCATGTGGTATGATTGATTGTGTAGGCACTGAATACATTCCTTCTGACAATACTTAATAATAAATATAATGTGATGGTGGAGTATTAGCCCTGTATTCAAGGAAGCCGGGATTCAGAGCCCTTCATGCTCTGATCTTTGAACAAGCAAATGCTACTTTAATACAGTATTAAAATATGGAGGATTTTTTTCATAGAATTATTGTAAGATTTATAATCAGTGGGCTGCTATGATTAGATCTGTTATATGCATGTTCACTGATTCATGTGGCTTTATTTTTAAATTATAAACTATTTTGGAAATAAATGGGGTAAAAAGATTGCTTATTTTTTATGATTAGGAATCAATGAAATATCTGAAGATGTAGCAGTAGAGCATAGTGACTCAGAGGATTCTGAAAAGTCAGACTCCAGTGACAGTGAATATATCAGTGATGATGAACAGAAGTCCAAAAATGATCAGGAAGAAGAAGAAAAGGAAGGTATAAGAAGTGACAAAGAATCTTTAGCTGTGAAAAAAAAACTAAAATCACCAACCCCAACAGAAGAAAAAGAGGAAATTAAAAGTACAAGCTCAGAAGTGGAGAAAATAAATAGCCCTGCCAAAGAGAAGGCAAATATAGACTCTGATAAAGAGCTTTCAGAAAAGGGGAAAAGTTTGCCACATCCTACAAAGGAAAAACTGAAAACTAAGGAAGAGACAGACTCACCAACAGTGCATCTTGGTCTAGACTCTGACTCAGAAAATGAGCTAGTTATTGACCTAGGTGAAGACCAGTGTGGCCGTGAGGGACGAAAAAACAAAAAAGAAGCCAAGGAATCACCACCTAAACAAGAAGGTAGGATATTCTAACATTTTTCTCATGTGTCTCGATCGTGAAAATACTGAATACCACTTTCAGAGCTGTCCCTAAAATCCTCAATGAAAGATTTTTGCATTTCTAGACTGATGGAAAATATTTATTTCATTTAAAAATGGAACTATTGCTTGTTACGTTCTTCCACATTTCTGTAGCCAAAGCTATACAGTTGTAATCGAAATTATTCAACCCCCATTGCAAATCAGGTTTATTGTCAAAATTTACAGACTTTCAGCTGTTTGCAATGAACAAATCAAACAAAAGCAATTGAAATAGCTCAGCACAACGAATGCTTCAAGTGGTTTCCCCAAATTCAACTGAAAATGTAACTTATAATGCAGAGCTTTCCAAACTGTGTGTCGCGACACAAAAGTGTGTCGCCACACACAGCGTGGTGTGTCGCCACACCACCCGGAAGCGGCGGCGCGTGCGTGCACGGCGCGGGATCAGTGCTTCCGCGTTTTAGCGGAGGCTGCCGCCGTGCACGCGCACGCCGCCGCACACCTCCCCCGCGCCGCTGCCGCGCACGCCGCTGCACACCCCCCGTGCCGCCGCCGTGCATGCGCGCGCCATCGCCACACTGCCGCCGCCGCTGGTGTGTCGCCAGCGGCGGCACTTTGGAAAGCCCTGTTATAATGACTTCTCCAGTCTCAAAATTATTCAACCCCCTGAATAGAATCCGTCACAACAGCACACATACAGTATGCAAAACAGGTGTTGTCTCAAGCACACCTGATGCAACTAATCAAGGGCTTCATTAGTGGCACCAGGTGTGCTTGAGCTGGAACACATGAAATGCCTGAACTGGCTAGGGAATTGTTGAGTGTCAACGTTTAACTGCATGTTAGAAATACAGCTACGTCAAAAGAATGGTCCAAAAAGGTAAGAGAAGAGATCATCACCCTTCACAAACAAGGAACAGGATACAAAAAGATAGCAAAGGCACTGAATGTACCTAGAGACACTGTTGGAAGCATAGTTCGCAAGTTCAAAGTTAAAGGAACAGTGGTTACACTACCTGGACGGGGCAGAAAAAGGAAGTTGTCTGGCTGCAACCAGATTTCTGAGAAGGCAGGTTGAGAGAAACCCTCGAGTGACTGCAAAAGACCTGCAGCAAGACTTGGTGGCAACAGGCACTGAGGTTTCAGTGAGCACAGTAAGGCGCGTACTAAACACAGAACGTGTCCATGCCACAACTCCAAGACGTACACCACTACTGACCCAAAAGCACAAGAAAAGTCGGCTCCAATATGCTCAAAATCATATAAATAAGCCACACAAGTTTTGGGATGCTGTTCTGTGGAGCGATGAAACAAAACTGGAACTTTTCTGCCCGATGGATCAGCGGTATGTCTGGAGGAAGAAGAATGAAGCATATGCTGAAAAGAACACTCTGCCTACAGTTAAGCATGGTGGTGGCTCGGTGATGCTCTGGGACTGCTTTGCATCCTCTGGCGCTGGAAACCTGCAGCGTGTGGAAGGCAAGATGGATTCATTGAAGTATCAGGAAATCCTAGGAGAAAACATCATGCCGTCTGTAAGGAAGCTGCAGCTTGGGCGTCATTGGACCTTCCAGCAGGACAATGATCCCAAGCATACCTCAAATTCCACTAAGGCTTGGATGCAGAAGAAGTCCTGGAAGATTCTACAGTGGCCATCACAGTCACCTGACTTGAACCCCATAGAAAATCTCTGGTGGGATTTGAAGAAGGCGGTTGCAACACGGAAACCCAAGAATATTACTGAACTGGAGGCCATTGCTCATGAGGAATGGGCTAAGATTCCTCAGGAACGCTGCCAAAAGCTGGTGTCTGGCTATGCATCTCGTTTGCTGCAGGTCATAACAGCAAAAGGGTGCTCTACTGAGTACTGAAGATGCTTGCCATGAAGGGGTTGAATAATTTTGAGACTGGAGAAGTCGTGATAAGTTGCATTTTCAGTTGAATTTGGGGAAACCACTTAAAGCATTTGTTGTGTTGAGCTATTTCACTTGCTTTTGTTTGATTCGTTCACTGCAAACAGCTGAAAGTCTGTAAATTTTGATAATAAACCTGATTTGCAATGGGGGTTGAATAATTTTGATTGCAACTGTATATGATTTTTACATAAAGAGAAAATTTTACATAGTAGAAAGGTGTTGGAAAACTCAAGATAATCCAAAGGTATCTTCAGGTACAAAAATATGCAGGAAAAAAGACTTGAGGAATTTAAAAAATAGTACTGCAGCAAGTAGTCCTCACTTAACGTCCATTTGTTTAATGACTGTTCAAAGTTATGATGGTGCTGAAAAAATGGACTTGCAACCAGTTCTTGAACTGACGACTGTTGCAGCACCTCTACAGTCACTTGATAAAAATTTGAACCAGCCCGCATTTACGATGCCCCCCCCCCCAGCTGACCTTTGTCATCTTCGCCTGCCTCCCCTCCGCTAGACTCACCATCCCGGCCACGTGAAACACCGTAGCTCTGGGGCTTTTTGCTGCACTGCAGCTCTGGGGCTGCTTGCACCCTTGCACACTCTTCTGCAGACCCACTGCACTCACACCATGCCTCACCAGCCACCTGCGCACCCTTTCCCAGCCCCTCTACACTCATGCCGCGCCTTGCTGGCCACCCCCACACCCTTGTGCACCCTCTCCACCCGGCAACAGCCACCCCCTGCTCTGCCACACCTCACCGGCCACCCGTGCACCCTCCCCAGCTCCTTTGCTCTCACGCCATGCCTCGCCAGCCACCCATGTACTTGCACCCTTCCCCACCCAGCAACAGTCACTTACCTGCCTGCAGGCCTGCTTGCAAGCCACCTGGGACTTAAAACTTCCCGCTGGCTTCCCCACTGACTTTGATGGTTGGAAGCCAGCAGGAAGTTGTGAGGAGGTCCTCACTTAACGACAGCAATGGGGACTCCAGGTTTGCCATCGCTAAGCAATGTGGTCACGTGATGTCATGCTTCACAACCACATTGCTTAGCGACGGAAATTCCGGTTCCAGTTACCGTTGTTAACCGAAGACTGCCTGTATAGGGGGAAAAAAGACAAGCATGAGAGAGGAATAATGTGGAAAGGGAAGTAGTATAGGCCAATTGAGTGAATTGGCATGGAAAACCTAATTGTGGTGTACTGTCCAACAAATGGGCATGATTAAAAAAACTACAAACTGTTCCTCCTGTTGGCTTGTTTAGGGTGTTATTCGAACAAAGGACTCTGGCTCATTTCTCAGAATGATTCAGGGGAAGAAGCTGGAGTCATTATACCCAAAACACAGAGATTGAAACAAAGGGTAAAGAAAATAATTTGCACCAGTTGCACAATACTGCAACATAGAGTCAGTTTGGATTCCCAGTCAAAAGAAATCCCCATACTTCTCAATTTGCCATCGTCGTGTCAAAAAATTACTTAGAAAACCAACAAATTGGAGAGGGTCCAAATAATCATTTTATTGGTTCAAAGCTAGCAGGGTACAGCGAATTATTGGTCTCTTGCCCAGAAGTGGCAAGAGCAGGAGCCACAGGGTTGTATAGATCTTGCATAATAAACTGATCAAAGACAGTTTGAGCGTGCACCCAGAAGATCCCAAATGAAGAATTGCTTTATAACCATTAAAGGAGATAACCACAAGCACAGGATATCCTTCATGATGTCAAAACAGTACAAACACATTCTTAGAAATACAAGATGGCATTTCTTTGATACTTCTTTGAAGGCCCTAATTGTTGTTCAGACAAGCTGGCCCTGCTCTTACAATAGGAAGAGATGAGGAGGTATGGCAGTGCGGTCGGTATATATCCTTGAGTCTTGCCTCCTCTCAAGCCATGAACTCTGTCAGTAACAGGCACAAATTGGCACAATACATGAGAGGTACGGAGAAGGACCCCTAAAGACACGTATAGCAGTGCTACCCCAAAATACGTAAACATACAAACCGATTCAAACGGAGTTCTTACTCGAACCCACCACAGCCACAAATGTCAATTCAGATTAGACCCACTGTTTACTTCAGAAGTATTATATCATCTACTTGCTTACAAACTGGCTGTATTATTACATACCGAAAAGCAATGAAATTGAAAATCTGCACTGAGCATTCTTTATGAACTATTCCCTCAAGTTTGCTGTTGATCAATATTTCACCTATTAAAGGTGCTTTTTAATTTATTTTATTGCTTTTTAATTAATAGCAAAAAAACCAAAAACAAAACACAATGATAATACATGCATTGTCATAGAGAGGGGGGAAAACATAAAAAGTGCTTTACAAAAAAGTGGAAGAAGTGCAACAAAAAAGGGGAAAAAAACATAGTATAATATGTCATAGCAGTAAACAGTTACAATTCTATATATACTTATCTAACAGAAATATTATTCAAGGGCATATATATTTCTAATAACATTTGTATGGGAAGTGTTGTTATCTTTCAGCTGTGCTCATTTTTCGAAGACATTTTTAAAATGACATTTTTCTCTTAAAATGTCATCTAAGAAACATGCTAAAATTGCACTTCCCTTTTATTCAGCCATATCACACTGCTGACTCATACTCAGTTTGTGATTAAGTATAATTGCAAGATTCTTTTCATCTCTACTGCCTATTCTCCATTCAATTTCTTTTCCTAAGTGAAGATACCTTGCATTTATTTCTATTAAATTTCAGCTCACATGTCTAACCTATTAAAAAAAAGGTAAAGGTACCCCCCGCACATTTGTGCAGTCGTGTCCGACTCTAGGGGCCGGTGCTCATCTCCGTTTGTTAGCCAAAGAGCCAGCGTTGTCCGAAGACGCTTCCACGGTCATGTGGCCGCATGACACACGCGGAACGCTGTTACCTACCCACCGAAGTGGTACCTATTCATCTACTTGCATTTGCATGCTTTCGAATTGCTAGGTTGGCAAGAGCTGGAGCTAGTGCGGGAGCTCACTCCGCATGCAGGGCTAGGGATTCGAACCTCCGAACTTGTGATCTTCCGATCAACAAGCCTGGCGTCTTACCCGCTGAGCCACCACGCCCCTTGTCTAACCTATTACTTCTATGCTTATTTTAAAGTACTGAAGGTAATAAAAAATTAGTAATCTGTGGGTCCTTCCATAAGAATTTTCATCTTAAGGAAATATCCTAGCAGTTATCTTATGTCTTAACCACTATTTGATAGGCAAACATTAAAAAGATCCAGGAGTCATTCCTTAGGAGAATGAAAAGTTAAGGAAAGAGGAGACATATGAACCCCTACTCAGGGACGCAAGTGAAACATAACTGACACTGATGGTAGATATATGAATGTTAGGTTTCAGAAGATCTAGTAAATACTTTTCACTGGGACTTTCACTATTACTCATTGTCTGCCTTATGCTAAATATGAATGCTAATACAGGTAGTCATCGCTTAATGACCACAATTGGGACCAGCAACTTCATTGGTAAGCAACACAGTCATTAAGTGAGATGTGTGACTGTGACGGACTTATGACCTCACTTCCGCCATGGTCGCTAAGCAAATCACCCGCAGTCATTAAGTGATCACAACGTGCTATTTTACTGCCGGCTTCTCCATTGACTCTGCTTGTTGGAAGCCAGCTGTGAAGGTCACAAATGGTAATCCCGTGACTACAGGATGCTGCAACAATCATAAACACCCACCAGTTGCAAAGCACCTGAATCTTGATCATGTGACCATGGGGACACTGTGACAGTCATAAGTGTGGGGACCACTTGTAAAGTTATTTTTTCAGCGCCATTGTAAATTTGAATGGTCACTAAACAGGGCAGTCGTTAAGTGAGGACTACCTGTATATATTATGCAAGGTGATCCAGAAACAGCTGTTTCATGATTATTTAATAAGGGATTAGTGGATCTTATTAATTTGTATGCTGCCTGACTCCCAATGACTCTTTATTTGGGCTAAAGCAGCTATTATTTCTTACCAAATATTTTTTATTTAAATATTATCCAAAATTTGATATTAATTTTTTTCTCCTAGTTTATATGGGTACAGTATACAAAATACATAGTATTACGTCAATTTGGACATAACATTTCTTCTCCTTGAGGGCCAGTTCATTCTCTGTAAACCAAACCATTGCTATTAAATCAAGAATATTGCATCTCAAGCGGACCATTGCCTTAACATTGTTAAACAGTTACATGCCACCTAGGAATCTTTAAATTTCTCTGAAAATCCTGCTTATCTGGATCTTGATCAAAATAAGTCATCTCAGTGTTGTAATTATGGTCACTCTGAGTGTAAATAAGAATGTAATAGCTTTGAAACTACTATGGTAGCTATGACCCTGTTAGTGTCACCATATTAGCTATTTGCACTGGTGGTGTGTATCCTCTAAGAAGTTTAATGTTTCATTTGGTAGTTAATTCCTGAAACTTACTATCTTGAGGAGGCAATAATTGAGAATGCCTTGATTTCGGTTTTACTGTTTCAAATTCTGAGGAAGATTCCAGGCTCTGATATCATAAATGGGTGTAGATCAGTGACAAAGAACATCAAAAACAGGGCATCTGTATGATACAAGGGAATAAAAATGGTTGACAGGAGATTACTGAAATGCCAAAACAAAAAAATTAAACTCTCCAAGAAAACTATATACAGCTATTTACTTTCATTTAATCATACTTGCAGGTGAAACAATGCTTTTGCAAACACTTGTAAATTTCTTTCTAAATCCACTAGTTGAAAACAGTAGATTTTCACTTAATAACAAAGAATCAAATGCTTGGAAATCTGTGTTACATCATACTCCCCTATAACACTGAATTGCCAATAAATCTTTATCGTTATTTTTTACCTGCTTAGCTGCAGCTAAAACCCCAGTTCCTTCAAGTGTGAGCAGTCAGCCTCCAGTTGAAACTCAGGTGCTTACTCGATCAGCATCCCAAACACCCCCAGCCGGCGTCACAGCTGCAACAAGCACTGCTTCTGCTGTCAGCACTCCAGCTGCAGCTACTGGGAGCCCAGTAAAAAAGCAGAGACCTCTCCTGCCAAAGGAAACGGTCCCAGCCGTGCAGCGGGTAGTATGGAACTCTTCAAACAAATTTCAGACTTCTTCCCAGAAATGGCATATGCAGAAGGTGCAAAGGCAGCAGCAGCAACAGAATCAGCAGCAGCAGCAGCAGCAGCCTCAGTCTTCCCAAGGAACGAGATACCAGACAAGACAGGCGGTGAAAGGTATTGCTCACCTTTCCTAATGTCTATCCATTGCAGTATGTTCACAGTAGTTGTGCCCAGAGATCTCAGATGACTAGTTCTTCCATAAATGCGAATTGCACAAAAATGAGGAAATCATCAAACATTCCACCACTATGTAGTAAGAGTCCTTTCAGTTGGAATATGAATTGCCCAATCCTTTCACTGATGATTAGTTAATCTAGTTGATTTAACGTTATCAAAATAATATAAGAACACAGATGATTATGACAATAATAACACTGTTGTTAGTGATGGGTTGAATCTAGATAGGCCATCCTGTAGAAGGAAGATCTCTTCTCATATATGGAAGTCTTTTGGAACCAGCAGACGCTTTCTTGATGCAGGATGAGGAGGTTATTTTTGCTGACTGTCCTTTCCTCACACATGATTCCTGAGCCCTTCAGAGCAACATTTTGGGAAAAAGAAAAGATTGCAGGAGAATGAGGAAATTGGATCTCTCTATCCCCTTCTTTGATTGTGAGCTAAACTCTCTTTAAATGAACCTTCTCTGAGTAACTGCTTGAGTTCATATCATATATGAAGGAACAGTTATCATTGTGTTTGTACTAGCAGCTTTTCATATAAACTGAAATATGTTTAGCGTATAATAGAATAAATTTACTTAAATCTACCTAATATTGTCTGTATTTTGTTTTAAGAACTTTAAAAACTGCAGCCTTTGGAACTGCCACTTTTTTTCCCCCCTGTCAGCTTGGTTTAACACTCAAAGCTTTTTAATGATCTTGTTCTAGTTGGTCCTAATAAACATAATGCATTACTGATTTTTAAATACCTATGGGGCATTTTACAGTTGATAAAACCAGCATGTGTACTCACTAAAAGATGTCTTAAGTTCCTAACTGTCTTGTCTTAAGATTTTCTGTTAACAACATGCACAGATTAAATAGTATAGCTCTTATAACTAAGCTGAAAAACTACCAAATAATATTTATTTCAGAGGGTTGCCTGCTTTTAATTTTCTAAATGCACTGAAATATACAGTAATTCACTTGCAGATTTGTTTTGTATTCTAGCTGTACAGCAAAAAGAAATTACTCAGAGTACTTCAACTTCAACTATCACCCTGGTTACAAGCACTCAGCCTGTTTCTATAGTAACCAGTTCTGGATCAGCAAATACCCTTTCATCTTCAGTTAATACAGACTTGCCAATAGCAACAGCTTCAGCAGATGTGGCTGCAGATATTGCTAAGTATACTAGTAAAGTAAGTTTTTAAAAAAGTGTTATTTAATGTTTAAGATGCACAGAGTGTTCATTATTCCTTTGTTATTTTCGCCATTCACATGGATAGGATTAACTTTCGAGCACACAGAAGAACCTTTACAGCAATATTTTAAATTGGCTCCTAATGTATAGCCAGAAGATACTGTATGTAATTTTTCCTGTTCTATGTTTTTTGAATAAGAATAGAAGGGGGAAAATTAGCCAAAGTGGGTAAGACACCAGGCTTGTCGATCGGAAGATCACAAGTTCGGAGGTTCGAATCCCTAGCCCTGCGTGCGGAGTGAGCTCCCGCACTAGCTCCAGCTCTTGCCAACCTAGCAATTCGAAAGCATGCAAATGCAAGTAGATTAATAGGTACCACTTCGGTGGGTAGGTAACAGCGTTCCGCGTGCGTCATGCCAGCCACATGACCGTGGAAGCGTCTTCGGACAACGCTGGCTCTTCGGCTAACAAACGGAGATGAGCACCGGCCCTTAGAGTGCACAAATGTGCGGGGGGTACCTTTACCTTTACCTATTGTGGGTTAAATACCAATAATATTTTCTGCAGAACTTAGCCAACCTTGTTTAGGCTCAGAAACTAAGCAGGGCTGGGCCTTGTTAATACTTGGATTGGAGATAGCAAGGGTGTAGGCTATACTAGGAAATTAACAGACAAACAGACAAGAAGAAGGGATTCCATATTATAGTTGAAAAAAACGATATGGGCATGTCTGTAAAATCACCAGGAGTCAAGCTTGACTTGAATTAGTCCTTGCTTTACATTTATGTGCACAGCATAGATTAATTAGTCCTCCCTAGTAAATTTATCTATCTCTGCTCTGTGTGTGCGCGTGCACGCACGTATGGTTAGATACATTAGAAGATGGATGGAGGATTTGTTTTATGCCCAAAGATCCATATGACCATATAACAGCAGTGGACAAAGCCATCCATGGCAGGCCTGCTTCCCCAGTTCATTTGCCTAGAGCAGACACACAAATCCATTCCCTTCCCTCTGTCTCTCTCAATCACTTACATGCACACATACATTCACTCAGCTCACCTTCTCTGTCAGCACATACTTACTCATCCCACTGATGCAAATACCATATTATGGTGAGGCTTTAAACTAGTCCCAATAGAGCTTAGTGGAATTATGTCAAATTTCCCTTGAATATGACCTTCCCAGGAACATTCTAGTTTGAATGTTCAAAGCTAGTTCAAAGTCTTATTGCAGAACTGATAGGTAGTCTTCCATAGAGGTTAGATTATACCATTGAGGACAGAAGCTTTAGAATGCAAAGTGAATGATAAACCCCAAGTTATCTAGGGTCTTCACTTGAAGAGCAAGAGAAAGGTAGAGAATGTTTTAATATTCCCTCTGGCCTGGGCTATGTATTATCTATTTTAATATAAAAGGCGTGATACCCAGATACAGATCTTAAACCAAGCAGAGAGATTATAGTGGTCTACTTTTGCCAATTCTTCTCTATGGTTTATTTGAACAGAAGTCAAGGTGTGATGCCAGGTGGTTTCCCATACAATGCATAGCTAGGTAGCTACTGGAGGTACAGAGAGCTGTTGCTTTTGTTTGTCATATCAAAGCAGGTGGTAAGCTTGGAAGTGAGGAAGATCCTGCTTGTGCAAATCATCAGTGTTTGGCAAGGTCTTGCACTATTTATGTGAAAAGATGTGGCTGCTTAAAAAAAAGTTCCCAAACAGATACTTGGGCTTTAAACTTGGGGAAGGGAATAGATTCATTGTTCTTCAGTATTTGCATAGTATTAGCCAACTTTGGCAAAACAGGCTTAGTTGCTTGAGAGTAGCATATAACTCTGGTATGGCAAATTATAGTATGAAATCTATAACATCAATTTTATATTCTAGTCTTTTTATCAAATCTAGTGTAAACAAAAATTAAATAATTAAAATTATTGTTGTACGCTGCTCACACGCCTTGTGTGAGATGGGTGGCCATATAAATGTGAGCAATAAACAAACAAAAATTAAATTAAATTACCTCTCCCCAGGTAAAGAAATGTTTAACTCTGTAATTTTTCTTCTAAATAGATGATGGATGCCATAAAAGGAACAATGACTGAAATATATAATGACCTTTCAAAAAATACTACTGGAAGCACAATTGCTGAGGTTAGTATTCTTTACCATCTACATGGGGCTGCCCTTGAAAACCACCTAGAAGCTTCAACTGATCAAGAAGACAGTGGCTTGAGTAATGATGTGTGCCACTAATTCTTCCTATGTAACACCCCTGCTATGGGAGCTGCTATATTACTAGTTACTTTCCAGATTCAATTCAAGGTGCTGGATGTCACCTATAAAGCCCTACGTAGCTTCGGACCTGGATGTCTTTGGGACCACCTACTCCCAGTGGTTTCTGCCCATCCAATTAGATCTAGTAGACGGCTCTCTCTGGGTACCTTCCCTAAAGGAGTATCCCCTCTTCTTTGGAACAGCATTCCCCCTGAGATTAGGCTGGCTCTCTCCCTGTTAACTGTCCAGAAAGCTGTTAAAATCTGGTTATTCCAAAGGCCTTGGGTGTGGAATTGTTACAAATGGAGGTACACCCTGCTGTGGTATGTGTTTGGTGTTTGATATTCCTCTAGCATGAAGTGTATTGTAATTCTTCTTATGTTTTTGTTGTATGTTTTGATGTATATTTTTTAGTTCCCTTACGAGATAGGGTTTTGTAAGCTGCTCGGTGTCTGTTGATTGGAGCTGCATATACAGTTGCAATTGAAATTATTCAACCCCCATTGCAAATCAGGTTTATTGTCAAAATTTACAGACTTGCAGCTGTTTGCAATGAACAAATCAAACAAAAGCAAGTGAAATAGCTCAACACAACAAATGCTTTAAGTGGTTTCCCCAAATTCAACTGAAAATGCAACTTATCACGACTTCTCCAGTCTCAAAATTATTCAACCCCTTCATGGCAAGCATCTTCAGTACTCAGTAGAGCACCCTTTTGCTGTTATGACCTGCTGCAAATGAGATGCATAGCCAGACACCAGCTTCTGGCAGCGTTCCTGAGGAATCCTATCCCATTCCTCACGAGCAGTGGCCTCCAGTTCAGTAATATTCTTGGGTTTGTGTGCTGCAACCACCTCCTTCAAATCCCACCAGAGATTTTCTATGGGGTTCAAGTCAGGTGACTGTGATGGCCACTATAGAATGGCCATAGACTTCTTCTGCATCCAAGCCTTAGTGGAATTTGAGGTATGCTTGGGATCATTGTCCTGCTTGAAGGTCTAGTGATGCCCAAGGTTCAGCTTCCTTCCAGGCGGCATGACGTTTTCTCCTAGGATTTCCTGATACTTCAATGAATCCATCTTGCCTTCCACACGCTGCAGGTTTCCAGTGCCAGAGGATGCAAAGCAGTCCCAGAGCATCACCGAGCCACCACCATGCTTAACTGTAGGCAGAGTGTTCTTTTCAGCATATGCTTCATTCTTCTTCCTCCAGACATACCGCTGATCCATTGGGCCAAAAAGTTCCAGTTTTTTTCATCACAGAACAGAATCCCAAAACTTCTGTGGCTTATTTACTATATGATTGTGAGCATATTGGAGCTGACTTTTCTTGTGCTTTTGGGTCAGTAGTGGTGTACGTCTTGGAGTTCTGGCATGGACACGTTCTGTGTTTAGTACGCGCCTTACTGTGCTCACTGAAACCTCAGTGCCTGTTGCCACCAAGTCTTGCTGCAGGTCTTTTGCAGTCACTCGAGGGTTTCTCTCAACCTGCCTTCTCATAAATCTGGTTGCAGCCATTGACAGCTTCCTTTTTCTGCCCCGTCCAGGTAGTGTAACCACTGTTCCTTTAACTTTGAACTTGTGAACTATGCTACCAACAGTGTCTCTAGGTACATTCAGTGCCTTCGCTATCATTTTGTATCCTGTTCCTTGTTTGTGAAGGGTGATGATCTCTTCTCTTACCTTTTTGGACGATCCTTTTGACTTGGCCATATTTCTAACATGCAGTCAAACGTGACACTCAACAAACCCGTAGCCAGTTCAGGCATTTCATGTGTTGCAGCTCAAGCACACCTGGTGCAACTAATGAAGCCCTTGATTAGTTGCATCAAGTACACTTGAGACAACACCTGTTTTGGATACTGTACAGTATGTGTGCTGTTCTGACGGATTCTGTTCAGGGGGTTGAGTAATTTTGAGATTGGAGAAGTCATTATAAGTTGCATTTCCAGTTGAATTTGGGGAAACCACCTGAAGCATTCATTGTGTTGAGCTATTCCACTTGCTTTTGTTTGATTTGTTCATTGCAAACAGCTGAAAGTCTGTAAATTTTGACAATAAACCTGATTTGCAATGGGGGTTGAATAATTTCAATTGCAACTGTAAGCTCTAATTAAAATCTCTTTCGCTCTTAAACTAAAATCTTTGTGTTAAATCATGAGTATACATCTGTGGCTTGAGAACCACTGGCAGTTCCTAAAAGTCTTGATTGTGGTCACCAGAGTCTCTCCAAAACTTGTCATCAATGTAATTTTTAATGAGACAGAAAGGGAGATATTTAAATATATGGGGAGCAATGATATTAATTATAATATAATTATTAATTATTAATTATTATTATAAATAATTATTATAAATATATAATTAAGGGGCTGACCAAGGGCAAGATGGATGGATGATATTCTGGAGGTGATGGACTCGACCATGGGGGAGCTGGGGATGGCGATAGCCGACAGGAAGCTCTGGCGTGGGCTGGCCCATGAAGTCACGAAGAGTCGGAAGCGACTGAACGAATAAACAACAACAATCATATTAATTAAAATGTCCAGTGTATGCTTTTGTCCTGGCTCCATCCACTTGGGAGTGCAGGTCTTGGCACATAACTGGGCTATTGCAACTGGTTTTACATGGAGCTGCCCTTAACCATCCAGATGGTTCAGTTCAGAATGCCACAGCCTGGATAGTAACAAGCTCAGTTTAATTTGTGCATATAATCCCTCTGCTGCCAGAGCTACACTGGCCGCCTACTGCAATTGAATGTGTTGGTAACAACCTTTAAAGCTCTTTATAGCTTAATCTACAAGACTCCCTACTTCATACAGAATGTGCCTATCCAGTGAATTCAAAAGGAAGGCCTTGCTGAGGAGCTGCTATACTGTGAACAACACCCCTTCTTGTGGAAGCCCCCCCCCCGAATAAATTACCCTCAGAGGTACAGGCAGTCCTCTCTGACTAGCATTTTGGAGGGCCATGAAGATCTGGCTCTTCAGGAGAGCTTATGGAGGTGGAATGGAAGGCTGATCACTGCTCCTGAAGAAGTGGTGTCATATGTTTTCAGGGGATATTGCAGATTGTACATGTGTTATTCTGGTGGTGGTGCTTTTTTTTCACCTTAAGTATTGAAGTCTTGTAAATGTAAGCCATTCAGAGTAATCTGGTTGGAGCAGCCTTAGAAGGTTGAGAAATAAATAAAATGGCCAAGTATGGCCCTTGGCCTAATAAAGGTTGCACGTCCCTATTTTAAATCTTTTGTTTTGGTCTCTGATCTTATGTCAACTCTTTTGAAATTATTAATTAGGTGCTGGGTGTATGAGAGAGAAGCACAGTAAAATAAAGAATTTACCTCATGTAGCTGAGACCTTCTATGCCAAAAGTAGCAGTATAATAACACTACTTCATGATAGGTATAGCAAAACTCAGTTTTTCAAGAATTTTCTAGTACCTCTAGAAGAATCTAGTTTTCTTCATGGGTTTATTACACAAATTATCCAAGATCTACTTGACATTTGGAAGTATTTAATTCACAGTGTCATTGTATCCGATTGTATAGTGAATCTATTACTTAAAATTTGAGTCGAGAGGGATAGTATTTACTGTGAGGCAGCAGACACAAGAAGGCAGCTTTAGTCCACCTTTTGATTCGTGCACATTTGCCCTTCTCTGTTTCTATTCCACCAAGAGGAAGAGTAGGACTGGCGTTATTTATTTTGCCCAGTTTATAGGAAGTATCTTCATTGTGATCATATTAAAAAAGTTTATCTTGACCCCACAAAAACTTGCTAAAATGTATGGGAATGTATCCAACTTACGTTGGAAATGTAAAAAAAAACCAGGGGGGGTCTTTTTACCATATGTGGTGGACATGTGAGGTGGCAAAGAAATATTGGACTCAAATATATTCATTGATGCAAACCATACTACAAATTCGAATCCCATTTAAACCGGAATTATTTTTATTAGGAATATTAGAAGAACAAGTAGGAAAACAATTTAATAGAATTCTACAATATATGATCACAGCAGCAAGACTTCTCTATGCACAAAATTGGAAAAACCATATGTTACCAACGATACAAGAATGGATGTTAAAATTGATGGATATGGTAGAGAGTGACAAATTGACATGTTTATTAAAAGAAAATTCAAATTGTTATTATCTTAAAGAGTGGAAACCATTGATGGACTATTTGCAAAAAGCGGGAGGGGCAAAGCTTATATGGGGTTTTGAAGATTAAAATATAAGTAAAATATATTAGACAGGAAATGTATGTCTTTTTTTCTCTTTCTTTTCTTTACTTTCCTACACTTTTTTCTTCTTCTTTCTTTAATTTGTATTTCTATTTCTGTTTCATTTGTGACTTTTAACTATGTATTGTTAAAATCTTAATAAAATTTGAAAAAAAAAGTTTACCTGTTCAATTAACAACACAGATATCTTTCTATAAAAGTGATTATAGGGTTAAAGATTGACATCCAATGAAATTGGATTCCCTTTCACAGTCTCCTTCCCTCCCTCCCTCCTGTGTACCCAGATCTGATTTAAAGATTTCCCCTCAGTAACAAGTGTGGGGCATAGAGGGGAAAGAAGTATTCCATTCCATTTTGACTGACATTCCTGTTGTTACTGTTTTTTAATATTTCAGATTCGTCGTCTGAGAATTGAAATTGAAAAGCTTCAGTGGTTACATCAGCAAGAGCTCTCAGAAATGAAACATAATCTGGGTATAAAAATATGCAGTTCAAAACAATGTCACTCATTTTTGTGGTCCACAGCACAGTATGTAATGGAACATCTGTGCTGATATGTTTTTCACTTGTATAATCAATTATAGTGGTCCAGCTCAGTCATCACAGTAAATCATCATGATAACCAGTAAACCACCCAGATTGGCTGGTGATTATTTCTTGAATCACAATTAAAAATGGTTGATTGTTTCAAAAATGAAAAAAACATGGAAGTTCTTAAAATCTTACACAATAAACTTACATAAGTATAAACATTATAGTGTTAATTTATCTACCTTGATTGTAATAGAGTATGTTTTATTCACCTTAAGGTAGCTTATCATCAACATTTATAGATCAACCGTGTACGTACTGTTAGATTATATGCTGTTCATCTGTTACCTAGAACTCACAATGGCTGAAATGCGACAAAGCTTAGAACAAGAAAGAGATCGTTTAATTGCAGAAGTGAAGAAACAACTGGAATTGGAAAAGCAACAAGCTGTGGATGAGACCAAAAAGAAGCAGTGGTGTGCCAACTGCAAAAAAGAGGCCATCTTTTACTGTTGTTGGAATACCAGCTATTGTGACTATCCTTGCCAACAAGCTCATTGGCCCGAACATATGAAGTCTTGTACACAATCGGGTAATTGGCTACTGTTTCTACAGTTACATTATTTATTTTTCAATCAATTTGTGAATGAACATGACCTCATTTCATCTTTAAATTTCCTTTGTTTTTATTCTAGCTACTGCAACACAGCAAGAGACAGACAGTGAAATGAGTACCGAAACATTAAGCAAATCATCCCAACCTGGTGCCAGTGCACAGCCTGCAGCTACAGAAGCCACCAGTGCTCCAAAAGAAAAAGAGGCAGCGGTTGACAAGAGCAAGGAAAGTGTTACGGTGAGTGTTTCCCTCCTTGCTGCTCCCCCTCCTTTAGGTTTACTTTTAAAGTTGCAAAAAGCAATAAAGGGTGGTTTCCTCCTTAATTGTATTGAGGACTGGTAAAACACCTTTAGAGGGCACGGTGTCTCAGCGGTTAAGACGCCAGGCTTGTCGATCAGAAGGTCGCAAGTTCGGAGGTTCGAGACCTAGCCCGGCATGACGCACTTGCCCCAGCTCTTGCCAACCTAGCAATTCAAAAGCATGCAAATGCAAGTAGATGAATAGGTACCACTTCGGTGGGATGGTAGCAGCATTCCGTGCTTGTCATGTCGGCCACATGACCGCGGAAGCGTCTTCGGACAGCGCTGGCTCTTCAGCTGACAAACGGAGATGAGCACCGGCCCCTAGAGTCGGACACGACTGTGCGGGGGAACCTTTACCTTTTTAAAACACCTTTATCTTCATCTTTACAGTTCTTAAGGATCCAGAATGTATCCAATCTTGTACGTGCTACCTTTTTTTTTTTATCGTGCCAGAATATGAGGAATTTTCATGTGATTTTGCCCTGGCTCCACCCATTTGTGGGTGCAGCGACTGCTCAGGCTCGTCACAAATACCCTCAGTCTTCTCTCATTTTGAAATGTGGAGTGTATATGCATACATAGCATGTCCCGGTTCTCTTGTCAAGTGCCGAAAGCTCAGTTTTGAAAATGTTACCCACATCTTTATGTAATTCAGTATCCTTAGTCTTCTGCAGAATAGCAGGTAATAGAATTGTTAACTATACATAGATAACTATTAGTGTTCTTTATCTTGTGAGTTAAATATAGGTCATGGTTTCCTTTTTGAAGCAATGCTAGCAGTTACAGTAAAATTACTAAAATGTTATAGTTACTAAAATGTTATTAACAAATGCATTTCTGCTTTCTATCCAATCCTGTATGTCCCTTCACTTTAGTTTTTCTTAAGGCACAGTACTACATTCCGTTGAAAAAAGTGAAACTATTTTATCATAATATTTTTTATGAGCTACTCAAGAAGTCAATATCTCTTACAAAACTATATAGTCTAATCTCCATGCTTTATATATTCTAAGAAGAGTCATAGGTCTAGTACATTCTAGAGAAGAAGAGAGGGTGGACCAAAGCATATTTAGAATTAAATACATTGAAAAATGCTATATATCTTAACAAGGAATGGCTAATTAGATACCCAATTACCTTATGTGTAACTCTACTGTGCTCACTGTGATAATTTTCTTACCATGAAATATTCTGCTTTGAAAATCTCAAATTGCATTCACATAATTGTTATACCTGTTTGAAACATCAAACTGTATGCATTGCTCACTTTCATATTTTAAATTTTGCTTTTATTTATAAAAATGTAACCTGTGAATTCATTGAGATGTAGAGGTTTTTTTTAAGCCAAGCACTGACATTTTTATGGGTTAGATCCAGAGTTTGGTTCCACAAATGGGGAACATTTTGTGAGTGAGTGAGTGAGTTTCACTCGGGACCAACAGATGGGTGGAAGGTAATTTTTAGCTGATTCTCATCTATCGCAACACCTAGCCCTATCTCTCATGCTTCAGGAGGATCTCTCAACTCTCCTCCCCCCCAGCAGATTTGAGGAGGCTTTTGACACAGTAGGGAGGAGGAATCTATAAAAATCATCTCCCTTCTTCCCAGCAGTCAGAGGGAGTCCTTCTGTTCAGGGAAGGCAAGATCTGGATCCAAACCCATGTTAATAAATAGGTGGCATTGACATAAAAACTGAACCTTTCACTCTGGTTACCTGTGCTGTCTCTGCAGATAGCAACAGGTGTGACAAGCAGCCAGCCTATAAAGTTGGTCCAGGTACCGCAGACCACTACCTATATACCAACTACTCAACCCACAATTGTAAGTACTGCTTTTGGCATTGAAACAGCTCATTATTTATTTTGGAGGGAGGATGGGTTTTCTCCTGTGTTACCACAATATGAATTCACTGGTCTTGACTCAGTTTGCCATGCAAAATGCTTTATTTTGCTATACATTTCCATTTCTCTTACACCGTACATTTTCATCCAGGACAATCAAAGATTCAAGTTTTATTTATTGGTTTAAAATTCTATATTGCTGTTTATCTTAGTTTCTAAAGCAGTTTAGAAAAAGCTATACTACTCTTCAGCTGTTGTGTTTTGTGTAAACATAATTGCAGATACCATATAGACAATTCTTCCTTTGTAAAAAAAGCTTTATTTTGAATTTCCAGATTGCATTAAGCTTCTGAAATTGTCTTATGCAAAGTTGACTGCAATTGGTCAGTTGGTAAAGATGCATCGGGCCAATAGTGGGTAGTGGACCCAGCGGTAAGGCTTTTATCTAGAGGGCACCTATTTTGATGGTGGTAGGGAATAAGAAGATAGATGTTGAAAGTGAAGGGAAGGGAATTTAGCAGGTAGATAATCTCTTTTTCTAGCTACCCTGGCAACTTAATCATCCCACTGAATAGTTTCAGTTCCACATAGAACCTACCCTTGCTTCTTTTCAGTGGCGCACAAATAAACAACAAAATTTGAAACATTTCATGATTTGATCATGGATAAGAGAGCTGTCCTGGTTTATATAACCAGATGAGGCAAGTGGGCCTGTTTCAGTAATTAAACAGGCTACAGGAAATAGACAGAGGGGAGGTGTGGTTGTGGTCTATGGGTATGACCTCACCTTTGCCAGAATTCCAGCCAGATACCTGGTCTATATTGAATTATATACCTTAGATTGGGAATAAGGGAGAAACATGGGATTCTGCTTGTATAACAACCACCTCATTAACTGATTGACTGATTTATCTATATGCTGCCTCAATCACCCAAGTAAGTCTAGGTGGCTTGTAGAATCCTAGGTCCTAGGAGACGTCCACATCAACTTCAGACCTGTACTGTCTGGTATGACTCGGGAGTTCACAGCAGCTGTGACATTTATGACATTGGATGTTGGAGCCGGTGCATATTGCTGGTCACACTTGATTTGGTCTTTTATTCTGGCTGGAATAGTGTTTCATGGGTGAATTCCCATGTGATGCCCCATTGTCATGGATGGTCCACTACCTGGATAAGGTTGGACTTACGGTCACTCTCCATCTGTATAGGGGTGGAGGACAGATTCAGCTTGCTTTTCCAAAGAGGCTCTTGGATCCAGTGGTTTTCCAAGGATCCATACAGTGTTTAAGCATAGATTCTGCAGGCAATTCTGACAATGCCCTGATTGAGTCCTGGAATTGGGAATTCACTGGAGTGGTAGACACAACTGCATGAGTACTATCTCCCCTTTTGAAGTCCTCCTCATAGTATGTCAACCCATGGAAGAGCTCTGTGGAATGTAGGAGGAAGGAAGATGGCTAGAGCACTGGTGGCAGACAAGTCACGATAACACTGGTAAAGCATAGTATAGAACTCATTTGAGAGTCTGTGCTGTGGCAGTTTATACAGAAGGAAGTGATACTTCGCTGCATGTGCTGTATCCAAAGACTCTTGTCTAATTTAGTTGTTTAAAGTTGTGGGACAATTAACATCTGTTCCTCAGTCTCTGAATTTGGAATTAGAACTTTCCATAGCTTTCTGTGATACATTGGGTGTCAGTTATTTTCCAGGTGTACTACAAAGTGTTACATTTTATTTTGAAAGCCTTTCATGGATTGGTCCTAGGTCACTTGAGAGAATGCTCCCTCCTATAAGATTCCCACCACCCATTAAGAGCATCTGTACCTCCCACTATCCACTAAGATCATACATAGAATTTTACAATTGTTAAATGTCTTAAAGGTTCTGGATCTTTTAAATCGTTACTAGATTTTTGTATACCCAGGAACTTTGGTCATAGGTGGTTTAAAAAACAAATACATATATAGATAGTATATTTGGAAATTTCCTTATTGACATGGGCAGTGATGCTCTTGGTTTAAGGTTAGGCCAGGGTTACAGTTTGGTTTCTGCCCCACCTAGTAGTCAGGGGAAGTGTGTGACAAATGATGTCGTGTTATCAGAGTTGTCAGGGTCAAACTTTAAGCTGTTTTGCATGTTGAAGGCGTTGAAGGTAAGAGGCAGAACAAGTGCCTTAAGACTCTGAAACCCCCAATCCTCTGGAAATAAAAAAAATATTTCAGCCTTGTCAGAGCACAAATAGGCCACTAGATTCCACATGCATTGCAGAGATTGCCTATCATTGAATTATGCCATTGTTCCATACCCATATGGTAATAAACATCAACCCCATTTAACTTTTCAGCCAGTGCTTCTCTACCCTCAAAATATTTTTAAAATATTTTAAAAATATTTAAAAGAGTCGCTTGCAAGATGGGCGGTACAGAAATGTGATAAATAAATAAATAAATTTCCATGCTCAACAAAGGAAACCAGAAAGATTTTGAAATCTCTTGTGAATTACTGTATTTTTGGCGGGCTGACGATTGGAAAAGTCCTGTACTAAGAACTTGAGATTTGTCCTGCTTTATGCTGCAGTTGGAAGATGATAATATGATGCAGCATTCTTCTACCTAAAGTCCATGTTTGCACTACAGGTAGACCTCACTTACCAATCGTAATTGGGACAGGCAACTCTGTTGCTAAGCAGCGTGGTCATTAAGTGAAACATCCCATGACCACGCCGACTTACAACTTCAGTTGCAAGTCTCCTTTTTCAGCACCATTATAAGTTTCAGTGGTCACTGACCGAGTGGTCGGTAAGTGAGGACTACCTGTTCATGCTTACTGATTTATTTAATTAACCCAGTTGCTGATCAGACTGACTGAGATACGGAAGGCACCAATTCACAGTCTAGTCAACTATATTTAGTCTAGCATGTTGTACAAACTCAGTCAAAACAATTTATTTAGAAGATGTGTTTTGCTTTGCATTGCTGGCCTTATTTGACAATCAGGTCACCATTTTTCAATCATAAAATGGTCATATTTAACAGTCAGGTCTGATTTTGGACTTTCTCCTTTACTTTGTGAATTGTAGTTTAGTTCACATGCTTGAGATGCTGAAAGTGCAGTTTCCTTCCATCATAGTCTATGAAGGTTCTCAGTCATCCAGGTGGAATTGTCTGTAGCTTGAATCATGTCAACTGGATTTCTATTTTCTTAGTGGAAACGTTTCGCTCCTTATCCAAGGAGCTTCTTCAGTCTGAGCAAAATTGGTAAGGGAATCCTAATATGTTCCTAGGTAGCTGTGTGACCTTACACCTGGGGCTAGGTCATGGTTATATTGAGATGTAATTTTTAAGTCCTTTTATCATCTAATGGAGGGTCGTTAAAATCACCATGCTGCTGTTGAGCTTCTGAAATGGTCTTAATCTTCCTAGGCACAGAAGACAACACGGGGAGGAAGATGGGCGAGAGTTTGTGCCTGAGGCCCCCACCTCTATTCAAGGAAGGATTTTCCAAGTTGGCATAAATGGATTCCTTGACCCCTCTCTCAAACCACCTATCTTCTCTGTCTAAAATGTGAACATTAATGTCCTCAAATGAGTGTCCTTTTTCTTTTAGATGAAGATAAACTGCTGACTCTGGTCCTGTGGTGTTATTTCTCCTGTGTTGGGCCATCCTCCTGTACATAGGTTGTTTGGTTTCTCCAATGTAGAGTTCAGAGCACTCCTCACTGCACTGGATTGCATAAACTACATTGCTTTTCTTATGTTTTGGAGTTTGATCTTTGGGGTGTACAAGCCTCTGTCTCAGTGTGTTGGTGGGTTTGAAATATACAGGTATGTGGTGTTTGCCAAATATCCGTTTTATCTTTTCAGACACGCCAGCCATGTAGGGAATGACCAGGTTCTTTCGTTTACTCTGAGTCTCAGCCCTATCTGTTGCTGTTTTAGGTCTGGTAGATTTAGATTTGGTGAAGGCCCAATTTGGATATCCACAGGCCTTCAGGGCTGTTCTCAGGTGCTGATTTTCATTCTTTTTGGAATCCATGGAGGTGGGGATGGTTTCTGCTCTGTGTGACAATGTCCTGATGACTCCTAGTTTGTGCTGCAGTGGATGGTGGGAGTCAAACATCAGATATTGATCTGTGTGTGTGGGTTTCCTGTAGATCCCTATTTCTAGCTTGCCACCGGTCCCAATGAGGACTTCACAGTCTAGGAATGCCAGTCTGTTGTCCTTGGTGTCTTCTCTGGTGAAGCTAATGTTGGCATCTATAGTGTTTATATGGTCCGTGAAGGCCTGTACTTCCTGGGCCTTGATTTTGACCCAGGTGTCATCCACATACTGGTTTAGGTATGTGGATGACACCTGGGTCAAAATCAAGGCCCAGGAAGTACAGGCCTTCACGGACCATATAAACACTATAGATGCCAACATTAGCTTCACCAGAGAAGACACCAAGGACAACAGACTGGCATTCCTAGACTGTGAAGTCCTCATTGGGACCGGTGGCAAGCTAGAAATAGGGATCTACAGGAAACCCACACACACAGATCAATATCTGATGTTTGACTCCCACCATCCACTGCAGCACAAACTAGGAGTCATCAGGACATTGTCACACAGAGCAGAAACCATCCCCACCTCCATGGATTCCAAAAAGAATGAAAATCAGCACCTGAGAACAGCCCTGAAGGCCTGTGGATATCCAAATTGGGCCTTCACCAAATCTAAATCTACCAGACCTAAAACAGCAACAGATAGGGCTGAGACTCAGAGTAAACGAAAGAACCTGGTCATTCCCTACATGGCTGGCGTGTCTGAAAAGATAAAACGGATATTTGGCAAACACCACATACCTGTATATTTCAAACCCACCAACACACTGAGACAGAGGCTTGTACACCCCAAAGATCAAACTCCAAAACATAAGAAAAGCAATGTAGTTTATGCAATCCAGTGCAGTGAGGAGTGCTCTGAACTCTACATTGGAGAAACCAAACAACCTATGTACAGGAGGATGGCCCAACACAGGAGAAATAACACCACAGGACCAGAGTCAGCAGTTTATCTTCATCTAAAAGAAAAAGGACACTCATTTGAGGACATTAATGTTCACATTTTAGACAGAGAAGATAGGTGGTTTGAGAGAGGGGTCAAGGAATCCATTTATGCCAACTTGGAAAATCCTTCCTTGAATAGAGGTGGGGGCCTCAGGCACAAACTCTCGCCCATCTTCCTCCCCGTGTTGTCTTCTGTGCCTAGGAAGATTAAGACCATTTCAGAAGCTCAACAGCAGCATGGTGATTTTAACGACCCTCCATTAGATGATAAAAGGACTTAAAAATTACATCTCAATATAACCATGACCTAGCCCCAGGTGTAAGGTCACACAGCTACCTAGGAACATATTAGGATTCCCTTACCAATTTTGCTCAGACTGAAGAAGCTCCTTGGATAAGGAGCGAAACGTTTCCACTAAGAAAATAGAAATCCAGTTGACATGATTCAAGCTACAGACTTCCATCATAGTGTATCACATTCATTTCCATTGCCTGCTTTTGTTACAATGTACATAGCAAAGGATAATCTTAAATAAGTGGAGAGTAATGCCTTTTTTGGGGGGCGTGGTGGCTCAGTGGGTAAGACGCCAGGCTTGTCAATCGGAAGATTGCAAGTTCGGAGGTTCGAATCCCTAGCCCTGCGTGCGGAGTGAGCTCCCCCACGAGCTCCAGCTCTTGCCAACCTAGCAATTCGAAAGCATGCATGCAAGTAGATTAATAGGTACCACTTTGGTGGGTAGGTAACAGCGTTCCGCGCGTGTCATGCGGCCACATGACCGTGGAAGCGTCTTCGGACAACGCTGGCTCTTTGGCTAACAAACGGAGATGAGCACCGGCCCCTAGAGTCGGACACGACTGCACAAATGTGTGGGGGGTACCTTTACCTTTTTTAATGCTTTTAAAATAAAAGGATTACCCTGATAAATTTGTCCATATCATATATGGTAGTAATCCCCAATTTTGGGGTTTGTGGATACATGTGAAATTAGGCTAAGCCAGAGCCCAAGTACCAAAGCATATCACAATGCAGTATCCATATCAGGACAGTTTTTGCTGCTGACCAGGTATGCTAGGAAAGCAGTGTGACAGCCTCCAGCTGTTGTTATTCTGTAGTGACCAGAGGCTTTCTAGGGTAGGGAAGGGAAGGGAAGGGAAGGGAAGGGAAGGGAAGGGAAGGGAAGGGAAGGGAAGGGAAGGGAAGGGAAGGGAAGGGAAGGGAAGGGAAGGGAAGGAGCAGGAGCAGGAGCAGGAGCAGGAGCAGGAGCAGGAGCAGGAGCAGTGTGATTATAGGCCAGAGCTGTACTTTCTAAGTGCTCCCAAATTATAAATATATAATTTGGTAGAGGGACCTTGGCAGACATCAACATGTATCTCATTGGTAGCTCCAAATGTGCAACATATGCATTTACTCTCATGTATATCATCATAATATTGATATTCATATGTTCCATGGCATGCCCAAATTCATGAATTCTTTTTCTATAGATACTAAAAATGCTTTATTGTATTAATTAATTTTAGTTGTATGCTCCTGGAATTATGGAATGCATATTGAGTTTGCTAATAAACTTACCAGGTGGGCTCATATACCATAGTACTTTTGCAGGTCTGAATGAAAAAAATATTTTATATATAGTATATATAAGGAAACTCTACTCCAGTTCAGCAAAAATGGGGAACAGTAGAGATATGTAAATATTTCAGATTCAGAATTTGAAACAGGCTGATCCAGTTTTGCTTAAAGTGTTCCAAGCTTGAAACATTTCTAGTATGGTCAGAACAATCCTATGATGTTCCAACAGCTTTTTTCAACTTCAAAACAGAGCACTTTGAGCTAGAAAAGTTTTGGTTTAGAAACATTTTGCACTCCTCTGGGAGCCTGAGAGGTGCTGACAGAGTGGATAGTTCTAATAGAACATATTAGTACAGACTATTGCATAAAGACTAGCACATAACACTTGAATCCTCTGGGCATAAATACATATTCACAAATACTACTAAAGATTTTATTCCAAATCTAGTTTCGTTATAAATGTGTAAGAAAAATGATTCTCTTATTTCTTTTTCCCTTTCTTTTCTACAGTATTGCTTTTTCTATGCTCCTCTTTATTATGAAGTAAAGTTTAATATTTTAATAGAGCTACTATAGCTCCCAGTAAGTAACATTTCACATAACATATAATCTGTGGCATTTATTATCATAGAGTGTAGCAGAGTTTCTAAACTTTTCATGATGGTGACACACTTTTTAGACATGTATCATTTCACGACACATTCTTACAGCAGGGTACAAGGCAGGCATAGGACCTGCGCAGAATCACAGCTGGTTTGGAGGCAGCAAGGCACAAGGCAGGCACTAGGACCTTCGCAGAATCCTGGCAGGGCAGGTTTGGGGGCAGCAAGGCACAAGGCAGGCACTAGGACCTGTGTGGAATCACAGCAGGTTTGGAGGCAGCAGGGCACAAGGCAGACACTAGGACCTGCACAGAATCCTGACACGGCTCGGAGGCAGCAGCAGCCGTGACACACCCAGAGACTGCAGCCGACACACTAACGTGTCCCGGCACACAGTTTGGAAAGCTCTGGAGTATAGTGATGAGGGAAGGGGTGTGGTGGCTCAGCGGGTAAGACGCCAGGCTTGTCAATCGGAAGATTGCAAGTTCGGAGGTTCGAATCCCTAGCCCTGCGTGCGGAGTGAGCTCCCGCACTAGCTCCAGCTCTTGCCAACCTAGCAATTCGAAAGCATGCAAATGCAAGTAGATGAATAGGTACCACTTTGGTGGGTAGGTAACAGCGTTCCGCACGTGTCATGCGGCCAGATGACCGTGGAAGCGTCTTTGGACAACGCTGGCTCTTCGGCTAAGAAACGGAGATGAGCACCGGCCCCTAGAGTCGGACACGACTGCACAAATGTGCGGGGGGAACCTTTACCTTTACCTATGTTAAAGCTTATAAAAAATCCTTTGAATTATTGTGTTATGCCTGAACATGATGACATTTTTGTGATCCATCAAGATTTTAAAATTCTTTTGCTGTGACTATACATAGTTTTTATTAATAAGAAATACATAAATCAAATGAATAAATAAATGTTTGATCAGCCTTAATCAGCCTGTTTTCTTCTAAATATATACTTCAACTTCTTAGCCTCCAGATAGTAAATCATGATGTTTGAGTAGATTATGAGAATTGATTCAGATTGAGGAAAATAATATTAGGTATTTCTTTCATTACTTACTGAGCCCAATGTGGGAACCTGTATTGATGGAGATTTCCTTTAAATATTGTGGTTGTTGAACACCTGCTTTTTACCTCATTTTTTTCTGTATTATGCACACAAGTCACCATTGAAATAGTGATTATATACCCACATGTTGGCATTTTTTATTTCAAAGCATTCCCAGTAAACAATTTCTGGAATTATAAAAGAAGCCTGACAAGCAATGCAACTGTTTGTCTAGCATCCCCTGTGAATTAATAGCATTTGATTTTGATCTCTTTCAAGACCTATTTTTATTTGATCTGAGTTTTAAAGTATTATTTAACTAATGGATGGGGCACTGTTTTTCGGTGAAAGTCATCATATTTATGTCTTCAGAACAAACACCTACTCCGATGTGTGTATTGTTAATGAATTACTTGCAAATGTATCGAAAAATATTTATTCGCAGGCTTGAGAATGCATATTGTGGAACAGAACACTAATTAAATACCCTTTCCTGTATCCAGAGTTCTTTCTGTGTCAGTACAGAAGTAGTTTACAATGGTGGCGTGCTATGCGCTCTTTAATGATAGCTATTTGGGGTTTTTTGTATGACATAATTCTGCATTTCTGAGACGATGTATCTTTTGCTTTTAATCTGCAGACCATTCCTGTAGTAGTAAGTCCTACAGCTGGGACCGTTGCAATGAGAACGGGAGTTCAGTACGTTCAAACAACAATGCCTGTCCAAGTACGAAGAGTCTAACTGCTAACAAAGGAGTCCAGGCAACTGTTGGAATAATAATCTCTTCAACAGAAATGTGAAAAAAAATCCTTACAGTTCATTGGATTAACCTCAAAGGTTGAGACTTTTACCTTTGTACATGTGTACAAAGCAGTTAACTACACTACATTAATGTAAAGCATTAGTGTTGGCTTTAAAAAGCCGGAGGACTGGTAAAATTCATGGTAAATCTATACTGTTGTAAATTATGTACAATTTGTGGATGACGTTAAGAGTGCCATCCCTTTTTTATATTTGTATTGACTTTAGCATATGTTGGAAATTTGTGAAGGAAAGACTAAATCAGGCTTGCCACAAATGTCATTGAGAGGAATGATCTTCTGGGAACTACAGTTGCACGCAGAAACCATTCTTCCTCTTTAGGGTTTAAAGAAGAGAAGATCTGAAGTACTTGGCTCATATTTGGAACAGAAAGCAATGCCTACCCATCTGTGTGTGCAACTGAAGTTAGTGCTTGCAATTTTAAAAAATAATTTTCAATCTTTGGATCTCAAGTACATTAAACAGAAAATTTTGTGTAGCGTATTTAATGTGAGAGAGAATGTTTACAAAAGAGAAAGTTAAATTTTCTTAATACTAAGGAAAAGGAAGCAAGAACCTTAATAGCAGTTGGCAATACAGTGATCAATATTCTGGAAACAAGTGGATTTGAGAGATGTCCTTCCTACTGGGTTTACATACACATACACATCCATACAAGCTTTTCTGGAGGACTTTGGAAAAAGGGAACAAGAAATGGGCAGGTCTCTTGGAAACATGGGCAAAAGACATTGATGCTGGGCTAGAGCATGTATTATGGGATTTTTTTATGTTTTTATGTGAGCATGAAGCAGTACAGTATGAGAGAGAAAGTAACCCATGAAAACACTGTCTGTTACACTTATACTGTAGTATCATTTTGTATGTTGTGTAAACAAAAGCATTGAACAAAGCAAGATGATGTATGTATATGAGCAAATTAATTGTATGATATCATTCCAGTACATTTTGTTGTACATTTTAGTCATAATTGATTTCTCCCATTGTTTATAAAAGAATGCAGTCTGTACAGTCTCCAGCTAGTATGCACATTAGAGGAAACAAAAAAAATGAACAGGACAAAAATCAAGAGCAGACTATTTGTGAATTGCAGTTGTGTCAAAGATAGCCTAGCTGGCCTTATTTGTGAAGCATAATTGCTTTTAGCATATGGAAGTATTTTTTCACATTTTCTTTGTATAAAATTTGTATTAAACTAAATATCTTTTTTGCTTATTGTGTTTCTTTGTGACTAAGCAGGTGGCACACACTGAGCTATTGGGCTTCCCATTTTTTTCTGGGTTCTTCAGTTTCTTTTTAAATCAGACCTTTAGAATAATCATACTATATTACCATTTTCTTTGGGAAAGACTGGAACACTTACATATACTCTTGCAAGCCTCACTTTGTTCCATTTGTATTCCCAAGTTAAGCTTCATAATTAACTACTGTCACATGGTCAGTGAGAAGTACCCCAAAAAACTATATCCTCCCCATGCCATATTAAATACAGAAATCTATTTTACTAAAGAAAATATTTGGGATTTTTTTTCCATTTGCAAATACTGTAGAAGTTTAAGAAACTACTCAGTTACAGTGGTGGTCAGTGCAGTGTTGGAAGACCTGAAGCTTAGGGACAAATTGTCATGAAGTCTGTGTGGTCACTAAGAGTCAACACTGACTTATGACACATAATCAAATCAGTTTAAGAAATAAAATGTAAGAAATACTACATTTCAGCTATCTGCTGCTTTTCCAAATAGGGGAAAATAGATGTTGGCATCTAATTAAACATTGCTAGAAGAGCTTCAGTTTCAAAGTTTAAGTTACTACCATACTATTCCCAATGAGATGAAATTCAGAGGAAAGTATTCTAGTAAAGGGTCAAAAGTAAACCTCATCTAGTTACTACAGGGATATGTCCATGCAGTTCTCTTACAGCAACAACCTACAGTTGCAATCAAAATTATTCAACCCCCATTGCAAATCAGGTTTATTGTCAAAATTTACAGACTTTCAGCTGTTTGCAATGAACAAATCAAACAAAAGCAATTGAAATAGCTCAGCACAACGAATGCTTCAAGTGGTGTCCCCAAATTCAACTGAATTTACAATGTGGGTTACAGAGTCCCTTGAGGGAGTTGGGCGGTGAGAAATCAAATAAATAAATAAAATAATTTTGATTCCAACTGTTTTTTTGTTGTTCAGTCGTTTAGTCGTGTCCGACTGTTCGTGACCTCATGGACCATAGCACGCCAGGCCTTCCTGTCCTCCACTGTCACCCAGAGTTTACTCAGATTCATGTTCATTACATCGGTGATGCTATCTAACCATCTCATCTGCCGTCGACTCCTCCTTTTGCCTTCAGTCTTTCCCAGCATCAGGGTCTTTTCCAGTGAGTCCTCTCTTCGCATTAGGTGGCCAAAGTATTTCAGCTTCAGCTTCAGCATCTGTCCTTCCAATGAGCACTCAGGGTTGATTTCCTTTAGGATCAACTGGTTTGACCTCCTTGCAGTCCAAGGGACTCTCAAGAGTCTTCTCCAGCACCACAGTTCGAAAGCATCAATTCTTCAGCGCTCAGCCTTCCTTATGGTCCAACTCTCACAGCCATACATTACTACTGGAAAAACCATAGCTTTAACTATACGGACCTTTGTCGGCAAGGTGATGTCTCTGCTTTTTAATATGCTGTCTAGGTTTGCCATAGCTTTCCTCCCAAGGAGCAAGCGTCTTTTAATTTCATGGCTGCAGTCACCATCTGCGGTGATCTTGGAGCCCAAGAAAATAAAATCTCACTGCTTCCATTTCTTCCCCTTCTATTTGCCAGGAAGAGATGGGACCAGATGCCATGATCTGAGTTTCTTTCATGTTGAGTTTCAAGCCAGCTTTTGCACTCTCTTTCACCCTCATCAAGAGTCTCTTTAGTTCCTCTTCACTTTCTGCCATTAGGGTGGTATTGTCTGCATATCTGAGGTTGTTATTTCTCCCGGCAATCTTAACTCCAGCTTGTGATTCATCCTGCCCGGCATTTCTCATGATGTACTCTGCATATAAGTTAAATAAGCAGGGTGATAATATACAGCCTTGTCGTACTCCTTTCCCAATTTTGAACCAGTTGGTTGTTCCATGTCCGGTTCTAACTGTTGCTTCTTGATCCACATACAGGTTTCTCAGGAGACAGGTAAGGTGGTCTGGTACTCCCATCTCTTTAAGAATTTGCCACAGTTTGTTGTGATCCACACAATCAAAGGCTTTAGCGTAGTCAATGAAGCAGAAGTAGATGTTTTTCTGGAACTCTCTTGCTTTTTCCATGATCCAGCTAATGTTGGCAATCTGATCTCTAGTTCCTCTGCCTCTTCGAAACCCGGCTTGCACTTCTGGTAGTTCTCGGTTCACATACTGCTGAAGCCTAACTTGTAGGATTTTGAGCATAACCTTGCTAGCATGTGAAATGAGCGCAATTGTACGGTAGTTTGAACATTCTTTGGCATTGTCCTTCTTTGGAATTGGAACGTAAACTGACCTTTTCCAATCCTGTGGCCACTGTTGAGTTTTCCAAATTTGTTGGCATATTGAATGCAGCACTTTAACAGCATCATCTTTTAGGATTTTAAATAGCTCAGCTGGAATGCTGTCTTCTCCGCTAGCTTTGTTGTTTGTAATGCTTCCTAAGGCCCACTTGACTTCACTCTCTAGGATGTCTGGCTCAAGGTCAGTGACCACACCATCCCTTTCTCCCTTGCCTTTTGCTTCCCTTCTTTCCTCAGCTATTTGTAAAGCCTCATCAGTCAGCCACTTTGCTTTCTTCCCTTTCTTTTTCTCTGGGATGGTTTTAGTTGCTGCCTCCTGTACAGTGTTACGAACCTCCATCCATAGTTCTTCCCCAGTAGCATTTTGGACACCTTCCGACCTGAGGGGCTCATCTTCCGGCGTGATATCTTTTAGCCTTTTGATACTGTCCATGGGTTTTCTTGGCAAGATACTGGAGTGGTTTGCCATTCCCTCCTCCAGTGGACCACGTTTTGTCAGAACTCTCCGTCATGACCTGTCCATCTTGACCTGACTTCATTGAGTTACGCAAGCCCCTTCGCCACAACAAGGCAGTGATCCATGAAGGGGGATTGCAACTGTATGTAAATGTTATTGGCAGTCCACCTTTCCTAAGGCTCTCAGATTTTACATTATGCCATGTTTGTTTGTTTATTTATTTATTTATTTATTTAACTTATATGACCGCCCATCTCCCCCAACGGGGAACTCTGGGCGGTTTACAATAAAACTGATTAAAATAGAATAAAAAATATAAAAATACAATCAAATAATACAATAAATAAATTATAAAATCCAAATGGCCAGATAGTTTAATAAAAGAAGGACATTATGAAATTAACCACCCCCATGAGGAACTATTATTTCCTCCTTCCCATGCCAGGCGGCAGAACCAGGTCTTCAGATCTTTCCTAAACGTCGGGAGGGAGGGGATCTGCCTCAACTCTGGGGGCAAGGTGTTCCAGAGTGCTGGTGCCACCACAGAGAAGGCCCGCCTTCTAGACCCCACCAGATGACACACTCTTATTGATGTTCCCCATGTACACCTATTTTTTACACAGTGTATATCCTGTGTGGTGTTTTTACTTACACAAACCATCTGGAGGGAGAACATGACTAGTTTTATCCTATATTGGAACTCGTCAGACATACACAGCCAGATCTTTCCCTCTATTGGGATTTGAACTTGTGGACTGTGCACTTCAGATGATTATATGCAGCGCATTAGCTTTTGGAACTATCCAGGTCCTGGTGCTCATCATCTAATGCCCTCATCTCCGTCTCTCTCTCTCTTAAGAATTTTATTAAGTTTCAAAAAAAGATAAAAGATAAAGAAAAACAAAAAAACTACAAAAAAAAAGAACTAAAAAAGTGAAAACACACGATAATTTTTTTTAGATAGATTACAAAAAGAAGTGACTTCCGACTTTAAACATCGAGGCTATACAGCAATTTCCTATAATCAATCCCTTACTCTATATTAAACCAAAATCACATTGTGTCTACAAGTCAACCCCTTAGCACATTATAAACACCACTAAATACCATTGCTCCCTCCCTTTATATTAAAAAAATATATATAAATCACCTAATCAACTTCCCCCCCTAAAATAACAATTACTTAATTATTCCTTTCCTACTGCTATTCTATACATTCCTGTCTACTATAATAAAGATCAAAAATAGAAAAGCATATAAAAAAAAAATAGAAAAGCAGTCTGTGACCCACCTACAGGGCCGTGCGGAAGAATTTTCTGAGCATCTGCAGGATAAAGTCGCTCAGATTCGGTCTAAGTTGGACTCTAAGCGTGTAGCACAGTCTGGGGAGATGCCGAGGGAACGTCTTTGCCCGGTTATCTGGGAACAGTTCGATCCTGTTGGACCTAAGGAAGTGGACAGGATCCTTCGGGTTGTAAGGGCCACCACATGTCATCTGGACCCATGCCCTTCCTGGCTGGTACAGGCAGCCCGGGAGGTGACATGTGGTTGGGTCCAGGTGATGGTTAATGCATCTCTGGGGGAGGGGGTGTTCCCAGTGGCTTTTAAAGGGGCTTTGGTGCACCCCCTCCTCAAGAAACCATCACTGGACCCTACTATATTGGACAATTTTCGTCCTGTCTCCCACCTCCCCTTTTTAGGGAAGGTGGTTGAGAAAGCGGTGGCGTTGCAACTCCAGAGGATCCTGGATGATACGGATTATCTGGACCCCTTCCAGTCAGGTTTCAGGCCGGGATATGGGGTGGAAACTGCATTGGTCGCGCTTACAGATGATCTCTGGCGGGAGCGGGATGGAGGGAGTGCATCCATCCTAGCTCTTCTTGACCTCTCAGCGGCATTCGATACCATCGACCATGGTATCCTTTTGGGACGGCTCAGGGAGTTGGGGGTGGGAGGCGTAGTTCTGCGCTGGTTCACCTCCTTCCTCCAGCGCCGTTCCCAATCGGTGGTAATAGGAGAGGAAAGATCCGACCCTCGCCCCCTCGTCTGTGGGGTACCGCAGGGTTCGGTTCTTTCCCCTCTCCTATTTAACATCTACATGAAACCGCTGGGTGAGATCATCCGTCACCATGGGATGAGATACCATCAATATGCAGACGATACTCAATTATATATTTCCATCCCTGGTGAGATAAGTGATGCAGTGGCTACCCTTTCTCAGTGCCTGGAGGCTGTGGGGGTCTGGATGGGGAACAACAGGCTTCGACTGAACCCTGGTAAGATGGAGTGGCTGTGGATTGATGGCTCCCGTGGATCCAGGAAGTTGTCATCTCTAGTTCTGGATGGGGTTGCACTACCCCATTCAGACCAAGTGCGTAATTTGGGGGTTCTTCTGGACTCACGGCTCCTGCTCGAAGAGCAGGTGGTAGTTTGCTTCCGGGTCCAATTCAAGGTGTTGGTGATTACCTTTAACGCCCTATATGGCATAGGGCCAGGGTACCTGAGGGACCGTCTCGTCCCGATAATGTCGGCCCGCCCCACCCGTACATGCAGAGAGGGCATGCTTCGGACCCCCTCAACAAGAGAATTCCATCTAGCGGGGTCCAGGAGACGTGCCTTCTCTGCGATAGCGCCCGCCTTATGGAACATCTTGCCCCCGGAGGTGAGACTGGCCCCCTCACTCCTGGCCTTCCGGAAGGCCCTCAAGACCTGGCTTTGCCACCGGGCCTGGGACGACAGAGGCGGCAGTGCCTCCTGGGGTTGGCTGGCCCCGTAGTAATACGATCGATACTACGGTCCCCAATCCATCTTGGATTCATGTAATTTATTATTCGATGTATTTTAGATGATGTTTTTGTATAGTTTTTAAACTTTCAATTGTTGTAACCCGCCCAGAGTTCCTTGCAAGGGAGATGGGCGGGGAATAAATTGAAATAATAAATAAAATAAATAAATCTTGTTGCTTTCATGAAAACGATGAAAGCAACGTTCCAACATTGTGCCACAAGCTCTGCCCATTTCATACTTTAGTGCAGTGTTTCTCAACCTTGGCAGCTTGAAGATGTGTGGACTTCAACTCCCGGAATTCTGGGAGTTGAAGTCCACGCATCTTCAAGTTGCCAAGGTTGAGAAACACTGCTTTAGTGTGACATCACAGTGCATGTTCAAAAGGGTCAGGGCTCCACTTTTGTCATTCTGCTCCCCCTTGCCATCTCCTGTGGATGTCTGGAATTCTCTCCTTGTTTTTTAATATCTAGTCGTTTGTCTCCATTGATTTCACATGGGCATTTCTCACTAAAATCTTCCCCACATGCAAGACAGCAACTGTGTCAAGTTTGTATTTCTGGGTTTTGAGCAGGAAGATTTAGTGGACCTTCATGTTTTCTCATGCGGTGCTGAAAGGAGAACTGCTAAGAACTCTGTATCAGGACAGGTCTTGGCACAGACTGGCAACTCTCACAGAGAGTTGAGCCTAACTGGCAGCAGGCAATTGCAAGTGGGGCAGGGATGGAATTCTGCCAGTGAAATTTTAAATTATTCCCCTCCCACTTGTAACAGATGAAAATAAGAAACGCAACTCAGTTTCTAGATGGACAATCATGCTAGTCTGTCACTGCAAACAACACCAAAGAATCCTGTGTCCCTTGGCAAGACCAGCACATTCACTATGGTCTGTGTTTGGGGGAGGGCGCTCTCCCATGTCAGAGGTAGGAAATGGTTTTTTTTGAAGTAAACATTACATTCTGTGGCTGTTGTGGGTCTTCCGGGCTGTGTGGCCGTGTTCTGGAAGTTGTGGTTCCTAACGTTTCGCCAGCATCTGTGGCCAGCATCTTCAGAGGGCAGGAGCACAGATAGAAGCAAAATCTCTGTGCCCAGGTAGAGTGGCAATGTTTGTTTTCTATTTATAGAGCTAAATTATAGGAGATCTCCAGCAAAGGAGATCGTTATCTTGTCGTGGTGCTGGAGCTTGAGCACCTCAATGAAACCATGAGCTAAACCGTGAAGGGACACCCAAGACGGGAAGGTCGTGGCAGAGAGGTCAGACTAAATACGATCCCTGGGGAAGGTAATGGCAACCCACCCCAGTATTCTTGCCATGAAAACTAAATGGATCAGTACAACCAAAGATATGTCGGTATACCATCGGAAGATGGGACTCCCAGGTCGGAAGATGGTCAAAATGCTACTGGGGAGGAACAGAGGATACGTTCAACTAGCCCCAGATGTGATGACGCAGCTAGCTCAAAGCCGAAAGGACGGCTAGAGGCCGACGGTGCTGGTGGTGAACGACGAATCCGATGTTCTAAAGATCAACACACCATAGGAACCTGGAATGTAAGATCTATGAGCCAGGGGAAATTGGATGTGGTTATTGGTGAGATGTCAAGATTAAATATAGACATTTTAGGTGTCAGTGAACTGAAATGGACTGGGATGGGCCACTTCACATCAGATGACCACCAGATCTACTACTGTGGACAAGAGGACCACAGAAGAAATGGAGTAGCCTTCATAATTAATAATAAAGTGGCTAAAGCAGTGCTTGGATACAATCCAAAAAACGATAGAATGATCTCAATTCGAATTCAGGGTAAGCCATTTAACATCACAGTGATCCAAATATACGCCCCAACCACAGGTCCACAGAAGTAGATCAGTTCTATGAGGATCTGCAGCACCTACTAGATAATACACCAAAAAGAGATGTTATTTTCATTACAGGAGACTGGAATGCTAAGGTGGGTAGTCAGACGACACCTGGAATTACAGGCAAGCATGGTCTGGGAGAACAAAATGAAGCAGGACATAGGCTGATAGAATTTTGCCAAGACAACTCACTGTGCATAACAAACACTCTCTTCCAACAACCTAAAAGACGACTTTATACATGGACTTCACCAGATGGTCAACACCGAAATCAGATTGACTACATCCTTTGCAGCCAAAGGTGGCGGACATCTATACAGTCGGTAAAAACAAGACCTGGAGCTGACTGTAGTTCAGATCACGAACTTCTTATTGCAAAATTTAGAATCAGACTAAAGAGAATAGGGAAGACCCACAGATCAGTTAGATATGAGCTCACTAATATTCCTAAGGAATATGCAGTGGAGGTGAAGAATAGATTTAAGGGACTAGATTTAGTAGATAGGGTCCCAGAAGAACTATGGACAGAAGTTTGCAACATTGTTCAGGAGGCGGCAACAAAAAACGTCCCAAAGAAAAAGAAAACCAAGAAGGCAAGATGGCTGTCTGCTGAAACACTGGAAGTAGCCCAAGAAAGAAGGAAAGCAAAAGGCAACAGTGATAGGGGGAGATATGCCCAATTAAATGCAAAGTTCCAGAGGTTAGCCAGAAGAGATAAGGAATTATTTTTAAACAAGCAATGTGCGGAAGTGGAAGAAGACAATAGAATAGGAAGGACAAGAGACCTCTTCCAGAAAATTAGAAACATCGGAGGTAAATTCCAGGCAAAAATGGGTATGATCAAAAACAAAGATAGTAAGGACCTAACAGAAGCAGAAGAGATCAAGAAAAGGTGGCAAGAATATACGGAAGATCTGTATAGGAAGGATAATAATATTGGAGATAGCTTTGACGGTGTGGTCAGTGAGTTAGAGCCAGACATCCTGAAGAGTGAGGTTGAATGGGCCTTAAGAAGCATTGCTAATAACAAGGCAGCAGGAGACGATGGTATCCCAGCTGAACTGTTTAAAATCTTGCAAGATGATGCTGTCAAGGTGATGCATGCCATATGCCAGCAAATTTGGAAAACACAAGAATGGCCATCAGATTGGAAAAAATCAACTTATATCCCCATACCAAAAAAGGGAAGCACTAAAGAATGTTCAAACTATTGAACAGTGGCACTTATTTCACATGCCAGTAAGGTAATGCTCAAGATCTTGCAAGGTAGACTCCAGCAATTCATGGAGCGAGAATTGCCAGATGTACAAGCTGGGTTTAGAAAAGGCAGAGGAACTAGAGACCAAATTGCCAATATCCGCTGGATAATGGAGAAAGCCAGGGAATTTCAGAAAAACATCTATTTCTGTTTTATTGACTATTCTAAAGCCTTTGACTGTGTGGGTCATAACAAATTGTGGCAAGTTCTTGGTGGTATGGGGATACCAAGTCATCTTGTCTGCCTCCTGAGGAATCTGTATAACGACCAAGTAGCAACGGTAAGAACAGAGCACGGAACAACGGACTGGTTTAAGATTGGGAAAGGAGTACGGCAGGGCTGTATACTCTCACCCTACCTATTCAACCTGTACGCAGAACACATCATGCGACATGCTGGGCTTGAGGAATCCAAGGCTGGAGTTAAAATCGCTGGAAGAAACATTAACAATCTCAGATATGCAGATGATACCACTTTGATGGCTGAAAGCGAGGAGGAATTGAGGAGCCTTATGACGAAGGTGAAAGAAGAAAGTGCAAAAGCTGGGTTGCAGTTAAACCTGAAAAAAACCAAGATTATGGCAACCAGCTTGATTGATGACTGGCAAATAGAGGGAGAAAAAGTGGAGGCAGTGACAGACTTTGTATTTCTAGGCGCAAAGATTACTGCAGACGCTGACTGCAGCCAGGAAATCAGAAGACGTCTACTTCTTGGGAGGAGAGCAATGGCAAATCTTGATAAAATAGTTAAGAGCAGAGACATCACACTGAGAACAAAGGTCCGCATAGTGAAAGCAATGGTATTCCCTGTAGTAACCTATGGCTGTGAGAGCTGGACCATAAGGAAGGCTGAGCGAAGGAAGATAGATGCTTTTGAACTGTGGTGTTGGAGGAAAATTCTGAGAGTGCCTTGGACTGCAAGAAGATCAAACCAGTCCATACTCCAGGAAATCAAGCCAGACTGCTCACTTGAGGGAATGATATTAAAGGCAAAACTGAAGTACTTTGGCCACATAATGAGAAGACAGGATACCCTGGAGAAGAAGCTGATGCTAGGGAAAGTGGAAGGCCAAAGGAAGAGGGGCCGACCAAGGGCAAGATGGATGGATGGTATTCTGGAGGTGACAGACTCAACCATGGGGGAGCTGGGGATGGTGACGGCCGACAGAAAGCTCTGGCGTGGACTGGTCCATGAAGTCACGAAGAGTCGGAAACGACTGAACGAATAAACAACAAAATAGGAGATTAGGTGGGGTTTTTTGTTGTGTTGAAATGTTAACGAGTGGCTGATGAGCGTGATTAGCATGTTCATTGTGAGAAGTATTCCCATGACCTGGTGGTTGGACTGAGTTCGTTGACCTTTTGCAGGCTGTGTTTTTCAGGACTGGTAGCCAGGTTTTGCTAATTTTTAAACTTTCTTCTTTTTTATTGTAACTGTGCTGGTGTTTGTGAATTTCAATGGCTTCTCTGTATAATCTGGTGTAGTGGCTTTTGCTGTTGTCCAGTATTTCTGTGTTTTCAAATAGGATTTTGTGTCCTGTTTGCTTGAGAGCATGTTCAGCTACTGAAGATTTTTCCGGTTGCTGTAGTCTGCAGTGTCTTTCGTGTTCTTTTATCCTGGTGTGAATGCTTCGTTTTGTGGTTCCGATGTATACTTGTCCGCAGCTGCATGGTATGCGGTATACTCCTGCAGCAGTGCGGGGGTCCCTTTTGTCTTTAGCTGATTTTAGCATTTGTTGTATTTTTCTGGTGGGTCTGAAGACTGTTTGAAAGTTGTGTTTTTCCATCAGTTTTCCCATGCGGTCAGTGACTCCTTTGATGTAGGGCAGGAATACTTTGTTTGTGTGGGGCTGTTTTTCTTCAGTTGGATGTTGTTTTCTTGGTTTGATGGCTCTTTTTATTTCATTCTTGGAATAGCCATTCGCCTGTAGGACCCAATTCAGGTGGTTAAGTTCATTGTTGAGAAATTGGGTTTCACAGTTTCGATTAGCACGATCCACCAAGGTTTTGATCATGCCTCTCTTTTGTCGTGGGTGGTGATTGGAACTTTTGTGTAGATACCGGTCTGTATGGGTGGGTTTTCTGTATACTTTGTGTCCTAGTTTGAGGTCCGGTTTGCGTATGACCAGCGTATCTAAAAATGGAAGTTTGCCATCAGTTTCTTTTTCCATAGTGAATTGTATATTGGGGTGGATGCCGTTTAGGTGGTCCAAAAATTTCTCCAGTTCTTCTTCAGTATGACTCCAAATTGCGAAGGTGTCATCCACGAACCGGAACCAGACTGTTGGTGTAATGGGTGCCGATTCCAAAGCCTGTTTTTCAAAGTGTTCCATGTAAAAGTTTGCTATGACTGGGCTCAGGGGGCTTCCCATGGCAACGCCATCCATCTGTTCGTAGAACTCATTCTCCCATTGAAAGTAACTAGTTGTTAGGCAGTGTTGAAATAAAGCTGTAATGTCTTCTGGGAAGATTTGCTTGATGAGTGCCAGGGTGTCCCTTACTGGCACCTTGGTAAACAGGGAGACCACGTCAAAGCTGACCAGTTTGTCCATGTGGTTGAGTTTTAGGGTGCTGATTTTGTTGATGAAGTGTCCTGAGTCTTTGATGTGGGATGGAGTCTGTCCAATGTATACCGCATACCATGCAGCTGCGGACAAGTATACATCGGAACCACAAAACGAAGCATTCACACCAGGATAAAAGAACACGAAAGACACTGCAGACTACAGCAACCGGAAAAATCTTCAGTAGCTGAACATGCTCTCAAGCAAACAGGACACAAAATCCTATTTGAAAACACAGAAATACTGGACAACAGCAAAAGCCACTACACCAGATTATACAGAGAAGCCATTGAAATTCACAAACACCAGCACAGTTACAATAAAAAAGAAGAAAGTTTAAAAATTAGCAAAACCTGGCTACCAGTCCTGAAAAACACAGCCTGCAAAAGGTCAACGAACTCAGTCCAACCACCAGGTCATGGGAATACTTCTCACAATGAACATGCTAATCACGCTCATCAGCCACTCGTTAACATTTCAACACAACAAAAAACCCCACCTAATCTCCTATAATTTAGCTCTATAAATAGAATATTGCCACTCTACCTGGGCACAGAGATTTTGCTTCTATCTGTGCTCCTGCCCTCTGAAGATGCTGGCCACAGATGCTGGCGAAACGTTAGGAACCACAACTTCCAGAACACGGCCACACAGCCCGGAAGACCCACAACAGCCATTGAACTCCGGCCGTGAAAGCCTTCGACAATACATTACATTCTGTGTTGGCTGATTCAATTTCCTCTTGGGTGGTTGGGGAAAGTAGCCAGCAAGATATGCCCTAGTGCAAAACGAACAAAGCATCTAAGTACAGTTGATTGTAATTTATACAAAGGTGAAGAACCCTTCTGGCTCAGAGTGAATTGTTAGTGAGAATTTGCTGCCCTCGTGTGTTCACATTTGAGAAGATCGGAAAATCAGCATCGAGTGCATGTGCCAGACGTGATCTTTATCAGTGTTTCCCAATCTCTGCAGGATTAAGAGGTATGGACTTGAACTTCCAGAATACCCCAGCCAGCATGACTGATGTACATGACTTTTTTAAATGAAGCAGATCTGCTCAGTGCTGTTCCTTATGTTCCTCAAATCACAATAGTTCATCACTGGGCGCGTGTTATTCTCAGTTCTCAGCCTGTATGCAATGACAATAGTACTGATTTTTATTCTGTGGCTAGATTACTGAACATTTAGAGACCCAGTGTCACCTTCGAATACTTTGGGAGAAAGCTGTTCATGACCCTCTAGTTTTAATTATCTTGAAAGTGATTAAATCATTTGTTGTTCAGTCGTTTAGTCGTGTCCGACTCTTTGTGACCTCATGGACCATAGCACGCCAGGCCTTCCTGTCCTCCACTGTCTCCTGGAGTTTACTCAAATTCATGTTCATTACATCGGTGTTGCTACCTAACCATCTCATCCTCTGCCGTCCCCTTCTCCTTTTGCCTTCAGTCTTTCCCAGCATCAGGGTCTTTTCCAGTGAGTCCTCTCTTCGCATTAGGTGGCCAAAGTATTTCAGCTTCAGCTTCAGCATCTGTCCTTCCAATGAGCACTCAGGGTTGATTTCCTTTAGGATCGACTGATTTGACCTCCTTGCAGTCCAAGGGACTCTCAAGAGTCTTATCCAGCACCACAGTTTGAAAGCATAAATTCTTCGGCGCTCAGCTTTCCTTATGGTCCAACTCTCACAGCCATACATTACTACTGGAAAAACCATAGCTTTAACTATAATAGAGTAAGTTAATTGCATACAATAAGAGCAATTCAACAGAGGAACCAGTCACCCTGAGCTGGAGGGCTCCCTTTAGCCAGATGTGTTCTGGGAGAGACTAGAGAATTATTTTTTGCACCTGAAGAGGGCTTGTGCAGTTTAAGAGTTGCTCCCCCACAACCACTAGATAATACTGATTACGACTAATTAATAATACTATAATACTAATACTAATTACGACTTTTCTTAATTCCCTTTTCCAAGTATACCACTCAAAATTATGTTTCAGCAATATGGACATGGAAACTTTGCAGTTTGTTCTCAGGCTAGGATCATGGCAGAAGATAGATTGGGCACAAATGGCCTTTGTGTTTTCAGAGTCTGTGGGCAAGACCACTTTCTTTATCCCTGAACAATAATGTTCAGCCAATTTTTTTCTCCAGATTAGAAGTCCAAAATCACAAATCCAAAGTGGCAATATATTTACTAGACTAATTGAAGCTTTATAACAATTGCAATAATTTTGAGACTAACTTTGAACTGATATTATAGCTGAAATATTTGATCTAAATTTTGAGTTTCTTCCTACTTCTTTCTGGTTTTGTAATATCTTACCTGATATAGAATTTTGGAGAACTCAAAAGCTTACACGTTATTTTATGCCTTTTTTGGTTAGTCTTAATAAAAGGCACATAAAAAATAAGCAGAGCTTGGATTGCACCATTGTGGCCACTGTCTTCCTGGTGGACACCCCGGGAAGGGGCTGTTTAGCCCTTCAGATCTAACCTCCTGCATATAAATAAATGCATATAAATAAATAAATAATAATAAATAAATAAATAATATATATATATATATATATATATATATATTATTTATTTATTTGTTAATTACCCTGTGAGGTGAGTTGGGCTGAGTGGGAGTGACTGTGCCAAAGTCACCCAGCCGGGTTTCATGCCTAAGGCGGGACTAGAACTCTCTGTCTCCTGGCTTGCCATTAGCTCCTTCCTAGTGCTGAGAGACAGGGATTGGCCCAAGGTCACCCAGCCAGCTTTCATGCCTAAGGCGGGACTAGAACTCTTGGTCTCCTGGTTTCTAGCCCATTGCCTTAACCACTAGACCAAACTGGCTATCTTTCCCCCCCCCCCCCATGAAATGGCTCTGCCACATTATTTTCTACTGAAATAAATTTAATGTAAACATTCTTAACTGAGACTGGATTGTATCCATGCTTGCACAAGACGTCTGCCTGTATCTTTCCATCACAAAGGACAACTGCAGAGGGCACCCCCATGGAGCGCAAGTGCTGTGGGAAGCAGGGAAGAAAAGGGCCAGGGAGGCGGAGCACTACAGGAGCGGAAGGGGGAAAGTGCTGAGAGTCCATTCCCTTGGAAACGGCTTGCCTTGCAGCGTCACAAGTTGCATCTTGTCAAGAGCAATTTATTCCTTTATAATTATAGCTTTCCGGCTGCAGTCCCATCAGCATCTGTGCTGCTAGGAAATGAGGAGAGGAGCAGATACAGTCACACCCTTCCAGGAGATCAACGATCACATCTCTCTGTCACCAGCTGAATTATAGCTTTTAGGACCAAACACAAACATGCAAGCCTGGACTAGTTCTTACAATCTTCACCACGAACCATGATTTGGGAAATGTGATCACTGCACTTTAAAAACAAAATAAAACAAAACAGTATCATGTGCTGCATCATCACTTAAGAATTTCTGGAGAATCAAAATTGATATCAAGGACAAAGTCACAACAAACCAACAGGAGTTAGTGCAATTCATTTCACTGCCTAGATTTCATCCAATGGCATCAAATAGATATTTGGTATGAGCCTGTTGTATGTTTGTATCACTTTTTTCCCCAATGCTAGCTTTGCATGTATGATAAACACATATTTTGTGATAGCACACACAAGCTTTTGGGCAAGTTGACCACATATTGAGAGGGCTTGAATAGACAGAATTCTTTTTTTGTCCTCCCAAATAGTTTCTTCTATAATCTTTTTAATGCACTGGCGGATAGAATTGGTGAAAAACTAGTCAGTGCCTTTATCATCCAACCACCAGGCGCTTTTCTGTTTGCTGCAAAGACCCATTATCTTAGATATGGAACATTTTAAATTTATTAACTGAGCAAAGCAACGATCTCCCCTAAAGGCTGGCTTTCACTTACCCTTGGTCTTCTATAAAACTATGGGACTAATGCTGAACAGAAAGAAAGAGCAAGAAAGAGCATCAAAAAGAAAATCCAAGCAGGAGGTCCAGCTGATCTCTCGCCATCCTCTCATCCCTGCAGTGAACTCTGAATATCTTCTGAGATCTTATTTGAACTGCTAACATGCAACTAGTAGAGGGAAGAGGTCTTTACTGATTTTAGTTCAACTATATGAGAGGTAGGTAATCGGCAGTCCTTCAGATGTTGTTGAACTATATTTCCTGGAAACACTAGCAAGGCTGACAATGTCATGGGTTCCCCAGAAAAGTCATGCATTTCTTAATCCTAATATAAAATGTAGGATTTGAGTGGAGCTGAAGCTCTGTAAATGTCACTGAATATCAGCTCCAAACATTTCTCATGATTACCCAAGACTACATAGGATTAAAGGCAGAGCATAACTATATCCCCAAATTATTAAAGATTTTAGTAATTTGAGCACAGGCATACCTCGTTTTATTGCGCTTTGCTTTATTGCACTTTGCAGATATTGCGGGTTTTTTTTACAAATTGAAGATTTGTGGTGACCCTGCGTAGAGCAAGTCTATCGGCTCCATTTTTCCAACAGATTACCATTTTTAGCAATAAATTATTTTTTAATTAAGGTATGCACATTGTTTTTTAGACATAATGCTATTGCACACTTAATAGACTACAGTACAGTGTAAACATAACTTTTATATGCACTGGGAAACCAAAAAATTAATATGACTCGCTTTATTGCGATATTCGCTTTATTGCGGTGGTCTGGAACCAAACCTGCAATATCTCCAAGGTATGCCTGTACTTCTATAAAACTGAGAGGCACTCTGAAAAGAATGGAAGAATAGTCCTACCAGACTACAAAGCCCATCTCAGCCCAGCATATTCTTTCTCACAGTGCCCAGCCACTGACTATGGAGTACTCACAAGCAAGGGATGGAGACACAACTCTCTCCCATCATTGTTCCCATACAACTGGTACTTGGAAGATGGTTCTTCCCCACCCACGCCCCAGCAAAAAAATCTGGAGATAACCATGTCTAATAGTCCTTGATAGGCCTGCGCTCCATGAATTTATCCAATCCCATTTTGAAGCCATCCAAGTTAGTGACCATCATCCATTGTTCTGTAGCAATGGATTCCACCGGTTAATTATGTTCTGTGCCAAGAATTCCTTTTATCTCTTCTTCCAACCAGCTTCGTAGGATGACTCCTTGTCTTAGTTCTGAGATGGGGAAAAACATTTCCTTGTCCACTCCCTCCATGCCGTGCATGCTTTATAAACGTTGATCATATCCCCCTCCCCCGAGTTGCCTTTCTTTTTCTTTTTTGCCAAACTAGAGCCCCAAATGTTCTAACCAACCTTTTCTTGTAGAGAAGAAGCTATATCCCTGTGATCATTTTAGTTGCAATTGTCCCACATGCCTTCATTCTAATATACAGATTCTTATCCAGCTGTGCCAAGCCAAATGTTTTGAGTAGCTCTGCTAAGTTCAAGCCAGGGAGCAGGACACTTAGAGATCCTTTATCACAGCAGTCACACTGTGTCAGTATCCTCACTGAAATGTCTCCCAAGATCTTTTTCCTGACAGCTCAGACCCCATTGGTGTATGTGTTAGGGTGTTGGAAGCTTTTTTTTTTTTTTTTTGCTATAATAATAATTTATTAAACTTGTATGCTGCCCGACTCATACAATCATTCTCTAATGTCACGGTCCTGTCTTCTGTAGAACTGGGTTCCCAAAGCTTTGTAATTCCCAAATAAGTGGCAAAGCTGACTCCACCTGTTGATGCTTGGGAGCAACTCCGTCTTCTTTTCCTACTCCAATACAAACAATTTTCAAATCTCTAGTCTGGTAGAAAATATAACATAGAAACAGTAGTGTAATAATAAGTCAACTTTATCTAACTGGATAAATATTCCCCAGATATGTTACGTGGTGGCTCAGCGGGTAAGACGCCAGGCTTGTTGATCGGAAGATTGCAAGTTCGGAGGTCCGAATCCCTAGCCCTGCGTGCGGAGTGAGCTCCCGCACTCGCCCCAGCTCTTGCCAACCTAGCAATTCGAAAGCATGCAAATGCAAGTAGATAAATAGGTACCACTTTGGTGGGATGGTAACAGCGTTCCGCGTGTGTCATGCCGGCCACATGACCGTAGAAGCGTCTTCAGACAACGCTGGCTCTTCGGCTAACAAACGGAGATGAGCACCGGCCCCTAGAGTCGGACACGACTGCACAAATGTGCGGGGGGGTACCTTTACCTTTACTATGTTAACAATGCTAGCTGGAAATTCTGGGAGTTATGAGTTTAAGACATCTGGAGGAAATCAGGTTGGGGAATGCTGCAATAAGCTATAGCGAGTAATGGGAGAAACTTAGATAGTCCTTATTAAGAAAAAAAGTTTTCTTCCCTGATGAAGCAGGGAAGACATGAAGGCAAATCTTAATCTTTGATAGCAACAACTTTCTGGATTGGGTTTCACAGACACAGGCAGGGCACAGTCAAGTAGAGAGATGCAATGAACAGTTTTAGCTGTGGAGCTCACAGTGGTGTTTGCCTCTCCTCTTCTAGCCTGCCAGATTAAAAATGTCCATTCAAGTCTCTCAAGAGGATCCCAGAAATATTTCCCCCACAGAATAATACTTTGACTTCCATTCTGGGAGCCAAGGTACATCTGGCTAAGGCCACGGAGCATGCACACTGTTGTAGTCAAAATAAGGACTGACTACAAACCCCCACCCCATAGCAAGGTTAATAGAAGACTCCATGCATTTCTCTATGTATGACTTAGAAGTGTTGGGTTGAAATAACTGAATCCAGGCAGATACTGCTTGTGCTTCATGGCTTCTATAAGTGAGAACGTTGAGGTGCTGGTTGTTTTAGCATGTCCAAAAAACAAAGTATGCATTGTCTGCTGTCACGAAGAATATTCTTTGAAGAGGATGACAAACCACAGCTTCAGAAATAGCTAGTGCTTGAATTAACGAGCGCAGTGCTTTATCACTGGAAGCTGCTGATGTTCACCATACCTGAAACTAGACAGCCTTTTAAAGTGCAATCTGTTACCATCTTTGTTAAGCAAATATAACACATACCTTCTAGGACTTACTTCTAAGTCTTCTTACTTCTAGGACTTACCACTAGGACTTACTTCTAAGGAGATACATACAAAATTACACTGTTAGAATACTTCCTGGTACTATTTTGTTCTTACTGTTATTGTGGGAGCTACTACATGCTTTTAAGAGTGCAACTGTCTTTCTACCAAAGGATGGTGCAAAACTATTTTAAACACTGGGTTCCAGTTGATCTACCAAAGGAAAGCTGGTATTTTGATGACCACACATAGTAAGTTTCTATTTGATACCTTATATGCGCTAGAACTGAATTGTTCAGATTTAGGGTGACTCACAAGAATAAATTATCCATATACCCCATACTCTAATAGGATCAATCTGTAGAAATTCCCCTCATCCAAAAAAATATAGTTTGTGTATATTCATTTAGTGTCTGTATACATTAGAGTGTGTTATTTTAACTAACATGTCCTCCAAATGTGTTTGGGCTACAATGACTGCAGCTCTCAATACCCTATTGACTATTCTGACTAGGGATATATTGGGAGCTGTTCTTGCAGAAATCTTGGAGGATATCAGACTTGAGAAAAGGCTGGTATAGAATGCTGCAGATCACATATAGAAACTTCAACATTCTAGGCAAAAGCAACTCCTTAACTGACAAAAACGTAATACTCAGCCTTGCTACCCAACAATGACTTGCCTTTCAGCTGGGCCAGCATCCCCGGAATTTTAATGTCTTAATTCAATTTATTCATCTCTTGGAAGCCTGACAATTTTGTTTCCTTAAAAACATATGTTCCATTGTTTTTCCCCTTAATTTCCTAGCATGGATCTTGCAGGCAAATTTATTTCAGAAATGTATGTTCTGTGCTGTTTCAGTCTCATTTTCCTCTTCACTTACTCTTTTCATTCAAATTTGAGACAAATGATTATGTCATCCAAAGGCAAGACACTGCAGTTCTCTGATACGTTGATTCATATTCTGCCTTTCTGTCTGAGGGCATTTGCTCCCTCTAAGAAGAATTAGGGCTGGATTCTGCAAATTTTGGTATCCATAAAGACCATACTTCTTGTAGGCCATCCAAAGTAGCAAAACGTCAATATACATTTAGCTTCTACTAATTTGGATTTTATCCCTTTTTCTTCTTTTTTACCTCATGACATAGCACCATTGGATGAAATGAATAGTGACAGGGCCAGCAACGCTATCAAGTCACAAAAGCTATTTCTTACTCTTTAGTCTCCCCATAATGGCTCTCAACAGTACTTGCAAGAGAAGCTGCGTGAGAGACCACCACTCCTTCATGTCTTGCTTGTGGCTTTTGTAGAGACACCTGACTGGTCAATGAAGAAACACTTGGCTAAATAGACTTTGTTAAAATCTTTCAGTAAAGTAGGTGGTGTTCTAGCATTTATTTTCCTGCATACCACTAATATATAGCTTCCTCTGCCTCTAAAAATTGCATAGAAGGGAAATGCCTGAGACTTTTATGTATTTATATTTCAAGTTTCGTCACCACCCATCTCCCTCAAAAGAGGGACTCTTTATCATTTACTGCTGTTGTGTAATGGGAAAAGTTGCACTAGATGATTTTTTTTTACAGAATTCTTGAAAGTATGGGACCTCTCTTGGGATCTAGATGCTAGAGATTCTAAAAACCAAACAATTCTAGACAACTTTTGGATTAAAAAGTTATGTCATTGTGTAAGTAATTATCATCAGGGAACTACTGGCTGTATTTAAGCAGAACTTTACAAGGTCTTCTCCAGAGAAAAAACAAGAAAGTGATCAAGTAATCCATGTCAAAAACTCAACATTTAGCCCTAGATTGTAAACATAGTTTTATTGCCATTCACTCATCACAAGGTAATTCTTCCTCTCAACCATGAGAAAAACAAGGTGGTAGCCTATGTAGGCATGTGTGAAGACTACATGCCACTGTTCTTTAAAACTAGCTATAGTTCTTAGACTGACAGTCCCAGATGTGCTCATTTCAAATGGACACTATTATGATTGTCCCCCAAAGTTTACCCTGGAGAAAAAAGATATTAAATTAGAATGGGCTGAGTCCATCCAACCCAGTAGATACAAACACAGGTACTGAGCTTAATATCAGAGTAATAGTATTAGTTCATAAATTAAAAATACAAAAAACCCCACGTCTATTTCAATCTTTTTTTCTCTTCAGAAACTCATTCAGATTGATAACTGTCCAGCATATATGCGTAGAAACTCCACGTCATGTCTTCCCAACTTATATCCATTTATTAAAGAAAGAAAGAGAGAAAAAACCACTATCAAATAAACGCACACCTGGTCTTTTGCATGCCTGGAAGATATGTACAAGGCAAAAGTTCCATTCAGTTATAAGCATCCAGTTTTTAAGTAATTTCAATGCATTTCCTCCATTTTCAAAAAAGGAACTGAATATTCTGAGCTTCTGGTGCAGGTTCTTTCCTTCGAAAGAGCTTCACTCAAGAAATGGAGAGCATAAATGCCAATAAAATAGATGGCGTCTTCAGTGATCAGAAGCCTGCTGCAGACACACCTGGATCTGCTACAAGTATTCTAGCTCTAGTGCATGCCGCAGAGCCTCGAGATCAGCATGGCAGGAGATCCTCCAGAAAGGCATGTTGTGCTAAAATTATGCATTTTAAAAAGAAGAAAAGAGTTCAGAAGACATTTCCTAAACCGATAGTCAAACAGTAACAATCTTAGAAATATGATAAGCAAGCTTAAATCACATAGAATTGAAAAGCAATCTGAGAAATAGGCAGAAAATAAATAATATATGGATGTGTGTGTGGAGGGAAACAAGACCAATTGTCATGCATATACTAATGATCTATAAAAAGCCAACAAAACTGTTTTCTCAGAGCCCTTTCACACGGCATTTCCCTCAGTGATTTCAAAAATGTTTCCTTTATTGTGGAGCTCCATGTGAAACAGGTCAGATGGAAAAGGTTCTTAGTACATGCATCAGGGCTGCATCCTGGTACCCAAGACCCCCCCCCCCCCCGAAGAATTCTATATACCAAATAGCACGTTGCTATCTTTTGGGTTAAAGGAGATACGTTGTAATGTGGCTTTGATTTCCTGTTTTCCAGACATTTTGAGAAAAGCCAAATGCAGAAGGCTCAAGCTGTTTTCACTTCAAAGAGAAAACTATGCCCTAAATATGTACACCAACTTTTGTTCTAATGTACCTGGAAAACACTTGAGCTCCTTCAGGAGACCAACCGGAGCTTATTGTTAAAATGTGGAATATCTGCAATCAATTCATTCATGTTTGTTTTAAGCTTTCAGTTTTCCTAAACAGGTAATGTGTGTTGTATTTTGTTTTACCTCTTTCAGTGCCGGGTGGATAAATCACAAACCATTTTAAACAAGACTGTCTGCGTAGATCTTACTAAATAGAGAATAGCCTTGTGCTATTATATGCTTATTGCATAGGGATAAACTCCAGCCTTCCTTAACTTGATGTCTCTCAGAGGCACTGGGTTTTCAGCACCCAGGATTCACAGCTGCATTTTCGTAGCATCACTCTCAACACATGTGGTCAGCAGCCAGTTGAAAAAGACTGGTCTACAATCTCCAATTGTTGTACTCTAGTTGAGATGACTTCTGGCTATTTATTATCAAGGTGCCATTTGATGTAGACTAATATTATCCACATTTTAAAAGATGAAGGAATTTATTGCCTCAGACAATTCAGTTTTGTGTCAAACTCAGCAGCGGATGTACCATTTAAAGCAAGTCTAAATCCAACCTACTCATGACTGAACCACAGGATTTTGATGTCAATTTATCATTGTTTTGCTCTTGTTCTTTGACCAGAGCTACTACTGCATAACAATGCATTAATCCATAAAAAGTGAGAAACTACAGTAAGCAGTGAGATGGAAAGCAGCATGTTTGACTTAGACTGAGGAAAATCTAATATGCATCCTTGAGAGAGGGGGTGTTTCCAACGGCCTTTAAGGAGGCATTGGTGCACCCCCTCCTCAAGAAGCCATCGCTGGACCCTATGGTACTAGATAACTTTCGTCCAGTCTCCCACCTTCCCTTTATGGGGAAGGTGGTTGAGAAAGTGGTGGCGTTGCAGCTCCAGAGGATTCTGGATGAAACGGATTATCTAGACCCCTTTCAGTCAGGTTTCAGGCCTGGACATCGGACAGAAACAGCATTGGTCACACTTATGGATGATCTCTGGCGGGAGCGGGATGGAGGCAGTGCATCCATCCTAGCTCTTCTTGACCTCTCAGCGGCTTTCGATACCATCGACCATGGTATCCTTTTGGGTCGGCTCAGGGAGTTGGGGGTGGGCAGCGTGGTTTTACGCTGGTTCACCTCCTTCCTCCAGGGCCGGTCCCAATCGGTGGTGATAGGGAGTGGGAAATCCGACCCTCGACCCTTCCTTTGTGGGGTGCCGCAGGGTTCGGTTCTTTCCCCACTCCTGTTTAACATCTACATGAAACCGCTGGGCGAGATCATCCGCCACCATGGGATAAGATATCATCAATATGCTGATGATACTCAGTTATACATCTCTGTCCCGGGTGAGATAAGTGATGCTGTGTCTGCCCTTTCTCGGTGCCTGGGGGCTGTAGGGGCCTGGATGGGGTCCAACAGGCTTCAGCTGAACCCTGGTAAGACAGAGTGGCTGTGGATTAATGGCTCTTCCCTGTCTGGGACATTATCATCTTTGGTTCTGGATGGGGTTGCACTGCCCCAGACAGATCTGGTGCGGAATCTGGGGGCCCTCCTGGACTCACGACTCCTGCTCGATGAGCAGGTGGCAGTCGTGGCCAGAAGGGCCTTTGCACAGCTTCGTGTTGTGCGCCAGTTACGCCCGTTCCTGGATCGGGAGGCCCTTCGAACAGTCACTCATGCCCTTGTTATCTCCCATATAGATTACTGTAATGCGCTCTACATGGGGCTACCCTTGAAGAGTATCTGGAAGCTCCAGCTGGTCCAGAATGCAGCTGCACGGGCCATCGTTGGTGCCCCTAGATCGGCACACATAACACCTTTATTATGTGAGCTGCACTGGATACCAGTTTGCTTCCGGGTCCAATTCAAGGTGTTGGTTATCACCTTTAAAGCCCTACATGGCATGGGACCAGGTTACCTGAAGGACCGCCTCATCCCCAATACATCCACCCGTCCCACCCGATCATGCAGAGAGGGCATGCTGCGGACCCCAACTACAAGAGAGTTCCATCTGGCGGGAGGTCCAGGAGGCGTGCCTTCTCTGCAGTAGCTCCCGCCCTGTGGAACAACTTGCCCCCGGAGGCGAGATTAGCCCCTTCGCTCCTGACCTTCCGGAGGAACCTGAAAACTTGGTTCTGCCGCCTTCCTTGGGGCCAAGGAAGAAGTAGTCACTCTTGGGGATGGCTAATACCTTAGAGAGCCCCTCTCCTACACTGGATTGAGTTAGATCTTTTTATTATTCTTGGATTTTAATCTTGTTTTATAACCTAGTAATTTTATATTGTATGTATTTTTATTCCTTTTGTTTTATTATCTTGTTGTAAACCGCCCAGAGTCCCTCCGGTGGAGGGAGATGGGCAGTGATATAAATCTGACAAATAAATATCTATCATCTATCTATCTATCTATCTATCTATCTATCTATCTATCTATCTATCTATCTGCTCAGGTATGAAGAACTCTAACGTAGGTGGTGGTGAGAGGATGAAATGAAATAATTTCATATAATCTGTTAGGTGAAATTGATGGGTGATAACACAAAATAAATTAAAAGAAAACAGCTTTTGCTTAAAGGAGAGTGCGCCAATCTCCTCCAGCCCCTCATCTGCTTTTTCTATGTGGCTTTGCTTCCTTTTAAAATATCTATTTTAATTTCTCTAAAGAGAGGAGATGTTGGCAGTTCAGCCACACCTGCTGCTTAGTTGCTATCAATTTATCATGCGGGCGACAGGTGAAGAGAAATGACCCACTCAGGCTGAGATACCATCAGCGCTGCTGGGGAGGCAGTGAAAGGTGCCCCCCTTCCCATGGGTTTATAAAGCTCAGGTGTGTAGCCACCCGTGCTAATGATCACTATCAATCAGAGGCCCTGACAGCTCCAGCAAAGAATGCCTGCCTGTTAATGGGAAGGCGGCTTAGAACAGGCGACACAGCAAAGGGGCCTCTTGACTTGCAAAAGGTATTGCTTAACTCTTCTGTTAAGGCCTGGTGGCCTTTGATGCAGTCATGTGCACTGACCCCATTGCCTTTTGAAGTCCACAGAAGCCCTGTCTGGGGCCTCACGCTTATCATCCCTTCACTTTCTGCCTATCCATTGTAGACCTTCCTTAACTCTTGGAGAACCACCACATTCGCTTGGGAAATGCCCAGCTTGTAAAAGTTCAACATTGCTGTTGTGGCCAAAGAAAGAAAACTGCTGAATACACAAGAAAAGGGAAATCTACCTATCTGGTTTAGGGAAACAGCAATGGGAGAAAGGGGTCCCAAGAAGTTGGTGCAGAGTTTTGAAATGCTGGAGAGCTGTGGATCATTAGCCAAGACCACCAAAGGCATGCTTCTTCCTCCTGAGCTGTCAGGGATCTCACAACAAGAGGGAGAGGGCCTGAAATTGGGGGAGGAATAGGAAGGGTCACTTCTTCTTCTCTTTTTCTCTGTAACTCCCTTCTTTCTCCTTACTTCTACTAGAAGTGAACTGAGTGAACTAAAGTCCAACAATATCAATTTTCTTCTTGTTTTCCACCCAGTACTTTAGTGGTGATCCAAATCTCCCCTTCTGCACTCTTTTCCCCATGAAAGTTATTTTCTAGCATTTAAAAAGTTGGAAGATCAGATCATGGACCTCCATCATGTTGTCCGATTAGGTCCTCAGCTGATACTCTGGCCATCCATCTTTTAGCCTGTTTTACCTTTGTGGGAATTGCAGCAATCGCAGTTGTATCAAGATATTTAGTTTCGTTATATAGCATACCAGAAATCCAGTTTCTGTTTCTGTTATTTTTCAGTTATCACAGATCAGTTAAAAAAAATGGAAAAAAAGTAGAGAAAACTCATTTCTTATTAAATCACTTTGCTAGCTTCCATTTCATGATGCTTTATTTAATCCTACTTCCCACTTGCTTTTAGAAGTGTAACCATGCAGTAGAAATGAGCAAAGACAGGTTATGATACAGATCTTGTTCCTTATTATATATCCAACAATGGTGCTGTTAATCAAGAGTAGTACTGTAACAAGTGGAAATTGTTGTTCCTTACTCCCTGCATAAGGAAGGACAAGTTGGAAAGGCCTCAATAACTGCCAAGGGAAATGGAAGCAGGACATACAGTAGGTTAGAACGCTTTATGGGTTTTCGAGCTGGAAAAATTGATTAATTGCAAATACCTTAGAAAGGGAAGGAATTTTTGTCCTTATTTCAGATAGGTTGTTCTTCAGTTTTTATTGAATTGAAATTCTAAACAGGAAACCTATACCTTTTTGGCCCCCTGTTCCTCTTCAACACCATCTCCTATTACAATGTACACAGCTTTCCGCCCGAACCTCTGCATTATCCTTTCAAAACAGCTTTCTTTCCCTGTGTAAGGAAGAACACGCATTAAATATCCTTGCAATAGAACTGAGAGCTAAATACAAGTTTTCAGGGATGGGCTCATCCATCCATTTATTTTGATTGCAACAAGGGATAGATCCCATATCTCTCTATAAAATACAAATGGAAGTGAGTGGAAGAAGAGGCATTCTAATATAGATAGATATTGCTTGTGAAAGAAGACTAAAATAAAACTTTCAGTACACAGTCCTGTCAATATTTTTAAAAACATAAATTGGAACAAGTTACAATCCAATTACTGTATATGCTAAGAAACTAAACAAACTGGTAAATCCTAACCTTTATATTGTGTATTACTTATTGTTACTCTTATTCCCATCTAGAATAAGAACGATTAGACATACCACATTATTTACTACTGGCTGATATAACTATTGTCCATATAAGTTGCTGCCTTTTTGCAGTATTCCATACTGCTTAAGACCAAGAAAATAATGGAATCTCTACAAGGGGACAGCAGAAGTAACAACTCTGAGTCCCACAATTATATGCCTTGTTAGAGATATCTAAATCTTATAACAATGAGATGTTCTGTAATAATTTTAAAAATCTGTACCTGCATTGGGGAATGGTAACTAGAACAATAGATAGATCATAGTCATTCCCAACATCTTCTGGGTGGAAGGGCCATCACCAAGACCAATTTTCTACTCAGTTTAGGAATCCAAATTAAAGAACCATCAACAAATGTTTACCTACACTCTGCTAGAATGCATCCAAGAGAAGGAATGCACAATACTATTTTAAATAACTGGTTCAATTGCTTTTATTATTTTATTATTTTTCCCAACCATTCAGTAAATATGACCATCATATTGTATCTTGCATTTAGGAATGGTAGAGAATATGTTCTGGCCTTCTTGTATTTGAAGAACTATACCTCATATACATATACATATACACACATATATATTGAGAGAGAAGGAGGGGGAGGGGGAGGCGGTGAGTATATCTATATTTTTATAAATACGCTATATCCTGGATCTTCTCCCAAGCCTTGGGTTAGGGTGGTTGGGCCCCCGTTGGAAATGTTTGGAGTCAACATCTGTTCTTGTTCTTTATTTTCTTTTTTATTCCTTTGTTAATATACTGTATTCTTTGTATTTTATATTTTATTTGGTTTTATTGTACACTGTCCAGAGTCAGTTTGGAGTTGGACAGTGCCTAAATTGAATCTATTTTAGATTCAAATCTCTGAACAGTCAGCTGCATTCAAGGCTGAACATACCCAGTTTTCTCATAGGTTTTCAGATCATTCTCCTTGCCCTTCTTTGAACCTGTAGTGCCAGAACTGGATATAGTACTTGAGGTGGGATCTCAACAATACAAAACAGAACGGAAGTCATTGTTCTCATAATTTTAAAACCAAATTACTATTGACAATCCAACGTTGGATATTAATAAACAATAGTTACACACCTGTAGTTTCCCACACTGTTCTTACCTGTCTTTGTTGCACTATAAATGTTTTCGATGGGGAAGACAACACCTAGTCCATACAACAGAACTTTTGCAAGTGCTGGGATAAGCTGGGTTGTAGTCACCAAAACATTTACACAGTTAGGCCTACAGGACAGAAAGCAGCATCACAAAGTAAGATACAGTGGGCCCTTTTCTTTCCGGAGCAAGGATCTTTTTGCTGTGCACCACCCAGGGTCCCCGTTGGGGGAGATGGGCGGTAATATAAATTTAATAAAATAAATAAATAAATAAATCTTTGTTTTTCTGCCTTATATTAAACTGGAAGCAGCATGTAAAGGTTTGCCAACAACAAGTCCCATGAAACAGTGATTAACACAGCCAGTAGTGACTAGACTTTTAAATCTTTTTCTCTCTGTGTAATTTGTTACAACCAAAACTAGTCTGAGAGTGAAATATGTCACAATTAACCACACACTGGGGACATAAATGGTGTACAACTCCAATAGCATTGACACTGTGTTCCTCCTGGGGTAGCCAGTTTCCTTTATTTCCTTTCCTGATTTTCACAAAAGGTGCATCTGTGAGCCAGGAACGGGACCTTTAGAATTAGCTCCTCCACCCATGTCCATAATCTGGATGAAGATGTCCTTGAAATTAATGTGCCTTTGGTCCGTTTGGAGAACACAAGAGGGAAGTAAAACTTTTGCAGCCTGGGGACAACTTGTTAAGAGCCATTCTTACCGGGAATGTATCAAGTCCAGTGCTTTCAAAGCATGCGTTAGCCAGAGATCAGTGAGTGCTTCCAGTTCTGCTCTTAACTGCAACCAGGTTTCCCTCTTAGGAGCTCCTATTAAACCTATAAACAGAGGAAGCAACATGTGTAGCTAGTTCCATGGGAAGACATGGAATCACTTGTACATGGCTTCTGCAAAGCCATGGAATCACAGGCTGGAATGAACCAGAAAACTTGAGCTCAAAAGGAAAAGGGCCCAGTCATCCAATGTCAATAATGTTATAATTAAAACAGGCTAAAAACAAAAATTATCTAAAGAGTAATACAGTAATGGAAATAAACTTAAAATTGATTACAGGAAGAATATTCCTGTCTGCAGCATCCTCTCTGGAGGCAATTTTCTGAAGTCCCACACTGGCACTGATAAAGAGAGGAAGCAAGGATGACATCTACATATGCATGCTCATGCTTGATAACGATCATACAATTGGAAGTGTCCTTAAAAATCATCTAGTCCAACCTCTGGCTGAGTGCAGGATCCACTAGAGCATCTGACAGATGACCATCTACCAAAGGAGCACTGACCACTAAATGTGGCAGTCTGTTTCACTGGATGACACCTTGTACAGTCAGGAGATTCTTCCTCATGTTTAGCCTGAACCTCCTTCCTTGTTCGTTTAACCCATTGGTTATGGTCTGTTCTCTGGGCCAATAGAGAATAAGCCCCTTCCCTCTACTGTGTGACAAGTCCTCAGATATCTGGAGATTGCTATCATATTTCCTCTTAGTTGTCTTTTCTGTAGACTAAACATATCCAGATCATTTAACCATCTCATAGTGCTTGGTTTCCAGATCCTTCACCCTCCTCTGAAGTTGCTCCAGTTTGTCACTGCCCTTTTTGAACTGTGGTGCCCAGAACTGGACACAGCATTGCAAATGAGATCTGCCCAGGGCAGAGCAGAGTGGAACAATTACTTCCCATGATATGTATTCCACGGTACTGTTAATGCAACCCAAGATAGCATTTGCCTTGAGTCTGATTGGTGGGAATCATTGCCACCAGAAATGTTGATATGAAATTGTTAATGTAATATTTGGTTTAATATGCTAGTGGATAGCCAAAAAGAGACCATTTAATTTAATTGTTAATGTAATATTTAACAATTTAATGTTTATATTATTTATCTGGCTCACTGCTCTTGGTCTTTGTGCACTGCCTAGAGTCTTTTAAGATGGCAGCAGTTTACATTTTTTTTACAAATAATATAAATGCAAATAAAAAGATCTCCAAGGTCTTAAGCAGAGAGCTTTATCCATTTTTTTTTAAATGGGGATGTTAGGAACTGGTTCACATATTGTATTTAACTATGTTCAGTGAACATATCCACTGTATCCACTGTAGCTTGTAAACCACTTTTTATGGCTTAATGTGTGAGCCTGGCCACCCATAATTTAGTCAATAAACTATGATTAAGCAAACTATGGCTCAGTGTATTGTGTTAACTAGCCAATGCAGTGTGTTGGCCAATCAAAACTTTGCAGAGTTTCTTAGGGCACAATATATCTCCATTTTCAACATATAACAAAAGGCAGAATAGAGAGTCACGAGTCTTTTGTTCCAATTACTCCAATATTTAAACCACAGCAAACTCGATAAAAGTCTGTCAATTTTGTAACACCACTGTTCATTTAACAGGGGAAGTAGAAATTAATAAAACATTTTCTCTCCTTTGATATTTCCATCTCTCTAAATTGCATAGGGTTCTTTGATTTGATCTAAAGAACAGAAAAGCAGATTCTTAGGGAGATGAGAAGTTGACTTCCCTGATGGGTTGGGGGGACACTTACCACCAACATTGTTTTTGTAGGTGTTGTAGAGTTCTTTCACCCGCCGGTAGCGGAATGCTAATTTCCTCATCCAATCAACTCCCCCGTGAACTCCAGAGCCCAGACAAAGATTTGCTCCAGCATTTGAACTGTGAAAACCATCTGCTGAGAAATTATATGTGCTGTGGCAAAGGAAGGAAGAGAAGGGGAAAAAGTGAAATTATAACCTAATTTCCCATTAGGATTGAGAAACTAGCCAAGACAAATGAAGAGAAATTAAGACATCTTGCAGGCCTCTGGCCAAGTTAAGGACAGAGAGGAAAAAAAATATAGCCCCCCCCCCATCTCTCTCCTAGCTGTTCTATCTTTGCCAATGATCTAGCTGTCATCTGATGTACCTTAGTTCACTGTCGATATAGTGAATTGAATCCTCAGCAAGCTTCCCACACTTCCAGTGTTGACAAAAAGAAACGTAAGACAAAGATCACACTTTACTAGTAAGTTCTTCTGTGCAAAGCCAACTGACTTAAGAGTTTGAGCAAGAGTTTTTGAAAAATGAAAGCTAACTGCACAGTACTCCCAATGCTGCGGCCTCTTCAGTTCTCTTAATTCATTTTATTCATATGACTTGCACTAAGATAAAATATACTTGCACTAAGATCAAGGTCCAGCAAAGGAGATCGTTACCTTGTCGTGGTGCTGGAGCTTGAGCACCTCAATGACACCATGAGCTAAACCGTGAAGGGACACCCAAGACGGGAAGGTCGTGGCAGAGAGGTCAGACTAAATACGATCCCTGGGGAAGGTAACGGCAACCCACCCCAGTATTCTTGCCGTGAAATCTAAATGGATCAGTACAACCAGAGATATGTCGGCATACCATTGGAAGATGGGACTCCCAGGTCGGAAGATGGTCAAAATGCTATTGGGGAGGAACAGAGGATAAGTTCAACTAGCCTCAGAAGTGATGACGCAGCTAGATCAAAGCCGAAAGGACGGCTAGCGGCCGACGGTGCTGGTGGTGAACGACGAATCCGATGTTCTAAAGATCAACACACCATAGGAACCTGGAATGTAAGATCTATGAGCCAGGGCAAATTGGATGTGGTTATTGGTGAGATGTCAAGATTAAATATAGACATTTTAGGTGTCAGGGAACTGAAATGGACTGGAATGGGCCACTTCACATCAGATGACCACCAGATCTACTACTGTGGACAAGAGGACCACAGAAGAAATGGAGTAGCATTCATAATTAATAATAAAGTGGCTAAAGCAGTGAGGTTGAATGGGCCTTAAGAAGCATTGCTAATAACAAGGCAGCAGGAGACGATGGTATCCCAGCTGAACTGTTAAAAATCTTGCAAGATGATGCTGTCAAGGTGATGCATGCCATATGCCAGCAAATTTGGAAAACACAAGAATGGCCATCAGATTGGAAAAAATCAACTTATATCCCCATACCAAAAAAGGGAAGCACTAAAGAATGTTCAAACTATCGAACAGTGGCACTTACAGTATTTCACATGCCAGTAAGGTAATGCTCAAGATCTTGCAAGGTAGACTCCAGCAATTCATGGAGCGAGAATTGCCAGATGTACAAGCTGGGTTTAGAAAAGGCAGAGGAACTAGAGACCAAATTGCCAATATCCGCTGGATAATGGAAAAAGCCAGGGAGTTTCAGAAAAACAACTATTTCTGTTTTATTGAATATTCTAAAGCCTTTGACTGTGTGGATCACAACAAATTGTGGCAAGTTCTTGGTGGTATGGGGATACCAAATCATCTTGTCTGCCTCCTGAGGAATCTGTATAACGACCAAGTAGCAATGGTAAGAACAGACCATGGAACCACGGACTAGTTTAAGATTGGGAAAGGAGTACGGCAGGGTTGTATACTCTCACCCTACCTATTCAACCTGTATGCAGAACACATCATGCGACATGCTGGGCTTGAGGAATCCAAGGCTGGAGTTAAAATCGCTGGAAGAAACATTAACAATCTCAGATATGCAGATGATACCACTTTGATGGCTCAAAGCGAGGAGGAGCTGAGGAGCCTTATGACGAAGGTGAAAGAAGTAAGTGCAAAATCTGGGTTGCACTTAAACCTCAAAAAAACCAAGATTATGGCAACCAGCTTGATTGATAACTGGCAAATACAGGGAGAAAAAGTGGAGGCAGTGACAGACTTTGTATTTCTAGGCGCAAAGATTACTGCAGACGCTGACTGCAGCCAGGAAATCAGAAGATGTTTACTTCTGGGGAGGAGAGCAATGACAAACCTCGATAAAATAGTTAAGAGCAGAGACATCACACTGACAACAAAGGTCCGCATAGTTAAAGCAATGGTATTCCCTGTAGTAACCTATGGCTGCGAGAGCTGGACCATAAGGAAGGCTGAGCGAAGGAAGATAGATGCTTTTGAACTGTGGTGTTGGAGGAAAATTCTGAGAGTGCTTTGGACTGCAAGAAGATCAAACCAGTCCATACTCCAGGAAATAAAGCCAGACTGCTCACTTGAGGGAATGATATTAAAGGCAAAACTGAAGTACTTTGGCCACATAATGAGAAGACAGGATACCCTGGAGAAGAAGCTGATGCTAGGGAAAGTGGAAGGCAAAAGGAAGAGGGGCCGACCAAGGGCAAGATGGATGGATGATATTCTGGAGGTGACGGACTCGACCGTGGGGGAGCTGGGGATGGTGACGGCTGACAGGAAGCTCTGGCGTGGGCTGGTCCATGAAGTCACGAAGAGTCGGAAGCGACTGAACGAATAAACAACAAACAACAAGATCAAATACTCCATTTACTCATATGTGATAAAGTTTCCTTCAAGTTTGACTCCTGCTAATGTTAAGGAGATGTCCATATACTTTACTTGGGAAATAATATGTAAGTGGTTTGTCATTGCCTTCTTCTGGGATTTTTTTTTTAAATTTCCCAGTCTAGTTTGTAGTGCTGGCACTTCCTGATGGCCTCCTACCAGAACAAATCAGGTCTAACTCTGCTTAGCTTTTCAAAAGCTGGAGGATTAATTGAAATATAAGGGATATACCAGTTCGCTTTTGACCACCGCTGGAAAACAATAGAACAATTTCCCAATCACAATACAGAAAAGCATAAAGGATCTCCCATCAAAGACATGAATTTATGCCACTGCTTGTCTTCCAGACAGCAATATGTAATATGGAGTCTAGTTATACTGGATGCTTCAAGACAGAGATGTTTTACCTTAAATCCTGTCCGTTGTCATCTGATGATACATCATCTATGTGTATCTGGTCACAGTCCTGAAAATCATTTCAGAAACAGTCAGGAAACAAGTACTGCATTATAAAAAACAACAATGGAGCGTTTTAATGCATTAGAAACTATGCTGAGGGAAGATTCCCCAACAATTTCTGCTCAATTACAGTAATCAGATTACAAGCAGTTTCTGTAACATTATATGATTAGACTCGGTAATACTCATAGACAATAAGGTCACTCATAGAACTGTTTATTCACCAAAGTTTCCCTTGTTTCCTATTTATTCCAGGTAATGAAGGAACATGAAAATAAAATAAAATATAAATAATTGTTCTTCAAGAAAAAAACATTAATAACAATTTGTAAACCTAAATATGCAGATATCTTCCTTTAATACATATGAAGTGCTGAAGAAGATCAAGCTATGTATCTCAACAGTAACACATACTAAATTACAGTATTTTTGCAAACTCAAACTTGGTTGTGTGTTTACAAGTTGCAGGGACGGTGCTACCTAGATTTGTTTTTCTCTGGATGAAACATTTATGGCATTTACATGGTATGTGCTTCATTTACCAAGATATAAATGACATCAAATAGGTCAACGTTTGTCAACATAATACTTTTATATCATTATCATACAGAGAATTTTAAGGAATTGGGAATGGCTTCTGACAAGATTTTATATACCCTTGCTAGGAACAGAAATGACAGCGACAGGAAAGGAGAAAATATTGTTTCCATAAATCCTATCGTTTTGTGGGAACCTAGAAATCAGAGATGAACAACTCTTCTGTGACAGAAGAGGAAACATATTAAATATGTGGAAAGTAATATTGATATTTAATTAAATTAATCATCACTGAGCTTAAATGTAGATTCAATCAGTCAATTTTAGGTTTTCTCCTGGCCCTGCTCACTTTTAGAAAAAAAAGCTCTATACATGGCATGATACTTCATGATGAAGCCTTTGGCTGAATAAAGTTGTGCCCTCTCCTATTGACCGATATGCAAAACCCAATGGAGGATAAAAACTTATCACTGTTCATCTGAATAGATTTAGAGTGAAGCCATGATAAAATATGCACTTTATGCCGTATCTTTATTGATTGGAGGATTCTGCAATCACATTTTTTTTAAAAAAAATCTTATTTCAATCATTTCTTTACGTTGGTTTTAAATTTCAACTTCCTAAAGAGATTATTTTTTTTCTGTGACTTTTATAGGGCACCATGCAAAACTGTACATGCAGATTTGCAAACTGTTTCCTCCCGCCCATCAGGTTGGCTTCGTATCTACAGAAGCTACAAATACAATTTACTTGTTACTTTAAATGTACTAATTGCATTTAATGCCACTGTTTAACGCTACTGTTTCATTCAATAACAATAGCCACTGCATAATGGTCCACCCAAAGGACAATGGAAGAGTATCTTGGCTGTATGCAAAAGGTCCCTAGTTTCATCCCTGCTTCTCCAAAATTAATACCTGAAGGACAGCAGTCAGTCTAGCTAAGAAGTAATAAATTTCATGAGTTTGAGATATCTCAGAATTCACCTTCCTTCACCCCAGCCAGCAGAGCCATTGGAAAGGTTTTGTTAGAATTCCAATCCAAAACGAGATTGTGTAGACAAGCATAGACAATGGCTGGGTTGATAAGTCTGTTTCACATGTTGTGTGAACTCACCCACTTGTGGCTTGTAAAACTGTGCTTTACGACAGAAAGCACAGTTTTACAAGCCACAAATGGGTGAGTTCACACAACATGCTAAAGAACTAGAATAGGGTTCTACTTGTTCCACCTGTTCAGCAACGGTTTGATGTTATGATGGTGCTGAAAAAGGTGATTTATGACTGGTCCTCGAAGTTGCAGCCATCACAGTGTCCCTACGGTCATGTGATTGCAATTCAGGCACTTGGCAACTGACGCACATTTACAAAGGTCGCAGTGTCCCGTGGTCACATGATCGGCATTTGCAACCTTCACAGCCGGCTTCTGACAAGCAAAGTCAATGGGGAAGACTTCAGGAGGTTGCAAGTCGTGGTCATGTGACATTGTGCTTAATGGCCCATGGTGATTTGCTTAACAGCCTCAGCCAGAACTGTTGAACTGATGTCGTAAGTTGAGCACGGTCATGTGATTTTCACTTTATGACTGTGTCGCTTAGCAATGGAGTTGCCGGTCCCAATTGTGGTCGGTAAGTGAGGACTACCTGTACTATATATGCATATACATACAAATATGAGTTCTACTTCAGAAAAACCATGTACTTTTACATGTGCACCTCCTTAGGCTTTCTTAGAAACATTTTAAAACTTGAAGAATTCTCTATGTTAACCACGCAGAATTCACTTTAGCTCTGCTATATGCTTTAAAAAATAAAAGCGTTTTTGCTGTGGGCAAATCTGACATGGCAATTCCATACTAATTGTTTTATCTATAGTTCCTTCCTTCCTCAATCACTTTCAGGCTGCCTTCTAAGTGAGGGCTGACTCTATAAACATGGCCTGAGAGAATGGAATTAAAAGCACATTTCTGTTAGCACACTCCCAGACCTTTCCAAAATGATAAAACCATTCACAACCATGCATGTGAATTATGAAAGCCACACTGGAACAATATTGTCGCAGCCCACTCAATTTCAGTTGCACTGCACAGCACAGCTATGTCAGGGGAAAGGTATTTGAGGAGGATCTGCTTCTTTCATTTGTGAATGAATTGTTCTCTATGCTAAAGTTTGACAACAGTAGCGATCACATTTCTGACTTAATAAAGTACCATGATACTTGGTGAGACACTACCTCATAGTCCACTGCTGACTGATACTATCATGTTACTGGGTAAAACACAGCAAAACTGGACAAGGCAAGAATGTAGATCATAGTTTCACTCCATGACTATGTTACCAGACTAATTTTTCATTCCTGCAGATTTTGCTTTTGAGACTTTGTTGAGGAAAGCAGGAAGAAGGGAACATCTGGGTGACTAAATGCAAAGCTCAAGTTTGCTCATATATAGATTGGTAACGAGGGTATTTCTAAGTCCAGGCTCCCCATCTGTTGGCTTTCACTGATATGCTAAGATCTCACAGGGTTCTCTGATTAGTGGATCTCATGCCGGCCATGTGAGCAGTTAAAATAAACACGGGCACCACTTGTGGTCTCCAAAAGCATGTGTTATCGTGCCTTAATATTTAGATCATTTCACTTGAGTAATCAAATGTGAATTGGTGAAAGTAAGTCAACGAGAGAAAGCATATACTCAGATGAAACCTTAGATTTTATCAATAAGGAGGAATCATAGGTTAGCCAAACTCAAACAAACAATGTATCAGCTCCAAGCCAACATTTTGAAAAAAGAAAACAAAAAAACTGGGGATTCAGCTAGCAAACATCACTGAGTATTTTCCATGGTACAATTTTTATTTGCTAGTGAAATAATTTACTGGACTTGCTGAAACATTACCCACATGTGCAGACATACACAAATACTCCATAATATAATCTGATAAGAGGCCTCTAATTATTAATTTTATTTACTTAACAGTATTTCTAGGCTGTTCCAATTCCAAAGGATTAATTTTGAGGAGGAAAAAAAGAAAAAGAACCAAAAATTGCACCACCAAAAACAGATCCAATATGCTCCTGAATTTCTGTTGCATAATCTCAGAGTACTGGGGGGCCACAAATGAGTTAATGGGTAAATTTAGCCCTGATTTAAGGTATTGTTTTTAAATAAAATACAGTTTATTCCAATGAGGCAAACTGATTTGAACTAATGTAACCACACAAACAGGGATGTTCAATATGTCAACTGGGATTTTAAAAAAATATGAAAACCAAATTGATATTACACTTGATGGAACTTCCTATGCAAATGAAACAACAAAAGATTATGTTGCATCTGAGCTAGATGGAAAACCTAATCTGATGGCTCTTATCGTCCCCCAATCTTATAAATTCTTTTGTATCTACTAACACACAAATGTGCTTGTGGGATAAAATCAGCTGCTCATCTCCTCCTAGACCACTTGATGGTGGTGTGGCATATTTCATGCTTAGTGTTCTTCCTCCTCTTCTTTCAAGAATCTTTCCTGCTTTAGGCCAGACTTGGTGACACCTTCAGACCATCTAGTGCACTGTTTTGTTTTTATGTTGTAGTGCAGACACCAGATCTACCAATCTAATGGAAGAAATGGAAGAGGAGATATGGCTGCACTCTCACCATTTCTTCTCATCAAAATTTTCCAGGAGCATTTCTCCAGGTAGGTAAATATATATTTGTCCTAAAGGAGGAAAAACAAGCTGGTGGGGAAAGCACTTTTGCTCAGAAAAATGACCCTCAAAAAAAGTGCCAAGCATGTCCTCTAATACTGATCAAATGCTCTTTCCTCCTTCAGTATTTCTGCCCATGCTCTCTCCTACATGCCACCCAATTTGAATCCTGAGAGGTATTAAAATCCATTGTAACCAGAAATTGGACATCAGCTTCCTTCAACTGTCTCATAGCATTTCCACCTGTAGTACTGCCAAACAGATGTACTGGGACTGCTGACTCCTATCCTGGCTGGGAATTTGGGGACCCAAATTTTGGTTGAAGACAAAAGTTATATGAAGACAACAGTTAGGTGCCAGGTGGGAAGGCAACACTAGGAATAAGAGGCCAGTGATATTTTTAAAAGATGAAAAATGAAACTTATTGCTTGTTTTGGAACTTTACATTCTTTTGACACAGAGAAGAAAAAAAATGAGATCAGATTCCGATACTTTTAAACATATATTTTTAAGTAATAATAATTTCTTTTCCTGACAAACAATTCATTGAGCCTTAAGTGGAAAAACCAGATTAAAATGTTTTTTTACCTATTTTTTATCTTTCTGATATTTGCCATTAAGGAAAGGCAGATCCTCATTGATCAGAAGAAGAAATGTATTTGTCCCATTTCTACTGCCCCTGGTATTTTAGTGGCCAAAACCAAGAGCCATGAGCCAAATTATCTTTGGTTCAAACCTCTAGTTTGCAAGGAAGTCAAGGCCAAATTCTACGATACATTTTTTATTAACTACAAATAGCAGTCACTGTGGGGGGCACAAATAGGAATGGAACTATAATTCAAAGGGAGGGGATGAAATACTCTATACTATATAACGAAAATCTTTTTTCTCTTTCCCTAGACTTGTTTGGGGGGGGGGCAGTGCAGTGAATCTTCCATCAGGACCAATGGGATCTTTCTTCCTTCCCATGATTTCTATATAATGTGTGCGTGCACGCATGTGTGATTTTCACTAGGATTATTGTTCCAAGGATGTTCATAGTCTCTCTTTTGCATTTACCACAATCCCGATCAAGGGTCTTCATAGTTTCTATTTATAATTTTTTAAAAGTAGTGAATTACCAAACAGCATGTTCAATGGTCCATATGCTTAAAGTGCATATTTTGGGGGAATTTGCATATTTATTTCCATCTTGAAATATCCCAATTCCATTGTAATGAATGCTATTAAAAATCACTAACCAGGACCTTTGCATGTATTTTGCCTTCAAAATACTCAGAATTTTGACTTAAATTATTTGTAGGTGGAAACTAGTAATAATTATAGGTAAAATCTAATAATAATTATAGCTGCAATCTAAATACTTACGAAAAAAATTGATGATATAAAGTTATTTATTTTCTTTGCTAGCCTCTTGAAAGGAATGCCATGTTATCCAAGGATGTTTCAACCACAACACAACGCAAACTGCTCCATCCAGCTGGGTAAACTAAACTGAGCATCATTTTAGCTCTGTAACTTTATTTTGTGGTTGGCTATAGTACATTCACCTTAGTCAGGGCACCCAGTTTGCAACATGTGTCATCAATCAAAGAGATTGTGTCATCATATTGGAAGTGCCAGATTTTGAATACCTAGTTACCAGATGTTAAATTTTTGTGCTTAATATATTAACGTTTATCTTATTATTTAACTTAATAAAACATTGCAACTGTCTAAAATATTTTTTAAAAGATCTGTGGCTACCAGGATGGTCAACAAAAAGAAAAAGAGAGTATGTTTAAAATTACATATGCTGATAATATACCCAACCTTTTATCTCCACCCCTGGCCAAGCAGGAAATCTGATGGAAGTCCTCACTTGGTGTCTAGGGCTGTGAGGGACTGGATGGGAAGTAACAGGCTTAAACTTAAAGCCAGCAAATGGAGTGGTTGCTAATCCAGAAACAGTCTGATTTCAGGATAGATTCATCACTGGCTCTGGATGAGGATGCACTTCTCCTGAAGAAGCAGGTCTCCATGCTGGAGGGTCTCCTTGACCTATAACTCCTAATACAGGAACATAAGCAAGCCTTTGCTCAACTTCAATTGGTGTGCCAACTGCACCTGTGCCAGCAATGGTGACTTGCGTCTTTGTCTCCTTGCATTTGGACTAGTGTAACTTGCTCTACAGGGGGCTGCCCTTGAAGAATGGGCAGCCTATCTGCTGAGGGGTCACTAAATCTCTCTTCCTCTCTCCTCTGTTGTGGGAGCTGCATTGATTATCAGTTTGCTTCTGAGTGGTGGTGATTACCTGTAAATCCCGATATCGCGGGGCCTAGAAGATGTGCTTTTTCTGCCATAGCCCCTACCTTGTGGAACATTACCCCTTTGGAGATCAGGGTATCCCCGACCCTGCTGGCCTTTCGTAAGACCCTAAAGACCTGGTTCTGTGCCTAGGCCAGGTGTGTGCAGGGACCCATTCTTGGCTGTATTAGTGATTTGGGTTTGATGTTTCTCGGCTGCTTTGTATTTTAACTTTTGTAATGTTTGTAATTGTTTTTATTTTATTTTAATTCTGTTCGCTGCCCAGAGTCACTTGTTGAGATGCGTGGCGATATACAGTAATCGGATGGGTGAATGAATGAATGAATGAATGAGACTTAGAGCTTGAGTATCTCCAGAACCATCTATCCTGAGTAGATCTGCTGCCCAACACAGACAGACTGAGAGGAAATGTAGTGAGTTCCCACTATCCAGGAGATAAAAGCGGCTGGCTGGCTCTCACGATACTCAGGAGAGCTGTTAAGTCCTTGTTCTTCTCCACAGCCTTTGGGAATTAAGTTTTATATTCTGGGCTCTGTTTATAAGTTATCTGAAGACTGATTTTATGTTTTTATTATTAGTTTATGTTTCTGATTTCTATTTTGCTGTTGTATTGTTTTGCTGTATTGTAAGCAACTTAAGAGTCTAGGACTGAGGTGGCATACTAATCTTGTAAATAAATAAAATAATAAATAAAGCCAACTGAAATACTTGGGCAAAGTAAATGATTTTGAGCAAGTATCTTTATCACATGGAAGTTTCATCTGCTAAAATCTCAGCCCCAAATTTCCACGACTTCTCATCACACATTTTCATGTGTAGGACTGAATACTTTAAAGTGTAACTAACAGGAGTAGAATTGCCAGGAATCAAACATCCTAGTCTAGTCGTCTAGTGGTTAAGGCAATGGGCCAGAATCCAGGAGACTGTGAGTTCCAGTTCCGCCTTGGGCATGAAAGCCAGCTGGGTGACCTTGGGCCAGTCACTCTCTCTCAGCCCAACTCACCTCACAGGGTTGTTGTTGTGGGGAAAAGAGGAGGAGGAAGGAGTATTAGGTATGTTTGCTGCCTTGAGTTATTTATAAAAATAATAAAGGTGGGATAGAAAGGTTTGCATAATTTACAGAAAGCTTGCAGTCTTGGACAGGTTAAACTGCTGAGCCGTAGGCTGCAGATCAGAAGGTCTGCAGTTCGAACCCCGCGCAACAAGGTGAGCTCTCGTTGCTAGTCCCAGCTCCTGTCAACCCAACAGTTCGAAAGCTTTGCAAGTAGATAAATGGGTACCACCTTAAGTGGGCTAATTTGCTGGAGTCCTGTCGGGAAGTCGGCACCACCGGAGGAAAGGATCGGAGGAAGATCGAATGGCGGCGGTGACGATGGACCCGGATGCAACAGCTACAGGATGTCAGCAGCCGGCTCAAGGCATCCTGGGAATTGTAGTCCAGAGCCTGAAAGAGTCGGTTCCCTTACCCCCTCCCCTCACACGCGGTTAAAATGGTGAATTGTATAACTAATGTATATATATGCTTGTAAGCCGCCTAGAGTCCTCCATTAGGGAGGGGATAGGCGGGGTATAAATATCACAATAAATAAATAAATAAATACCACAGGTCATGATCCTAAATTTCTTATTATGTGAAAATGCATTTAGGTGGAGGGGAAAGAAAAGTTTTTTTTAAATCTCTCTCTAACAATATTAGAACTTGGGAGTGTGACAAAACTCTTGTTTGAGCATGGCACAACAGTGCCCCCAAAGCATTGGATAAAGTGACCCCCTACCGAGAGGCCTAAATAGATAAGTTTTAGCTTTTCTTTATCCAAGATAAACATTCCAACATTCTGTAAGACTGAGGAGGAAGAAAAGGTGAAAGAACACCTATAAACATCCAAACAGGAAGTCCAAATACTCTCTCTCCAGCCACTCTACCTCTAAAAAACAGGCTGATGGCAGAGATTTTATTTATTTGGAATTCTGTGTGTGGGATTGTTGACTTCCCTTGCTTTCCCTGTATTTCCCAATAATATATATTTTTAAATCTAAGGTTTTGTTTTTATTGATTTTAGAAGGGAATTTCCTATTAAAATTTTCCCCATATGCAAGATTGGGGTCACATAGTTACATAGGATAGGCACAAAGTTTGTTAAGCTCTGGTTTCTTGGATCTGGGTGGGAAGACCAAAAGCACCTTCCAAGCTGGGCTGGAAGGAGAGAACAGCTAAGAGCTCCCCCAGCTGGACAGACAAGGGCATTGCAGAAGATTCAGCCTGATCGGTGACAGACTAGCATACATTTTTGTTTATAATTATATTTTATAATTATATTTTAATTATATAATCGCGGGGGGCACAGTGGCTCAGTGGTTAAGACGCCAGGCTTGTCGATCGGAAGGTCAGCAGTTCGAGACCTGAGCGCCACGTGATGGGAGTGAGCTCCTGCACTCGCCCCAGCTCTTGCCAACCTAGCAATTCGAAAGCATGCAAATGCAAGTAGATAAATAGGTACCACTTCCGTGGGATGGTAAAAGCGTTCCGCGCGCGTCATGCTGGCCACATGACCACGGAAGCGTCTTCGGACAGCGCTGGCTCTTCGGCTAAGAAACGGAGATGAGCACCACCCCCTAGATTCGGACACGACTGTACAGGGGAAAACCTTTACCTTTACCTAATTATCTTTTACCCTTTGAAAAACGGCTCTACCAGTGAGATTGTAAACTCCCCCCTCCAGGCCTACAATAAAATAATAATAGAATAAATATAGAATATATTTATAATACATAATAAATACTTTATTAGAATAATATAAGTATTATTTATAATATAAATATTAAATAAATATAACCATATACATAACATAATATAGAAAGAATATAGAAATAATAGGGGCATGTAATAAAATGGATCTGCAGGGAAATTGAGTAATATAAATTTTAGACACGTAATGAATTTGTGAAATTTACTGCCCATTTATTTATTTATTTATCTGACTTACACAGCTGCCCGTCTTATACATCACAACCCTGGGAGGCTTACAAGCAGCAAAAAACGTAAAACCATCACAGAGATTCCTGGCTCGCCTCCCAAACAACACTCCCCCACACATCCACAAACAACTTTACTGGGCTCCAGCCGCACTCTACCCTAACACTTGTGGGAAGAACCAGCTTTTCAAGGGTTTCTAGAAGGCTAGGAGGGTAGGGGCCTGCCGGATGTCAGGGGGAAGGGAGTTCATGATCTCAGGCAAAGGGGCTTACTTTAAAAGGGATTAAACAGATTCAGGAAGTCTATTAATGGCTGTGACCTCCAGGTTCAATGGCTGTATGAGTGCTATGTGCTGGCAGTAAGAACAGGAGAGGGTTAGTACCTTGATGTCCTTCTTGTGGGCTTCCCCAAAGTATCTTTTTGTCAGTGTGAGAAAAAGGATGCTAAAACAAATGTCTAATCTTCTAAGCCAGGGGTCCCCAACCTGTGGGCCGTGGCCTGTTAGAAACTGGGCCGTGGGGCTCCTGCCCGCAAGCCCCGCCCCCTTCCGCATGATTGGCTCCCACCCGCAAACCCCGCCCCTGGTGCTTGTGATTGGCTCCCGCCCGCAAACCCTGCCCCCCGGTGTGCACGATTGGCTCCTGCCCACAAACCCCGCCCCCTGGTCTGTGGAAATCCCGGAAACCCCACCCCCCTGGTCCGCAGAAAAATCGTCTTTTGAAATCGGTCCCTGGTGACAAAAAGGTTGGGGACCCATTCTAATCCACCAGAGCTGTTCTCATGCTTTGCCCTCCCTCCCTTCAATGGGATATGCATTAATCTATTTGCATGGTGGTTATTCCAATAACATTCGTAGTAGATATGTTATTCCAACAGAAGAGAATATATGTAGCTCAGGGTTGAACTGTGGAGTCCTTGGTGCTCTCTGAGCTTGGTTGTGTTTCATTACCTGACTAGCACTGATGATGTTACCTAGTTGGGCAATGAAACGTCTGCAAGCAAACAACCAAGTTCAGAGAGCACCAAGAACTCCACCGATATGTTATTCCTTAGATGGTTTTGGTGGTCCGATATTTCTTATTTAGAATCATCAAATGCCCCGATTTGAAGCAGTAAACTTGTTAATGTTACAGCTAAATGAAACAAAAGCCTAACTCCATTTGATTATTCTGTAGCTTGAATCATGTCAACTGGATTTCTATTTTCTCAGTGGAAACGTTTTGCTCCTTATCCAAGAAGCTTCTTCAGTCTGAGCAAAGTTAGTAAGGGAATCCTTAAATATGTTTCTAGGGTGGCTGTGTGACCTTGCACCTGGGGCTAGGTCATGGTTATTTGAGATTTCTAAGTCCCTTTATCATCCAAAGGAGGATCGTTAAGATTACCATGCTGCTGTTGAGACAGGTCAAGGAATCCATTTATGCCAACTTGGAAAATCCTTCCTTGAATAGAGGTGGGGGCCTCAGGCACAACCTTTCCCCTATCTTCCTTCCTGCTTTGTCTTCTGTGCCTAGGAAGATTAAGACCATTTCGCAAGCTCAACAGCAGCAGGGTAATATTAATAATAATATAGAAACATATTTAAGAATTCCCTTACTAACTTTGCTCAGACTGAAGAAGCTCCTTGGATAAGGAGCGAAACGTTTCTACTGAGAAAATAGAAATCCAGTTGACATGATTCAAGCTACAGACTGTTCCACCTGGATGACTGAGAACCTTCATCGTCCATTTGATTATTTTTAACTGGCTCAGTGACTTTCCATACTTGTATTATGAAACAGGAAGATTACTGGAGCAAATGTTGTATGCGTATCTGCTTTAGTTTTCTTTTCCTCACTTCGATGCATGGGACATGAATCATCGGCAAGCTTCAAGGCTGGAGGAGCCTCAGGCCCTGACTAGGTTGACCTTGTTCAGAAATATTTGTTTTGCTTGATAAAAGGGAGAAGAAGGGGGAAAGAAGCAAAGGATGATTGCCCAGAGCCACCACCTCCAATCTGGTGCCCCCCAGTTTTCATAATTCCCAGTCAGATAATAGAATAGAAGAAACAAAATGAAACAAAATCAGTACCTACCTCCAGGTCATTAAAGAACAGATGTGTATCTGCAAGATTGAAGATCATTTCTTCCATCATAAGGCCTATCCGAACTGATGTAGTAGTATCCTGTTGGGAGGAAAAAATTAGCTATTTATGTTTTTCTACTTATCATTTTTGGCTCTCAGAGTGAAAGTTTCAGGAAAGTAAATATTGTGGGCTTCAATTCTGAAAGGACAATATATATTTTAAATAAAAGTAATAATATCCTGAGGCCCCCACCTCTATTTAAAGAAGGATTTTCCAAGTTGGCATAAATGGATTCCTTGACCCCTCTTTCAAGTTTATCTTCATCTAAAGGAAAAAGGACACTCATTTGAGGACATTAATGTTCACATTTTAGACAGAGAAGATAGGTGGTTTGAGAGAGGGGTCAAGGAATCCATTTATGCCAACTTGGAAAATCCTTCTTTAAATAGAGGTGGGGGCCTCAGGCACAATCTTTCCCCTATTTTCCTTCCTGCTTTGTCTTCTGTGCCTAGGAAGATTAAGACCATTTCGCAATCTCAACAACAGCAAGGTAATCTTAACGATCCACCTTTGGACGATAAAGGGACTTAGAAATAAACATCTCAAATAACCATGACCTAGCCCCAGGTGCAAGGTCACACAGCCACCCTAGAAACATATTTAAGGATTCCCTTACAAACTTTGCTCAGACTGAAGAAGCTTCTTGGATAAGGAGCGAAACGTTTCCACTGAGAAAATAGAAATCCAGTTGACATGATTCAAGCTACAGACAAATAGAGCAGTGTTTCTCAACCTCAGGAACTTTAAGAAGTGTGGACTTCAACTCCCAGAAACAGCCAGCCAGCCATGGGGAATTCTGGGAGTTGAAGTCCACACATCTTAAAGTTCCTGAGGTTGAGAAAACACCGAGACAGAGGAATATTTGTCCACACAAACATTTTTCCATGGACCCTCTAATGCAGAGCTTTCCAAACTGTGTGTCGGGACACGTTAGTGTGTCGGCTGCAGTGTCTGGGTGTGTCCCGGCTGCTGCTGCCTCCGAGCCCTGCCAGGATTCCGCCCAGGTCCTAGTGCCTGCCTTGTGCCCTGCTGTAAGAGTGTGTCGCGAAATTATGCCCTGCTGAGTGTGTTGCAAAATGATGCCCTGCTGTAAGAGTGTGTCACGAAATGATGCATGTCTAAAAAGTGTGTCACCAACATGAAAAGTTTGGAAAGCTCTGCTCTAATGATATAAATTGGAATATGTATGCGCTGCATTTCTTGCAGCTATTGCTGGTTTTATCTAGGTAGCCCTATGACTGTTCCTATATTCAGACCTATTCAGGACCACTCCTTCATATTTTGGGAACTATCATCCCACTCTTTCTAAAATACATTTCATTTTTAATTGTCCAATGTTTTTTTTTAAAAAATGTCAACATCTCTCAATAAAACTGTACAGTAACAATAAATACATTAAAATAATTTGATGATTCAGCATTTTAAAGGACCCTTCATTTAATATCCTAGAGCGAGAACTTGGAAGAGTTTTCTGATTGGCTGATAGAAGCTTAGGCTTCTCAGAAATTAACACAAACAGTTTTCAACCATAACGCAATCCCAGTAAGGGAAAGTCTACACTCTTCCTCACCAAGAAGGTGCCTTCCATCTTCCCTATTAAGTTTGAAACTTTATACCAGGGCTTTCCAAAGTGCCGCGGTGGCAGCGGCGGCAGGGTGGCGGCGGTGTGCACGATGGCGGCGCGGGGGGCGTGCGGTGGCACGCGCGTGCACGGCGGTGGCGTGGGGGGGCGTGCGGCAGCGCACGCGTGCACGGCGGCGGTAGCCTCCGCTAAAACGCGGAAGCACTGATCCCGCGCCGCCGCTGCCGCCGTGCACGCGCCGCCGCTTCCGGGTGGTGTGTCGCCACACCACGCTGTGTGTGGCGACACACTTTTGTGTCGCCACACACAGTTTGGAAAGCTCTGCTTTATACCATTGAATGTATTGTCAATTCATTCTTTAAAGTTTCATTTTCTTTAGCTTCACACCGGACCTGCACTGGGGAGCCTTTTATTGTAATTTCTTTTTGCTTTTCCAGTTATTCTTCTGGTCCCAACACACCACTCTTTATAATTTATTCTATCACCACAGGCATGTCTATCAATTGTTCTTGTACATGTGTTTTAAGTTATCTCTATTGAATTTACTTTGATTTCTTGTCACTCAGAGTCTGAAAAAATATATATTTACATGGGAATTTTGCTATATCAAGTGTAAGAAGCAGCAGGATCTACTGTGATTTTTAATTAGTAGCATAAATTAAAAGTCAGTATTTCATGCCTACAAATATCTCACCCACACGTGAGACCCAAACAGCGGTCTCTCTGTGTGCATATCTAGAAACTGAGAAGAGATTTCACTAAAAAAAACTTAGGTTGGCTCCTTATCCATGTTTGGTTTCTTCTTGCCAGTAGGAGCATGCCCAGGACAACGTTTTCTTACTAGTGCAACAACTCAGGACCACACTAGATGTTACAGTAAATATTATACACCTGATAAAGGTTGGGTGATGAAGAGGAAGATGGAACACAGATTTGGAGCAGAGGTAGAACAGAGAATCTTGGAATCCTAAAGGGGGAAAACTTCTGAAAGAAGACTCAGAAAAAGTATTTTGGATTTCACACAAGTAAAAGCCCGGACCCTCTCTATTCATTAAAGCAGATCATCTTTTTTCAGGCTTCTGCAGGAGCCTAAAAAAAGCTTGGCTGCTTTAATGAGTCAACTCATGTGACTCTTAGGAGAACTACATCTTTTTTTTCAGGCTAGCATGAAAAAATGAAAAAAGATGGACTGTTTTGATGAATAGGCTAGAAGTGCTGTGATTGTGCTCACACATCTGAAACACTTTTGCAAAGCATGCATATCCTTGCTTGTGATAAAAATAACATCCTATGTGCCTATAAGCTAGAACATGCACAAATAGTTGGGTGCTAGCAATAATTATTATGGCTGTGCAAAACTAGTCAAGAGAAATGCTTGAACACTGATCAAAGGTTCAGGACCCTTGCTTCAAGAACCTTTCCATGTAGTCTGAAAACAGGCCTAACCACTTCAAGCAGCAGCTTCACTTGCTTTGTGAAGAGCCAATCTGAATAATTTTGTGTAACCCTAATACTTTACGCCTACAATCCACAGTACCATCTCTGCACTGTTCACCCTCATAGGAATCCTAACTCACATTCTTATTTTCCAAAGGAATAATCTTAATGATAGACATTAAGTTCAGATAAAAGAACAAGTTCAGATCACAGTGAAATTGGGAAGTCACATAGCCTTGGGTAGAACTCTACCTCATCCTGGTTTACTCCTGAAGGTTGTTGTGATATTAAAAATGTCATTTTGATCTTCTTGGAGGGTCACTATACAGATACAGGTGCAAAGGAAATGCAATGGAATCCATGGGAAGCTCAACCTGGTTTTCTACCTTGGAACCTATGCTAGCTTACAAAGTGCAACATCCTTATGAAAGTCAAGTAATATTGATGTCACACTTTGTGACTCAACACTGATCAGGATGGTGGTGGAGTCAGCAAGATTACTGCCAGAGACTTACAGATGTGGTCCTACTGCACACCACCCTAGTTTATCCTCCAAGATCTGTATGCTTTGCTCAAGAATATTCAGAGGAAGCTGAGCGCCGAAGAATTGATGCTTTCGAACTGTGGTGCTGGAGAAGACTCTTAAGAGTCCTTTGGACTGCAAGGAGGTCAAATCAGTCAATCCTAAAGGAAATCAACCCTGACTGCTCATTGGAAGGACAGATACTGAAGCTGAAGCTCAAATACTTTGGCCACCTAATGCGAAGAGAGGACTCACTGGAAAAGACCCTGATGCTGGGAAAGACTGAAGGCAAAAGGAGAAGGGGACGGCAGAGGATGAGATGGTTAGATAGCATCACCGATGTAACGAACATGAATTTGAGTAAACTCCGGGAGGCAGTGGAGGACAGGAAGGCTTGGTGTGCTGTGGTCCATGAGGTCACGAAGAGTCGGACACGACTAAACGACTGAACAACAACAAAAGCTTTAAATAGAATAATCTGTTTGATGCCAGCTTGAATGGGAACATTTATTAAGTTCCCAAAGCTCCTTTTCACTGAAAAAACGTGTTTGACTCACCGCAACACCGTTGTACAGATTTGTGGTCACACACATATATACATTCGTCGTACAAAGAAAGAAACATCATATAGTCAGCCCCTATGAATGTGAACTAAAGAGTATGAGTGCATGAATATGCCTGTTTGCAACACCCTGTTGGAGTTCCTCACGTTTGTTTATTTGTATGATTGTGAAGCTCACTGTCCCAAAGTAAAATTCACTTCAGGCTCTGAAGCCCTGGCTCTGTGTTTTGTTTTTACAACAAACAACAAACAAAGAAACATTTGCTTATACTTGTTTTAAAATGTACCTAATGATTTCCCTCTCCGTTTCTTAACCATCTCCCCCTACTCTTAATAAATTTGGCTGGACTTCTGCATGGAGTTCTCTCCCCTCCTCCTCCATCACCACCAGTACAGCTCTTGCTGAAATTGCAACAGGAAGTTGGAGGCAGGTTTATCTTTGGCAATCTCTCAAGCGCAAGTCGCTCTTTGTCTTTTCAGTTTCTGCTTCCAAATCATTCACAGTCCCAGGCTTAGGTTTTAAGTGGTAAACTGTTAAGACTTGTAGGCCGCCGTTTGTGAATGGGCAGAGCTTGAGTGCTCCTCCATCTTAACCCAGGTGTCAATTCATCAGACATTCCAAATGTTTGTGTCATGAACTTCTACGACTCTTTTGCTTTTCAAAAACAAGCCACACACACAAAAAGCTCCAAGCACCAGCTACTCTTTTATTGAAACAATCAGACTTTTCTCTCTTCCTGCCAAGTACTTGCTGATGCCATGAACAAATAATGACTTTTCCACCAGGAAGAAAGCATTAATTAAGTGTATTTGTCAGATTTCTATTCTATGGGGAGGAGGGGGGTTATCTCTGGGAGGTGTCAGCCAAAGGTGAAAGGCAGATTACTGCACAATGCAAGGCCTTCCAAGTTAAATCTCATCTTTGTGGTTAGCTTTTAATAATAAAGTTGTCACCAAAGAGTTTAATGGTTTTAATTTGGTTTAATTACTTGGAAATGGAACCAGTTTGTTTGCTTGTATTAACTAGAAAGAAAGAGGAGGAGATTGGGAGGGGGAGAAAAGAGAGTGTGCCACATGCCTGAGTGAGGATAGGCCAGCTTTGTTCTTTAGTTGTCGAGGGCTATGCCTTGATGAGAATATAAGAAAGCAATTACACTACTTAGTATTTAAGCAAGTTTGTTTGAGCTCCAGAACAAATTCTACCCCCCTCCACCATACTGTTTGTTTCATTCTTCTCTAGTTATTTATTTTAAAATATTGCTTCGGGAATCATTTATGTCAATAAAGAAGTTAGACTGGGTCTCTTTTGACAACTATTTCTTATGAGCATTCACCAGTCTTTTCACAAAACAAATTCATATAATGGCAAATTAATGGTAACCAGGAGGCTCAGGCACAGGCAGGATTACTGTAGATTCTTGTGTACAGCAGAAGGGAAAAAGCAGTATACTTTCATGTGCTTAAAGAAGTATTTTTTTAATCATACCAATTGTTTTAGATAAATTACCAAAAGCTGAGGCAAACCATGTATTTTATTGTATTTTAAAGACTATTTATTCTGGTTTTATTGTAAACCGCCCAGAGTTGCTCTTTGAGTGAGATAAAAAGGTAAAGGTTCCCCCCGCACATTTGTGCAGTCGTGTCCGACTCTAGGGGCCGGTGCTCATCTCCGTTTGTTAGCCGAAGAGCCAGCGCTGTCCGAAGACGCTTCCGCAGTCATGTGGCCGGCATGACGCACGCGGAACGCTGTTACCTGCCCACCGAAGTGGTACCTATTAATCTACTTTCATCTGCATGCTTTCGAATTGCTAGGTTGGCAAGAGCTGGGGCGAGTGCGGGAGCTCACTCCGCCACGCGGGGCTAGGGATTCGAACCTCCGAACTTGCGATCTTCCGATCGACAAGCCTGGCATCTTACCTGCTGAGCCACCACGCCCCCTTTTGAGTGAGATAGGCGGTGACTAAATTTGAAATATAAACAAATATATTAATAAATAAAAATGTATATAGCAGAATGGCTTAAAGAGTCAAGATACTGCTAGCAGGAATACTAAAGTCTTTTTGCTACCTTAAGAATACGTGTCCCCTCCACCCCACCAAGTATGCCAAATACTGTTGCCTCTTCCTCTTCCAACCAGACTGTATACAAGTTGAGGCTGCCCTTGGACAGTGTTGGAATAAAGAAGAACATCCTGTGTTAACACTGATGCAGCTGAGGATGACTTCAGACTGCTTCACTCACAGTCTGGAAGTGAGATGAAAGCATCTCCTCTTATGGGGACACTGCAGTGAGAAAATATTGGCAGGGCATGCTTGGGTCCCATGCTGATGCTAGGGAAAGTGGAAGGCAAAAGGAAGAGGGGGCGACCAAGGGCAAGATGGATGGATGATATTCTGGAGGTGACGGACTCGACCTTGGGGGAGCTGGGGGTGGCGACGGCCGACAGGAAGCTCTGGCGTGGGCTGGTCCATGAAGTCACGAAGAGTCAGAAGCGACTGAACGAATAAACAACAACAACAAATGCTTGGGTCCTGGTTAGGTGCAAGGGAGGAAAGACCCTCAGGCCTTTATGAAGGTTTGTCTTTTCATTTGTGCACAGCACCAAAGAAGGGGAAAAGTAGTCCACGCCATCTCTGCACACTGGCCACAGAAGGAACACAAAAGCCAGACTATTTCAAAAGGTTATTCCCACCTTATACAGTATATCATTTTTAATCCATATATTGATTGTTAAAAACAATTCCAACAACTATCCAGTGACTTTCACAATAGATGATAAAATTAAATCTGGGCCTGGGTGATGGCAAAAAAAAAAAGACTTAGAAGGCAATATCCTGACAGAGAGATGAGTGTTTACAAGATGACCAACCAGAGTTTTAATCACCAACGATGGAGACAGAGCAACTGCTCTAATCATCATGCCTTTCCTTTCCTACTTTCACGTCAACCCATGAGAGTCAAGTATATTCTGGAGTTCTCTTTTTTAAACTTTTCCCATTCTTTTTTAAATCAAGAGATGCAGACATTAGGGCTGCCCAAGGAGGCAGATTTGAAAAATAAAATGTGATTCAGAGGACGTGTGAATGTGTCTTCTGTCAGAAACATAAAGTAGCTGCATCTTTTCCTGGGACAGTGCATCTGCAAAACAATGCCAGGGAAAGATGCATTTGGATTAAGATGTTCGTGTGAGGTGCCACATAGGCAACACCTTGTCTTAGATTCCAGATTGCTGCGCAGCCACAGCACACACTACTCCAGCTATCTTGCTCCACCCTCACAGCAAATGACAAAATGTCATGTCTAAAGCAGTCTTGAAACTGCCTGCATTGACTGAAAGCTTTTATTATTCAACACTGAATACATGATTTAGCTTCCAGCTGCTTAAAGCAAATATTTCCAACTTCCTAAAAAAAAAACCCTTCCAAATTTTATTCATATTGAGTTAATCCACCCATTTATTGAATGAATTAAAGCATATTTGTTTTTATAATCTATCTGATAGAATTCCAAAGAGTTGTGTTTTTTCCTTTGAAGGGCTTGTTCTGCTTTTCTCCCTTCTAAGTTTCATTTTTCAAGAGGGGTGTCTCCGAATAGGCCATGGTGGCTTTTAATATCCCAAGGTGCCCAGTGCATATGAGTAACAAAATGTAAATAAACACAGCTGAACCAGGAAGAAAAGTGAAGGTTTTCTCATTAAAGAAATAAAATAAACAGATGTTCTTAAGCACTTTGCCTTATGTTTGTCAAAGGAATGGAGAACTCTTTAGATGCCTGTACAGCACTGATGGGGCACATACTTATTCGGCCAATTCCCAAAGAAAGCAAAGCATACATGCCACTCTGAATTGGCTAATAGAGCTCAACAGAGAAGCATATAGTTGATCTGAACCCAAGCAATGAGAACCGGTACAAACCAAGCAAGTGGATCTGATCCTCTACAATTAGCTTTTCAAGTGCCAGTTTTTACTCCTTACATGAATAGTAAGAGTAAAGTCTTAGCTAGTAATAATACAAATCAACATTTCCATTGTTTTTCAGGTAAGGTACTAATTTTAAGACAACATTACTTTGGTAACTGCACAATAAATCTTAACTCTGCTAATTTTATGAGAATGTTTCATAAATGATCCAGTGACAAATTGTACTCCATCCTGTTTTATCTTTTGAGTAAAGGATATTATAGGGAAACATGAATTTGAAAGGGTGTTTAAGAAACTAGTTATTTGTAATATAACTCTATTCTTAACCCATACAGTTCACAAAGAGGCACAACCTTGCCAAATTCGAATCTACCCATCTGGTCAGAATATCATGAAAAAGCCTGTGTAGAGTCCACGCTACGCAGGTGGCAGACCTTCCCTGTCCTAGACTCTGGAGCTTCTTGCCTCTAACTTTCCAATCTAGCCTGAAATTCCCTGCTGGCTTTCCATCCAGTTATTAGAGGCCCAAAACTGCTTAGGTGCTGAGGCCAGACAAGGCAGACCAAGTACTGCCACTGCTGAGACACTTTCAGCATGTATGAAAGGAAGGATGGGACTGGTGGAAACGCCCATGCCCACCCCCTTTCTTTCCCTTTTTCTTCAAGGGCCCCTACTCTTTAACATTCGAAAGTGTGCCTTTGAAAAGGGGCTTGGTTGTGCAGTATTGAGGGAGAAGAGGGAAGAGTTGGAAAGAAGCCAAGAAAGAAGATAGCAGGGACTGAGAGCTGAAGTCCCAAAGAAGGCACCAAGGAATGCATAGGCAGTGGTAGAGAATGTTGGTGGTAAAGTGGAATGTTGGTGACAGTGATGTCCTAAGCAAAGCCTAGAGCCCTGGCATGGGTGATGAAAGGCCCAGCGTGCTGAGCAATAGGACCCAGAGCACTGACAGCGAACTGGGTCAGAGGCTGGCATTCCCAGCTTGGGAGGGCTGCAATAAAGTACCAAGTGCTGGTAGCACTACACCCTAAGTGTCCCAGAGCACCCGTGGAAATAGGAGCCCTCAAGCACTGCCAACCCCCTCATAAGGGCCCAGACTGGCAGCCCCCGTGTCCAAACATTCCTAACATGGCTCCCAGTAGCAGGCAGGCCCCAGCACTGGACTGCTGAATCAGGTGCTGTGCCACACCTTAAAGAAACAAGTGTACACACACACACACACACTTGATTTTGGGCATTCTCCGTGTAATGCAAGATTTTGGAAGGCCCACAAATTGCCCACTCTGATTGAAACCACACAGTATGCCAGCAAATAGTAATGCCACTTGATTATCATCCTGCTTTTCTGCATTTTCAGCACACCTTTGATATATGTCAAGTTAGTGGATCATCACACACTATGAAATATCTGCCAGTTAACATCTGAAAGTTCAGATATAACATCTAGAACTTTCATGTAAAGTAATTCTAGAACAAAAAAGCTCAGGATATGAATGAGAGACAAATTCCAGCAATTAAAGTCCCTTATGGACATAAGAAGCTATTTTAAAAGCTAGAAGGCGATTATTTCTCCCATGGAGAATCATTACTTCACCCTGATTGTGTTTCTTTTCTGCCGCTTAGTGCGAGAAGGTAGTAGCATTATGTACTTTCCCATTTCTAACCCACCTGTTGACATCCAAAAGCCAGAAAAGAGAAAAAAAGACAACCTTAGAACAATGTCAAAATACACCAGGTGTTCACAAGTCTTGTGCTGACCTCAGTTGTCCAGAGATTTCGTTTTAATATATACTGGTTTTGCAACTGGGGAATTAATGCCTGTCATGTGTAATGAATGATGGATTATATTGCAAGATCTGCATGGGAAACCTACTGAGTACAAAGAGGATGAGAACTAGCACAACTAATACAACTTCAACATTGCCACAACTAGCAAAGGGAAGGTGAGCCCATGCAGTCATTTGTATAGAAAAAAAAATCACTGCATAAAGTTGTTTTTAAAGTCTCCCATGTTTTTCCTCTGACTGCACTCTAAGACTGATAGCTAATTATCTCCTGCAGAATCTTAGTGTTTATTATATTAATCTCTTACCTTTGTATACTTGTTTCTGCCTTAACTTTGTTTTCTCTTGTGATTGTATAAGTCTTTCACTTTAGCTTTGTTTTTTTGCACAGTAAGAACTTGTCTGAAGAAATACTACTTTTCAATAGAGTGGTTAGAGTTGTTAAAATGGACTGCATAATCTTTACCAGGAGTAATTTTGTGTGAGAACAATTGCCCAGCAGCTATTGCTTAACATGCTCTGATGGAGAAGCTGTGCTTGACATAAGATTTGCCCACTGGGCTCAAAAGTGGGACTTTTTCTTAGCTATTCGACTATACATTTTTCTTAGCTCTTCAGAATTCTTTGCCCAGCAAAACATCCATGTGACAGTTCCATGAAACAAACCTAATGCTTTCAAAACCTATAATACATTTCTCTCTTTCTTCAAATGTACATTAAATGTTACTTTTTTTTTACATATATAGCTCAAGGCTGGTTCATACCTGTAAGTAATTGCTTTGTGACTGTAGCACCAAGCATTATCTGAGAAAAACAGATCACTCCAAACTAGGTTGAGGGGTTCTTTGATACAGTGGAAATGACAGTCCATTCACAGGGTGGCATTGTTACTCTGGAGCCTCCCTTGTTTTTTTGAGATGTCTGCTAGTGCAACGCTTATTGTCAATAGGGACCAAAAGAAGGACATTCCAGATATGTGTTGTGGTAGCATAACATCCACAGGATTCAAGACCCCTTGTCTCTCTGACATGTCTATGAAATCCCCAAACAATGCTATCCTACTATTTTAAGAGAAGGATTGAAAAAACCTGTCTGTTTTAATGATAAAATAATGGTTTTATGGGGAGAGGGAGAGGGAGAGGGAGAGAGAGAGAGAGAGATGGAGAGGACACTAATTCTCAGGATGGAACAGAAATTTGCTAATTCATAGCCAACTGATGCTGCTGATCCACGGATCAGGGTTATGAGGGTAATGACACAAAGGAAAACATTGTGGTACATTTCTTGATCTGAGTTTATACACTGTAGAATTATATAGACCACAGGGACAGGCACTGGGCATCATATAGTGTTATATTAAGCACGATACAGAATATATTTCATTTCTAGCTGCTGCTGGAGCACTTAAGGTTGAAGCAACCAAAATTCTGAACAATTGTTGGTTGTTGATTACATGTGCTCTCTTTTCACAGGGAAATGTTAGAATCCTTACAAACCCTTGAGCAGGTTTCTGTATCATCAACATTTTGGATCTTTTTACATGTGTTCATACCTAAAAGGGTGCAATAAATCTAAGATTCTGTTTACTTATCCAAATTTTGTAGGTATCATAAAGCTAGAGCGGCTGGTAAAATCATAAAATGATGTCAAATCGTATTTCTGCAGCCACGGCTGCAATATTCAAGGCTATTTAAATAACTGCCAAGTTAGTAATCCCATTCTAATAAATGGCAAATACAACCTTTTCCATACCACATGAAAGAAGCAACATGATCTAATATCAAAAGAATATGAACTTATTTTTTTTATCAGTTAAAAAAAGTGTTATACAAATGAAGACCTGCTTACTTTAGAGTTCTGCCATTACTCCTAGGTACTTTGTGGAGCTTGAAGATGTGTAAAATTTGTGAATTATACACATTATAGTATTTGCAGAGAAATCCACTAGTTAGATGTTGCATGCTGGAAAAAATGCAATTATTTTGTGGTGAAGCCAAGCTTGCACCTGATATTTGGGAACAAAGAATATACCTGGTTACACACTGTCGTCAACCTCTAATCTCCAAAGATAAACAATTGTGAAACTGGTTTTAGACAGGAAGATCCTAGCCACATTCTTTTGGTAAACAGTGACAAAAGTGTAATAATTTCTAATCTGAGATATATTTTTAATATACCCTCACTGTAATGTTGGATGGGTGAGAAATGGTTTTGAGTTTTCTATAAAATTGACAGGAATCTTGTGGAGATCATACATTAAGAAACATGTGCAACCTCTCTAGCATTAAAAAGGATAATCTCTGACGTTTCAGAAAAGCAATTCAGAAGTATCTTGCATCCAGGAGTGCCTGCAAGGTATGGTCAAACAAGTTGGGATGGTAGCTGTTGACCTCAAGAAAGAAGGAGGGACCTTGGGAAAGATGACAGAATTTGAAAGACTTATATAGAATCAAGATCATATATTGGGACATATTTAGAAAGTGCTACTGAATAGGATACGGAGACAGAACAAATTAAAAATTGCAGTATAAAATGGATGCAAAACCTCAAAGAAGTATTTACAGTGGAACAATGGGAAGAGCAATGGAAAAAATCAATAAAATTTACTTCAAACTATAATTTGAGGGGAAATTGGTATACAATGTTTTACAGATGGTATATAACTCTGTTAAGAATGACCAAGATGGACAAATCATACAATAACAAATGTTGGAAATTCCATAATAAAGAAGGGACATTTTATGACATGTGGTGGTCATAAAAAAGTCAAAAGTATTGGAAGGAAATATACCCAAATATTCAAAAAATTATAAAAACAAAATTTGAATGGAAACTACAAATATTTTTATTCAGCATAAACAAAAAGGATCACAATTTACTAATAAATTGATAAATGCAGCCAGTGGCAAGAACAAATTTGGCACAACATTGGGAAAGTAAAACTTTGCTGACCGTAGAAGTATGGGTGACCAAAATCGGAGAATATGCAGCATTGGCAAATGTGACTGTATATATTTATAAGAGAAATTTAACCAAATTCAAGCAAGAAGGGCTCCTTTATATATGACACAGTACACAGCAAGGCAAATCTAGACATCTGGAATACGTTTTTTAGGGAAAGAATTAAGAGACTAATTAAAAAATAACAGACGGAATGATTGAAAGAGATATAAGCAACAATCTCCAATGTTTAAAGTTCAAGCGTAGCACAAATATTTAAGTACTGGTTAGTGGTCGGGGAAAATGGAAAGAATGGGAAGGGGAGAATGTGATATCAAAAGTTCCTCTTCACAATATCTTTATTATGCGTTACTTTTTATCTTGCTTTTCGTTTCTATTCTTTTGTAACTGTATTCTTGTGCAATTTCTGGCTAAGCTGATGCAATAAAAAAAAAACACTGGAAAAAAAAAGGATGGCAGCCATGATGGTGAGATCAAAGCTCTGCCTGTTTTTTATGTGTGTCGCATCAGAGCTTTGATGGCACCATCACGGTCCCCATCTTGACTTGTTTGACCATACTTTATGGACACCCTTGTTTGCATACAAATCTGTATTAGAGCTGGTACACATGATCAACACATTCTTCATAATGCGTTTGTTTCAAGGTGGTACCATGGCAGAGAACAGGTAGGCAAGTGAATATTAAAGAAAGCAAGTCCCAACACATGTTGTGAAAAAGAAAAAAAAAGTAGTATTCTCCCTTTCATGAATAACTTGTAATTTTCAGGGGCATTGTTATTGATTTTTCCTTTTCCTTTTTATTATGAGGAAGCATTCAAAATTCACATTCAGTCTAAAGCTCTACAGTCCATCCCCAACTACATCCTGTGAGAATGCTAACTGCATTCACTGTTCCACATAGGCATTCTCTGAAAGATAAATTTATTTATTTTTTGTTTGGTTTTTCACATCCTATTTTTACAGCAAACTTAGCATTATGATAAAATACTAGTAAGACAATTATAATTAAATATTGAAGTTCATCCTTTAAAAACTTAAATAAAAATGTAATGCAAGAAATTTATAACCTCAACCTCCATATTAAAACCTGCTTCAAGCACAAGTCAATATAGAGGACAAGAGGCAACAAAGATGGAGTTGGCTTGGCCAAAGTAATTAGTTCTACTGTCAACATGCTCTAATGGTTAGCAAGTTTTTCCCCCCTATTATTCTGTTGGAATCTGTCTTCTTGTGTCTTAATTCCACTATTTTGTATGTTGTATGATAACGTAGTCTGTGCACACTCCGAGGAAGATCTTCAAACTATCCTAAACATCTTTGCAGAAGCCTATGAAAAGCTTGGCCTCTCGATTAACATTAAAAAAACCAAAGTGCTTTACCAGCAAGTTCGAACCAATCCCTCCGCAGCACCATCAATCCAGCTTAAAGGTGTGTCACTAGAAAATGTTGACCACTTTTCTTATCTCGGCAGCCATCTATCTACAAAAGCCGACATCGACGCTGAAATTCAGCATCGCCTGAGCTCTGCGAGTGTAGCTTTCTCCCGAATGAAGCGTAGAGAGTTTGAGGATCGGGACATTCGCAGGGAGACCAAAATGCTTGTTTACAAAGCCATTGTACTACCAACCCTTCTGTACGCCTGTGAAACATGGACCCTCTACAAACGCCACCTGCAACTTCTTGAAAGATTCCATCAATGCTGCCTCCGAAAAATTCTGCAAATTACTTGGGAAGATAGGCGGACTAATGTTAGCGTATTAGAAGAAGCGAAAACCACCAGCACTGAAACAACGATCATCCAACATCAACTTCGCTGGACCGGCCATGTTGTTCGAATGCCTGACCATCGTCTTCCAAAGCAGCTACTTTACTCCCAACTTAAGAATGGAAAACGGAATATTGGTGGACAGCAAAAGAGATTCAAAGATACTCTCAAAGCTAATTTTAAAAAATGTAATATCAACATTGAGAACTGGGAAGCCCTAACTCATGAGCGTTTCAATTGGAGGTCAGCCTTTATTAATGGCGCTATGGACTTTGAAGAAGCACGAGTACAGGGCGAAAAGGAGAAAAGAGCTAAAAGGAAGGCACGTCAGGCAAACCCTCATCATGACCGTCTCCCACCCGGAAACCTATGCCCTCACTGTGGGAGGTTGTGCGGATCCAGAATTGGCCTTTACAGCCACTTACGGATCCACCGTTAAAATTTTACCTTTGGAAGACAATCTTACTCGGCTACGAGTGATCGCCAATGATTTTGTATGTTGTATTCTAGAATAATGGAGAACAGGTGTTAAACTTTGTGTGACATATGTTTAGATATTTGAATAGTACTGTCATATTCCTCTGTTGTCTTCTCTTTCCAAGGCTCAGTATTCCCAATTCCTTCATAGCGGGATAGAGGCTCTCCTAGAGCTCTTAAAAACCAAGGTAAGCTTAAATGAGAGAATCTGGCTTTTAAACCAGCAATGAATGGTACCTAGCAATGAACTGAAAGACAATCGGTGGTAATAATGTAGTTGCAAACCTCTCTAAAAACGACTCCTGTTAATTATTTGGACACAGCTTTTCAATCCAACTTTTCAAAAGCAGCCCTCAGAATGTATTAGAGAAGTGTAAACCATAGTAAATCAATCAAGATATGCAAATTTTAAACACATCTGACTTTTCTAGGAATGGCTATAATTGCTCTTAGCCTAAACCTTGAAAACAAACTTTCCTGACCATTGCTGAAATCTAGGTCTTCTGGTTTAAAGGTGAATCCAGTACTAAGCTCAAACTATGAACTTGACTTTTCAAGTACAACTACATCTAAGTACAAGTCCATCCAGTACTGGTTGAATCCCTGGTCCCTGATCTGCCTTTGAACAGGTTAGTTCTTCATTGATGTCAGCAGTGAACTAGAGAGGGGATGGGTTGCTTACCACTTATCTTGTGTTGAATTCTACATGAGAAAACATCATCTAACAAAGCTTGGATGTTAATTGTTTGAAAGAAATATCAGATGAGTAACATTGGTTAGGGTTGTTGTATTCAATGCCTTTACCCTTACAATTCTCATTGGATAAACAATAATGTTGGAAAATAACACAAATAAACTCAACAGTACCTTCCCATATCTGGAGGCAAAAGTTCCCGTGAGTAAGGAGTGAAAAATAATTATCGTCTCATCCAAGTCCCATACAAACACACGCTGTCATAAAAAACAGAGGGGTGGAAAAATAGACAAAAATATACCAATTACTAGCAGAAGTAAACTCATAACTACATAACTATGTAGAGAAGAACCTCTTTTGTTCCTCTCTGTGATCTTGCTTGTGTGGGGCATTGCCTCAGCTATTTGAAGACTTCCTGCTCCCTAAAATATATCACCCTTTCCCTCTTGCTGTCACACCTAGAAAGTCCCGGAAGAATGCTTCCATGAGATGCCTCCCTTTATTTATTTCAAATTCCTCCAAAAAACTAATCCCAAACAAATAAAAACACCCTTTTCTTTGAAGTAGTTAAAACAATCTCCTAGTCCCAATATACTACTGTAACTGCAACAATACTTCTAGCTGAAATTTTCACTTTTTTCTTTGCCTCCATTTTTCCTTCACCTTCCCCCGTTTTTTTTACTGTGACTATTTTAAAGCATTAGCCCCTTTGAATATTGAGTGTCACATCAATAAATAATGCATTACTTTTTAAAAATCACCTGAGGCTTAGATTAGATATATTCCCTTCCCTTTCATTTAAAATAGAAAGGTAAAGAGAAGGCTGCTGTCAAGTATGTCTGGAATCCCAGTGCAATGCCCATGGTCTCCACCGAGTTGATAAGCATCTCATTTGATGTTTGCCAGGATCCTTCTCCCCATAAATTTTAATAAATTTTAATAAATTCCTTTTCAATTGCAATATTAGCATGTTATAAAGCAAAGCATGGATCTCTAATGCCAAGCCACTCCTAGAAATAAAAATACTTCATTGAGAATAATGGCCAGCTGTCCAGAAAAAGAAAAAGATCAACTGGCCTTTATTTTTATAAAGTTATTCATATTTACTTTGGGGTTTTGTGGATTGGGAATGCTATGGGCATTTGGACAACACAGAATAATTCTGCCTCCACTTCTGCATGACAGCCCTTCAGATACGTGAAGACAGCTACCATGTCTCCTTGCACCCTTTTCTTTCCTAAACATGTTCAATTCAATGCCTCCAATGGTTCCTTATAAACCAGGCATCCGCTGCTCTGCTCTCGGCATGCATTACTCACATTATTGCAGTTTTATGTAAGGCAAAATCCCCAAACCTTTCAGGCTGTTGGGCAAGTATGAAATGCTAATAATACGGTTGTGGGTGTTCTTTCAAAAAGGGTATTGAGGGGGCATGCCCATCACAAAATGGCTACCATAGGGACATAAGCAATTATGAAGCATTGATTTCCCAGAATGCTAACTGTCATACTTCCCCCTAATCCCCAGGGACAATTCTACCTCTGGTTCTCTCTAACTTTTTTTCTGGGCACTTCCAAACAAAGCATTGGACTATACCATTTTCTAAGAAAGGTCCCACAGGCATTTTTGGATGCTGATGCTGGAGATGGCCAGCTTTTCATCTTTTGAGTTAAAGGAAGGTTTTAGAAAGGTAAAAAGGTGGGCCAGGGAACCTAGTGGGCACAATGAAGAGCTTGGGAGCACATTAGTGCCTCATAATGCCATGTTGGAGATGCCAGTTTTAAACACCAAAGAAAGGGGGTAAGAAACCCTTATTACTCTTACCTCAATATCAGTGTCACCTGCTGGGGAGGGATCACTGCTTCTTTTTGATCGCCCTCGTAGTTTTCCATCGGTCCCCCTGTGCTGCCTGTCAGATTCTGTGTCTTTTACAGGTGTTGTATATTCACCTATAACAGGAATCTGACTTAAAGTAACATCCTAAGTTATTATTCTTAGGCTGTTTCAAAAAAGTGCCCAAAGTATCAAAGCAACATTCATTCAAATAGCAGTAATTACAGTCATAAGTTCGTACAATATTTCTGATTTCTTATCTGTTGCAAAGTGATGAAAAAGTCATATTTTTCTGCCAATTAAAGTAATTCTTTAGTTTTTCCTGTTATTTCCAAGTATATACAGTACATAATTATCAATGAATGCAATGAATGACCAAGGCTTTGTTTATAGTTTGTGATGTTAGCCTGGTATCACCACTACTGCAGTTCAACCATAATACTGAGACTGTTATGTGGTTTCAAAATAATACTGCTATATATTAATAGGTGCAGAAATGTATATTTTAAAGGAAATACAATAATTAGTATTTTAGGGGAAACCACAAAGTAAACTAAATGTGAATTTTCTTGCAGGTTTTTAAAATCACAGACAAATGCTACAAACAAAAATGTTCTACATATAGTTATTCTTAATAGCAAAATTAAGTCCCACTTGCCACTGAAAATAGGATCTGCACCTACAGTAAGCCCTGGTTGGGTTTAAGAGATGGTTTAAGAGATTAATCTACAGTACCAATGATGAAAAAGACATTTCTAATTTGAGGCACTTACCAGGAAGTGATTCAGTGCTCTGACTGCTAACGTTGTGTGATGACTCTTGGAGAGAATAAGGTGACGTTGGGATGGTTGATGGGCTAATGTTATTTGCAGACATATACGATGAGCTGTAGGAAGAGCTGTAATACTGTGAATACTGGCTTTGGGTGAAGCTGGGATATGAAGAATACTCCTTTGAAAGAAGAGACATAATTCTAATTATCCTATACAAGCAAAACATCTTGTATGCAGCCAATATATAAAAGTTGTGCATTTATGGATCAGATTTTTCTAATTCTTATTCTGGTCAATCTCTTATAGTTGAGCTACAAGTTCACAAGTCTTGAGACACTCTGGGGGCTGCAAAAATGTATTTATTTCATGCAGCCGATGGGCTGGTGACTGCTCACCCCAGGTCTAGAGTCTGAAGCAGGGGTCTTCTTGAAATCCTTTTTAATTACATCTGCCATGGACTAAATCTGTTACCTTCCATGTGCTCCTTCTTACAGCCCCCCAGAGAGGAAGCTGCTGTCAAAGCTTATGGAAAAAGAACTTAAGAGTGTAATTCTTAAACATTTCTATGTCCCATAGCCTCATGGACTTGAATTTAGCCTTGAATGTTCATTTCAGCATTTGTGTGAAGAAGGAAAAAAAAAGAGGAGCGACTTCATACATGGTCTATATCAACCTTTACCAGCAATCATTCTTATACAGTGTTTCTGAATATAATGTACTTACACCATTTATTTATACATATGATTTACATATTCAGGAGTGAACATACACAAAAACCTGAATTTTGTAAAAGGAGAACAAAATCAGGAAACTCACCCCCCCCCCCCGCTTCATATTCACAAGGGTTGCTGTGTGATATATTAAAACAAAACAAAACCAACCAATGATTACCTAAAGCCAAGCATGGAAAAGAAACAACTCTTTATATGATGATGGAAACTGCTAGTTGTTTTTTTAATAATCAATAATCCTTAATCAAGGAACTATTAACTCAGTCAATCAACCAAGCAGCAAACAACAGCCCAATCAAGGAACTCCCAAGGAGAGAACAACACCCCCACCAAGTCAAGCAGGACAAGCCATGATATATAAACAGAGAGCAAGTCCCACTCCCTTTTCGCACTGAAGATGTTGCCTAGCCTGGCAATGAAACGTCTGCAAGAAAACAACAAGGCTCAGAGAGCACCAAGGACTCCACAGTTGTTCTTTTTAAAGCTGTTCATACAGTATGGTGTGAAATGCTTTCAACATTGCAAATGAAGTGCTTGACCCAAGACCAAGGCTGGCCAGAGCAGGAAGAGAAGTGTAAGGGAAAGATGGAGGTGGGGTGAGGGGGAAGAGGAGGAAATAATTTTGAAAGCCCTTGGTTGCTAAGTTTCCTGTCAAGCTATTGAGCTTTGTGAACATCCACAGGTATGCTGCCTGTTTTTATCTCCAAATATCAGATATATTATTATCTGAGACAAACCTTAAGGAAGTTAGTAATGTCAACTTCCATTTTATTATGGCTCCAGCCCTTCTTGAACAATCAATACTAGAAGGTGATGCTGGATGACTTGTCCCAGTGTTTGATTTACATAATTCTTCAGGACTCTGTTTTGTCACTCATTCTATTTAACAACTACTACATGGAGCTAGTGGGAAGGAGAATAGAACCAGCAAGAGATTTTGAATGAAGTTTTATTAAGATGCAGATAACCAATCCCACATTTCCACCTTCCGTCCACAGAAGTTAGGACCTTTTGAACTGATATATGCATAAGGATAGACAAGAAACTAAGTTGAAGCTTAAGCTAGGTCAAACAGAATTACTGTACTATAGACTACTTCAGACAGAGATCTCCAGTAACTGTTAAATGTGACCACATTCTTTCTAGAGTGCTAAGTATACAGTTTGGTCACTTAGGTCTCATACTAATTTGAAACTGATACTGATCTCAAAACTCAGACAGAAATGACCACATCTGTTTAGACTGATCTTTTGTTCCTACTCAGAGAAGATGGATCTTGTCTTAGTTACAAATGCTCTACTAATATAAAAACAAGTTTATTAAACTTTATTTTATTTATTTTATCAGGGAGTTCTCCTGAAAAAAGTTTGGAAGCTTCAACTGGTGCAAAATGTGGCCATCCAGATCATGGTGGAAGTAAATGACCAGAACCTGCAATTCTTTTATTACACCAATTCTATTATTGCACAATTGGCAGTGTATTTCTAGGACCAGGTTCAAGTGTTGGTATTGACTAAATGGCTTAGGACCAAGTTGCCTGAAGAATCATCTTCATCCCTTTCAATCTGCCAGTCTTTTATTGCTCTTTGTTTTTCTGCTCTTTTCATCACTTGTTTTTATTTTGCTGTGACCTTGCTCAGCTGAATACTCTATTTAGAATAGAATAGAATAGAATAGAATAGAATAGAATAGAATAGAATAGCATAGCATAGCATAGCATAGCATAGAACTTTATTGTCATTCCACTGTACACCTAGGTGCACATTAAAATGAAATTTCGTTGCAATTAGCTCACAATTCTTTACCCATTCCCCTCCCCTAACCATTATCCCTAATAAATATCACAGTCCTACATACAGCATGTACACCCCTGAAATAAAAGGGGAACATTGAGAATTTAGGAGTCTAATAGCCCATGGGACAAAACTGTTACCTAATCTAGTTGTTCTACATCGAATGCAGCCGAACCTTTTCCCAGAGGGTAACAAGGAGAGCAAGCCATGATGAGGGTGAGAGGGGTCACCAACAATATTTCAGGCTCTAGACAGACAGTGTGTATACGCTATATCCTGAATGAGAGGAAGTGAAATCCTAATTATCCTCTCTGCTACCCTCACCACCCTCTGCACAGACTTCTTATCCGAGGCACTACAGCCTCCAAACCAAATAGAAATACAGTTGGTCAGTACACTCTCTATAGTACATCTATAGAAAGTAAGGAGGATGGGAGGTGGAAGATAAGCTTTCCTCATCCGGTGCAGAAAATGCAAATGCTGCTGTGCCCGTTTTACCAGGGATGCAGTATTAAGAGACCAAGTCAAACTATTCGTTATCTGCACCCCCAGGAACTTGATGCTACTAACTGACTCCACAGCTATATCATTAATAAAGAGTGGTGTATGGCTAAGCCATAAGAGGGGCATGGTGGCTCAGCGGGTAAGACGCCAGGCTTGTCGATCGTAAGATCGCAAGTTCAGAGGTTCGAATCCCTAGCCCTGCGTGCGGAGTGAGCTCCCGCACTAGCCCCAGCTCTTGCCAACCTAGCAATTCGAAAGCATGCAAATGCAAGTAGATTAATAGGTACCACTTCGGTGGGTAGGTAACAGCGTTCTGCGCGCGTCATGCGGCCACATGACCGTGGAAGCGTCTTCAGACAACGCTGGCTCTTCGGCTAACAAACGGAGATGAGCACCGGCCCCTAGAGTCAGAAACGACTGCACAAATGTGCGGGGGGAACCTTTACCTTTACCTATGGCTAAGCCAGTTCTTTCTAAAATCAATAATGATCTCCTTGGTTTTTTCAACATTCAGAACCAAGCTATTTATATTACACCAATCCACCAAACCCTTCACCTCCTCTCTATAAGCCCAATCATTGTCATCCCTAATAAGACCCACCACTGTTGTATCATCCCGCATACTTCACAATGGAGTTGGTGGTAAACCTGGCACAACAGTCATGGGTCATCAGGGTAAACAACAATGGGCTTAGGACACAGCCCTGAGGGGAACCGATGCCCAAGGAAATAGGGTTGGAGATATTATTTCCAACTTGCACCGACTGGGACCTATCAGCGAGGAAGTCAAGTAGCTAGTTACACAAATGAGTACTAAAACCCAGAGAGCCCAATTTGTCTACCAAATGCTGAGGAACAATCGTATTAAATGCTGAACTGAAATCAACAAACAACAATCGCACATAGCTGTACTTCTACTCTAAGTGTGCCAAGCTCAAATGAAGAACAGAAGAGATTGCATCCTCTATGGAGCGGTTCCGCTGGTAAGCAAACTGAAGCAAATTGAACGATGGGGGAAGTCTGGAGACAATATAGTCTTTTATCAGCCTCTCAAAACATTTCATCATAATGGGAGTAAGTGCTATCGGGAGATAATAATTAAGACATGTGATCGTAGATTTTCTAGGCACAGGTATAACGGTTGCAGTCTTAAAACATGCCGGGACCACAGCCTGATGCAATGAAATATTAAACATGTCCGTGAGAACTCTGGCCAGCTGATCAGCACAGTCCCTGAGTACCCGCCCTGGAATATTATCTGGGCCCGCTGCTTTCCGCATATTAATTCTTCTCAGGGTCCTCCGGACATCAACTATAACAAGGAGAAGTGCCTGTTCATCAGGATGAGGAGCAGCCTTCTTTGCAGGGATATTGTTAAGTGCCCCAAACCTACCAAAGAACATATTAAGTTCATTAAGAAGATATCTACAGTATCTTCTCCTCACACAGTGTCGGAGTAGTCTTGTAATCTGTAATGGTCTGAATACCCTGCCACAAGTGCCTAGTATTTGTAGGATCATGAAAAAAAATCTGGACTTCCTGACTATAAACCCACTTTGCTGCTCTTATAGCCCGATTCAGATCAGCCCTTACTGTTCTGAATGCCCCTATATCACCAGATTTAAAAGCAGCATTCCTTGCTTTCAACATCATATACACTTCATGAGTTATCCAAGATTTCTGATTCACCTGTATAACAATGTTCTTAATAACACTAACATCCTCCATACACTTCTGAATATATGCAGATACAGATGAAACGTATTCTTCCACATTACTATGTCAATTATTTGTTGCAGCTTCTTTAAACATGTCCCATTCTGTACACTCAAAACAGCCTTGTAATGCTTCTGTTGCTCCCTCCGGCCAGACTCTCACCTGCTTCACAATTGGTTTTCCTCTAATTAACAAAGGCCTGTATGCTGGAATTGGCATTACAGTAAGGTGGTCTGAAGAACCAAGATGGGGGAGCGGAGAAGCCTTAAATGCATTCTTGATGTTAGAATAGGCTAAGTCCAGTGTGTTCCCATTCCTGGTTACAAAATCCACATACTGATTAAAATGAGGGAGGACTGTTTTCAAATCAGCCTGATTAAAGTCCCCAACTAAGATAAGAACACGCTCCACGTAGGTAGTTTGCAAGTCACTGATGATACAATAAAGAACCTTCAAGGCCTCCTTCATATTTGCAGAGGGAGGTATATACACAGCTATGATAATAACAACAGTAAATTCCCTGGGCAGATAAAAAGGTCTACATTTGAGAGTCGAAAACTCCACATCAGGTGATCACTGATTTGAAGCCACTTTTGAGTTGGCACACCACCTGTTGTTAATATAAATGCATACACCACCACCTCGACTTTTTCCACTGAGAGCATGGCTCCTATCCTGTCGGAACATCGTCAGCCCCTCCATGCTGACCGCCTCCTCAGGAACAGATGACCTCAACTACGTCTCCGTCAGAATTACAACACAACAGTCTCTCACCTCACGTCTTGCTACAAAATCCAACCTCAAGCAATCCATTTTGTTCTCCAGGGAACGGACATACTCTATTATTAATCCCAATTCTATGATATTTTATTATTCATCTTCATAGTGACTTATATGTTGATGGCAACTTAAGAGGTTGGAGAGGAAAGGCAGCCCATAAATATTTTCAGTATAAAGGAACTACATTTTCACACTTACAAAAAAAATTATTAAAGTTGTACCTGGTGCACTGTGCTGAACCCTGCAGAACCCGTCAGGCCATTAGGTCCCTGGTAAATCCCTGAGGTACCTATGCCAAAAGAAAAAAGAAAGGAAGGGAGGGAGGGAGGGAGGGAGGGGGAGAGAGAGAGAGAGAAGGAAATGAGAGGATAAATAACATTTTATTAGGCACAGTACAAATAGATTTGATGGACCATCTGACAAACAGAACGGAAAATTTTAGATGAGGGCTAAGCAACCTTTTTGTGGCCAGGTGTTGAAGTTAAATCTTGGAGACTGAGAATCTCTGGTGAATGGGACATTTTTGCAAAATTGGATTGGTTCATTCTCCTTTTTATTTTAAACTATGTTCAGCCTTTTGTAGGGCTTGCATTATAATTTCCATGTATCTCCTATCTCAAAATAGTGAGAAATTGTACATATAATTTTTGCAATAGTACTCAAAGGGCAATTCAGTGTCCCCAGAAAAGAGACCGAGGAGTTGCTTGTGGCCCTGGGGATACATGTTGCCCACCCGTTTCAGATCATAAGAATCTGCTGCCATAAACCTCAACACAAAAAGCGCAGACTGAGCCCAGGATTAACCACTCTAGCTAGCGTTATTCTTTCAGAGTTGAGGCCTTTCCCACCATCTACTAACCTTTTAAAAAGCAAGTGGAGAAGCTGAGGTTGAACTTAGCATTTTCTGGATACGATAAACATTTATTTGCCTCTTAGTTATGGTTAAATAAGTTAGCTGCAGATGCAGTATGTGGCAAAGTGGCCCTCAAGACCCATCCCAAATTACACAATAAAGCAGAACTTCAGTCATTCTAATCCTAATTATTTGAAATTCATTATAGGATTTCCTGCATCTCTCCTACTGAGCTTCGAAACTCTTCATAAAAACAGCTCATTGATCCCAGAGATAGGCAATAACTTTGTGGAGGGTGACAATTAAGGGATGGTTCCCACAGGCATACAGTATGCCTCAGTTGGTGCCTGCAATATAAAGAAAGACTTTGCACATTCCCTCACATTACCAGAAATGGGGTGGTTTGCAATACGGTAAATGCAGTTACATGTCATCAGATGTCAAATTATCATGCAACATGCAAGAAGAGCCTTCAATCTTTGCTACCATCTGCTGAAGAAAGATGTGGCTGCTAACACTATTATCCAGGCATGGTGCTAAATCCCACACTTTCAGACCGGAGGATGATTTTACTGTGGCCACTGTAGGCCTAGGAAAGCTTGTTCCACAAAAGAACAAATGTAATTGTTCATCCTGTTGCCTTTAGCCAACTCAGGACAAGGTATGATGACTACTAAGTGAGATAAGATGCTTCTACTGAAAAATGAGTTCTGGAGCAACAATTACACAATATTAGCCAAGCACCAACTGGTTCCTCAGGTCAGCTACTTGAAGAGTAGTCCTACCATTTTGGCCACCAGATGAACAGTGGTGGTTAGGCTGGTAACTTATCTTTGTTTGAGAAAGTCATGCAAGTACTGAAACCAGCTTGTGGCCAGAGAATCTGTAACCTGAATCCCATATGCCTTACACAGAAGTGTAAGATTGAAGTATTTTGTCTGTCTGCTGGCTTGCTCGCTTTACAAGATTTGCACTGCTGTCTTATTGTAATAGGTAAAATACTTTAAGAACTTTCTTGCTGAAAAAAGTGGTTTTTGAAAATTCTACATATGAATAATTATTATCCTTTGTCAGTTAACAATGATCAACTGTTGTTTATTGTAATACTTTTGATTTGTACATAATTGATAAAGGGGATGTTCTATATCCCTGTGGCAGGTTTGCTTTCTTGCATGGTTATCCTAAAATTCAGAAACTTCAAAATGTTGTGGGTGCCTCTTACTGAAAATGTATTGAAGCGAACAAATTTATAACTCCGAAAACCTATATAGAATCACACTGTAAGACTCTGATCACTTTTACACTTTAGACTTTATTACTAAGGCAAAGCTTCGTACTATTCCTGAATTTTGTTCTGGATCCCTGGCAAGTTGTTAAAATGACTCTGCACTGAGCATGAATTAGCTGCACTGGTGTTTCTGTTTTTTTTTTATTTTGGGTAAACAGAACTCGAATATTCAATCCATGATGCAGGGTTTTTTTTAATTGTAGAGACTGCCATCAATTTTAACCATAGTAGAGAATCAATGCATGGGACCAGTGAAGTGATCTCTTAGCCAAAGCGCAGGAACAAATACTTCTCAGTGTCTCCATGCTGTGTCCTTTCTCTGAATATCTGCTTGTTTGTTTTTATTTTAAGACCCCAGATTAAGCAGGGGAACAGACAGCTGAACAAACTGCAGCTCGCCAAGTGCAGTCAGTCACAAAAGCACATGCAGGGAGAAATAAATCTCAGTCCCCCTCCAAACCAAACCACTCAAGGAAGAGAATCTGCTTCCAGAACTAATTTGCCATCACATCTGGCTTTTGAAAACATTTTTGACAAGGTGGGAGGGGTGGATTAAAAGCAGAGGATGGGTCAAGAGCTAGTATCTCTCACCATGGAATCTGCCTTAGGGTGGAAGCTGAGCCACTGCCTCCCCCAAAAGTTCTTGAAACTTTTATTGGACTATTCATGTCCAGGAGATAAATCACAGACCTTATCTATCTGTGAACAACTTTGTATTTCCAAGCCCCTCCCCAAAACAAACAAACAAACAAAATATGTTTTCTAGACTCAGCACCTAAAACAAAATTCTTGTATATTCAGAGACCTGGGCTAGATGAACTGAAGACAAGACAACTGAGGCAAGGTAGTAGTTCCTTTGGTTCCACCAGAAAAAACTTCAAGTAAAACCCTTCCGTAAAGATGAAAAAGAGGAGTATTTTTTAACTGCAGCAGCTGTCCTAGCAGTGGTTGAAGGAGCAAAGAGACCTCTTTATTCAATGCAGAACTAGATAAATTATAACAGTAGAGAGCAGATTTAAATATAGTGGGCAGTGGCTTCCAATGGGATGGGAATGGGATGGAACGAAACAGGATGTTGGCTGCTTACCAGACTCTATGTCAATTCACAGCCTGTGATAACTGTCCCCATGGACGGAAGTTCATACTGCTGTATACCAAGTAGGAGAATAAGAACATAACCACCCAGGAAATGATCTTGAGTAGCTCGTATTACCAGAAGTTGGTTAGATGAGGCTAGGAGAGAATTCAGGTTTGCTCAGTTGGATTTTCCATTTTTATCTATCTATCTATCTATCTATCTATCATCTATCTATCTATCTATCTATCTATCATCTATCTATCTATCATCTATCTATCTATCTATCTATCTATCTATCTATCTATCTATCTATCTATATCTATCTATCTATCTATCTATCTATCATACTTATATCACCGCCCATCTCCCCCCCCAGAGGGGACTCTGGGCGGTTTACACAAAGTTGACAATTAAAACATATAAAAGCATATAAAATACTGTACATAAATGTATATCTATATAAATTAATTAAATATATAAAACCCAAGAGGCTCTGATGTTAAGTTTAAAAGAACTCTACGGAGCAAGCCATCCCCAAGAGGATTACTACAATTACTCCTCCCATCCCAAGCAAGGTGGCAGAGCCAGGTCTTCAATTGTTTTCGGAAGGTCAGGAGTGTGGGGGCTTGCCTCACCTCCAGGGGCAGAATGTTCCAAAGGGCGGGTGCCACTGCAGAGAATGCCCGCTTCCTGGACCCCGTCAGATGGAATTCTCTTGTAGACGGGGTCCGTAGCAAGCCCTCTCTGCATAACCGAGTGGGGCGGGTCGATGCTCTGGGGACGAGGCGGTCCCTTAGGTAACCTGGTCCCATGCCATGTAGGGCTTTAAAGGTGACAACCAACACCTTGAATTGGACCCGGAAGCAAACTGGTAACCAATGCAGCTCGCGGAGTAGAGGTGTCACATGTGCCGATCTTGGGGCACTCATAACTACACGCGCAGCCGCATTCTGGACCAGTTGAAGCTTCCGGATACTCTTCAAGGGTAGCCCCATGTAGAGTGCATTACAATAGTCTATATGGGAGATGACCAGGGCATGAGTGACTGTCCGGAGGGCATCTCGGTCCAGGAAAGGGCGTAGCTGGCGTACAACTCGAAGTTGTACAAATGCCCTTCTGGCCACGACTGCCACCTGCTCTTCAAGCAGGAGTCGTGAGTCCAGAAGGACACCCAGGTTCCGCACTGTGTCTGAACGGGGTAGTGCCACCCCGCCCAGATCTAAAGATGACAACTCTCTGGATCTCGAGGCACCATCAATCCACAGCCACTCCGTCTTACCAGGGTTCAGCTGAAGCCTGTTGTTCCCCATCCAGGCCCCCACAGCCCTCAGAGACTGAGAAAGGGCAGTCACTGCATCACTTAACTCGCCCGGGATGGAGATATATAGTTGAGTATCATCAGCATATTGATGATACCTCATCCCGTGTTGGCGGATGATCTCACCCAGCGGTTTCATGTAGATATTAAATAGGAGAGGGAAGAGAACCGAACCCTGTGGCACCCTACAAAGTAGGGGCCAAGGGTCGGATCTCTCATCTCCTATTACCACCGATTGGGATCGGCCCTGGAGGAAGGAGGTGAACCAGCGCAAAACCACGCCACCCCCCCAACCCCCTAAGCCGTCCCAAAAGGATACCATGGTCGATGGTATCGAAAGCGGCTGAGAGGTCAAGAAGAGCCAGGATGGATGCACTGCCTCCATCCCGCGCTCGCCAGAGATCATCAGTAAGTGCGACCAATGCAGTTTCTACCCCATATCCCGGCCTGAATCCTGACTGAAAGGGGTCTAGATAATCCGTATCATCCAGAATCCTCTGGAGCTGTAATGCCACCACTTTCTCAACCACCTTCCCCAGAAAGGGGAGGTGGGAGACGGGACGAAAATTGTCCAACACTATAGGGTCCAGTGATGGCTTCTTGAGGAGGGGGTGCACCAGCGCTTCCTTAAAAGCCGCCGGGAACACTCCCTCTCCCAAGGATGCAGTAACCATCGCATGGACCCAACCACATGTCACCTCCCTGGCTGCTTTCACCAGCCAGGAGGGGCATGGGTCAAGATGACAAGTAGTGGCCCTTACAGTCCGGAGGATCCTGTCCACTTCCTCAGGCCCAACAGGATCAAACCGTTCCCAGATAATCGGGCAAAGACGTTCCCTTGGCATCTCCCCAGACCATGTATCACGCTTGGAGTCCAACTTAGAACGGATCCAAGCGATTTTATCCGTCAGATGCTCTGAAAATTCCTCCGCACGGCCCTGAAGGTGGGTCACTGGCCCCACCTTACCTAGGAGAGATCGAGTAATCCTAAACAGGGCCGTCGGGCGGCATTCTGCGGATGCAATAAGAGCGGAGAAATATTGACGTTTCGCCACTCTTACCGCCACAAGGTAGGCCTTAACCGCGGCTCTAGCTTGTGTTCGGTCGGGTTCAGTCTTTGTCTTCCTCCAGCGGCGCTCTAGACGTCTCTTAACCCTTTTCAGCACCCTCAACTCCTCCGTAAACCACGGGGAGTATCGGGTCGGATGGGACAAGAGAGGCCGCATAGGCGCGATCCTGTCCAAGGCCCCGGCCACTTTCTTATTCCAAGCTGTGGCCAGGACCTCCGTTGGAACGTGCAGAAGATCCTCGGATATAACCCCCAGCTCCCTCTGAAACCCTATCGGGTCCATTAGTCGCTGGGGGTGGACCGATCGAATAGGTCCAGCCTCCCTGCGGAGTGGGGCAGCATATGAGAATCTAAGGGTCACCAGGGCATGATCCGACCATGACAACGGGGAAAGATGTAACTCTCCCCCCAGATCACCTTGCCACTGCTCTGACAGGAAAACCAAGTCCGGAGTGAGACCACTGTCTCGAGTTGGGTCCCGGATAATCTGGACCAGGCCCATGGCTGCCATGGTAGCCATGAACTCCCGAGCCGTCTCCGAGGCACGTCCCAGGGACGGCAGGTTGAAATCCCCCAGAACCATAAGTCTGGGGAATTCCACCGCCAACCCCGAAACAGCCTCCAGCAGCTCGGGCAGGGAGGTTGCTACGCAGCAGGGAGGCTGGTACAGCAGCAACACTCCCAACTGCTCTCGGGAACCCAACTTGAAGAACAGAGTCTCACATCCGGCCACCTGTGGAGCCGTGCCCCTGAAGGCCACTATAGACTCTCGGATGACAACTGCCACCCCGCCTCCCCTACCCCGATGTCTTGGCTGGTGCCATACCTGAAACGCGGCCGGGCAGATCTCCGAGAGGGCAACCCCTCCTCCAGGGCCCAGCCAGGTCTCGGTAATACATGCCAGGTCGGCCCCCTCCTCTGCGATCAAATCACATATGAGGGGGCCCTTGTTATTAACCGACCTGGCATTAAGCATCAACAGCCGGAAATCAGGGTACTCGAGGATCCGCTGACCAGGGCCTAGGTTTGAACCCGGAGGGCCGGAACACACCACCGGTAATAAACACCGGGGGCGTCTTCCCCAACGATGGCCTGCCCTCCGGTTCCCGCCATAGCATCCCCGACCCGTCACCACTTCAATAGGACCATCCGCCCCAGAGCCCCTAGAGTTACGAGGCCCAGTTGCCTCCACCACTGGACCTCCGAAAACCCTAGATTGAAACAGGGGGCCCCTCTCCCATGCACACATCTTCCTAACTCAGTCAACCTCAGGGGGCAGTACGGTCACCAGCGTACTTTTAATATGTTTTAATAGTAGCATGCAAATGGGAGTAACATGAAAGATAGGGATGTAGAGTTGAAATGGCCAATTACAATTCTGTCCCTTGCCCAGACAGTCCATTCTGTAGTTTTTTGGCTTTGAGTGTATGTATCTGAAGGAAGGTCTCTGTAGTACTGCCCACCTAGATGTCCAATAATCTGTCTTTCTGAATTAGCCAGAGTAGACTTGAGGATGGTGTAAGATTTTTCCAAATATATTCTGCTGAGATATTTTAATATATATGCTGAACCATTGGTTAGTATACATGGCCTCCATAGCAGGCATATTTCTAATAGAAGAGAATATGGCTGTTGTGGGTCTTCCGGGCTGTGTGGCCGTGTTCTGGAAGTTGTGGTTCCTAACGTTTCACCAGCATCTGTGGCCAGCATCTTCAGAGGGCAGGAGCACAGATAGAAGCAAAAACACAGTCAGAGATTTTGCTTCTATCTGTGCTCCTGCCCTCTGAAGATGCTGGCCACAGATGCTGGCGAAACGTTAGGAACCACAACTTCCAGAACACGGCCACACAGCCCGGAAGACCCACAACAGCCATTGAACTCCGGCCGTGAAAGCCTTCGACAATACATAGAAGAGAATATATTTAGCTCAGGGTTGAACTGTGGAGTCCTTGGTGCTGTCTGAGGTAACATCAGACCCCACACTCACTAGCATTGATGTTACCTAGTTGGGTAATGAAATGTCTGCAAGCAAACAACCAAGCTTGGAGAACACCAAGGACTCCACAGGCATATTTCTGTTCACACTGGCATGTGATCCATTCATTCAGCAGTGTACACAATGAATCTCATTTCCTATGTTTGGTATAGAAAGATTTTCTGTACTGTACTGTAGTTCCTTTGTCCTTTGTCATAGATGGATCAAAAGCTGCTGGTGGATTTTAATTTATCAGGACTTGAATGCTCTGTGAGGATGAGGAACAATTAAGATAATCTACTCAAACAGCTCTTGGGGAATGCTTATCCAATTTGGAGATGATGCAAATGTAAGCAGGGCAGCTAATACTCCAGGAAACAGAAAAAAAGGCTCTTGATAGGTTAGGGCTGAAGATAATTGAATGAAATTTAAGTACGTTACTTAAAAAAAAGAATTCAAATGCAAATGGGATAAAAAAGATCTTGAAATTGTGGTTCAGAAGAAGCTGATTATAAGTTAGCAGTGTGACAAAGTTTCAATAAAAGCAAATGCAACTTTAGGCTATATCAATAGAAGCATTTTTTCCAAATCACAGAAAGTAGTAGTTCAATTTTCTTCTGCATTTATCAGACTGCACTTTCAACCCTGTGCCTAGTTCTGGCACCACATTTTGCGGTATATTCAGACAAACTGCAACAGAAAGAAGAACGGGGAAATCACATGACTGGAAGAGAAACAGAGAGAAGTGAGGATCTTTAGCTTGAGAACATATGACTGAGCGGAGATCTGACAGCATGCTTCAAATACCTTGAAGGGTTCTCACATGACCAGTTCTCTATCATCCCAGATAGATGTTATAATAGATATATTATATATTATAACAGATAGATAATGTTAGCGTATTAGAAGAAGCGAAAACCACCAGCATTGAAACAATGATCATCCAACATCAACTTTGCTGGACCAGCCATGTTGTTTGAATGCCTGACCATCGTCTTCCAAAGCAGCTACTTTACTCCCAACTTAAGAATGGAAAACGGAATATTGGTGGACAGCAAAAGAGATTCAAAGATACTCTCAAAGCTAATTTAAAAAAATGTAATATCAGCATTGAGAACTGGGAAGCCCTAACTCATGAGCGTTTCAATTGGAGGTCATCCTTTATTAATGGCGCCATGGACTTTGAAGAAGCACGAGTACAGGGCGAAAGGGAGAAAAGAGCTAAAAGGAAGGCACATCAGGCAAACCCTCATCATGAGGGAAACCTATGCCCTCACTGTGGGAGGTTGTGCGGATCCAGAATTGGCCTTTATAGCCACTTACGGATCCACTGTTAAAATTTTACCTTTGGAAGACAATCTTACTCGGCTACGAGTGATCGCCAATGATCATCCCAGAATGCGGGAGTCATGGGCTTAAGTTACAGAAAGGCAGATTTTGGCTGAATGTTAGAAAAAGCTTCCTAACCGCAACAGCAGTTTTATAGAGGCACCATTACCTGTGTAAATTACATTTGTCAGGAATGCTTTAATTTAGATTCCTGCAAGGAGGCAGACTCAATAGCATATACCAGGGGTCGGCAAACTTTTTATGCCGGGAGCCATTTTGGCATGCTCGTGCACATTTTGAAATGCTCGAGAGCCAGGGGGTGGGGTTTGCGGGCGGGGCCCAATTGTGTGGAAGGGGGTGGGGTTTGCGGGCGGGGGCCAATCGCGTGGAAGGGGGCGGGGTTTGCAGGCGGGGGCCAATCGCGCGGAAGGGAGTGCGGTTGGCGCTGGCGCTGGGCTGTGAAGCTGGACGAGCCGCCGGACCTGTAGCGCTTCCGCGCGCAGCTGAGCGAGGCCCCGCGCCGGTCTTTTTGGAGCGCTTCCGCGCGCAGCTGAGCGAGGCCCCGCGCCGGTCTTTTTGGAGCGCTTCCGCGCGCAGCTGAGCGAGGCCCCGCGCCGGTCTTTTTGGAGCGCATTTCCACAGCCCAGCGCTCAGCTGCGCGCGGAAGCGCTCCAAAAAGACCGGCGCGGGGCCTCGCTCAGCTGCGGAGGAGAAGGAGGAGGAGAAACACTCATTCCCTTCGCTTCCAGGGATCCGGGATAGCGCCCCCACCAGCAGCAGCAGGGGGACCCACACAGAGTCCATGGAGGCTGCCCCACAAGCGCCCCCAAAGAGAGGAGAAAGACGCGGATGCTTCCAGCCCCAGAGGCGGAATCAGTGGGTCTGGATTGGGGGAAGGAAGCGTTTTTCTCTCAAGTGTCAGCGTTGGGAGTTCCCAGAAAAGCAGACGCACCAATGGGAATTCTCCGTTCTGTAGCGTCATCAGTGTCCGGGCAGAGTCTCTCTTGACTTCGCCTGTGGAGGAGATGGTTCGGAGCAGAGGGAGAAGTGGAGAAAGGGGGAGGGGGATCCTTCGATCTTGGGGGGCTGCAGCTCCAGGGGGCTCCCTGCCAGCTCCAGAGGGGACCTCCCCTTCCTTTGCTCTCCCCACGACTCTCAGCCAGGCTCTCTTTTTCTCTGTGTGCCTGGACGGGGTGGACTAGATGCCCCTTTAAGGCTTCTTAAGGCCCAGGGGACTCCAGGCTGGCGCTGCTGATGCTCCGAAGGGGCACCCGGTCCTTCCCTGGACAAGACCGAGCAGAGCCAGAGATCCAGGGCTTCTGCTGGGTTCTAGTAAGTAAATAAATAAATAAAAGGATTATCTGTCTGGAAGAGCCAGCATTACCTCCGGTCTTCAGGTCCCGGCCATAGGGAAACAGTGGGGGGGGGGGGCAGGAACGCCTCTCCCGCTGCTCGGCTTGGCCCACCTTTGTCTCTTTGGGTTTCGTTTCCCTTGGAAGTCTCTGCATGTCAGATTGGCTGGGATTACTGCACATGCCCCGCATGCCTAGAAGGCTCTTTCTCCCTTGATTTTCAGTTGCCAGTTTCAACCTCAACCATCCCCTCCAAAATCCAACATTGTATCCTGGGGTTCACCTTAAATCATTCATCGCTGTTGACGCCTGACTCTGCTCCTCCCCCCGACGGTGTGGAAAGTCGGGAGGCTGAGCGCTGGGCTGTGGAAATGCGCTCCAAAAAGACCGGCGCGGGGCCTCGCTCAGCTGCGCTGGGCTGTGAAGCTGGACGAGCCGCCGGACCTGGAGCGCCTCCGCGAGCCACCATTTCCGACCCTTGGCATATACCATCACAGTATGGCTTGTCATGATATCTGAATTATCTCATTGAAAATGGAAACATGTCTCTCCACTGCCAGTTCTTTTTCTTTCCAGACACTACCACCCATGAGTGTTGCTTCTCCATTCCTTTGGCCTAGCTATTCTTATCAATTATACAAACTTCTGAACATTTATTTTTTTCAGGCTAGCTCCTGAAATTATTGAAGAGGTGCAAAAGGAAGTTAAATCTTGCCTCTGGCTGGTGGCACTTTTGGGAATGTCTGATGCGAAACCTGCACAGGGGAAAATTCGTACAAGTTGCTTGTGTAAGTCTACTTGAAATTGAGGCCTGTGTGGTAGCTCTCCATAAGTAGCATGCATACAAAGCTGCTCAGTCTCTTTGCTAATTTTTAGAGCTTCTGACCTTTGCAACAGGAAGGGCACATGGGTAAATGATACATTTATTCACCTATTCTGGTGGTGGGTCTGGGACATTCAGCTTCCATTCAATCATACGTACTCCTTTAAAATGAGAACCGCAGGCCAAGATCTTTCCCTTCTGGATCTTCTCCACATGGAGCATAGTTCACATCTGTGTTCAATCAAATCAGCTGCTAAAATGTCACAATGCCCTCATTCACAGGTAACACAGAGAACATTTAGCTGGTAATAAAACTACTTAGATATTAGAGGAGAACAGGCCTTTGGATATTCAGTACTGGAAGGTACTCAGTAGGAAAACTCAAAATTGACCTTGCTCTATGGACTTCCCTAATAATGGATTGTGAAATGATACATCTGAATGTATAAGAGCAACTCTCAAACTGAAACCATTAGTAAGCCCATGAATGAAATAATCTGCATCCTTTCATGACAACCGGAGTCAATTTGCAATTTCTTTCATGTTTTTTTTAAATGCATGCCACTCTCTGAACCACAGATGTGGCATATCTCAAGGATGGCCTGAAGACCCTTTTGACCACCCAATCTGTTAAAATACTGAGGAAAATCTCTGCCAACACAATAAAACTGAACTTCTAAATTTAAAATAAGCTTTCAATGTTATGTAAACGTTTCAATGCTGGCAAGTTACCCTGTTTCTGTGCATATATTTTTAGCATATAAAAAGATGCCCTAAGCTGGAAAAGTTACTTAAAAAAAGATCAGCTAATGTACATTCTTATAATCAGTTAATGAGGTACTTTAATCAAGATATATAATATTCTCATCAATAAGCAATTTAATAATTATATTTGAAGTTACAGTTAATCAGTGATCATCAAGTTCCAGCTGTACTCAATATTGTACTGTAGTTCTACTTAAATTAACAAATAATTTTAAAAGTGGAACCAGATGGACAGCTACTTATCATACTTTGAATCAAGTCTTTTTCAAAAGATGCATCAACATACATGCTATTTTATACCGCATAAACTTTGAAAAGTCTTTCCTTCATTTGGGCTGTGATCTTACCATTTCTTTGATGTACTCTGTGCCTGGCAGAGATCAGATGCCCTGCAGAAGTATTCCACCTGTTTCCACTCATTCCTCTAGGACTAACACTCATTCTTCTGCTTTCTTAACATTCTTTTTACATAAATACTAGAAAAATTAGCAGCTTGTTACTTGAGTTCTGACTTATGTGTTTTTTTTTAAATTGTCCCAAAATCTTAAAATCCTTTGCTCAAGTTCTACTGTTGCAACTAGATCCACCCCCACCCCCGTTTGACTCATACTGGATTTACAAGCTTACAAGCAATTTCAGTATAACTGCACAGAATACAACAGCAATATAGTTTTTATTATATTCTGAGTGTCACACTGAAACTTCTACAGAACTGTATACTTGACACCAAATCCAGAAGTTTGGCAGGAGGAGAGCTGTAAATATGTAAAGATAATGTAGATGTTACTTGTCACTAGACCAGAGGCAGGCAACATATGGCATTCCGCTCTTACCGCCACAAGGTAGGTCTTAACAGTGACTCTAGCTTGTGTTCGGTCAGATTCAGTCTTTGTTTTTCTCCAGCGGCGCTCTAGGCGTCTCTTAGCCCTTTTCTTACCTCCCAGGTGAGGTAAGTGATGCAGTGACCGCCCTTTCTCAGTGCCTGGAGGCTGTGGGGGTCTGGATGGGGAACAACAGGCTTCAGCTGAACCCTGGTAAGACAGAGTGGCTGTGGATTGATGGTTCTTCTAGATCTGGGAAATTATCATCTTTGGTTCTGAATGGGGTTGCACTACCCCATTCGGAATCAGTGCGGAATCTGGGGGTCCTCCTGGACTCACGACTCCTGCTCGAAGAGCAGGTGGCAGTCGTGGCCAGAAGGGCCTTTGCACAGCTTCGTGTTGTGCGCCAGTTACGCCCTTTCCTAGATCAGGAGTCCCTCCGTACAGTCACTCATACCCTGGTCATCTCCCACATAGATTACTGCAATGCGCTCTACATGGGGCTACCCTTGAAGAGTATCCGGAAGCTTCAACTGGTCCAAAATGCAGCTGCGCGCGCAGTTATTGGTGCCCCTAGATCGGCTCATGTGACACCTCTGCTACGCCAGCTGCACTGGGTGCCGGTGTGCTTCCGGGTGCAATTCAAGGTCTTGGTTATGACCTTTAAAGCCCTACATGGCATGGGACCAGGTTACCTGAGGGACCGTCTCATCCCCATAACTTCAAACCGTCCCACTTGATCATGTAGAGAGGGCATGCTTCGGACCCCGTCGTCAAGGGAGTGTCGTTTGGCGGGGTCCAGAAGGCGAGCCTTTTCCGTGGTGGCTCCCACTCTTTGGAACATTCTGCCCCCGGAGGTGAGGCAGGCCCCATCGCTCCTGTCCTTCCGGAAGAACTTAAAGACCTGGCTTTGCCGCCTCGCGTGGGATGGGAATGGGAACAGTTCTTCTTGGGGATGGCTGGTGCTGTAGAGCCCTTTTAAAGAGAACATCTATCGCCTATTGGATTTTATATTTAATTTATTAGTTTTGTAATGTATTTTAAATTGTAGGTATTTTTAAAGATTTTAAATTGCTGTATTGTAAACCACCCAGAGTCCCCGTTGGGGGAGATGGTGCGGTAATAAAAGTTGACAAATAAATAAATAAATAAATAAATAAATAAATAAATTCCATATGTTACAGAACTGCAACTCCCAGTATGGCTCACCATTGGCCATGCTTCCTAGAGATGTAGGGCAGCATCTGGAGGGCCACAGGTTGCTTACCCATGAAATATAATAGACACTGTTTCCTTAACCTTAGGTGCTTAATAACTCTTCTCTTTTAGCAGTCTTAGGTAAATAACAAAACACTGGTGGCAATGAAGCATCTGTTCAGGTACAGCACACGAATGTGTAGGATGGAGAATAGATACAGTATATGGTACAGATTTGGAAGAGGAGAATATAAGCGTGAGACAGGAGAAACACAAGCTATATAGGAACAAGAAGCTGTGCATCTGAATTTGATCTTTCTAGCATTACAAAATCATAGAATTATAAGAGATCATTGAGGAATCCAAATAAAAACATCCCTGGTATAGTAGTTAGCAGTCTAGTCTTTGCTTGAACAGAACCAGGAAAGGGGAGCCCACCATTCTCTGATTAATCGGTTCTTCTATCAAACTGCTCTTCCCGTTATAAGTTTTTCTACCATTCAGTCAGAAACTGTCCTCCTATACTCTGAATCCATTACAGTACACCTGATCTCAGCCAAAAGGCCCAAAAGAAATTGAATCCTTTATTTCATGTCCTGTGCTCCGGATGATGGAGAACAAATCTTGAACTTCTCTGTGACATCCTATCAAGTATTTGAACAGTATTTTCAAACCGCCCCCCCCCCCCCCGGTCATCCCAAGGCTAAGCATACCTAGCTCCTTCACACTCTCTTCATAGGACTTAATTTCTAATGTCCTAATCACCCTCCTTGCTCTTCTTTAAATCCGCTCCAGTTTGTCTGAGTCCTTCTTAAAGTGAAGTGCCTAGAACTTAACACAATATTCAAGGTGGGCTCTGAGCAATCAGAATAAAATGGAATTACTACTTCCCAGCGGGTAAGACGCCAGGCTTGTCGATCGGAAGGTCGCAACATCAGTGGTTCGAGACCCTAGCCCCGTGTGACAGAGTGAGCTCCCGTACTCGCCCCAGCTCTTGCCAACCTAGCAATTTGAAAGCATGCAAATGCAAGTAGATGAATAGGTACCACTTCGGTGGGTAGGTAACAGCGTTCCGCACGTGTCATGCCGGCCACATGACCGTGGAAGCGTCTTTGGACAACGCTGGCTCTTCGGCTAACAAACAGAGATGAGCACCGGCCTCTAGAGTTGGACACGACTGCACAAATGTGCGGGGGAACCTTTACCTTTACTATGATTTAAAAACAATACTTGCAGCCTAAAACTGATATGCCTTTTTGCAGACACATCAATATCATCTTGAATTTTATTTGTCTTGTAGGTTATTAGCTACTCCACCCAGCTTGAGGCCATCTACACATGTGACTCCACCGCTTCATCCAAGTTATTAATAAAGTGTACAAGACTAGGACCAAATTTTTTGAGGAACCATTGAACATTCTCTGAGTATGATTTTCAAGCTAGCTATGTATCCAGTCTAGAGGGAGAAAGAGTGGAGGCAGTGACAGACTCTGTGTTTCTAGGCGCAACGATTACTGCAGACGCTGACTGCAGCCAGGAAATCAGAAGACGTCTACTTCTTGGGAGGAGAGCAATGACAAATCTTGATAAAATAGTTAAGAGCAGAGACATCACACTGACAACAAAGATCCGCATAATCAAAGCAATGGTATTCCCCGTAGTAACCTATGGCTGCGAGAGCTGGACCATAAGGAAGGCTGAGCGAAGGAAGATAGATGCTTTTGAACTGTGGTGTTGGAGGAAAATTCTGAGAGTGCCTTGGACTGCAAGAAGATCAAACCAGTCCATACTCCAGGAAATAAAGCCAGACTGCTCACTTGGGGGAATGATATTAAAGGCAAAACTGAAGTACTTTGGCCACATAATGAGAAGACTGGATACCCTGGAGAAGATGCTGATGCTAGGGAAAGTGGAAGGCAAAAGGAAGAGGGGCCGACCAAGGGCAAGATGGATGGATGATATTCTGGAGGTGACGGACTCAACCGTGGGGGAGCTGGGGGTGGCAACGGCCGACAGGAAGCTCTGGCGTGGGCTGGTCCATGAAGTCACGAAGAGTCGGAAGCGACTGAACGAATAAACAACAAAACATGTATCCAGTCAATTGTCATACCAACCAACCCATCCTTGCTAATTAGTATGTCATGGGGTATTTTGTCAATCACACAATCTACGAAGGAAGTTACCCAATCAAAAATTAGATAAGGTTAATCTGGCAAGATTCGTTCTTACTAAAATTGTCTTGATCTTCTGGTTGTTTCTATTGTGTTGTTTTCTTAGTGCTTACATAAAGTACATATTACTCTGTAATATCCCCTAGAATCTTTGATTAATGTCAGACTACTAATATAAAGTTTCCTTCCTTCCCCCCAAACTTTTAAAGAGAGGAACATCTGCTCTCCCGCAATCATCTGACACTTCAGTCATTACCCAGGATTTCTCAATTATAATACAAAGGATATAATATAGTTCCTTCAGTAACTCTGGATGCAATTTATTTGGCTCTGGAAACTGAAGCTCATTCAAAGTAACTAGGTATTCCTTGACTATGTTTCCATCAATTGCTAGCTTCAGATGTGTTCCTTCATTGTGCTCTTATACAAGAGTCACACCTGTATGCTTTTTAAATGCTTATACGTAAACAAGTGGATAGAATTTCATTCTGTAATTTCATCACACAGATGCTCAAATCCCATTTTTGTCACACACAGGCACTTTGGTACATAAAACATCTTGATTATTTTTGCAATATTACAGCTGAGGACCATAAGTCCTCAGAACACATTTCATTTCAGACCACTGAAGTTCCATTGGAAGAGAACTTTTCAAAAATCAAGACTAAGTTCAGCAAAACCATGGCAAAAGTGTTCAGTTCCAGGAATGCCCATCTCCCCCAAATGGCAACGGAGACTCATACTGAGGTACTAAACTCACAACAACACCAAAATACACATCTATCGTTTTTTACCCCCCATCTGACCTAACCAAATATGCTGGGGAAATACCTTATTTTGGTTTTGTCCCCACAACACTGTCTTTATCTTGTCTCCAGCCATAGAATGAGACAGGCACAAGTTGTCTTAGTTGTATTGTGTAAAAATAGTATTTTCCCCCTTATTCTAACATCATCCAAGGGTAGCCTCAAGGAGTATTTCATAGGCCTATGAAATGCCTGTTTTAAAGACAGGATTGAAAGGAAGAAATAATAAAACCCAAGTTATAGGCTGCAGTTATTGGGGCCAAATGGTGGAAAATGTTGTGTTAATTAATATGCAAATCATACAAACATGACATAAATCAATATACAAATTAACACTCATCTGTTCTCTTTGGGGGTATGTATTAGCCATAGTATAAAAGCCCTAGACCAAGGGTCAGCAACCTACGGCTGGTGGGCCAGATGTGGCCCACCACCTGAAATCATCCAGCTGGTGGTCCCCCCCCAAAGAAAAAACATATCTGCCCAGCACACAAGAGAGAGGGAGAGAGCACTTGCTATCTCCTCAGACAGCCATTTTGGTACTGTCCTCTGGCCCTTACGGAGAAGGTTGCTGACCCCTGTCCTTGATTTTGTCACCCACTATTGACATGTCTGCAGTGACCTGAAACAGAGGTAATTGAAGCAGTATAGGGATCAGCAGTGGGGACAGACAATTTCATTCTGTTACAGCTTTCTGCCAATTCAAGTATGGGTGGAGGACACTTCATCATAGCAGTGAGGAAAGGGAATCAGTCAAACATGAGAGAACTGGGTTTCGGAAAAGTAAGTGTGCCTAAGTAAGTTTAAACTTTAAACATTTTAATACGCTTAAAAAAATGTTACAGCCCAAGTATTGTCTGTGCATGCATGCGTAGGTACATGTCACTGAAATTTGAGCAATTGCCAGTAATTTAAAATTTTCCACTGGGCAATGCTGTTAGTTTGCTAGTAGGAAAACTGCTACATTTACAATCTACAGAAGTTCCTCCAAAATCAATGCTTTTCTTTTCAGTACAAGTTGTACATTGAAATAAGCAAACACAGCAAGAAGTTTAATTTTTATAACCCAAATCTGAAACAACTGATGCTCATTTTTCACTGTAATCACCATTTAAAAATATCTAGTGATTGCTTTTTTAGATATTCGTGTAAAATTCTGGTTTTGTTGGGTCTCTGTGGAAAACATCTAACTACATTTTAGACTAGAGCTCATATAAATCCCAGCAAGTATGGCTAGTAAAGAGATTACGGGAGCTATAGTCCCAACTATCTGGAATTATAGTCTGAATCTATCTCTGACTAGCATTCCAGACTAAGACTAATTTCAACTCCTAAACTGAAATCCCTCTTCTAGAATCATGGAGCTCACTGGGTCACCTTTGGCCACTCGTGTACTACGTTAATGCCATAATTCTATGGGCCACTCATATATTGCACTAAGCCACAATTTTGTTTACTATTGTTTGTTCACGAAGCCACAATTGGTGGGGTTTACACACCATGCTAAACCAAAACCAAAACATTATGATCAAGCATAATGTGTGAGCCCAACCATTCATAGTCATTGGCGATCACTCGTAGCCGAGTAAGATTGTCTTCCAAAGGTAAAATTTTAACGGTGGATCCGTAAGTGGCTGTAAAGGCCAATTTTGGATCCGCACAACCACCCACAATGAGGGCATAGGTTTCCGGGTGGGAGACGGTCATGATGAGGGTTTTCCTGACGTGCCTTCCTTTTAGCTCTTTTCTCCTTTTCGCCATGTACTCGTGTTTCTTCAAAGTCCATAGCGCCACTAATAAAGGATGACCTCCAATTGAAACGCTCATGAGTTAGGGCTTCCCAGTTCTCAATGCTGATATTACATTTTTTTAAATTAGCTTTGAGAGTATCTTTGAATCTCTTTTGCTGTCCACCAATATTCCGTTTTCCATTCTTAAGTTGGGAGTAAAGTAGCTGCTTTGGAAGACGATGGTCAGGCATTCGAACAACATGACCGGTCCAGCGAAGTTGATGTTGGATGATCATTGTTTCAATGCTGGTGGTTTTCGCTTCTTCTAATACGCTAACATTAGTCCGCCTATCTTCCCAAGTAATTTGCAGAATTTTTCGGAGGCAGCGCTGATGGAATCTTTCAAGAAGTTGGAGGTGGCGTTTGTAGAGGGTCCATGTTTCACAGGCGTACAGAAGGGTTGGTAGTACAATGGCTTTGTAAACAAGCATTTTGGTCTCCCACTCTACGCTTCATTCGGGAGAAAGCTACACTCGCAGAGCTCAGGCGATGCTGAATTTCAGCGTCGATGTCGGCTTTTGTAGATAGATGGCTGCCGAGATAAGAAAAGTGATCGACATTTTATAGTGACACACCTTTAAGCTGGATTGATGGCGCTGCGGAGAGATTGGTTCGAACTTGCTGGTAAAGCACTTTGGTTTTTTTAATGTTAATCGAGAGGCCGAGTTTTTCATATGCTTCTGCAAAGATGTTTAGGATAGTTTGAAGATCTTCCTTGGAGTGTGCACAGACTACGTTATCATCAGCATATTGAAGTTCTATAACAGAAGTTGCAATTACCTTATTTTTTGCTTTCAGCCTACTAAGATTAAAAAGCTTTCCATCTGTTCGATATATAATTTCTACACCAGTAGGAAGTTTCTCTTCAACAAGGTGCATAATCATAGCGATGAAGATAGCGAATAAGGTTGGAGCAATAACACATCCCTGTTTAACGCCGGATTCCACTTTAAATGGATCGCTTTGAGAGCCATTGTTATTCAGGATTGTTGCCATCATGTCGTCATGGAGTAACCGCAAGATGTTCACAAATTTATCAGGGCATCCGATTTTCAGAAGGATGGTCCAGAGAGCAGTACGATTTACAGTATCAAAAGCTTTAGTCAGATCAATCTGACTAAACCGATCAGAGGGCGGTTTTGCTCCTTGCATTTTTCTTGAAGCTGTCGTGCAGTGAAGATCATATCCACTGTTCCCCTGGAAGGGCGGAAGCCATTTTGCGTTTCAGGGAGGATGTCTTCTGATACAGATAGGAGACGGTTTGCGATGATCTTTGCCAGGATTTTGCCTGCTGTGGCTAGAAGGGAGATGCCTCGATAGTTTCCACAGTCTGTTCTATCACCCTTTTTAAAGAGAGTGATAATTATGGCATCCCTAAAGTCTGCTGGAATCTCCTCCCTCATCCAGATTTTTTCGATGAGCTTATGAAGTTGTTGTGTAAGTTCAGGCCCGCCTTCTTTAAAGACTTCAGCAGGAATCCCATCAGGTCCACTAGCTTTGTTATTTTTCATTTGTTTAGTGGCTTTACTGACTTCCTCCAAACTAGGGGGTACTGCAAGCTCATTTCTTATTTATTTTTGCGGGATTTGCAAGAAGACTTCATCAGCCACAGTAGAGTGACGATTAAGGAGATTGTAGTAATGCTCTTTCCAGCGCAGTGCAATAGACTCTTTGTCCTTTAGAAGCTTAGCACCATCTACTGAGCGTAAGGGATTTGTACCATGGTTTGTTGGTCCATAGATGGCCTTTATGGCATTAAAAAAGCCCCGTGCATCATGAGCATCTGCAAAATGTTGGGTTTCTTGGGCTTTTTTTATCCACCATATGTTCTTAAGTTCTCTAGTTCTTCTTTGGACTTCTGCCTTTGCACTGGCGTAGATTTTTTTCTTAACGGCACAGTTAATATCTTTTTGCCATATCTGGAAGGCTTTCCTTTTCTTGTCAATAATATGTTCAATCTCACTATCGTTCTCATCAAACCAGTCCTGATGTCTCTTAGTCTGGTATCCGATAGTTTGTTCACAGGCTGAAATAATAGAAGTCTTCAATTTAATCCAGTGTTCCTCAACATTTTCAGGAAGTTCCATAGGCAGATGTTCCTTGAGAGTTGATTGAAAGCAAGCTCGTTTAATAGGATCTTGAAGGGCCAGTGTATTCATTTTACACCTTGGTTTTCTTCCTTGGAGCCTACGATGAGGGACAATCTTTATGGCCATCGTGGATCGAATTAATCGATGGTCTGTCCAGCAGTCATCGGCGCTCGTCATGGCTCTGGTGAGAAGTACATCACGGCGATCTCTAGCACGGACAATTACATAATCTAAAAGATGCCAGTGCTTCGACCGTGGGTGCTTCCATGATGTTTTAAATTTATTTTTCTGGCGAAAGAGTGTGTTAGTAATGACAAGGTTATGCTCTGTACATTTAGTCAGAAGTAAGATTCCATTCGTGTTGCTGTTGTCAACTCCTTCTTTCCCAATGATCCCTGGCCACAAATCAAAATCACGCCCAACTCTTGCATTGAAATTGCCCAGGAGGATAATTTTATCCTCCTTTGGTATCTCTGATAAGATGGTGTCCAGCTGGGTATAAAATTTTTCCTTGATATCCTCATCTGCATCTAGTGTTGGTGCGTAAGCACTTAGGATAGTTGCCTGTTGGTTTTTGGCGAGTTTTATTCGCAGAGTTGAGAGTCGTTCGTTAATCCCAGTGGGAACTTCTGACAAGAGCTTCACAAGGTCGTTTTTGATAGCAAAGCCTACCCCATGTATTCGTCGTTCTTGTTCAGGCAGTCCTTTCCAAAAGAAGGTATAACCTCCTTTTTCTTCCTTCAACTGTCCTTCTCCTGCTCTTCGAGTTTCTTGGAGTGCTGCTATATCAATATTAAAACGTCTCAGCTCCCTTGCAATAATGGCAGTCCTACGTTCAGGTCGTTCACTATCCATATTGTCTTGCAGTGTCCGTATATTCCATGTTCCAAAATTCATGTGTTTTTTACGACCGCTAGATGGTGACCCCACTGGTCGCGGTAATCCAGTCAGGGAGAAAATGAGGCAGACTATGTTTAGGGCACCTTTTCTAGCCCCCTCCCCATATGGGGTGAGCAGAGTGGATCCTAAATAGGGCTGCTCAGTCGTGGATACAGCTGCCGAACTACTCAACTGCCTCGATCCTTGAGTCAGGGCGACTGAATCCGTATCCACCGCCCATGTGCTGGTCCATGACTAGGAGCTTCCGGATTTCACAGTCCTGCCCCCGTTGCCATTCGTCAGTCGCCATGGGACTTTTGGTTGTTTTGGGTTTGGTGTGGTTGGAAGACGCCTGTGCGTGAATTTGTTTTATGTGTAGAAATCGGTGCACAACGATCAGCACACAACCTTCACAGAAAAAGGCTCTAATCCAATGGCATGGATACCATGACGATTGGTGACCTTTTGTCTGCTGCAGCCTTCATCCGCCTTCGCAGCCGTTGTAACAATACACCTTGTTATCTTCCGCCTGTTCTGCCGTTGAGGACTTTCTTGGATCGTTCTTTGTCTGGTTCCTCCCCCTGGACCTTACCGCCATGGGTGACCCTGCCAGGAGTACATGACTCCTGACGGCTTCGCTCACAGGGTTCATTGGGAACACACAAGCCCACTCACCACAACAAGGTGACGATCCAGCGAGTGAGTGAGCCCAACCATTGCATCTGAGACTCAACTGTTTCTGAGGATAACATGCTAAAAGAGGGAGAAATGAGAACTCTGTATGCTACCTCAAGTTCCTTGGAGGAATGTATCAGCTGCCTCCCTATATTAATGTCATTTTAATGTTAATAGTGGCAGAGCATATTGCTATTACTATTAAACAGTTAACATGCATGGTGGTTTTTAAAGTGCCCAGGTTCTGCTTGGAACTTGCCATCTAAAATTTGATCCACGGGAGGTAGAAATAAGCACAGTAAAAACATGCATTTATTTCAAATAAACACAGCTGCTTTGAGGACCTCCAATTTTCTTGCAGAAGTGTCTTCTTGGCATGCTTATAAGTAAAGTACCACATTGAATGATTTGCACAGCCCTAACTAACTGGAGAGATAATGAAGATAAGGCTGTGTACAATTTTGAATCTATATACTTTTTTGCTATGCCTTATAGGTTTTTTTCTCTGCCAAATAAGCTCCAACTTTTTCTTTTTTTCTCTACACGGTATAACAAATGGTGCACTATTGTGATTCATATCAGTAGGAATAACTTCAGCTTCCAGAACTAGTTTGGCAATCTTTCTTTTCCAGCTTCAGTTTTCATCTTTCATCTCAGACAAGGAGAGGGGAGTAATGTAGCCAGGAAACAGAGGTTTGTCTTCCATTTGCACAGTCCCTTTGCTACAAATCATGATTAAACCAGAAAGCTACTAACCACAAACGTTGGAAAGGATCTTCCTTGGCATTGTTCCATGTTGTATGAAGGTTCTGCAATGCTAAAGTATCCATAACAGAAGGCTGTCCAATCTCTTCTATCCTCCTTTCCAATATATTAAAGCTTCCTAGCTCGCAATTAAGGGGACAGGATGAAATGGATTCATGTGTGGACAGAAGACTTGTGCATATCTTATCTTGATAAGCTGAGGTATTCATTGGTTAATTGATAAACTTCCTTTCTATTAAATTTTTTTACAAGGTAACTATGACTGAAGAGAAGTCACTGTTCCTCTCTACTGGCCAAGATTATACCTAGAGAATTATGTCCTGTTCTGGGAACCGTATTTTAGGAAGGATGTTGACAGACTAGTGCAGGTCCTGAGGAGAGCAACCAAGGTGACCACAGGCCTGGAAGGAAAATCTATGAGGAACTGTTGGAGGCACTGGGTATGTTTATCCTAGAGAAGAGAAGAGTACATCAAGACGTGATAGCTATCTTCAAGTAGCTGAAAGACTATCATGTAGAAGATGGGGCAGAATTGTTCAGAGTTGTTCCAGAACATAGGACAAGAAACAATGGATTTAAATTACAAGGAAGCAAATTTTGGTTGGACATCAGGAAAAAAATCCTAAAAATAAGAGTTTTTTGTAAGAGTTATCATGCTTTCAGTAAAAACAAGATAAGAACAAATCTGATCACTGCAAAAACTATGGACAGATGTAAACAGACAAGCCTGTTCAAAAGAAGGGCCAAAAAGTTTGTTGCCTAGATCAGGAAGGAAAATGAAACAGAAGATCTAGATTTTGAACCACTGCAGTTCTTAACATTCTTTTGGTTATGGCTTCCTAACTTTCTTCAATAAATGTTACTTATTCTAAATTCTTGGATTTTCTCATGAGTTTACCTAAGTGGTTCCAGTGCTGCCTGAAGTGGGTAAAGCCTGACACTGCTCAACAATGAACAGCCTGCCATCCGGAAGGTCAAGAGGGTTGGGGCTCACCTCACCTGGGGAGGGATGATGTTCCAGAGGGCGGGTGCCATGGCAGAAGAGGCTCGATGGAACTCTTTTGCAGACAAGACCCACAACATGCCTCTTCTGCCGGACCTGATGGGACAAGTAGATGTACTGGGGAAGAGGCAGTCCCTCAGATAACCTGGCTCCATGCCATGTAGGGCTTTAAAGGTCAAAACCAGCACCTTGAACTGGACCTGGAAGCAAACTGGTAACCAACGGAGCAGAGGTGTAATGTATGTCCTCTTAGGGGCATGCTTAACTGCCCATGCCGCTGCATTTTGCACCAGCTGAAGCTTCCGGATACTCTTCAAGGGCATTATTCTTAATTCAAAGTTTTGTGCATATGCAGAGTATCGCATCTGGCTCTAGCATAGGAAAATGTACACAGGGGGATTTCTGCTGTAGACTGCAACAAGGGGTTCTCTGAAATTAACCAACAGAAAAGCCAATGGCCTCCAACTTAAAATGGCTTGAAATTGAGCTTGAAATTGAACAAGCCTATCAACACCTATTGGTGATAATTTATTCCCAAGATCAGAGGTAGCATGATCTGAATACCATTACCAATTTCTTGTCCAGATTCTTGTCTGGCTTCTGGGCTTCCCATATACTGTACATGTGGTTGGTCCTGTGGACCACAATTTACAATTTCAGGATGCCCTATGACATGCTTCCTAGTTTTAAAAACAGTTTGAAAAAGTAATGGGAAAAGGAAAGCTGTAATACAAGTTTTGAGGTGTCTGTTTTCCTGGTATATTTAGGTTATTATGTCTCTGGATTCAGTTTATTGCAGCTGCCAGCTTGGAAGCCATTCTAGGTAATTCAATTCTGCTAATGGAAATTGGTTCCTTTCCCACAATATATTGGTTCAAGGTTCTTGGTGTTTAAAGAGAAAGATGAATTTCACATGTGAGAAGTTTTACACATGTATCTTTCTTTTGGCTATCACATTTCCAGTGCTCTCCATTCTGGCCATGTGTGTGAACAAGAGGCAGCTGCTCTCTTTAGACTAAATGCAGAATTCCTTTCCCACGAGCTAGGGGCACTACAGCTATTGCTTAGTGTTGTGGTCCGGTGAACGGATTTGATTCCAAGTAGGAGTCTGAGGGATGCAGCAGAAGTGAGAAATATTTTAAAAGTCTGGATCACCCGTTCATGAATTCCTCTGGCTAAGGATTAGCCCTCATTTATGCACATGATATTTACCACTCACATGCGCTATCCCAGGAAACCACATCAAACAACAATAAATAAGCCTTCTAGATAGGATATCAGATTAAGATTTATGGCCTATATCCCTTTAGCTGGACTCAGTAGAGCTTGTTTCTGACTGGGCATTATAGCAGCCTAGGAACTAAACTCTAATTCTAAGGCAATGAAACCTATGTAACAAGCAACTGGATTCCTTGCAACAGGAGGGGAATATTTATTTGTTGACTTTCTATCCTGCCTGTCCACTCAGGAGCTCAAGGCAGTCTACATGGTGCTCTTCCTATTTTTCCTTGCAACACACACACTGTGAGATAGACAGGACTGAGATAGAGGGACTGGCCCAAAGGCACCCTGGGAGCTTCTGTAGATGAGGGTGAACTAAAACCTGGGTCTCCTGGTGCTAGTACAACACCTTAGCATTTCAAAAGTATTTCAAGGGTTCCTCCAGGGTCAAAAGGTTGAGAAAGTGCCTTAGCCACTACACCACAGAGTTGTACATGGCTGCAACTATAAAGTAAATAAAAATGCAAGTTGAGGAATGCTTCAAGATTAGACTAGTCCTACTAGTTTATTAGCTCTGCTTATAACATTGTAGATGCCGGGAGTAAGTAAAAACACCCCCCCCAACACATACACGCAAGATTGTACTGTAGTACAATGCCAACTTAGAGTGTCAATAATGGCAAATCTTTCACTGACTGCCATAGAAGCAGTCTAGCAGGAGCCATCAAATGTTACCACTATGCTGTTCAACACCAATTAAACCAGAATTCTTAGAAGTCAGGACACCTGAATGGGTCATAGTGTAAGCTGAAGAAATAACAAATTGGTATAAAAATATCTTATGCAATCTGAATATCTGGAAGACTTCTGTGGGGCTACTTAAAAAGGGAAGCAAAAGGATAAAAGAACATGGGAACAATATATAGTGGGACAAGCATGCAAGCCAGTTGTCTGTGTACTTTCTTTGGTCATATGTCCTTGGCAGGGTTTTTGTTTTTGTTTTAAAAGTACTATTTAATAACAAATTGCATCATCAAAATGATTACACATAATGACATGCAACTACAGGTAGTCCTTGCTTAACAACAGTAATTGGGACCGGAATTTCCATCACTAAGTGACATGGCCGTAAAGTGCGAAGTCATGTAACTGTGCCACTTAGCGGCAGCAGTTCCAGCACTTCTGGTTGCCATCGTTAAGCAAATCCTGTGCAATCATTAAGCGCAACTTCACGTGGTCGCCATTTGCAACCTCTTGCTGGCTTCCTCATTGACTTTATTTATTTATTTATCGCATTTTCCCACCGCCCATCTCAACGACGTCTCTGGGCGGTTTACAAGCGAATTTAAAACAGTAAAAAATTAAGTATCAATTAAAAGAGATACATTATAAAATATACATATACAAATATACTAAAAACTCTAAAATATAAAACATTTTATAAGTATGTATAAAATATTTATAAATATGAAATATAAAAACTTTGCTTGTTGGAAGCCAACAGTGAAGGTCGCAAACGCCGATCACGTGACCACGGGATGCTGTGATGTCGTAACTGCGAGCCAAGTGCCCGGATCGTGATCACATGACTGCAGGGATGCTGTGATGGCTGCAACTATATTGACCGGTCATAAGTACCACTTGTTCAGTGTTGTAACTTCAAACAGTTGCTAAACGAATGGTCGTTAAATGAGGACTACCTGTAATTTCAGCATTAGTCAAATGATCCTTTGCAGTCAACGGTTGGAGGGACACATTCAGCCACATATTCAGGCCTATGTTCTTGGGTGGCAGCCAAATGCAATGAAGGTAGCACTGTCCCTACAATAATAATAATAATTTATTAAACTTGTATGCCGCCCGACTCTCAATGACTCTGGGAAGCTCGCAGCAATCAAACAAAGAAATTACAATAAAACATAAAACTTAAAGAAAAAAAGATGGGAAGTGCGATGAAGAGAGGGGTGTCACTCTCCCTTGCCAAAGGCCTGGGTGAAGAGCTAGGTCTTCACGGCTCTTCTAAAGAATAGTAGATTGGGGGGCCATCTGGACCTCGGGGGGAACCTCGTTCCAGAGGGCAGGGGCTGCTACAGAGAAAGCAATGACAAACCTAGAGGTGTCTAAGACAGGCTTTTCCTCTAGGCAGGACTACAGCATTCCTCTTCATTTCCTAGCTGGTGTATCTCCCTTATTCCAAATCACAGCACATTTAGCACAGGAAACCTCATGCTTGGTAGTTCTTGAGAAAAGCAGCCTTTGCTGTTACTTATATTGTGATGCCGAAGCTGTCCTGAGCAGAGGCCTCTCTTGCATTCATGGTGATATGATGCATAACTCTGCCTCCACAGTCTTAGACTGCAACTAATACAAACCAGCTGTGAGAGAAGCTTGGGAGAAAAGGGACAACTAAATTTCTAGGCAGGTTTTAGTTTTATGAAGCTGAAGCACTACAGTGACAGTTTGCCAAACCTAGCCTCTCCATCTCCTGCACTTTCCACAATGCTAGATGTAGCTAATGTTTATAATGCAGAGCAATTTACATTTCTTGAGGAACAATTGAGAACTGTACCACAAAAGCAAGTTTCAGAGGCCCCCAAAGGAATATGTGTAACAAATATCAAAAGCTGTGTCAGTGAGACATCTAAATCACCGCCACGAATGCGTACAATAAATACTGTCACACATACTTTAACATGTAAAAGAAGATGTATGCTGAGTATCCAGTTTAAGCAATGTGTATTCCACAAGCCACAGAAACTCATCAATGTGGGTTTCTCTGTTTTTGTTTTCTTGTGGGCACAGAACTCGACTGATCTTCTTTGGCCCTCACCTTCCCCATGCAAAAAATAAAATAAAATCTAGATCTGCCTTCCACAACATACTGCCTTCCAGATGTGTTGGACTGCAACTCCCCATTATCCCTAGCCAGAAATAATGGGAGTTGAAAGGCGCAAGGGTGTGGAAAGCTGATCTAGATACTCAGTAGCAATGGCATCCTGCCAGTATGCTCTTACTGTGGGCCCCTCCACACACAGCATTTGCACTGACCGAGTATCAACGCCACAGCAACACATTCCTACAACTTCATCTTCCTCGGGAAGCTGAGCTGATTATCTTCTGGCTCTTGTGCAAGCTGCAGAGCAATTCAACTTGCAAAAGAGTTTGGGAGAACTCTTGACTCCCCCGCCTCGCCTTACTTGAACTTGGAAATCTCTAGTAGATTTTATAGGCAACCTTATCAGCCAACCAGATCTTAATCCTTCTAGTCAGTTTCTGCATTCTGAAGGGAAAAAACAACAACACAGGCTTGATTTGCCCTGTGCATTTAATTCCTGAACTGCTTCCCAGCCTTTGAGTTCAAACAAGCCATTACTTTCCTCTCCCCAACACATACTGTAGTCACTCCACCCTGCAACCTACAAACAGGGTTGCAGCTGCTGAGAAAAACACCTGACTGCAAAACTTAGTGTCATGCTATCATCACAGCTTTTAATGGGGATTTATATGCTGCAAGAATATAAATCCTTTCCCCTTGTACTAACGGTTGAGATCTTTTACAAACTGCCAAACATACATAGCATTGCGGGGTTGGCGGTAGAGGGGAGGCTAGCAATTTCTTTTTGCCCTTTCTGCATAGAGTGAAAAGATTTTTGTTACTCCAGGGTGCATAGCTCAAGGGGCAAGGAACTAACAGACTGATTATTTTTGCAGTCTCCTATTGGCCAACTGGCAGGTATAGCTGAGTGTTCCCTGACCATTCTCAGCATCCTGAGATGGACAGGAGTGAAGACAGTGACAGTACAGTATGCTTTGCAGCAGTACTTCCCAACCATGGCAACTTCCTGATGTGTGGACTGCAACTCCCAGAATTCTCAGCAATGGCACTACTGAGCCCACACATCTGAAGTTGTCCAGATTGGAAACACTGCTGTGGAGGGATGAAGAAGTGGAAAGCATGTGTTGTGGAAGAGCCCTGTGATATCTTGTTAAAGTGATAAACAGACCAAAGACCACCCCTACTGGATCAAAGGACCTCCTAATCCAGCATTCTGTTCCCACTGTGACTGATCAGCAGCTAACTGGAACTTTTAAGGAGAACAAAAGTCTAGATGCATTTTCTTACACAAGTTTCCTAGCAACTGATATTCAAATACATAGCACATTACCACACTGAAGATATCTATCCATCAAGGATAGTAAACTAAACAGATTCTCATGCCAGCATTAGGTGAACCCTTTGAGATTTTCTTGCTTAGGGCATGCATTGAGCACAGAAAAATAGTGTGCTGATACTGTATCTATTTATCAGTAAACAGTATCACGGTTACATAACATGCTGGCATATTTCTGCAACATGCACTGCTAATTGCCTAATGTTTGGAAAGGGCAGGATCTGGTTTTAATATAATTCTTTTTCCCCCAGGCATTATTAAAATATTTTTAGGAGAAAACAAAGTCAATCCCTCTGATAAAATGAAATCTTATGTGTTTATCTTCCTATTTACGTGAAATTATGTGCAAAAACTACAAATCGCACAAATGGCTGCTACAGAAAACTCAGTGCGACTTTCCCTTCCGTTCTGCCATTTATGCAATCTTCCTTTTTAAAAACATTGGAACCAAAGGATAGGAATGATACTTTCTGACTCATAGGAGGGTAGTTTCTAATCACACACAACCAAACATTCTCTGAGAGGAATGAAACTAAATCCAGAGATGATTTTCTGCTTGTGCAACTACTCCATAAGCATTAACATGAAAACTGCCACATAAGTTATCGTACCGTATGAAATCTCTGAGTTTGTAGACAAGCACTAGTAGCTGTTGCCCTTTTCTATGACAATTTCTTGGATACAACTCAAAGCATGGTATAGTGTATACTAAAAAGGAGGCATCCAATTCCACCTCTCATAAGAAGGCAGACGACTAACCACTTCTCAGCTCCAGTTCAGATCGCCATTAGTGCTGCAAGAATCTAAGGAGCCTGCTAAATCACAAGGCCAAAATTGTGTCTCCATTGTTGTAAACCGCCCAGAGTCCCCCATGGGGGAGTTGGGCGGTGATAAATTTGATAAATAATAAATAAATAAATAAATAAAATTTTATGTACCTCTACCATGTTAACTTCCTTCTAAGCTAAAGAGCCCTAGATCTTTAGCTTAGAACGCTTAGATTATTGGGGTTGCTCTATGCTCTTGGCCCCTAGTAATTTGAGTGGCCCCTTCTGGCACAACTCCAGCATTTAAAAGGTGCCAGCAGAACAAGCGTGTCCAGGCAACCAACACAAGCAGGCCAGGTTACTTGCTATGGGGAATGCCAAAAGATCCAAGGGAATTCATCTCTTCCTTTGGTTGCAGGGTCAAGTGTAAGGAACACCTCAATTGGATTTGAAAGGCACAGGGGGGCTGCAATGCATCTGCAGCTGTTTTTGTCTGTCAGATCAAGGCACTCTGCTGTGTAGCCAGCAAGACCATTAATGTAAGGCAATGAGGCCTGACAACATGCATGGGGGAAAAGTGCTTTTTTTTCTTTAAGAGGCTTGTGAAAGTTGGGGAAAACAGGGGAGGGAAACAAGAATGGCAGCCTGCCCTCCCAGGTGTATGCAGTGTGAGAAAGCTCTAAAAGCACATTCCTCAGTAGAAGGAAGGAAATGTTCTAAGCATTCCATGAAGAGCTTTCATCAGCACTTTGGAAAGGTAAATAATGTCCAGAGATACAGAGCTTTTTTAAAGACATTAAAAAAAAACATGGTTGGGTGGACTCTTTCTTCTTTTGAGCAACTGAGACTAATTCGTTTTTGCTGGAAAAGAATCTGAGTCTCTGGGTAGTATTCCCCCCTTAAAACTACTTTGTGTATGTATGTGCTCACACATACACACAAGATCATTAATGAAGTAACATTCAGTGTCTTGTTCACCCAATGCGTTTACCTTGATTATTGAATTAACCAATGTCCAGGGTTCACACAATTAATCAAACAGTCTGGATTCATACAACCCACTAATCAAACCAGGATCAGCAGCATGGAAGCCATATAGCATTTTCAACTATTGAAAATCTCTGAGTAAACAAGAGTCTTCTTCAGGCCTTACCCTGGTGAGAAAAGTTTTTATTAGAGATTAGAATTTAAAAATTCATGAAAAACAGATCCATGTGTGCAGTTGAGAAGTTCAGAAAGTGAAAGGTCAAAATATTCTACTAGGTGACCTGAAGTTGATGGTTGAGATGAATTAATTCATTCATTAATTCATGTTCTTTATTTACTCCTCTCATACTGCAAGTTGCTAGCGGTAAGGTAACTACTGGTCAGTTTTGATACATCTTGGTGAGTATGCCACAAGCACAACCAAAGCCCAGTTCTACCCCAACATTGTTCATGCTTTTCCACATAAGCCAGGCTCTCTAAGCTAGAAACTACCTTGCAATCCAACATACTGCTGCTTACATCCTATAACTAGGAACTGTATGCAGTATACTGATACACATTCAGGGTGCAAAAGTATTAAATATCTAAGAATAAAGAATTATGTACAAATGGGGACTTATATAAAATGACATAAACTAGGAATAGACTTGTTCACCCAACTCTAAATGCAATCCACATCCTGAAAAATGTTGGGCAAACAAATAGAGAAGTGGGAAACAGTATAACAGGGGCAGCAGTCTTTTCAGGCAGCAAGATGATTTTGCATGACATAATATTAAAAAAAAAATTAAAAAAAATATTTTTAAAAGTTTTAAAAAGCTAAAATGTTTTGGGACTTTAGGCAAGAACATAATGATTTTATAGCACTTTGCCTATTTTGCAAGATTTACACCTTTCAATTTTTTAAAAACTTAATGCTTTAATTGGAGGTCAGTGAGCACTGTTTACTCCCCCTGCAATACAGAGTAGGCTCTTCTGTGCAGCACAAGGATGCCTCAGTGTCATTCTGAGTGCTGTCTGAGAAAGTTAAAATTTCTCAGCCTTCAATTTTTAATACTTAAAAACAAGCCTTTGTTCTAGGAAACACAACAGTCTGAGAATTCTTCTTACAGCAACGCAAAGCAGAATGCTAAAATAGGCACACTGATACCCCTGTAACTGCTTTTTCCGGCAACAGATTTTGAATACTAACCATGCATTTGGTAAGCATAGGGTGTCTGGCCTGATGCTGCAGTGCTGAAGCTGGATCCATAGCTAAGGAACCCACTCTGACCAGGTGAATGGCTCAGGCTATCTTCTGTTTTGATGGCTTAGGAGACAAAGAAGAAGGAATATATATTACCAGGAAGCTGATATCAAGTATTTGATGTACTAAGATTATTTTCTTTAGTGTTTGTCCCTATAACCTGCTTCCCCAACCCCCTCCAAATTCGTCCAGCAGAAGATGGAACAATTTCCAAAGTGAAGGGCAATCTGACATAGCATTGTCTGTATAAGATAGGGAAGGGAAATTGTACAAGGAATTGCTCAAGGAGGGGCAGTTTGAATTCCCCACTCTTATTCATATCTTAGGGAAGGAGGAAGCTTATATTAATGGCATTTCAGAATAATTAAATGTTTCTGTAGAGCATCCAGCTTACACTCAGTATTAATTGCAGGAGGAGGTCACAGATGCATACAGAACACCATATAAATCACATTTTACCTTCAGATCCCACTGCAAGCTGCATGTCGGTCCAATAACACTGATTGATGGATGCCTCTGGCAGCCATTTAAAAATTGGAGCAAATTTGCTCATGGGATAACAACGGCACAGGGCTTGGTTATTTGCGGGATCGCCTCTCCCTGAGTTGTACTAGGTCTGACAGGGTGGGCGTACTCCAGGTCCCTTAAATGTTGCCACCTACCTTCATGGTAGCTGCCCCTGCCCTTTGGAACACCCTATCCCCCTGGCCTTCCAAAAAGCTGTAAAGACCTGGCTTTTCCCACAAGCCTTGGAGTAGTGTGAGGCTGGAGCTCAGGGAAACTCTGAAGGTTGTTCTGGATGCATTGTGTTTGGGGCACCAGAAAGTTTTTTGTTGGCTTTTATGTTTGTTATTGTTTTTACTGTTTTATTATTGTTTGTGAGTTGTCCAGGGTTATGCTACATACGATTGGCAGCTATAGAAATCTTTTGAATAAACAACATTCCCATGCCAAAAACAAGCCAATTTGATCTAGTGGTTAAGGTGCTGGGCTGGAAACCAGGAGTCTGTGAGTTCTAGTCCCGCCTTAGGCATGAAAGCTGGCTGGGTGACCTTGGGCCAGTCACACTCAGCCCTAGGAAGGAGCCAATGGGAAACCAGGAGACAGAGTTCTAGTCCCGCCTTAGGCATGAAAGCCGGCTGGGTGACCTTGGGCCAGTCACACTCAGCCCTAGGAAGGAGCCAATGGGAAACCAGGAGACAGAGTTCTAGTCCCGCCTTAGGCATGAAAGCCGGCTGGGTGACCTTGGGCCAGTCACACTCAGCCCTAGGAAGGAGCCAGTAGGAATCTGGCTGGGTGGGTGACCTTGGGCCAATCACTCTCTCTCAGCCCAACTCACCTCACAGGGTTGTTGTTTTGGGGAAAATAGGAGGAGGAAGGAGTATTAGGTATGTTCGTTGCCTTGAGTTATTTATAAAAATAATAAAGGCAGGATAAAAATTAAATAAATAAATAAATTTATTTGGGCAGCCATGAGTGATTATATGTTATTACTGCAGACTCCATAATTGTTGGTATCGGAGTTGGAGTTTTGCGGGTATACGGTAGGAGAAATTGCTTTTCTTTCCCTGACATTTGTATTCTGATTGTAATCGGCAACTTGTATGCAGAACACTCAACCCATTACAGGCTTGGCCACAATTAATCTTCAGTGACAGATGCTTTCTGGAAGCCTGTTTCAGACAGAGAAATAACTTGGCACCAAATTAATTTCCACATAGTTCTCCGTTTTGTCTAGGAACCTGGGATAGTTTTACTTGTGAGCCAGAAACACAATAGTACTTCATTGTTCTTGGTTGTCTGCCAGGTGGGATTTTTCAGAATGTACAGAATCACATGGTGGGTGTAATGAAGAGAGAGGGGGGAAGAGAGGATATATTATTGTTCAGAAGATGCAAATAGGTAATCTATACGATATATAAGGACTGTGCAGACTTGACTGGCAGATGGCCCTCTCTACGCATCTTTGTGGACCACTGCAGGTCCTTTGGGATGGTGGTGGTCTTCAAATGCAATAAATAAATAGATAAATAAATGAATGAATGTTTAAAAAATAATGGCCCAAAGACACCAGTCAGTCACCAAAGGACTAGTTTTCACCTGCTGTTAATAACAACTGTTCAGTGTTTTTCTTGGCTTCTATCCAGCTAATACAACTATACATACAGTATATGATTCCAGAAAAGAAAGCCGAAATTGTTTCTCAAGCCATCCTGATAAAAAATTAGTGTTGTAAGGCCTGTCTTTCCACAGAGCCTGTACAGAGATGTTTATGAACTGATTTTAAATTTTCTTACTTGTTTAGTTGATCAGGAACCAATTTAATTTTTTAAAGTTATGAATGAGGTTTTAAAAATCAGTGTTAACTTATTATCTTTCAAAAATTATAATCCAAGATATATGATGGATCATAAAGAGTTCCTATAGAGTATATTTCTACTCATACATAAGCTCCATGGGAAGAAAGTACAGGATTTCAAGTCTAAGGGATTAAATTTGTCAAACAGTTGCATAAAGAAGCCTCAGCAGATTACAAAAATATTCTGTGTCTGAACTCATCTCTCATGGCCAAGTATTACATTTTATTTCATGCTGATTATAAAAAGAATACAACAGTCTCATGGATCATAATATACATTTAATAATTATCTTTCTCTTAACGCTGTTCACTTGTAACAACAACTCCTTACATCTATTCTTTTCAATTCTTTGCCTTTTAGACTACTATGATCGTATGAACACTGACCTAGAATGCTGAAGAACTGATTAAGGACAACCACTATGAAAAATTACAAAATCTTGAAAGGATGACTAAAAAAACCTAAATGAGTTTCTAAAGTTCTTAACTCAGAAGCAATGCAGTGGGTTAGAATGTGTAGCCACCCGTTTTGGATTTCTGAATCTGATATAACTTACCACAAAACCAGTCATGCCAAAATAAACTGAAACTGAACTGGGCTGGCAGTTTAAATTTAGATTCAGTATCAGGAAAACTTTTATGGTCTAGGCCTTGGAACGGTCGATAATATGGACATGCTGACTTATGCTGTGATTCATTCAGTTAAGTGTAAGCCTATGACCGCTTTAGGATAGTGAAGAAGGATAACACACAAGGTTACTTGCATATACATAGGAAATTGAGTGGATCAATGTAGTTTCTTGCACAGTCCAACTTTTGGGCCAGTTATTTTACTTTAACACACATACGGTGCTGTTTACACTCTGCAGAACCTTGCATGCCATGAACTAGAAGTTCTTAGAAAACTAATAAATGAAAATGCCCTTTCAACTTGAAAATACTTCTTACTTGATGACTGTTTAATAAAATGAAACATGGCTAAACAGTGGCAACTTGGAGCTGCTTAAAATACCTAGGTAGAATCTCAAAGCAAGCACCTATTCTCTGGAATTTTGCCACAAGAGAAATAGGTAAATGTAAAATATAATCAGGGCCGTAGAGCTTTGGGTGGGGCATCGGAGCTGTTCCAAAAGTTTCTACTGAATTGGCAGTAGTATTGTTGGTAATATGGCAGGAGGGGGGAAATAATCTATGCAATTATATATTTTAATAATTTTCTCTCCTTTTATATTAATTCAGTATAGCAAGAAAAAAATGTTAAATGCTTGGCATTTAATTATTAAAATGTAATTAATTTCATTGAAATTCAATTAAAGCAAGTATAATTTAGGTTCTAGCCCACCTTCTTTAGAAAATGTGGTTCCTGGCATATCAATAAAACCTACCAATCCCCAGTGTGAAAAACTGCACCTCAGATGTACAGCCTTCCATGCTTTATCAAGCAGAAATCACGAGTAGCCTATACCATCCAACAAACAAAACCATGCCATGGGTATCCATTGAGAAACAATCTGTTTAATCCTATCATTCTTAATTTTCAAGATAGACTTCCTCAATGTGCAGAAGTTCCTTACTTACCCCATTTTTGTCAGTTTTAGGGATGTACACTTACTGGGCCAGATGGTGTGTGTATTTTTCCTTCCTACTTCCTGTTTTTTGATGCTTTTCTACAGCTTTGCCCAAGGCATTAACAATAGTATCTACGTATTGTCGAAGGCTTTCACGGCCGGAGTTCAATGGCTGTTGTGGGTCTTCCGGGCTGTGTGGCCGTGTTCTGGAAGTTGTGGTTCCTAACGTTTCGCCAGCATCTGTGGCCAGCATCTTCAGAGGGCAGGAGCACAGACAGAAGCAAAATCTCTTCGACATCTCTGTGCTCCTGCCCTCTGAAGATGCTGGCCACAGATGCTGGCGAAACGTTAGGAACCACAACTTCCAGAACACGGCCACACAGCCCAGAAGACCCACAACAGCCAATAGTATCTACAATCAACTGCAGTGTTCTAGTCTATGTCCACTTTGAGTTGAATACCTCCTGGATTTCACTGGATCTCTGTGGGGGAAGAGGACCCAACACTTCATAAATCCTGGTATTCTTATATACAGTATATGCCTCGTTTTCTACATACAGCTGATTACACTGCCAATGGATGCAGCCACAGGGTATCAACCTGTCCCTTATTAATCCACTGGAGATGCTAGTCTGAAAATAATCTCCTCGTTTTGCCAACAGTGGTACCCTAGGATAGATAAGGATGCTCATGCTGATGATCATTTCAGTATATATCCCAAGTTTCTATCCCTAGGGCACTCAAGATGGATAACAGTCAAAAATACGAAATGAACCAGTTAAAATCCATTAAAAAGAAAAGAGTTGAAATAATTAGTAAGTGAACTCAAAAGGCCTGACTGCAGAGGAATGTTTGGAGTGCTTTCCTGATAAAGCATGGAAGAGTTGGGACTAAGAGCAGTTCCTGAAAGCATGCATTTCATAGCTTAGGAGAGAAGCAGAAGGCACTCTACTGCATACATGATCACCTGAAATCAACGGCATCCTTAAGAGAGCCTCTGCTGATGACCTTAATACCACCATATTAACTGCTTCATACTGACAAAGGCCTAAGCTGTTCAGGGCTTTGAAGGTTAAAAGCAATGTCCTGAATTATGCTCAGAATGCAACAGGGAACTGGACATATGTTGTCTATATTTTAAGAGAGACAAAATACGATCCTGGTATCATGAGTTGGTAAGCAGCTTAGCTGCTGAATCCTGCATCAATTAAAGTAGGATTTTTCAAACTAGGTTGTGTGGAACCCAAGAACTTCCACAAGAACTTGATGGGGATCCATAAGAAATGAAGGGGAAAAAATGAAATCAAATAACCCTAATTTATAAATTTGCATAAATAAATTACAACAAGCACAAGTTTCATTTTATTGCCACTTTTATATCACTTGATCAGTTGTTCCAAGAACAAGTTCCATTGTGTGAAAAACGTTTGAAGATCCCTGAACTAAAGCATCCAGATACTCTTCTGAGGTAGCCTCGTCAATAGCACACTGCAGGAGTCTTTTGGTTTTCCAATTTAAGAGATGTTGATGCAGTTAGACTTACCTTCTTCAACTATATCTATCCAGATATTTGTAAATTATACTGAAATGCAAAGAATCAAGAAAGCCAAGGTTTTTTTTTTAATTAACCAGTACACTACTTACAGTAGGAAGGTATTCCATATGGTTGTCCAGGTGGTGGGTACGCAGTATAAGCAGCAGTTTGCTGGATGCCTGCACTGTACTGAGTCTGCCCATAAGTAGCCATTGTTGCAAAGGATGGGACCGTTACTATATGGGGATAATGTCTAGTCAAAAAAGAGAAATATTTATACCAATTAATCACTTTTGGCAATGACTATGGGATCATATGAATAGTTAATGCATTTACTGGAAAGGAAAACTAGTTTTCTCCCCTCAAATAATTTATCTTTAAAATGGAAGCATTTAGATTTTCTGAAAAAGTGGTAATGGAGTGTGATTAAGGGTTTTTTCTTTAATCTTCTATTTGGGGAGGGGTGTTATTTTAAATTCATGGTCACATTTCTTCCAGGTAAATATTTTATGTTTAGTATTATACTAAGGCCCAATTTTATACCACTAATTTGAAGTGTTGTTGTCACTATCATCATCAACATCATCAAGCAAGGGACCTTGTTTTATTTAATCAAAGTTATACCTATATGGATCTAATCTAGATCCAGCATCATGCAATGCATGATTATAAGTGCCATACTGGTACACTGTTCGCCCAAACTTTCATGATGCCAGAACCGAATTCCTTACAATCTTACAATGTCATATCACATATTTGATATCACAAATCCATTTTCCTTAGAGTAGTTTTAGAGAGTTAAAGCGGATTGTGTTATAGCTTGAAAAAGAAAAGCTGCTTTGGACAGCAGGTTGCAGTGTGTAGGGATGGGGAATTATATATACATGTGATGATGTAGCCAACATGGTACAGCCAACATTTTATGTCATTTTGGTGTTTGGGTGGGTTAAGGGTTAGGGTTAGGGGGCAAAATGATTCCAGAAGTTTAGTACATTGATTAAAGCCATTATGTTGGCCGAAAGACAACAAAAATTGTGCTCCTGGGAATTAGCTGTGTGACCTAAGGATGCTCTGGAGGCTGCAAAAATGGGGCTAGGGTTTGTAGGTGGCCTGTGGTTTACACTTTTTTTTTTTAAAAAAAGGGAACAAAATGAAGGGAATGATAAAATAAACTTTCAATTAACTTTTACCTGAATTAATACACATACTTTAAAAAGATGAAAGACAAGTACCAATATCAAAGTATGGGAAAGCTGACCAATTGCTGAACCTGTAATCAAGTAGTTATTTCATAGGACTTTCAGTTCTAGGCAGAGGTAAAGGTAGGGAGTTGGGGATTGGCTAAATCTTATTTGGGGTAGAAAACATTGTTTCAAGTCTTTTTAAATTGATAAAATATATTTAAATTTTAGGCTAATATTCTTCATGAGACCCAGTTTGGTGTAGTGGTTAAGCCCCAAGGCTAGGAACCAGGTGAATTCTAGTCCTGCCTTAAGCACAAAGCCAGTTGGGTGACCTTGGACCAGTCACTCTTTCAGCCCTAAGAAGAAGAAGGCAAGGGCAAACCACTTCCGAAATCTTGCCAAGAAAACTGCAGGGACTTGTCCAAGCAGCTGCCAGGAGTCAAGACTGACTTGAAGGTATACACACACACACACACACACACACACATGTGCATGCACACATATATATCACCAAGGAAGGCAACCCCCCCCCATTTAAATATTTGTATAAAAGTATGGTAAACAGAAAAGTTTGCTGATACTGAAAAGATGTGAACATCATGTGGGTTTCCCTGGAGGAAAGTGTTCTACAGCCAAGTGGCCACCATTAAGAAAGCCCATTCTCTTGTAGCCCTCACCATCTCAGAATAAGGGAGAACCTGTAGAAGGGCTTGGGTAGATAATCTTAGGATATGGGAAAATACATATACAAAGAAGTGTTCCATCAAGAACCAAGATAGCAAGCATGCCAGGGTTTATGGATCAAACCCAGCATTCTGAATTGGGTCTGGAAGCATACTAAAAGCTAATGTAGGTTCAAAATACCAGTATAATACCATTACAATCCTTTTTCCCATTTGAAACTCACAGCCCCATATTTTGCACTGACATTTTGGGTCCAATCTCAGAGGTAGCCCTCTTACAAGGCATTGCAGTAATTCAGCTTTCCAACTCTAGAAAGTATTGTGATTGGCGTATCAATCAAAACTGTCCAAAAGGCAGTTTATGCCACAGAGGCCATGGCAATCATGGCTACAGGAGTACAACCAAGTATTAGCATTATCTTGGTTTTGTCTGAACAGAGCTTCAATTTAGTAGTCAGTACCACAGGTGAGTAGAATTCTATCAAGAACAAAAAGACATAAAGCTGCAGATAGGAGAAAAAAATAGCATGTCATAAGCATGCTGATGATAATGTACTTCATACTCTGAATTATTTCATGCAGCAATTCCTGATAGATTTTAAACCGAAGGTGGAATTTATGTATGCTAAAGTGAAGGCACATGGAGTTGCCTTCTAAAAACATCCAGATTAGAATGGAACCCCTGCAAAGCAATTGTGTCATGACCTATCCAAGAAAGACAGCTGGTTCAATTATATCAAAGCTACTGAGAGGTCAAAGAAAATCAACAAGATTACATTCTCTTGCTTCTCTCACAGAGCAATCAACTCTGCCATAACCAGCCCTGATCCTTGACTGAAATGGATTCAGAAAATTCAGTCTCTTCCAAAGACCATGGATTTGGTCAGCCACAAAATGCTCAAGTCTCTGCTCGAAAAGATAACATTTCCTGTAGGCTTATAAACTGAGTTCTCCAATTCAGTAGTAACACTACTGCCTCCTTTAAGAAAGTTTGAACCAACCCCTCTCATAAAAATGATTAGGGGCTACAACATTTGCTTGACTAATCTATGAAACTTTGAAATGAAACTTGGGTACATTTATTTCAATAGCAGCAGAAGACTGCTAACTAATCTGAATTAGTTTAAACACATGTATGGTAGATGACATCATATTTCATATTCATGCACTCTTCTGCAGCTTGGTGCCTATTACATGTGCCAGACTGTAATTCCCCTGATTTCCAGTCTACACAATCAAACCCTAATGTGACTAAGAATTCTGGGAATCGCGGTCCAACACACTGAACAGTCAGCAGATAAAGGAAGGCTGCCTGTCAATGAAGGCAAAATGCTTCTTGTAAGACAGTACTTGCTGTGATATGTGGACATTACCAAAATAGTAATTTTCCTTCAGAATCTCTCTCTCTCTCTCTCTCTCTCTCTCTCTCTCTCTCTCTCTCTCTCTCTCTCTCTCTCTCTCTCTGTATTGACTTAAGTATATCCACACTCATACTGATTAACAGCATCAACCTAGACATTTCTACTCAGAAGTAAATCTCAGAGAAATCAAGGGAAATGTGTTAAGAAAATGAGCTTCATATTACAGTGCAATATTTCTATAACTGGATGACAATTCCTAGAAATAAATGACTTCTTTCGACAGCAAGCAGATTCAATATAGCACTCTTACTTGGTAGTGTAGAGATGAAGAGAATGCTGAGGTGCAGATTTCCTGTTGCCTATGAAACAAAATTAGCACAGTTAATGCCATCAACTATATTGATGCCAATGAAATAATCATGTTAATTACTTGGCAAGATATTTGCATAATTGCAGTACAGAACATAATAATCACATTCATAACCGCTCTCAAGGGTATGGGTTATGTTAATATGAACTGTCTAGACCCCAGCTAAAGTAAGTATCAGAACTTGTATGAGAGACAATGGATAGTGCACTGTTCTTTGAAGAGGACACATTAATGGAAGTACACATTTAAGTCATTTAGATAAGTAATTTAGTAAAATGAGAAAACAAAAGGCATCAGCATTCTCAAAGGGGTTCTCAAACCATTAGAATTTACTTATCTCACAAGGGCTTGAAAATATCCATCCATAGAAGCCTAGAAGAATCTAGTAGGACAAATTTCAGAGCCATTAGCAAATACAATGAACAATTCTTGGGAAACTGCCATAGTTTCAACATCCTTTTTGGCACTTCCACCTTAACTACTCAGAAAACCAAACAATTTTTTTTTTAGATTGTTGTAAAATAAAATGGAATATGGGCATTTAGTCATTTATTTATTTATTTTGGTGCCTTCAAGTCAATGTTGACTCCTGGTGACTGCCTGGACTAGTTCCTGCAGTTTTCTTGGCAAGGTTTTTTGGAAGCGGTTTGCCATTCCCCCCATCCTAGGGCTGAGAGAGTGACTGGCCCAAGGTCACCCAGCTGGTTTTGTGTCTAAGGCGGGACTAAAACTCACAGTCTCCCGGTTTCTAGCCTGGTGCCTTAGCCACTACACCAAACTGGCTCTACTAATTTAGTCATTAGTATATTTTTATGCTGCATCATAAGGATCCTGGATCAGAGAAGACAAGTTTTACTATAAAATTCTTTAGATTCTTCCATCACAAGCCACAGAGCCCCCAATATTCCTCTTAAACCTAAGCTAATGCATTTGATAAGCAAGATCCATTAATAAATATTAAGGGTTAGGGTTAGGGTTACAGCAGGGCATCATTTCGCGACACACTCTTATAGCAGGGCACAAGGCAGGCACTAGGACCTGCATGGAATCACAGCAGGTTTGAAGGCAGCAAGGCACAAGGAAGGCACTAGGACCTGCACGGAATCCTGGCAGGGCTCGTAGGCAGCCGCCGCCACGACACACCCAGGCACTGCAGCCGACACACTAACGTGTCATGACACACAGTTTGGAAAGTTCTGCTATAGGTTGTTGGGAACAGTTTCAATACTTATTCACAATAGATAAGCACACTGTGACTGAATAGGGCCCCTAGTTTTCTATCATCCTCAGGATAATCTCAAACATAAAAAACAGTAAAAAAATAAGTTGCCTTCCCCATCCCCCTTTGTGTTTTCCTAAACAAAACAAAATCTCTAGCGTTCATGAGTAAAGACATGTTTGAAAATGTGATGCTAACAATTTCTAAAATGTCATAAAACAGTGAGAGAACCATTTAAGCTTTTTAATAGTTGGGAGTGAGGCTTGAATATTCTCAGCCATCCCACATCTCTACCAAAAAATTTCTTTGCAAATAATTTAGATAACTGTAACCCTATATCTAAAAAAAATACTAAAATTCTGCTAAATTCTTTGATTAAGGATTATTATTATTATTATTATTATTATTATTATTATTCCTGCATATTTTTTGCAAGGCCAGCTCAAACCAGCAACCTAAATCTCAAGACCATTTTCACTGGCAAAGCACAATATATAATTTCCATTTGCCAGTTTGATCGCAGATACTTGTTCTTGAAAAATCCCTAGCTGATCAATCATATTTGTTGCAATGTAAACAGAATTCTCTCTTCCCTAGATCAAATTATTACATTGCTCTGAGTTTTATTCACTTTTTTCATCAACACATGGAGACAGTTCTTCTCTTGGTACCTTTCTTTTGAAAGCACAGGGCAGTTGAAATGAGCAGCAAACAAACAAAAGCAAAACTAAAAGAGAGCTGGATTCCTAGGCAACCTGTAACTCTATAGTTTATGTTGTCAATTGGACTTTTAAACATTATTTTTGTCAAAATGTTAATTAACTGACCAATTAACTGATCATGGATCTTCTAGTAGCCTTCCATTTACAAGCTACATTTATTTTGCAAATATTAAATTAATAAGAATTTGCTTAATTTGGTAAATTAACACTTTGACATACTGAGGTTCAACACTTATGACTAACTAAAACGAATAGAAATAGAATCTCATTAGTGTGGACAGTTTTCTACTTTCTCCAGATATTTCCTTCTCTTAATTATTCCTCCATTTAATATTTTGTTTCTGGATCTTTGTTTTAACTATCTCAGTCCCTTTCCTTCAGTCCAGGGACTATAATTTCAACCATTTATTTTTTTAAGAAGTTAGGTTCCTTTTTGGTGTATATTACATTCCCCTCTCTACAAACCAGTACCTGATTTATAAGTACTGGGATGAAAGCTGTATTCTCTCATGCAAACATGAAACATCTGTCACCATGTTGACATCTTCCTTTTTAAAAAAGGAAACAAAATAAAAATAACTGAAAAGTTCCTTGGAATTTCAGATTCCCAAATATTATTTTAAACCAGTGTTAACAACTTTAAGCTGTGTGGCCTTCAACTCCCAGAATTCAATTCCCATTGCTGGCTGGGGAATTCTGGGAGTTGAAGTCCACCCAGCTTAAAGTTGCCAAGGTTGAAAAACACTGGTTTAAACCTACTAATTTTAAAAAAGCCACTTGTAGTAGGTGTTAATTATGAAAGTTTAGTTTACCGTTTTTCCATTTCAATAATATTGTCTCACTGATGGTACAAATATTTTTCTCTGAGCCAGCTTTCTTTTTGATGCCATAACAAGGTAAGTGTAACTTCTATTGCTCTTACAAGTCCAAGGGACTGAAACAGATCTAAAAATCAATCTGGAAGCTAGATGACTAGTTCATCTGGAAGTATTTATTTCTCCATTTGATACAGTGAGATTTACTCATGCACTCCAACAATCCATGCCATGTTGCCAACGTCAGTAAAATTGGGACATTAGGTTCATTAAATGTTCACTTCGGCAGCACATATACTAAAATTGTCTTATCTTAGTTTATTAGCTTGGTTGACATTTATATAATTGATAATTTTCCTCTCCCCATCTACTTCCAGGCTGAGTTTAAGGTATATTTTTTAAAAAACAGTTTCAAGAACTCAATGTTTTGAGACTTGAAAAAGCTCATTCTTTTCATACCTGAAGTTCCTTAGAAGATGCTCAGCATCATCCCTACCAGTGACTGGGATGCCATAGTTAACATGCTTCTCCCTCTCTCCTGGTTCTATAGCTGATGCCTTTCCAGTTCCAAGCCAAAAGCCTTTTCATTCTGCACCTTCAAGCTTGACTTGAATAATTCCCTATCATTCTTTGTAATTGTTATTCTATTATTTTCCATGTTTATCCATTACTAGGACTCACTGCTCTGAAGAATACTATCAATGTGAAAGGGAGGAAAACACAGCACTATATTAAACAGATAAAGAGTACAGCTATCTATCTATCTGTGATCCAGGATTTCCAGTTAATGGCTGACTGATGCACAACTCTGGAAACTGAGGAAGGATACAACTGTAGTCTCATGAGGCAAGCTAGCCTTGGAGCTTCTTGTGGGGAGGAGGCTCACATTGTGGCGAAGGACAGGACACATTAGAAGCCATAATGGCAATTTACAAGACAGCATCTGCTCCGAATCATTCAGATTTTCAAAGCTACAGGAAAGATTGTGATGCAGGGTTTCTGTCAAATATATTAAGGTTGCAGGATTGGACATATGTATCTGCATGCAAAGGGTTAATCACTCTACTTAATAAGCAGGGGCCTTCTGTCAGCTCCCCTTTAACAGGAAGATAGCTGGACTTCTGACTCCAGCAAACAATAGCTAGAACTGTACTAGCAAAATCTAGCTCAGCAGCATCGTTTGCCAATAATTTTAAAAACAGATTTAACATTCCATCTTCTTTTCCCACCCCCATTCTTTTTTCATACTGTCCAAGTGAAGAGAGAAGATGGGAACTGGGGTAAGGCAGATAAATTTCCATTGCCTAACCTCAAATGCCAAAAGAATGTGTCTTAGTACCTGCCAAGCATGAAACTTCAGACCACAGTTTGAAAGGAAGATTGTGTGTGTGTGTGTGTGTGTGTGTGTGTGTGTGTGTGTGTGAGAGAGAGAGAGAGAGAGAGAGAGAGAGAGAGAGAGAGAGAGAGAAAAGTAATTATAACAGTGTCAGTTTTGAGTTCCTAATCTTTCAGAAAGCCACATTAAAAGAGCAGCATTAGTGCATCCTGCAATAGACAGGAATGACTCAAAAGACCACTGCACCATCATTTCCTCTGACTACATCACTCCTAAATTATGCACCAACAAAAGCAGTGATACTGTATAAGATGATTTCATTTCACAATGGATTTCTCTGAATTTGAGGGAACAGCTGATATCCAAACACATTCAACATTTTAAAATATTCACAGGTATGGAATGTACTGAAGCAAATGAACGGGCAGGGTGAACTGTACTCATTGATTTACCTGCAAATGCGTAACAGTCAAAGTTGTTTATGTACACACACACTCTAAATGCAGAAACTTGCAGCAAGAGAACTGAAATTGGAGGAACTTGGAATATTTTTAAAGACATCCCCTGAATCTCCCCCATATAAAAATTAGGGATGGTATTTAAAGCAGGGAAGATTGGAAATTAAGGTACCACTCTTTTGAGACTGCTATTGCATATAAAGCCGAAGGCCAAAATCAGAGAATGTAAGGCTTAAATGCATTCTTAAAATCTGCTACTTTTCTAACATCAGATAATAAGTAAAATAACCTTTGAGCTAATGTTGACATTAGAAATGCAAAACAATACTATGAGAGGCTGGCCTTTCAATTACTCATAGCAGACATATTAAATCTCACTAGTTTTACATTAAATAAAAAACCTTTCCTCAGGCATTTTCTACTTCTTCCTTTAACTGACTTAAAATCAACAAGCAAACAAAAGCCATACTCCAGCTCCTCCTTGGTCTCAGCCCGGTATTGTCAACTCTGACTAGCTATATCCCTGCTTTATCTAGGGCAGGATTTCAATAAATTAGCTTCTTGCCCGTGGTCTCTGCAAACTAGAAATGCTGAAATGGGGTGGGGGTGGGGGGCTGGACTTGGAATCTCCTCCATGAAGAACTTCCATTACACCACAAAACTACAGCATCTTTTACACTGTACATCTTCCTCATCCAGACAATTAGGAACAATCCACAGAAGTGGTAAGAATCTGGTTTTCTTCCTCATTTCAAAGAAGATTCATACAAACCTAGGCCACATGCTTGCTCATTATTCCTTTTGCAACTCTATCTACACACTCACAGCTAGGCATCTGAAGGTAATGGACCATGAAGAAGAATTGACAGCTTACCTTCTATGTCATCTGGAACCGTAGCATAAGTGTTAGAAAGGTTAAGCTTCAGAATGTCAGGATATTCTTTATTTACAGTCAAGCTGGGTGATGTCACTAGATCTAGCATTTCCTTATACCTGGAGGAAAGCAAAGGGGGGGGGCAGATAATTTACTCATTAATTATGCATGCTTGCTAATGATTCTACTTTTTTCCCTAGGAATACAAATATTAAAGCTGATTACTTAAACCCAGCCTTCATATAAATTCTACATAAACAACATTCACGAAAAAAGTTTTCATCAAAGGGAAAATGCTGAATTTAAAATCAAGTACTGACTTTCCTTGGAGATTACCGCTATTTGATTAAATATTTTCCTGTACATCCTGGATTTTGCCATCAGATGATTACATTTATGTATTGCTTAAATGCCATAAGGAGCAAGCCATGAATTCTAGTATTACCATCATTTTCCAATGCACACAATTGTATCAGAGAAGACGGCAAGTTACCAAACTATTTTATACAGGAAGTCTCTTAACAGCATTGCAGCTATGGATAGGTTGACCATACATCCCGTTTTGAACAGGACAGTCCCATTTTTTAAGCATTTTTCAACCGTCCCGTCATTTTGATAAAAATCTCAATTTTGTCCCGTTTTTTAAACCCAGCAGGAATGGCCTGGAAGAGGAAGCCCTCCCGCCTATCAGCGTGCAGCAAAGGAGGGCGGGGTTTGCAGGTGGGAGCCAATTGCGTGGACCGGGGGTGGGGTTTGCAGGCAAGAGCCAATTGTGTGGACCAGGGGGTGGGGTTTGCAGGCGGGAGCCAATCGCGCGGACCAGGGGGCAGGGACCCCTGTCTTTTTCATGAATACGGAATATTACATAAGATCCCATCCCGTTTTGCCATCCCAATGTTCCGTTTTTGTCTCAAGGAAATATGGTCAGCCTAGCTATAGAGGATTTACAACAAGGACATCATTAAATGGGAAAGATCCAGGTTAACACACCCGGTCAATTTATTATTGAAGTGAATGTGATTTAGGCAGCCTTCACTTTTTGTAGGATTATGCTCAAAATTACTAGACTCTCCCTTCCTGGAGGAAAAAAAGCTTTCTGTGATTAGGACATTTAATGGCAAGTCAGTTAGACTCAACTTCTAAGTTACCTGGTTGGCTTTCATCACCTTCCCCCCACCCCCCCAAGAATAATAGATGAAGCTTTCAAGACACTAGCCCCATAGTCTGCCATTACACTGGTTTTTAACTTTACTTTGATGACAGGATGCAGAGAATGCCCCCTCTCTGAAAATTAGCAAATGGGACCTACATAACAGGTAGCATTTTTAGGGACGGATCTGGACAAATCCTCGTACTAGCTAACACTATAAGCAATAATGCTTTGCAAATTTGGAGACACTGCTGAAATATTTAGTAAAGTCAACAGCAGGTGCCCTAATCATCCTTGGCTGATCTACAAAAAGCCCAAGTAGATATAGAACTGGTTGAACTTCCTGGTAGGAGACTACCAGTAAATGGAAAGTTGCAAAACCTCCCAGGAAGTGACACTGGGAAACCACTTCTATAATGTTATCAAGAAAGGTACAAAGCCATGTAATCACCAGGAGTCAAGCTTTTACACTTTATGAATCAAGATTTGGTGTATTCATTTTAATTACTGAATTAGTCTATTCATCTATTGTTGCATAGCTACTATCAAAGCTACTCGAAATGCAATCTGTATTAGAGAAAGAGAGGGGTTCTTTTAATTCAATCCATCAACTCCCCCCCCCCCCCCAATCTTTACAATTTTAGTCAAATTATGCCTCCTTATCATAACTTTCATAATTTTCTTACAAGGAGGACAGGCAGATCTTAAAGATACATATTGATATTTACTGCTTGGGATTTTCAAAAATCTCAGATTTTGCTGATTATTCAAGTTCTTTTAAAAGCTCTGATAATGGTGAAGGGTGCATAGTTCCTCAGGAACCTGATTAACACCTCTGCAATTAAGTAAGAAATAAAGGGTTTATTGAGAACAACAACAAAGTCATTTGAAGAAAATTCAGCTCAGCTTTGAGCACTGAAGATGCTAATACAGTTGTAGAAAATCAGCATGCATTCTTCCCTTTCACCATCCACATAATTGAACATGAAGGCAATCACTCATTCAAAAACCAAATAATACAAAAAAAATCTCTATAGACAACAGCATATTGCTAAAGCAATCAAGATGCTAGCTACATCCCACTCATGTCTATCTCTACAGAATAAAGAACCAGTTTGGTGCAGCAGACAAAGCACTGGACTTTGGCCGGATCAGGTGGTGGGGACGAATGTGGTAGCTTCTTCTCTAATCTTGTACCATTACGTCAAAACACATCACACTGAAATTTCACTGGCTTTTTCTAGTATGAGAGACAAATTTGCCATTTCTTACCTACCCAGATTTCTCCACCTTATACTGCTGAAATAAATTTATGATGAAGAAAAGGAAGGAGAACTATATATACTAACCTGAGAATCCTGTTCTCTCCAGACTCCCAAATCTCAAAAATATACTGCATATTCTAATAACTAGCTACTCAACCACAATGAAAAGCAATCACTGCATCTTTGAAGAGATATTTCATGTTTTTCAAGAGGAGGCCCCAAATTCAACACAAGCTACATACAGTAAGCAGCTCCAAATGAAGAACCATCTATTTTTTAAATAGGATCCTGCAACAATTCTCCTCATCGCTACCCCAAACCAAAATTGATGCGTTCTTTTGTGGATCTCTTTGCTTTGCATTGTCAGCTTCACGAGGCTTCACTGCAGTCATACAGATACACCCAATTCAAGCAGTACAGGAAAATATGCGTTTTCTCTCCCCCCCCCCACCTCATCCCATCCCATCTAGTGTTCTGTTTTACAGCTGTACAGAGCAGATTGCACCATTTGTTAGACCTGTCGGCACTCCGGATCCCCTGGGGCTACAGCATTAAGGCAAAAGCATGACTGTGCTTTTAGAAGACGACTCCCCAGCAGTGCCAGGGAGCAGAACTTAGGAGATGACAGCTGGGAAGTGGGAAGGGGAGGAGAGCAACTTCAAAAGGTTCCTACTGCTGCTAATGGATTAAAAGCATATGGAAGGTTCCAAGTAGGGCCTGAACCAGCTCACCTTTTGATTTACCCCTGTGGGCTTTTGTTCAGCTACCTAAGCTGCAGATGACTACCTACGCTCAGAGATAAAGATACAGCATGCAGCAGTAGAAAGGTAACAGATGGCATGGCAACGGCCACAGGGAATGACAAGGGGGAGAGCAAACTACTGAGATTAAAGTCATTGATTTAAGGGATGCAGAATACAAGGATGTCTCACCTAACCTATACAAATGAAGGAAGCCTCTACTTTCTAGTATATGTAATAGGAGAAGTGTAAGTTGTTATTCCTGTAACATATGGCATGATCTGCAATGGACACAGTGGGCCCTTTTGCCATGTGAGCAGGTTTAATATTCCTGAATCAATAGACATGGTCAGGAAGCCAGCCCTGGAGAGCCTCTGCCAACATAGTTAATATTGAACTAGATGGACCGATGGTCTGACTTAGTAAATGGCAACTTCCTAGGCTGTGTTAATGTTAACTTGGCTCTTGTTGAAAGCTCACCAATAACACATTTTCATTTAGTGCAAAACAGAGGCAACTTCTATGTCTGTTCTTGCATCTCATGCTTGTGACTGGTCAAGTGCCTGTTTATAAGAAAAGTCAGAAAGAGGAGATCTGGATTTTGGACAGCAGCATGGAGGGTGGCTCTTAATCCCATCCCCCTCACTCTGCTGCCCTTCCCATTCTCAAAAGCTCCTGCCTATGTTCAGCAATATACGTTTTTATGGTAATGTGCATGCTGCCAAGTTCTCAAAGAAGAATTTAACATAATCAACAGTTTACCCTACAGAAAAATAAGCTCCAATGCATTCATCACAGGCAGCCTACCACTGTACAAAACTCCAAATGGATTACAGTTCTATCTGCATCCACTGAATCCATAGACATACAATATAATTAAAGTCACTAAGTAGCAATGAAATTCAAGAATGGAGTATTAAAATGGCCCCCAGAGTCTACCTCCAATTATGTTTTTTGATTGGTACTTAATCAGGCATGCTGTCATGTGTGATGAGAGCACAATCGTCTATAAGTGCCCTGAAATTGGATTCTAATTTAAAACTGAAGATCCGGTATTACAACTTTCCCCAACCTTGCTGGGAATTACGGGGTCTGATGTCCAACGTATCTGAGAGGCACCAGGATGGAGAAAGTTGCATTAGCAGATCCTAACACAATCATGGTAAACACTATGATGGAGTAAAGTGATTCAAAACATGAACATTCATGATTTAAGTTACCATGACAATTAACAATGAACAGACAGACGTTACATAAATGTAAAGTGGTAGATATGAGTACATCCCATTGCAAACAATTATGTCTGTAGTTAATTGAATTCAGAGGCACTCTGCTATCTAGTTTCATTTAGATTAATTAAGCTACATACATAATTTATATGCAAGTACAAAGCGATTAGCCTTTGGCTCTAGAATACTGCCTAGAAATACCTTGTTCCCAGGTCACACAGACTCAACAACAGAACTGGAAATTAAACCCAAGAGCCTCTAACTTTGTGCTTCCCCAAACATTATTTGTTTAAATACCATAAAACTTTGCAAGATTAGTAAAACATATTGTGGTACCTTATACCATATCTTATTAAAGATCGGCCTATGATATTTATTACTTTTATTAAGAAAAGTAATGTCAAATAGAATAATATACATTTGAAGTGGGTAATATACATTTAAATGATTTTATATATTGCAATTCAGATACAGCTGACTTGGGGTGGAATTGCTCTTTTGGTTATTCCAGTGCCAGAGCTATAAAAATTACAAACATCAGAACTGGAACAGTTTCCAAATCATAAGATTGCATACCTGAATTTTAGTTTTAAAAAAACACTAATAATATGTACAGTATGAGAGAGAGAGAGAGAGAGAGAGAGAAAACAAACAAACAAAAATGAAATATTTCCATCATTTTTTCACCTATTCGTAGCAAAGGATCATGGCAAGAAAATCGGACATTAGTTTGGCATCATATTGACTCAACTGTATTGGTTGCAACAAAACCATTCAAAGATAACCTGTACATTCTGTCTAGAATATAGCAACTGAAGGATACAATTTGTTCAAAAGGAACAGAAACAGAACAGAAAAGAGAAATTATACTGTTTGTTAAAAATTGATTCCTGCTCAAAAACCCAAACAAAATGAACCAACAGCTTCTATTCAGGGTTAAGGGGGAGTTAGAGGGATGTAAGTAGCATAATGACATGACACAAGCCCTATTTCTTTTCTATGTATGTTGTAACATTATATACATGCCTAAAAAGGGAGGACTTGTGCTTGTGCTGATGAAAGCAGGGAGAGCCTGCAGACAGTGCAAGAATGAACTTTACAACACTGTAGACAGCATCCCAATTAAATATTCCGTATCTCTTGTGCTACCAATGTTAGCTTCAGAGTTGGAGGAAGATACAAGAGAATCAGCTGTCTTCGACTTAATAGTAATAAACAGGGAAGACTTAGTGACTGAAGTGGAAGTAGCAAAAATAGTGGGGGAAGTGACCTTATAATTTTAGAGTTCTTAAGGAAAGTAAAATGGAACATAGTAAAATAATAATAATAATAATAATAATAATAATAATAATAATAATAATAATTTAATAATTATATTATTATTATTATTATTATTATTATTATTATTATTATTATTTCAGCGTAATGATGAGTAGGATCCCAGGTCAGGAGAAAAGGTAAAGGTAAAGGTTCCCGCGCACAGTCGTGTCCAACTCTAGCGGCCGGTGCTCATCTCTGTTCAAAGGAGCTCAAGATGGGTTGGAGTTCCTTAAGGAAGAGATATTAAAAGCACTGTTGCAAATTATTCCAATGGGGATGAAAAATGAAAATGAGGATGAAAAACTATGCAAAAACCTGAATGAAGATCTGGAAACAAAAAAGGACAGATGCAGGAAATGGGAAGAGGTCACAAAAGAAGAGTACAACCAGGTAGCCCAGGAATGTTGAGCTGGTACTGCAAACATTCAAACTCAAAATAAGCTGAGGTTAGCCAAGTATGCTAAGAGTAACAAAAAGGACCTCCTTAGATATGTTCAAAGGAAAAGGAAGGGAATCAAATAGCTGCTCAATGAAAGCAGCAAAATGTTAACAGGTAACAAAAAGGACAAAATTCCTCAACTCCTATTTTTGTTCAGTCTTCTCTAACTCTTATGTGTTCTAATAGGAAGCTGTGAGAAGCAGGATGAAGGGGCAGGGCTGAAGCCTGAGACTGATCCAAATAGTCAGGAAATACCAGTTTACTTTGAATAAGTTTAAAGCTTATGTGTTCCAGGATCATATGAATGGCACCTTAAGATGCTGAAGAAATTAGTTGATGGTCTGGCTATGTTATCCTTGAGAAATCCTGAGGAAGTGATTATATTGTCTATATCTTAAAAAAGAAGGAAAAGGAAGATCAACCAAATTATAGACCATTCTGACATCAATACTGAGGCAGCATACCAATTGATAAATATCTGGGAAGATGCTAGGGCAAATCATAAAGAGATTGATCTGCAAGCACCCTGAAAATAGTACACCAGGTTAGCAATGATTTCTCAAGAACAAAACTTGTCAGACTAAGATATCTTGACTTTAACAAAACATTTATCGAAATACCTCAAGGAATGCTGATTAGTAAGTTAATTGAGTGTGGGCTCGATGGCATGACAATTAATCAGATACATTATAACTGGCTTGAAAAGGGCTATCAATGATTCCTCATCAAATTGGAAAGAAATATCAAGTTATATGCCACAAGGATCAGTCTTGGGTCTTCTATTAATGACTCAGATGAAGAGGTGGAGGGAATGCTTTTCAGATTTGCAAATGGCATAAAATTGCCATTTTATAGCTAACACTCTAGAAGAATGAAATAAAATCTTCGTAATCAGAAAAATGAGCTAAAATAACAGTGAAATTTAACAGATACAAGTCCAAAATTCTTCATTTAAGAAACAAAAATCAATTGCAGAGATATATGATGAGGAATGCTTGGCTTGGTAAGAGCCTTTGCAAAAAGTTCTTGGAATAGTAGTTGATTACAAACTGTATATGAGCCAGCAGGGTGATGTGGCTGCAAAAAAACAGCTGATGAAATTTTAGGCTGTATCAAGAGAAGTATAATTTCCAAATCATGGGAAATACTTGCTTTGCTTTATTCTGCTTTGGTCAGATGCCACCTTGATTACTGTGTCCAATTCTGGGTGCCACATTCTAAAGTTTCAGAGAAATAGGAAAAGGTTCAGACAAGGGCAATGAGGATCATCAGGGGACTGGAAACTAAGACCTACAAGGACCTGGACCCATCTGGCCTTGAGAAGCAAAGACTAAGGTGAATATGATAGCACTCTTCAAACAACTTCTATCACCGCCCATCTCCCCCCACAAAGGGGACTCTGGGCGGTTTATGTTACAGGATGGCAAATTTTGATCAGATTTAAGAAAAAATTCCTAACACGGAGAGCAGTTTGACAGTGGAAACTATTTCCCAGAGAGGTGATGGGCTCCCCTTTGGCTGGATGTGTTCAAGTAGAAACTCAAAGCCATCTCTCTAGGATCCTTTTGGATCCTTTCATTGAGTTGAACTTGATGGCCTAAATGGCCTCTTCCAATTCTATGTTTCTGTGATTCTAAGCAATTTTCTGTTGAGTACCATACATTGAATCATGGGAGGGGACAGTCATGGAGGCCACCCACCCAAGTTTATCTTCAATTCAGAAAATTCATAGCTGCTCTACCTCCTCCTCCTCCCCAAATCTCTCTGAAAAGTTCCAGCAAGGAGAACCTTGTGCACACACAATTGTTTTTCCATCATTAGAAAATGCTAAATCTGCTAGTTTGATAAAACTACAGCTTGGTTCACAGATTACAATAAGCCACAATGTAGTTTGTTTAGTTCTGATTAGCATATTATATTAATTAACCAACTGTGCTTGGTAAACCATGGTTTGTAGCTTAACGTGCTACGAGAACCCTAATAATTGTGATTTATTCAGTAAACCATGGTTTATTTGTATTGATTGTTTGTTGTTCAGTCGTTTAGTCGTGTCCGACTCTTCGTGACGTCATGGACCATAGCATGCCAGGCCTTCCTGTCCTCCACTGTCTCCCGGAGTTTACTCAAATTCATGTTCGTTACATCGGTGATGCTATCTAACCATCTCATCCTCTGCCGTCCCCTTCTCCTTTTACCTTCAGTCTTTCCCAGCATCAGGGTCTTTTCCAGTGAGTCCTCTCTTCGCATTAGGTGGCCAAAGTATTTGAGCTTCAGCTTCAGTATCTATCCTTCCAATGAGCAGTCAGGGTTGATTTCCTTTAGGATTGACTGATTTGACCTCCTTGCAGTCCAAGGGACTCTTAAGAGTCTTCTCCAGCACCACAGTTCGAAAGCATCAATTCTTCAGCGCTCAGCCTTCCTTATGGTCCAACTCTCACAGCCATACATTACTACTGGAAAAACCATAGCTTTAACTATACGGACCTTTGTCGGCAAGGTGATGTCTCTGCTTTTTAATATGCTGTCTAGGTTTGCCATAGCTTTCCTCCCAAGGAGCAAGCGTCTTTTAATTTCATGGCTGCAGTCACCATCTGCGGTGATCTTGGAGCCCAAGAAAATAAAATCTGTCACTGCTTCCATTTCTTCCCCTTCTATTTGCCAGGAAGTGATGGGACCAAATGCCATGATCTGAGTTTTTTTAATGTTGAGTTTCAAGCCAGCTTTTGCACTCTCCTCTTTCACCCTCATCAAGAGGCTCTTTAGTTCCTCTTCACTTTCTGCCATTAGGGTGGTATCGTCTGCATATCTGAGGTATCTGAGGTTGTTGATATTTCTCCCGGCAATCTTAACTCTGGCTTGTGATTCATCCAGCCCGGCATTTCTCATGATGTACTCTGCATATACGTTAAATAAGCAGGGTGATAATATACAGCCTTGTCGTACTCCTTTCCCAATTTTGAACCAATGTATTGATTATGTGCTATCAAATCAGTGTTGACTCTTAGCAACCACATATTAATATACTAAGTACAAATGGAACCAATCTACTTATTAATTGGGATAACATTAGGAAAAAAAATTAACTTCAACTTAGCAAAATAAATCTTAAACAACCAAAACCTCCCCCCCCCCTCTCTCTCTCACACACACACTTTTCATTTAAACCTCTGCATGGAGAGCAGAGTAGCTACTGCTAGTATCAAAGCATGGAATAGGTTTAGTCTTGCTTTTTAGATAAAAAGAAGCCAGAAGCCATAGGATATCAAATAACCTATGTACTATGTTTCTTTGCCAAAATACCTCAACAGTTGTAGTCCAAAATTCCAAGTCTTAAGATTTCAGCCCCCAAAATACTGGGCTGCATGTTATATTCAACCTTCTCTAGCCTGTTGCACATCAGGAGTGTTTGGACTACAAGTCCCAGAATGACCAACAGGTTGAGGAAGGCTGGTGAGATCAATCAATCAGTAATTCCTACTGTTCTCAATAGGAGCTATTTCATATATATAATGTGTGTGTGTGTGTATACGAATGATTGTGCAGTAGATCTCTAACTAGATGACGCACCAGTAATTTTGTTTTCCCTGTAACCCTATCTATGGTCTGTTTTTAATCACTGAACTTATTAGTTCCACCCTCCCTATTCCAAACAGGCAGAGTTGGAAAGAGTTACATAGGGGATAACTATTGCTTCTTACTAGTGGGTCCTAAACAATAATTTACCAGAAATGATTCAGATATCAATCAAAGAGAATATTTGTAGCTCAGGGGGTTGAACTGTGGAGTCCTTGGTGCTCTCTGAGCCTTGTTGTTTTCTTGTAGATGTTTCATTGCCAGACTAGGTGGAGTCCTTGGTGCTGTCTGAGGTAACATCAGAACCCACACTCACTAGCATTGATGATGTTACCTAGTTGGGTAATGAAACGTCTGCAAGAAAACAACAAGGCTCAGAGAGCACCAAGGACTCCACATGATTCAGATATATTTATTGGAGAATGTCATTTTAAATAGGCCACTAAGCAATTTAAAAGGGAAAAAAAGGATAAACATTTTTGAAGCTTAAAATATATTTCTTACTCATTCATCAAATTCTTTCACAAAGAATAAAAAACAAAAATACAGTGGATGGAATAACTCTTACAAATAAATAGCAGTAGACCACAACAAGCTAAACATGAATCAGTAGTATACTGTAATATGTCAGTTAAAAAGGTTTATACTGTTCTAAGCTCCATCAGTTCCTGGCCATATTCAGAAGTAATAAATAAATTAGAATTGAAATATTGACTTATCATTTGTGAGGAGTGCATCAACAGGAACAAACCTACTCCAGAAGATAATCCTTCAAGTTACCTCTCATGTCAAAGGTTCAGATTTCTTTTCAAAGGATTTCAGAAACTGACCCACTATTTTCACATCTTGCTTTCTCAGAGCCTAGGATTGATTGATTGATTGATTCATTCTCTCTCTCTCTCTCTCTCTCTCTCTCTCTCTCTCCTCTCCCCCCCCCCCCTCTCTCTCTCTCTCTCTCTGTGTGTGTGTGTGTGTTTAGGACTCTGGGAGATGAATCACTCCTATTCTCAGCCTTAAAATCCCCAAATACATTAAAAATGAGACAAAAATGTCTGGCCCCACACCTTCTGGTGTTGTTACCACATCACTGGAAGGCCTCCTGCAAGCTGGTTGGGAGGGAACATTACAGTAACTGGGCCAAAAAAATGTTGCTCACCCTGGTTTAGGCTTATGTTCAAACAAATTTAATCGCTTTACATGAAGTCTTCCCTTGCTCTATCCGTATATCATTAATTGGAACTAGTGCCATTAATAATTACAATCTATCCATCTCCACTAACTTTAAGATATATTTTCAACCACCTGTGGTCTACACCATACCAAAATTTTATAAAGGGCTTTCCAACAAAATCCAAGACTCCTTTCAGAAGTATTATTAAAATCATAGTCTTAGTTTAGTTTAGTGTTAAAGGAACAAGCTGCAAAGAGTTCTGAATGTATGTATTCTCCCTCACTATTCCTCTTAGAAAGCGATCACTGGGAATTATTTTATTTATTTCGTTAAATTTTTTAGCCGCCCAACTCCAATGGACTCTGGGTGGTGTCCAAAACTAGAAAACAAAACAAAACAAAACATAAAAACAGCTACAAACATTAAATCAGATGGACAGCCCACAAAACAACTAATAGAGGGGCCTTAGACAAATAATAAACACCAACCCCAGGCCTGGGATCAAAGCCAGGTTTTCAACGCTTTCCGTAACCCTAGGAGAGAGGGCGCCATCCTTATCTCTGGGGGGATGCTGTTCCAGAGATCTTTAAACTGGCTTCAGGTTTGAGTACTATGTGCTTATTCTTAAATATGGGTAATAGGGAAAGGGCAGCTTTGTTGATCATGTTTCAAAGGAGGCTTATTTCCCCATAATTAAACATTATTCATAGTTTGGCACCTAATGTTTCTTGGGCAGCCATGTCCAGTCCATAAACAGAGGGAAGTGAGGTTAGGGAGTTGACATAAAATGATGAAGGAACTGCTGTGGTTCCCTAGTGAGTGGCATGAAGAAAACATGGTACTATGCAGAGCTAATTGCATCATCATTTGTGAGAGGTGGTGACATCATTGTTTGTGCACAGGATTCCCTCCGAGGCTGCAAAACAGGAGAATATGACTTCAGATTCCCCTTCTCCACATTCTTACCAGCCTTGACAGCTGTTTTTTTTTTAGCCTGACCATGGAAACAAGGCTTTCGATCCCACTGCTTGCAAACATCTGTCCTCATTTCCACCCTGCCACTGCAACCAACCAACATCTAAAATGGTGAGAATGCTCTGCGCAACTAATAGAACTGCTTGTGTTCGGATAAGATGATAAGCAATGGTTAGGATAAAATAGAAGCAACTGTTCAGGAGGAGGGAGGAAATGCATGCAAATCCATAATCCTCTAGGGCTCATTGCAAGAACACTCAGTGCTATGATAAAGCATTATGTTTGAACCAATCCACTGTGTATTTAGTGAAACATAGTCCTTTCCATAAGAGTGATTATAAACACCACTCATTTCTGGCTGTAAGGATTTAAAAAGCAAATGCTTTAGAGATTATTTATCTGCTCAGTTGTTGAGTTTCTGTGCTATGTCTCTCTGTGCTTCATCCAGATCAGTGAATGGATTCCAACAAAACTAAGATCTTTATTGGTGCAATGGTAATTTCTACCCTCCCTCTGCAAGTAATGTCTTCTGCTATCTGAGCAAGGTGAGAACATGTGTCTGCACAAGTAGTCATTTGCAACTGATCTGGTCATATCCACTGCTGCAGGAGCTGCCCTAGTTACTGATAGGTAACTCAAAGTACTATCACCTATAAACCTATACTTGGCTCAGAACCTGGATATCTTTAAGATATTTTGTGCATAGATTTTGCCTGCCAAATCCAAGGGCACAAATAACGCCTGCTGAAGATCCTCACCTATTGAAAGGTGTGACAGGAGTGGGCCTGTAAGCAGGCATTCTCCATGGGGCTCCCTTCCTCTGGAACAGCTTATTCCTTGAGGCTCCCACTGCTTTGGCCTCTGGAAGCTTGTAAAAACTTTGCTGTTCCAGAAGGTCTTTGAGATTTAAGAGTTATGGAGCTCTAGGAATAGAATCATTACTATATTGTGATTAATTGTAATTGCAACCATAATTGTATGCTATATTAGATTTTATTATATATTACTATATTATCATCTTGTTGCATGGCTTTGGCTGTTGCTGTTGTCTACCACTTTCACTAATGTAGTTTATACATTCATGAATAAAATGTAAAAAAAACCCTAAATCAACGAAAAGGAAATAAAGTCTACCCTTCCACCTTCCCCATATTCTTAAGAGCCAACATTTTGTAATCAGAAAAACCTGGTGGGTTAGGAGTGAGGGAGGAAGGAAGGAGCATAGGCTTTGGAATCTGGCTTAGTACATTGTAGCTAATCTTTAAACAGGGTGATAAAGGTGAAAATTAGGTTGAATTTGAGTTTTAGAAGAGGGAAAGCCCACTTTGCTTTTTTTTTTTAAATAGTTTTTATTATTAAAAAATTAAACATACAGATAGATACATTTACACAGATTTACAATACATACAAGACGACTTACACATAACATTAAACAATTAAACCAAATTACACTTAGAACAATCAATTAAAAAAGACTTCCTGTTTCTTTCATGAAGAAGCACTTTTACATTTATCCATATGTACTCTTTTTCTATTCTTTTTTTTCCTCTTCCCTTTAATAATTACTGTTGCTATTTGCAATTTGTTTTTAACACTTTTAAGTATCCTTTTTCTAATCATTAATACATATATATCATTTATTCTCTTTATATTATTTTTCTCTTAAATATTTCGAACTCTTTATGATATTTTTATATTATATTCCTTTTGTAAAAATTTTAGAAAGGGATTCCAAGTTAGTTCATAGTCTCCAATTTCTTTGTGTTTTATTAAAATTGTTAATCTGTCCATCTGTGCTATTTCCATTGCTTTGATCATCCATTCTTCTGTTGTTGGAATGTATTCTTCTTTCCAATACTTTGCAAAAATTATCTTTGCTGCTGTTATCACGTGATATAGTAGTCTTTTATTATCTTTATTTATCTCTGTATCCATAAGTCCCAATAGGTATATTTCTGGTCTTTTTTCCATGTTGATATCAATTATTTTGCAAATATTATCATGTATTTTTTCCCAATATTTTTTAGTTTTTTTGCAAGTCCACCATAAATGATAGAGAGAACCCACCTTTATATTACATTTCCAACATACATTCGATCTTAGACATTTCATTTTATACAATCTCTCCGGAGGCAAATACCATCTAAAGATCATTTTGTAATTATTCTCTCTTAAACTATTGCTTAAGGAGAATTTATTATTTTTCATCCAGATAGTTTGCCATTCACTATTGTCAATCTCTCTGTCTAAATTTTCCTCCCATTTTATCATATAATTTTTTGTTCTTATGTCACTCATTTTAAGATCCAATAATTTTTTATACAATTTGGATATTAGATGATCTTTCTCATTCCATAATATATTGTCCCAATTCTCTGATAGATTCACAAATTTAAATGTCTTTTGATCTAATTTAAATTGTTCTTTTAGTTGTAAATATCTAAACCAATGGCATTCAAAACCTTCTCTTTCTAGTTCTTCCCTTGTTTTAAATTCATAAATATTTCCATTAAATTTAAGTAAATTTTTATATCTTATCCATTTTTTGTCTTTTGGATTCTCTATTTTGGCATTTGCCTCTTGAGGAGATGTCCACAATGGTAGTACAGGTAGTAGTTTTTGTATCTGTTCCATATTTTTAATAATGATTTCCTAATTATATGATTACTAAATGTTTTATTGATTTTACTTTTATTATACCACATACACCCATGTCATCCAAATCTATTGTCATGACCTTCTAAATTTAATATATTTGTATTATCCAATTTCATCCATTCTTTTAACCAGACAAAGCCGCAAGTTTCATAATATAATTTTAAATTTGGTAATCCCAATCCTCATCTTTCTTTTATATCTTGTAAATATCTTAATTTTATTCTGGGTTTTTTCCCTTGCCAAATGAATTTTGTTATATCTTTTTGCCAATTTAAAAAGGTTTGGTCTTTAATTTCTATGGGTATCATCTGGAACAGATACAAAATTCTGGGTAGTACGTTCATTTTTATTGTTGCTATTCTACCTAATAATGATATTTGTAGGGATTCCTATCTTTCTAAATCTTTTTTAATATCTTTCCATATTTTAACATAGTTATTTTTAAATAAAACTATGTTTTTTGCTGTAATCTGAACTCCTAAATATTTAATTTGTTTCACATTTTGAAATCCTGTTATAGATTCCAATTTCATTTTTTCTTCTTTTGTCATATTTAGATTTATCATTTTGGTCTTTTGTTTATTTATTTTGAAACCTGCCAAATCACCAAATTCTTTTAACATTTTATTTAAATTTTCTATTGAATCTAATGGATTTTGAATTGTTATCACTAAATCGTCAGCAAAAGCTTTTAGTTTATAAATTTCTTTTTTAATTTTTATTCCTTCGATATTGTCATCTTTCCTAATTTTTTCCAGTAGACTTTCCAATACTAATATAAATATTAATGGTGACATTGGGCATCCCTGACGTGTACCTTTTCCTATATTTATTTCTTGTGTTTCTTCTTCATTCACTATGACATTGGCTTTCTGTACTTTGTAAATTGCTTGTATAGCTTTCATAAATTTAGTTCCAAAATGTCTATATTCTAAAGTTTTTATTATATAGTCCCAATTAACATTATCAAATGCTTTTTCCGCATCTAAAAATAACAACATTATAGATTTTTCATTATGTACATTTGCATATTCTATAAGATTTATTACTGTCCTTAAATTATCTTTAATGTTTAATCTTTCAGCCAATTATTTAATAAAGAAATCGGTCTATAATTCTGACATTTTGTTAGATCTTGATTTTCCTTTGGAATTAAGGCGATCTTGGCCTCTGTCCATGATTGTGGTACCTTATTTCCCCCTAAAATTGAATTAAAAAGTATTTTTAGTGGGTCTAACAATTCTTCTTTGAAATATTTATAATATCCAGCCGAAAGTCCATCAGGTCCTGGAGTTTTACCTGTTTTTAATCTATCTATTGCATCTATTATTTCTTGAGTTGTGATTAAGTTATTGGTTATATCTTTTTGGTCATTGGTTAATTTTTTAAGGTTACACTCCTGTATATATTGTTCAATTTTTTCTAATGGTATTTCCTGTTTTTTATATAATTCTGAATAATAAATATGAAAGGCTTTTTTAATTTTATCATTTTGAATTAGATCCACATTGTTTTCTCTAATTTTAGAAATTATTCTTTTTTCTCTTTCTTTCCTTAATTTATAAGCCAGCCATCTACCTGATTTATTTGCATTTTCAAAATTTCTCTGCCTAATATATTTCATTTTTTTATCAATATCCTCTGTTGTCAAAATTTGGACCTGAAGTTGAAGTAATTTAATCTGATTCAAAATTTCATCTTTATTTTTATTGTTTTTGTAAAGTTTAACTTTCAGAAAGAGCCAAGTCTCCCGCTCTTTCTATCGCCGTTTCTGGTTCTTAACTTTTCAAAACTGCTCGGATCTGCGCGTTTTCCAGCTTTCTTCACGGAGCCTCCTCTATCTTGCTCCAGCCGCCGTCCATCTTCACCGGAAGTCCCCTGTCGGAAAGCCCACTTTGCTGTGGTACCAGTATGGTGAATTAACTCGATGGAGAGTGGAAGTGAAGATGAACAAAGTGCTTTGGAAAAATGACCTCATTGGATCTTACTTTGAAAGGGCTATCCTCCAGGAAGGAAGAAATAATGCTATGAATAGAATTCTTTACTAATTGCAATGAACTTTTCAGGTTTAAGAAATATTTAGCGTGAGTTAGGCAAAGCTTATGGATTATGTTATAATTAAGAGGTTTTATCGGGGATGGTTTGCAAAGTGAGGGGGCTAATGAAGCACTCTGAGGCTCCAGCAAACCATTCATGTGAAAAGGCTCATAGAAGCAACTGAACAACTGCACAGCAAAACATTTTTGAAGTCTTACTTGGAGTTGTTTGTGATCAGCGCACAAAGCTCCTGCTGCTCTGAACGTAATTCAGTACAGGGCATCTCTTATATTCCGGACTTATTTTTTTTCATTAATGTATTAAAACCCTTGTTTTGTTGTTTATTCGTTCAGTCGCTTCCAACTCTTCATGACTTCATGGACCAGCCCGTGCCACAGTTTCCTGTCGGCCATCGCCATCCCCAGCTCCCCCAAGGTCGAGTCCGTCACTTCCAGAATATCATCCATCCATCTTGCCCTTGGTCGGCCCCTCTTCCTTTTGCCTTCCACTTTCCCTAGCATCAGCATCTTCTCCAGCATCTATCCTGTCTTCTCATTATGTGGCCAAAATACTTCAGTTTTGCCTTTAATATCATTCCCTCAAGTGAGCAGTCTGGCTTTATTTCCTGGAGTATGGACTGGTTTGATCTTCTTGCAGTCCAAGGCACTCTCAGAATTTTCCTCCAACACCACAGTTCAAAAGCATCTATCTTCCTTCGCTCAGCCTTCCTTATGATCCAGCTCTCACAGCCATAGGTTACTACAGGGAATACCATTGCTTTGACTATGCGGATCTTTGTTGTCAGTGTGATGTCTCTGCTCTTAACTATTTTATCGAGGTTTGTCATTGCTCTCCTCCCAAGAAGTAAACATCTTCTGATTTCCTGGCTGCAGTCAGCGTCTGCAGTAATCTTTGCGCCTAGAAATACGAAGTCTGTCACTGCCTCCAAGTTTTCTCCCTCTATTTGCCAGTTATCAATCAAGCTGGTTGCCATAATCTTGGTTTTTTTGAGGTTTAACTGCAACCCAGCTTTTGCACTTTCTTCTTTCACCTTCATCATAAGGCTCCTCAGCTCCTCCTCGCTTTCAGACATCAAAGTGGTATCATCTGCATATTAAAACCCTACTAGAAAAAAACCCTTAGAAGTAGACTGCAGGAAAGCTAAAGAATATTTCTGGTAATAAATAAATGTAAGTGGAATCAGAATAAATTATACCGCGTTCTTTCCCAATGTCATCTCTTTCCAGGTGTCTTTGGTGCATTCACTTCCAAACTCAACCATCAGTTTTTAAATTTATTATTCTATTATGGGAAATGGAGAAGGAAAAAATGTGGGGAACAGAAGATTCCTTAAGGTACTTCCATATGGGACTTTGGCCCTGTTCTTAGATCAGGGCTCTGCTACTATATTTTCATTCTGTTATCTTTGTTGAGTAGCTGAGCTGATTAGCCTCCTGGTCAGTGGCAGTTCAGGAAAAATTATTTAAAAAATAATCATGATCAGTTTTGAAGTTGAAGCTTTGGAGAGAGTGGCTTCCCATTGGCTCCGCCCTGTCTGCCCTGCTCTTCTCCTGTCTCTCAAGGATATTCTCACAGACCATTACATGCTTATAGCAACCAGTCTTGTTTTTCTGAAATTGCCCAGGGAAAACAACAAGGACAGAGCAAGGAGCATGTAGTGCTGGCAGGGTGCTGATTGTTGTGCTTCCCTATTGGTCAGGTGGAAGGAGTACTGCAATTCTTGGCATCTCAAGGATGGTTGCAGTAAGAAGTGCTATTAGTTGTGTGGAAGTACCATTAGAAGCAAAAGTGAAAAACAATGAGTAACTCAATTGACTAGGCCATTTGCTATGGGGGGGGAGCAGAACACTGAAATGAAAAATTTTCTACGTAAAGGTAAGGTTTCCCCTTCCAGTCGTATCCGGCTCTAGGGGGCGGCGCTCATCTCCGATTCTCAGCTGAGGGAGCCAGCGTTGTCCATAGACGCTTCCGTGGTCATGTGGCCAGCATGACTAAATGCCAAGGCGCACGGAACGCTGTTACCTTCCCACAGGAGTGGTACCTATTTATCTACTTGCGTTTTTACGTGCTTTCGAACTGGCAGGAGCTGGGCAAGAATGGGAGCTCACCCCTATGCGGTACTTCCAGGTCTCGACCTGCCGTCTTTTCGTTCAACAGTTGGTAGTCTTAACTGTTACACTGAAATGAAACATTTTCTAGAGCTGATTATTTATTTATTCTTCTAAGAGGAAGACAGGCCTAGTTATGAGCAATGAGGCTCAATTCCTCAGATGAATCGCTTCAAGTTATTGTGGGTTTGAATTTCAATAGCTGCAGATTAAAATCTGGTGAGGGAAAAACTAATATAGTTAAATAGATGGTTGCAAGACCACTGAACCATCATCTAGGATAACTTGGGGAGAGCCTCATTTCTATAATGTACCCCTTCCATGTAAGATAACTGAATTTCCACTTCAAATGCCTATGTTTTCAGATGCCTGCTTGAGTGTAATGGCGAACAAGTTTCTTCTTGTAAAACTTGCTCCCTAAAGGTGCTGGATAGCTTTTAAGAACAGTTAAATCCCTTTAATTCTACTGTAATAACCCATGAAAGTGGTTAAAGTTTGGTTGTTAACTAACTGTTCTTAAGACGGCTATTATAGTTATTTTAATTTTGTTGTTCTTGTATGTGTCACTGCTGGGCTTGGCTTTGATATTGTCTGATGAAGCAACGTGAAACCTTTGTAAAAAGGTAAAAAGAGGATATATGCATTTTGAAATGAATTATTCCAACCTACCTAGGCTAATGACAGGAAGGGATACATTAGAAGCAGAAAGCAAACTCTGCTTGCAGAAGACCCCAGACTTCCTTACTAGGGCTGGGGGAAATTCTTACTTGAAACCCTGGAGAGGTTTCAATGCCTTTCTGCATAGACCAGCTCTCTTTATGTCTTCCAAATGTGTTAGAACCCAGCATAGACAACACTGAGCTAGATGAGACAACAGTATGACCCAATATGGCATTTTTCCACGTTCTCAGGCTTTTCTCCCCTAAATAAGCACTGTATAGAGGTCTCACAGGAGCATGTGGTTGGGCAAAAAAGCCTCAACAGACTGGAATTAACCCACAGGCTTTCTAACACTCACTGCTGATTTAATTCATACCTCAAATTGTAGGTCTGAAATCTTCATGTGAAAAAGTGAGGCACTTTAGCAGCCAACAAGAAGGGATTCTGGGAAGTCACAGTAGAAGAATAACCAAAATTGTATGTTCAAATAGTGGATGAGGCCATCTCACAATGGTAAACTCAAGTTTGATACCAGTCACAGACACAACAAGCAGTTCCAGCTGGCCAGAACTTCCTGAAATATGTATAGGAGACAGATAAAGAGTTAGCTTCCAAAATGTGTATCTTAAAAGCAGAGATCAAGCCTGTTGTTGCAAGTGAAATGAGTTTGTGTGCCTTTAACACTTTTAACAAAATATGCACCTATGTTCAGCCATTCATTTGTCATTTTATTCAGCTGATAAACTTTTTTTTTAGTTATTGCAAATGATCTGGGAAAGGGGAAAATGGGGTACACATTATGCACAGCCAGATTTTCCTTTGAAATTACTGAAGCAGCTCCATGCTTGAGATTTTATCTGAAAATGAGCAGATTTTTCTGAAATGAATTTGTAAATACTGCCAATAATTGTCTTCTGATGTTTTTTCCCCATTACTATGTAAAGTTGCAATTTAAAAATTTCAGAAACCATATAAACCATATTAACCATTAAAACTATAAACAACTTGTTCTGAGTTAGCAAATTTTTCCAACTTGTTTTTATACTTCGGAGCACAATTTAGTGGAAGTGTTTTATACCAAAGTTTTACTGAAATGACTGGAAAATATTAACGTTAAATTGTTGTTTTTGCAGAGATTCTATCTATTTTATTGGAATTTATACAGTAAAAGTTCCTACTTGACTTTTGTATGCTTCTTATCTATAAAATCAGGGGCAGTGGTAGTAAGAGTTTACTTTTCAGTAGTAAAGTTCTTAAGTAAATAACAAATGACACCATGACTAAAAAGCACTTGTCAAACCAAATTTTTATTTATTTATTTATTTTTCCAATTTATTCCCTGCCCATCTCCCATGCAAGGGACTCTGGGCGGGTTACAATAAATAAAATTTAAAAACTATACAAAAACTCTAAAAACACAAGCATAAAATAAATAAAATAGAATCCAAGATGGATTAGGATCCGCAGAATAGATCGTGGAGCTACGGGGCCAGCCAACCCCAGGAGGCACTACCACCTCCATCGTCCCAGGCCAGGTGGCAGAGCCAGGTCTTAAGGGCCTTCCAAAAGGCCAGGAGGGAGGGGGCCAGTCTCACCTCCGGGGCCAAGATATTCCATAGGGCGGGCGCTATCGCAGAGAAGGCACGCCTCCTGGACCCCGCTAGATGGAATTCTCTTGTTGAGGGGTTCCAAAGCATGCCCTCTCTGCATGCACGGGTGGGGCGGGTCGACGTTATCGGGACGAGACGGTCCCTCAGGTCCCTCAAATCATTACAGAGGGGAAAAAACAGCTTTAAATAGGGGCTCCATGTCACTTTCTTGCTATCTAGCAGTTGTCCTGAGTTCTGCAGGTCAGATATGGTAGTCCTAATTAAAATTTTTGATAATGAAAATATTGAAGTGGTAGATACCTTCTGCCTTTTGGGATCAATAAAGGAACAAGCAGTCAAGAAATACGCCACAGACTAGCACTTGGTAGGGCAGCCATGAAGCACTTGGAAAAGATATTCAGATGCCATGATGTGTCTATACCTACAAAGATCAGAATAGTGCAAGCCATGATATTTCCTGTGACATTCTATGGAAGCGAAAGTTGGACTCTGAAGAAACAGGATAGAAAGAGTATAGACACTTTCAAACTTTGGTGTTGGAGAAGACTCCTGAGAATACTGTGGACAGCCAAGAAAACAAACTAATAGATCATCGAACAAATCAGCCCACAGTTTTCACTTGAGGCACAAATCACCAGGCTCAAATTATCCTAATTTGAACACATTATGCAAAGACCCAGCTCCCTTGAGAAATCTATAATGCTGGAAATGGTGGAAGGAAACAGAATAAGAGGAAGACCAGAAGCAAGGTGGATGGATTCAATTACAATGGTGATGGGTACACCACTGGAAGACGTGAAGGACCAGGTTAGGGACAGATCATCATTGAGAAAATCTATCTATGTGGCTGCTAAATGTCAACACTGATTTGATGGCACATAAACAATCAATCAAAAATTGCTGCTTATGGATTATAGCAAGCACTGACTAGTCAGACTTCCTTAAACTTTTCAATTTGACCAAAACCAATTTGAATTTATTTTCATTGTAATCTGACTCCAGATTCCATAGGCCACAGTGCTCTATAACAGGAATAGCAATTTTGCAGTCTGGATTTTTTTCAAACCTTTTTTTGGGGAGGGTTGGGGGGAAAGCAGCTGAGAAATATTTGGATGCTGTATTGATATAATGTCACTGGATAAAATGTGACCACAATTTTCTGCTTTTTAAAAATCATGTTGATAGATTATTTTAAAATACAAAATAAAACAGTGTGTTAAGTCATTCAGGTTAACACATCTATTTTATTTGGGAGGTTTGCCCAAATGCAAAGACAATTATGAAATCAGTTTAATGCAATGGGTAGCATCTGAATAACTAAGAAAAGATGCCTCTGGCTGTTAAGACATTATGCTCAAAGTCACTATCTTGTATTTATTCAGCTTGAGTGTCTGAACTATATGCAATCATCCATCAAACCTTAATGTGAAAAGCCTGTAGGAATCCACTGCAGCAGGGACCGCAAACTCCTGCTTCTCCTGATTACTCATTGCCTTCTATTAATAGTTTTGTCCTCACAGTATTCTCTTTCTGTGGATTTCTTTTAAAGCTTTGCTAAACGAAACGCCTAGTTGCTATGCTTGCTGTTAACTGCCAATTGAACATATTTATGGTTGCAATGGAATTTCAGGCTGTTTCCATTGCCTGAAGATAGCACCATGAAGAGTGACAGATTTTCCTTTGGGGACAAGTCTGTTCCATGTTTGGAAATAATTCATTCCTACTCTTCAGTTAAGTTTGAATCAGCTGCATATCCTCAATACTGGATTCTCTCGGACTTAAAATGCTCTTTTCCTTTCCTGGCACCGAAGGATTTCTGAAAAGGGACTTGTCCAATTAAAAAAAACCCAACTTCAACTCAATTTGTCATACAAGTTTTAATTAACTATGACAGCATAGCTAATTTTTGAAGGAAAAAAAAGCTCTGTGTTTTTAAATTACATCTGTACTTGTAGTAGCTCATCTTTATAAGGTATGTTCTCTTTTACAAGACAAGGGATGCTGCTTCAAATGAATAATAAGGGAAAAGTCTCCTGGCTAAGGGGCATGCTTTCTAAACAAATCTGAACTAAAAAAGCAAGTATTTAACAGGATATGAGGAAAAGATTCCACACACTTGGTTTCAGAGGTAAAATGGAATCAGATAACTATACTGTAGCTATCAAAAATTCCTTGAGGTTAAGAGAATCACAGCTTATGTTGCTTGTTTGCTGGCACGGGACTCCAGTGAGATTCAGTGACCCATTCCAAGTGTTGGAAATGTTCTGCCACACATGTGGAACTCATTCATATATGGCACAGCTTCCAATTAGGGTAATATTATTGGACTCTGAAGAGAGTAAACTGTAATGTGAGTTTCACTCCCAGGATAGTGCTCATTCCATGTAATTGAAGATAACATTTCATTTTCATTAAAACCTACTTTTAAACTTATTGCTAGTTGTTTAGGGTATTATGACGGGTGTGGTGGCTCAGCGGGTAAGACGCCAGGCTTGTCGATCGGAAGATCACAAATTTGGAGGTTCGAATCCCTAGCCCCGCGTGACGGAGTGACCTCCCACACTAGCCCCAGCTCTTGCCAACCTAGCAATTCGAAAGCATGCAAATTCAAGTAGATTAATAGGTACCACTTTGGTGGGTAGGTAACAGCGTTCCGCACGCGTCATGCCGGCCACATGACCGTGGAAGCGTCTTCGGACAACGCTGGCTCTTCGGCTAACAAACGGAGATGAGCACAGGCCCCTAGAGTCGGAAACGACTGCACAAATGTGCGGGGGGAACCTTTACCTTTACTACTGATTCATGCCACAGTATCCCCAAGATTCTTCTGTTCTCATCTCAAACTGACCCAGCACACAAGCTGGAATGGTACTGTCAACTGGACTACCTCATGATGATAAGCCTGGATCTATGCCATGCCAAACTCTGGTGTAACTTGTCTAGTTTTTAAATCCAAATTGGCCTCTATATGAAATTACTCTCTCCTGTGCCTTTGCTCCCCTCCTTGGCACAGCGGGCATATGTTCACAAAACCTTTTGAGGACTGGGAAGTGGAACTAGAGGCTATCTCATTACAACAGACAAGAAGGAATGAGGGAAATTGACAAAACACTTGTCAGTTTTATGTCTTTTCCTTCTCTCTGGGCTACTGAGATAGAACTGCACAGCTGTTAAGCAAGCTTTTCCCTTTTTGGACCTGGCTATCAGGAACAGGTCGATGCGGAGCTGATCAAGTGGTTAATTTGAGTTTGTTTGCGGCCGCCATGGGGTGTGTGTTTTGTTTTTATGGATTTTAATTCTGTAAGCCTCCCAGAGACACCGTGTGTGAGTTGGGCAGCTATGTAAATCTGTTTAATAAATAAAGAAACAAACAAACTGGAGGATGGGCAAGAGTTTTCTCCAATGGGGAAACAGCCATGTCCTCCCCCCCCCACAACTAGCTTCAACAGTTTTAACAACACTGCAACTGAGCCAGATACTACAGTCCAGCTTTCCTACACTGCGTATGTTGCAACAACACAAAAATCAAGTGCTACTTTCAAGCTCTGCAGAATTTCTGCATTGAAATAGCCTTGTCTGAATGAATGTTACTAAGCTTCCTTTTGTCCTCTTTTTGAGTACTGCTATACTCACAGCTTGATAAAATAGTTAAGAGCAGAGACATCACACTGACAACAAAGGTCCGCATAGTTAAAGCAATGGTATTCCCTGTAGTAACCTATGGCTGTGAGAGCTGGACCATAAGGAAGGCTGAGCGAAGGAAGATAGATGCTTTTGAACTGTGGTGTTGGAGGAAAATTCTGAGAGTGCCTTGGACTGCAAGAAGATCAAACCAGTCCATACTCCAGGAAATAAAGCCAGACTGCTCACTTGAGGGAATGATATTAAAGGCAAAACTGAAGTACTTTGGCCACATAATGAGAAGACAGGATACCCTGGAGAAGAAGCTGATGCTAGGGAAAGTGGAAGGCAAAAGGAAGAGGGGCCGACCAAGGGCAACATGGATGGATGATATTCTGGAGGTGACAGACTCAACCATGGGGGAGCTGGGGATGGTGACGGCCGACAGGAAGCTCTGGCGTGGGCTGGTCCATGAAGTCACGAAGAGTCGGAAGCGACTGAACGAATAAACAACAAAATACTCACAGCCCCTTCAATATCTATCTAAAACAAGGTTTCTCAACCAGGGTTCGACGAGAGGTCACTAGGGGTTTCCTGGGAGATCATGGCCTACACATGAAACAAATACAATAATTTTGTAACCTCTGGCCTATATTTGAGCCTGAATGTGCAGGGGTTCTCCGAAGCCTGAAAAATATTTCAAGGGTTCCTCCAGGGTCAAAAAGTTGAGAAAGGCTGATCTAAAATTATAAAACTGATGTTATGATATTTCCATTATGAATTAACATTTCTGTTCATGCAAACACACAACACTGTGGTATATTCAATTAGCCAATTTTGAGGGTTCACCAACACACTGAGAGATAACCACATGGCTGAGTCAACTCAACTTTCTAGGCAAAAAGGCAGTCAGCTAGTTTTGATTTGTGGAGTCCTTGGTGCTCTCTGAGCCTTGTTGTTTTCTTGCAGATGTTTCATTGCCAGGCTAGGCAACATCTTCAGTGTGAAAAGTTTTGATTTACTAGGTCAGGGGTCGGCAAACTTTTTATGCCGGGAGCCATTTTGACATGCTCGTGCACATTTTGAAATGCTCGAGAGCCAGGGGGCGGGGTTTGCGGGCGGGGGCCAATCGCGTGGAAGGGGGCGAGGTTTGCGGGCAGGAGCCAATCGCGTGGAAGGGGGCGGGGTTTGGGGGCGGGATCCAATCGCGTGGAAGGGGCGGGGTTTGGGGGCGGGATCCAATCGCGTGGAAGGGCTGCGCTGCACTTGGCCGGCCACCCCGGTCCTCGCTCACCTTCCATGGCCGGTCCTCGCGGGCTGCAGGCGACGCTCCCGTCCCCCTGCATCCCAGCTCTCCAAGGCCGGGGCCACCCTCTCTGCCGCTCCCTTCGACGGAGGAGGGACCGGCGTGCCTTGGGAGCTGCTGCTGGCGGCATGTCTGGGCGAGGCGCGTGGGCGGAGCTGCCCGTCTGGCACTTGGGCGCTCCCGAGCCTCTTCCCTTCTCCCTCGCCACGTTCGGGTGTTGAGGCCAGGCAAAGCCGGGCGGTCGCGCAGGGGCGAGGCGAGGAGTCCCGCTCCTGCGCCTACCGCCACATCCGTCCGTTCCCGGCCTCTCTCCCCATGTCCGGCGGGTGCCCATGCCAGAATCTCCGCGACCCGGAGGCAGCGACTGCTCGGAGGGCCCCAGCGAGAAGAGGCGCGTGATCCCCGGTGGATCCCTTCGAGGGGCCGCGGGGCTTCCCTGCTTTCCTCCCAAGGAGGCCTCGACGGCGCACCCTCCCGCCCCATGAATCCCCCCACCCCGCCGTTGGGCGTCAGAGGCTGAAAGGATGTGGCAGGAACAGCCCTGGAAAGCGGGGCCTGCGGAGCGCCACCTTTGGGGAGGAGGGTCCAGCCGGCGAGCAATGGCGGCGCCGGAGTTTTCGCCGGAGCGGCTGGCGCGCTGGCTGGCTGAGGCATCCAGGTGCTGGGCAAGGGCGTGGACCCGGGACGCGAGCAACCCGCCTTGGCGCTCCTGGAGAAGCGGCCGCGGGAGGCCCGCCGGGTGCACCCTCCCGCCCCATCAATCCCCCCACCCCGCGGCGGCCGGGGGAAGCCGAGCCAGGCGGGGGTGCAGCGGGGCCCAGCGGCGCGCTGAGGGCGAAGAGCCGCCTGCTCTCCCCTTGGCCACCTCCGGTCGCTACAGTCGCCCCGCCGGAACGGAGCCTGGCTTGGCTCCCCCGGCCACCGCAGGGCTCGGGTTAGCGGGGGGAGAGGACGCCGAATGGCGGGGTGGGGAGGTGCACCCGGCGGGACCGCAGGGACCCTCCGGAGAGGCGGCTCGAAAGTGGTTTCGGGGGTGGTTGTTTTTTAAGCGGGCCTGTGCGGTGGCTGCTTTTCTCTCCCCACAGACAGCACGGGCGGGCGGGTCCTCTGGAAGGAGGCCGGCCGGAGTTCTGCTTGCAGCGGACGAGTTGCTGCTGGGCCGAGCAGATGCTTCAGGCTTTCAGTGCGCCCCTTGTCGTCGCCGCCCCCCCCACGGCCGCTCTTCGCCACAGATCCCGCCGGAGCTGATCTCCCTGGACCCCGAGCAGCTGGGCTTGCCTCCCTCCGCGAGGCCCAGGCACGCTGGAAGCCGGCCCGGGCCTCCTCCTCCTCCTCCGCCGGCGCTTCAGGCTTTCAGCGCGCCGCTTGTCGTCGCCGCCCCCCCCCCACGGCCGCTCTTCTCCACAGATCCCGCCAGAGCTGATCTCCCTGGACCCCAGGCAGCTGGGCTTGCCTCCCTCCGCGAGGCCCAGGCGTGCTGGAAGCCGGCCCGGGCCTCCTCCTCCTCCTCCGCCGGCGCTTCAGGCTTCCAGCGCGCCTGGGCCTCGCGGAGGGAGGCAAGCCCAGCTGCCCGGGGTCCACGGAGATCAGCTCCGACAGGATCTGTGGCGAAGAGCGGCCGTGGGGGGGGGGGGCGGCGACGACAAGCGGCACGCTTCAGGCTTTCAGTGCGCCGCTTGTCGTCGCCGCCCGCCCCCCCCACGGCCGCTCTTCGCCACAGATCCCGCCGGAGCTGATCTCCCTGGACCCCGGGCAGCTGGGCTTGCCTCCCTCCGCGAGGCCCAGGCACGCTGGAAGCCGGCCCAGGCCTCCTCCTCCTCCGCCGGCGCTTCAGGCTTTCAGTGCGCCGCTTGTCGTCGCCGCCCCCCCCCACGGCCGCTCTTCTCCACAGATCCCGCCGGAGCTGATCTCCCTGGAACCCGGGCAGCTGGGCTTGCCTCCCTCCGTGAGGCCCAGGCGTGCTGGAAGCCGGCCCGGGCCTCCTCCTCCTCCTCCGCCGGCGCTTCAGGCTTCCAGCGCGCCTGGGCCTCACGGAGGGAGGCAAGCCCAGCTGCCCGGGTTCCAGGGAGATCAGCTCCGGCGGGATCTGTGGAGAAGAGCGGCCGTGGGGGGGGGGGCGGCGGCGACAAGCGGCGCGCTTCAGGCTTTCAGCGCGCCGCTTGTCGTCGCTGCCCGTCCCCCCCACGGCCGCTCTTCGCCACAGATCCCGCCGGAGCTGATCTCCCTGGACCCCGGGCAGCTGGGCTTGCCTCCCTCCGCGAGGCCCAGGCGCGCTGGTAGCCGGCCCAGGCCTCCTCCTCCTCTGGCCTCCGCCGCCGGGCCCGCCCCCCTTGGCCGCTTCCGCCCGCCCGCGTTGAGCGAAGATGATGGGGGGGGAAACGAGGCCTGCCCGCTTACCTGCCTGCTTGCCTCCCTCCGCGAGGCTCCCCGCTGCCTTCCCGGGATCCAAGCCGGTCCGGGGCCTCGCAGAGGGAGCCAAGCAGGCGCCCGCCCGCCCCCCTCGGCGCCTGTGCGGCTCCCCCGCGCCCTCCCACCCGCCCCAATAAGCCATGGCAGGGAGGCGCTGCTGGCCCGGGACGCGGCGCCGTCGGAGGCGGCGCAGGAGCGGCTGCAGGGGCTGCTGCGGCTGGAGATGGCACTGCCTCCCTGCCGCGCCGGGCCTCGCTCAGTGCGAGAGCCAGGGGGCGGGGTTTGCGGGCGGGGGCCTATCACGTGGAAGGGGCGGGGGTGAGTTCAGCTGCGGAAGAGCCACACTCAAGGGGCCAAAGAGCCGCATCTGGCTCGCGAGCCGCCATTTCCGACCCTTGTACTAGGTCATCCCAACTCAGCCAATCTATCTTTATCTCTCTTGTTCTTTTTGCCATGCATTATTTCTTCTTTACTTTTACCCTGTATACTTTAAAATGTACACAATGGTGTGGAACTTTCCTGAGCCAAAAAAGAAACAAGCATTCTATTTTTGTTTAAATTAACATTATAAATTATGATGCATGACAACTCAGCTCTATCAAGATCTGTCCACTGCTGGGTGAAACATTAGGTGTAGAATTCACTGGCACTGACTAGTATATAGCTGAGAGAGAAGGCGGTGGGGGGGGGATATTAAAAATTGAATGGCTGGCTCAGAGTACAGTGGATTTATGCAGAAATTTATAGAGAGTTATCCAACTTCTTCCAGAACATAAAAATGAACCCTGGAGGTCTTAAAGTTAGAACAGTATACAGTAGCATCTGAAATACTCTTTGGTTCTTCATTTATTGTGGCTGTCAAACAATAACAAAATTAGATTTTTTGAAAGAAATTCAGGACCTCCTATATCAAGCTCTCCATTACAGGTCAGAGATAGTGCAATATAGTGGCATGAGTGTAAACCCAGTTCAAAGCTTGCTGCAGCTCATATACTTTCCAGGTGGCCTTAAATAAACTAACTTAATCCATCTAGTCCCACTTTAGGCATGAAAGCCAGCTGGGTGACCTTGGGCCAGTCACACTCTCTCAGCCCAACTCACCTCACAGGGTTGTTGTTGTGGGGAAAATAGGAGGAGGAAGGAGTATTAGGTGTGTTCGCCGCCTTGAGTTATTTATAAAAATAATAAAGGCGGGATAGAAAATAAATAAATAAATAAATAAATATAAATAAATAATCCTCCTATAGGAGTAACACTGTCAATGAAATATATAGAGTTGTAGGAAGGACTGTAGAGATAATATATTATGGAACATTTATTTCATTATTTAACCAATCTTATAACCTACCCCAGTCCTGGAGGACACTGGGTAGCATACAACAAAAACAAACAACTAAAAGAACCAACTAAACTACATTTTCATCACAATGAAAATATCATCAAAAAGCAGAAAGAATCAAATAGGTGTCTACAACCAGTCAATTGGAGCCAGAGGCTCATTTAAATATTGGACAATAATTTTAAAAATGTAAGACATTAGATGCATTATAGCTATGGCCTCTTTTCTTTTCTTTTCTTTTTTAGAGATCAATGTATATTGAAGGATTTATGATAACACTGTTGAACCACCCATTAACTATACAATATAATCCCATGTCTTTCTTCTCAGCAGAAAGGGTTATTGAGTTCAGCAGGGTATATCTTCCATGGGAGTATATATAGCAGAGGTAGGCAACCTGATAACTTTCAGACATTTTGGACTTCAACTCCCATCAGCCTCAGTCAGCATTGCCAAAGGCAGAAGATTGTGGGAATTGTTGTCCAAAACATCTGGAGCATATGAGAATGACTTCCTGGTACAAGTAGTCTTCACTTACTAACCGGCCGCTTAAAGGCCATTAAAAGTTACGATGGTACTCCCAAAGTAGATTTCCGACTGGGGCCTGAAATTATGACCCTCACAAGGCCTCCGCAATCACATGACACGGATTCAGCCATCCCGGAAGCGGTGGCCATTTTGGGCCACATGACCACCCTTTGGCACCAGGAAATCCTCCAGGCTTACGACGCTGGATTTCTGAGCCAGCAGGCCCGGTCACATGGTCACACTACTTCCTGTGGTTTAGCAGCTGGCAGAGGGAGCCTTGTGTGTGCCTTACTGTACAGGGAAAGTAAGTACTTTTTCCATACAGTACTGTATTGACTTTTGCTTGCCTTTAATTTTTTCCCAGTTTTTGTTTAACTTAAATAGAGATTTGTATGGTGGCATGCATGTTCCATCCTCTGCCTGTCTAATTTTTAATTATATTTAATGCTGAATGCTGAATGCTGGTTTATTGTTTTTAAAACAGTTGTTTTATAAAAATCAGATTTATATACAGTACTGTACAGTAACAAAAGTTGCAGAGTTTACTACAGCAGGAAAAAAAAGTTACAGTACTGTACAGTACCTTTAAACCTGTTTGGTACAGTACTGTAGAAGAAAGATTCCAAAGAAGACCTTACAGTAAAAGTTTTTAATAATCAACCAGTAACATTAGTTGAAAATAACAGTAATATTAACTGAAAATAATACTGCTGTAGCCACAGAAGCATTTCCATAGTCATGTTTCCGCCCCCCACAGTGCTGCAAAGTAACTCCTGGTTCGCTTAACAACCGAAGGAAGCCACAAGCTTCACTTAATCACTTAATGATCACTATGACTCGCTTAACAACTGCGGTAAAAAGGTCATAAAAACAAGTCTGGACTCACTTAACAACCGTTATGACTTACAACTGAAAATCTGGGCTCAATTGTGGTTGTTAAGTGAAGACTACCTGTATGCAAGACTACAAATTTTTTACTCTATAAAATGGGATTGATACTGGGTTGTTATAAGGTTCTCTAAAATATGACTTAATTAATATTACACAACATTTGTATTTATGAATGCTTTTACATTATTGTTTGAATTATAATTCAAACAATACCATAAAAGCAGTCATAAATGTTTTTGTTGTTTCTGTTCTTTACTGAAGAGTTCCAATAAGACAGAATGGGCAATTAACTATTTGACTTCCCTGTTTCCATGAGGTCACCTAGAATCAACTCAAAGGAGACTTTACCTTTCATTCTTTTTCAGTATCATTTATTTTTCAGTATCCACTTTTTTATACTTGAAGTTTCCTATTTCCACCTTTTCCTCTTTCCCCCATCCCTATTTTTTTCCTATAAAATTTTAATGAGTTTCACCTTCATAGGAGTTTTCTAAATACAGTTACTGGCAATTGTCCAATAGCTGAGCTTGCTGGATCACAGCAGTATACAGGAATCATCTGTACTGAAAATTGCTTTGTTTTAATCTTCACAAGACTTTAAGTTGTGCTCAACAAGCGCTGATAAATTGAAGTAGAGATCTTTATAAAATCTTCATCTTATTCTGTAAACTCAAACCTTTGCCTGGCTTTCAGCTTTTGGTTAGTTTCAGATCTAAAGGACTTCTGTTTACATCTGCTTGCATGTGTGGAAATTGTGGGACAAAGCCATCATTGTAGCCATGATTAGCCTTAACCTAAAAGGGGCGTGGTGGCTCAGCAGGTAAGACGCCAGGCTTGTCAATCGGAAGATTGCAAGTTCGGAGGTTCGAATCCCTAGCCCTGCGTGCGGAGTGAGCTCCCGCACTAGCCCCAGCTCTTGCCAACCTAGCAATTCGAAAGCATGCAAATGCAAGTAGATGAATAGGTACCACTTCGGTGGGAAGGTAACAGCGTTCCGCGTGCGTCATGCCGGCCACATGACTGCGGAAGCGTCTTCGGACAACGCTGGTTCTTCGGCTAACAAACGGAGATGAGTACCGGCCCATAGAGTCAGACACGACTGCACAAATGTGTGGGGGGAACCTTTACCTTTTTAAAAGGGCCAGAGAGCCAGTTTGGTGTAGTGGTTAAGGCTTCAGGCTAGAAACAGGGAGACTGAGAGTTCTAGTCCCATTTTACGCACAAAGCCAGCTGGGTAACCTTGGGCCAGTCACTCTCTCTCAGCCCTAGGAAGGAGGCAATGGCAAACCACTTCTGAAAAACCTTGCCAAGAAAACTGCAGGGACTTGTCTAGGCAGTCTCCGAGAACTGGACATGATTGAACAGATTAAAAAAAGGGCCTAGAAATGGTTCATTTCAACAATAACAACTGAAGAAAACTTCAATATTTTGGGAGCTCTTACATAGAGTTGTAGTTAAAGTAAAACTTTGCTTTTATGGACATCAGTTTAATGGACTTTGGATACAAGAAACACATCTTTTTGTTCTGACTTCATCCCCCAGGATTTCTCCGTTAAATCAAGGTTTTAGTGGAAATGATGCTTTTCACATCATTTTGATAATTATGCAAATGACACAAATGCATGCAGATAACAAACTAGGATTTAACCCACATTCAGACTTAACAAAAAAAATGCTCCCCCAATGGTCCAGTAAATCAGAGTTTTACTGTTTGGTCAGGGGTGTGCTATAAAATTTTTCCCACAATGTTATAATGCAGTAAGCTTCAGTTTAATAAACTGGATAATTCAAAAACTGAGTTAATACTTGTTAACTATGCAATTTACAAAATCACAGTGGCCCTTTTGTTGAGCTACCCCAAATAAGCAAATTGTGATGCTTGTTTCCCCTGATTTGTGAAGCCACCATTACCCCAAGGATTCACTCCAAGAAATAACAGGGAATGGAGCATTTTTTTAATAGGCTCCAGATTTAAGGAGGAGCAAGATGGTTCAAATGCCATGTACAAGAAGTATCAATTTATCTAGAAGGAAAGAAGAATTAGTTCTTCAGGCAAAAGTTAAATGTGGTGTTTTGGGACTTGAAGGATCCTGCCTACCTATTCTCTCCTCAGGCTATATATTTAATTGTATAACTTTAATCTTTGTTAATAAAAAGCAAGTGTAGAAAGGAATGAAGCAAAAACAAGAATGTGACATATTTGCTGAACTGACCTATCTTTTAACATATCTTCTTGGAAAAAAAAACCCTATACATTAAAAAAAGAACAAATGAGAAGCCTAATCTTATGTATTTAAGCTTAGCATTCCAAGAAAAGTTTAATTATGTTGGCAGTCATAGAACAGGTGAGAGACCAGCCGCTTCCAACTGCCACACTCCAATACTTGTTGGGCAGCAAGTAAAGTTTGCTATCAGGCTGGATAATTTTATTTTTATTCACGGAGAAGGAAATTAAGACACAGGAGAACCCAAAACTCAGTTATTTCTACCATTTCATGGTGGTGTGTCAAACTTCAAGCCTGACTCAGCAGTAAAACTCAAATCCCCAGACATTTCACTCTGTATTCAAGACCTTCTTGTAGCAGAAGCTCCCAGACTCAGCAAAGCTAGATAGGTTTTATTTATATATTTGTTAGATTTATATCCTACCTTGAGAGCTATCTTGAGAGCTCAAGGAAGCCAGCTTCCCTGGGGATCTCACTTCATTTTATCCCAACAGCAACCCTTATGTTGGCTGAGCAGAGAGAAAGTGACGGGCTCAACGTTTCCCTAGGAGTTTCCATAGCTGAGGGTGGACTTGAATTACCCTGTGCTACAGTACTCTGTAGTAACCCTATACTCCAACATCTTAATAATTACATCACACTGGCTCTCAGTAAAGTTGCTTTACTGCAGCCAAGACAAGAGCCATAAACGAGCAAAAATCTGTCTAATGCAGAACACAGAAATAGTGCTTCCAATGAGCATTTTATGGCTGGGTAGTCCTTCCAATAAATTAAATATTTTAGTCTGCCCATTTTGCATGTAGAGTCCAAAACATGTTCCATCCTGGATTCTTCTACATGCTAAGATATCAGAGAAGGGTGGGCCAGAGGTGCATAAGAGGCCAGAGAGACCTTCCAGGGTCAGGAGGAACTGGTGGAAATGCTGGTGTTTTCAGTGTGATTGGAAGCTGTAGATAAAGGGACTCAGGATCAGTCTAATTACAGACGATGATTTAATAAAAATGGCATCCAGCTTATCAGTTATTCATGGAGAGGGGAAGAATCTGGTAGAAAGCCAAATTTGGTCCCAACAAAAATGGGAAGGTCTTCTAGGTGGTGATGATCAGAAGAGTGATTGTAGGAGGCCTTGGCATAATCCAACTAACCTTTGAAAATATGCTAAGAAGTTTAGTTCCTGGAGAATATGGGGGAGGCCAGGAAGCATTTGGCAGGAGGAGCAGGTGGTAACTGTAGGTGGTGTGAAATGGTGATATCTGAGTAGAGGCATAGTAACTGAGTTACTATAAGTGAACCCAGCCATTGGTGAAAGATCAGGCCAATTGTCTTGGTAGTTTACATACCAGTGAAGTTATTGCTCTTCACTGTGACATTTTTCCTCCTGTTTCCTCCATCCAGCTATGTGGCAGAGAACAGGTGGAGCTCTGCTTTCAATAGGTGAAATAGAGCTTTCCAAAACATATGCCATGAATTTGTGGCACTGTCAGAAATCAGATTGGGCAGACTGTGGTTTCAGGAAATTTGTGGAATAAACAGATGTGTTGCTTCAGGAGTAGCGCAAAGGCCATGGCAGGAAGAGGTCATCTACAATCTTTATACATGATAGATCAGTTTAAAAAAAAAGTTCAAGGAAACCATGTGCAAACGGCCCTGCGGAAAGCGTAGATGCAACAGTCTAGTTGGTTTGTTGGTGATAACTGTCAAGGAGAAACATAAAATTGGTATCTCCTCTTAACGTGAGGCCACCAAAAATCACGGGGAAGAAAATGGGTCATTTTAAATACTCCAAAATGTCCAGGTGCAGCTATCATAGTCACAAAGGCATTGAAGGCTTGTCTAGTGTGGACCACAGAATCCTCAGAGTAAATGAGCAGGTTGCCCCAACGCACAATAAAAAATGATCCAGAACCTCTTGAAAGATATGATTCATAAACTGCGTGAAGGTTGATGGGATCTTACCTACAGTATGTTCAAATTTCTCCTGAGAATCAAAAATAGCTAAGTATTTTCCCTTTTCAGCCAAATCAGATTGTAAACCTCTCTGATATCCCATCTAGTCAAAATGTGTGCCTTGTGTAGCCATTCCAAGAGTTCAGAGGATAGTAATTCTTAATGGTTACAGAGTTAAAAAAAACTGGCCATCATAAACTACATGTTGGTTCTTCTTGACTAAAAAGTAGGAGAACTGGGGTTGGGGCGGAGGGGTGAGTTGGATAAAGCCTTTCTAGAAGTTCTCATTGAAAGTTTTTTTTTTTAGGCATACCAAGTCTGTCTCTGGCATTAGGCAGTGGTGTTTTGCAGGAATCTGACTTGAAGAATGAGACTGACAGTACAGTTACAGCATTGATCCCTAATAAAGAACACAGAAATCAAGCTTTATATGTATGCCCGCTCCAGGATTTAAATTCTTAATTTTCCTGTCTTTTTGAGTCAACAGAAATTTGGCTGTTCCTTTCCAGGCATTGAGACTGGGAGACCTTTGCTTATCATTTACATAATGGTTCTACCTAGCCTCAGAATTGCTGATTTTTGCCTTCCTCGCTTTAACCCTTTTACATGATGGAAGGAAATTTAAGTAACTGCCCAAGAAAGTATTTTTTTTTCTTGGCATGATTGCCCTGAGCCACCCAGAGTCATTGAGAATTGGACAGCAAACAAGTTTAAATCCATCATCGTCATCATCATCATCATCTGTCCCATATGGTTGCAGGGTCTGCTTGTTTTTGCACTGCACTACCTAGTTCTCACACTGAAGCTATCCATGTTTGATGTGACGAGGGTTTTTTGTATATGAGCTGGCTTGATACAGGGCTGAGAGGGAGTGACTGGCCAAAGGTCACCTAGCTGGCTTCTGTGCGTAAGGAGTAGAACCTGGCTCTCCCCACTCCAGCCATCTTCTGGTTATTGCACTATTCTTCATCAGCAAGAAAAGAAAACACGCCAAAAAACATTTATAGCCATTTAAAGGACTTTATTTAAACACACAAACATCTGTATAGTTTCTGAACTTTCTATACTTATATTATCCTGAGAGTATGTCTTGGAACCTCTATAAGGCTCTGTTTGGCATGCTATCCTCATAACGTATTTTAAAGTGAGTGTAAGAGAGATTTAACATCTTAAAATAAAAATAGTGAACAATGTAGTCTGTGTTTTCTTTCCAAACCCCGTTCCTCCTCATAGGGGTAGAGTCCGACTTCTTTGAAATGAACTCAACTTGTAGTTGTTCAGAACCATTTCTACAGTTACAACAGCGGCTTGCAGTACTTAACTTCATCCTGGGCAGAAATTAGCAATAACATTGTAGTAGCTGAAATCAGTAGCTGAGTAAAAGTTAGTTTTTGCAACAGATTACCATTTCACACTTTCTGTGAAGCAGGAAGCTGGAAAGCTGTATTTTGTAATTCCTTCTTTAAAAAGTGTACTGGAGACTGGTAGCATTTTTTGTAATAGGAAAATTAGGTATCAAGGAGGAAGAAAAAAAGGTAAGCACTAAAACAAATAGCAAGACTGATGAATGCTGATTAAAATAGGAAGGTTGGTTTCCTAAAGTTTTGAAACTAGTGACAATCCATAGGTGCTATTTGCAGAGACGAAAGAGAAAATGGTTGATTTAACATTCTCATTTTTGTTGATATAGCCAATTATTTGAGGCTTGAAGGCAAATCTGTCTCCTTTTGCACTGCGCTATGCGATGTACCTACAGACAGATCAGGCACCAGTCATTTATGGTTCAATCATCACCAGATGAGACTGTCTTCATGAGCTACAGGTAGTTCTCGTTTAGCAACTGCCTTGTTTAGCAACCACAGTTATGATGGTGATGAAAAAGTAACTTTACGACCAATCCTCGCATTTACAACCTTCACAGGTCTGTAAAGCAAAGGAAAGCTGAAGTAAGATCATAAGCACAGTCACGGTTTCACTTAGTGACCACTTTGCTTAACAACCAAGTTGCCAGTCCCAACTGTGATCACTAAACGAGGACTGCCTGTATATGCAGGGCTGTTTTAAAAGGCAACCTGAAAGCGTCAGTTCCAGAATAACTTGAGAATTGCCTTTCTACATCTAAACAACTTTTATTCTAATGCAGAGCTTTCCAAACTGTGTGTGGCGACACAAAAGTGTGTCGCCACACACAGTCTGGTGTGTTGCCACACAACCCGGAAGCGCTGATCATCATCAGCGCTTCTGGGTTTTCCCGCGGCAACACACCAACGGCGGTGTGCAAAAACCTGAAAGCGGCAGCAGCGCTTCCAGGTTTTTGCGCGCTGCCGCAACGGCGGCACTTCCGGGTTTTCCCACGGCGACACACCTACGGCGGTTGGTGTGTCGCCGCGGGAAAACTTTGGAAAGCCCTGTTCTAATGCCTTTGTTCTTCTTCTGAGGGGTCTACTTGGCCTCATCTGTTCCTTTTTTCAGCTTTATTTTAAAACAAAGACAGTTGTATTACGGTGAGCTTGATTATGATTGATTATGTGCCATCAAGTCATTTTCAACTCCTAGCAACCACATAGATAGATTTCCTCCATGACGATCTGTCCCTAACCTGTTCTTTCAAGTCTCCCAACAGCACACTCATCGCCACTGTAACTGAGTCCGTCCACCTTGCTGCTGGTTCCAACTTTCCCAGCATTACAGCCTTTTCCAGAGAGCTGGGTCTTCGCATAATGTGTCTGAAGTAGGATAATTTGAGCCTGATCATTTCTGCCCTGAGTGAGAATGGTGAACTTGCACAGTATCATTGTAAACATTATTTTATAGCACATGCCTTTTCATAATTTTTGTACTATCTAGTGATATTTTAAACATTACTGTTATATTTTTTTCTCCTATCGTGATCCCAACCTGCCTTACATACTTTTTAAAGATATGAAGCATACAAATACACACACACACACACGCCTCCCACATTTAAGATATTTCTTTAGACAGAAATATCTGCAGATAAAATCAGCCAATCAAATTACAATCAATGTTTTGGAACTCCGAATTCTCTGTTTTCATGTTTCCCCACCGCTACTCTTTCTTGTTCCCGCATGTTGATTTGTGACTTTCTGAGGAATCTGATCAGCGCTGCTGTGTTTTGGGAAGGAGTAACATCTGAGCCAAGTTGAAAAGGTCAAATAAGGGCAGAGTCCAAAGCAATTTTAAGTGGCTGAGCTAAGTAGTAAGGAGGCTAATGGAAGCCGTTTTAATTTATTACAGTCTTCCCCAGTGAATATAAAGACAACATTTTTCTACAGCAGCTTGATTAAAAAGTCTGCAATTCCCATTGTGCATATAAAAAACAAAACCACTATGGACAGTACAGATCAAGCATCAGAAAAAAAGGGGCTCTTTCCACTCTAACTGTGAATAAATATTATAGGACAGGGATTTATTTTTTACTCATGCCTTTCCAATTCATTTTTCTCTGCAGGTTTCTAGCCAGATTATATTCTACTATTCCACCTCTCCCAGGGCAGTTTGCAACTCTCCTTTGATAATTCCTTCATTTAAAGGAATACCCTTCTTCTCAGGATATATTTTGGCAAGACAAAAAAGGCCCAATATTTCTTTTATGAATATATTTATTGACTTTTTCCATTTTGTTGTCCATGGAGATATAGGCATACTCCCCTCTGCTGGAAGTGCCAGAATATATGGGGGCCACGGACCTTATTATGAATAGTTATGCATTATGCGTAAAGGTAAATTCTTCCCACTATGACCTCCTTAATGGATTCTGAATGTCAGCTCAGAAGTTAACATTGATCTCATCGTAAACTCTCTTTTCTTGCCTTCTGCAAAGCACAGTGGGATCAGTTCCTAACCCACAGAAGATATTGGGGTAGACAAACTGGTGCCATCTAGATATGATGGACTTCAGAGCCCGTTAGCATGGTCAATGACAAGAGATTATGGGGGCCATATTCCAAAACTTCTTGAAGGTATCATGTATCCTGCTTGAGATGTAGAAGAAGCAAAGTTGGAGGTTTCAATGGAACTCTACTGAAACCTGACATTTAAGTTGAACAGGGTCTTCAATGTGCTGGATGCCTAAACATTATCAGGTTGAATGAAGCACTCTTCCAGACTATGAACATTTGTATGTTGACACATACAAAGAAGGCAAAACAGTTTATATAAGACTTCAAATACATAGAACAACACACAGATGCTCCCCCACATTTAAATACAGCCAAGAATATACACAAATAGGTGTTCAATGGCCTGAAAGGGCTCTCAGAAAAGCACCCTAACAGAATGCTGGTGGAAAATGTCATTTCTGAATGTCCTATTTCATCTGAATACTCCTTGGATGTATTTTCTTTTTTTTTAAAAGCATACCAGGGAATAAAGCTGAGCACTGTTCTTATTGCTGATATGTAGGGAAACCTCCTTTTAACAGAGTAACCAGGGAAAAGGGGTGTCTGTTATTGAGGAAAGTCCACTGAGCCAGTGAGTATGGCATTGTAGGGATTTATATCCTTTTGAAGGCTTCATGCTAATGACACAAATTATGTAATAATTTATCTCGCATGACATAAACCACAACAGAAATTTGGTCCACTGCATGGAAAGCTTGCATCATGGTTCAGTAAAACAAAGTTCACTGTGCAAGTTTATTACACGCAGAATGTTGGGAAACATTCTAAGAGTAAAATCCTCTACCTTCAGTGCGAAATAGAACTTCCCAGAATTATACCACTGAATTCTTTATAATTATATCTAGAAACAGCTTGGTCTCAGTACTATTTCAGCCTAAGACTGTCTCCCTGTAAGCTGTTTCATCCTTTATGTAACCACTGTGGTTCCTGAGTAACATTGCTATTTCTGCAATGAACAAATACAATGTGAAGATTGAAAACAGATTCAAAATTTCCTGGGAAAACATGACAGAAAGTTTTGATTGATAAACTCAGGTGTCCAGGGATGCACATGTTTCTGGAGGTTTTGTCAATTTACTGCAGAAAATACAAAACCAATGCTCTGCTACAGTCATAGTTACAGTAAGTCATAGTTACAGTAAACGTGTTAAACAGAGACTACTCAAATCAACACTACAAAATTAACTTTTCTCTATGAAGTTAAGGAAGATTGCACTGAAACTTGCAAGAAAATCAAATGGCAATATAGAGAATCACATTATCTTCAACGCACAACATCCAGAGAAGAAACCAATTAGTTTGTTCCAAAAAGCCACACTTCGTTGCTTTTTAAACATTTGTGCCTGGAATCCACTTTGCCTCCATGCAAAATTATAACACATGGGCTAATTTTTAATTTGGGGACTTCATCTCACAGTTATCCAAAGCTCCCGTCTAGTGTCTTCTGATGCATTCTCCAAAGCCACACATTGATGACTACACTCTGGGACAATTACTGCCTTTGTTATGACAGGAAGGTGAAGCCTCTGGGCTCTATTCTAATAACATTAATTAATAATATTGATAGTAATTGCATTGCCTGCTTAGGACAGAAAAGAGTTGTAAAGCCATTCATTTAGCTGTCATTTAGACTACCTTTGATCTCGCCTAAAAACTCACCATCTTGTCTTAAGCTTGCTGGATACTATTTGTACCTATCTGTTTCTTAGTCCTTAATAATAGTCAGTTTCTATAAGTAGACGGCAATATATCCTCCGGTTAAATGGCTGGGTGCAATTCACACTTCCAGATAGACAGATACTGGATATAATTAGGTAGGCAAGCAAGGAACATGGGTTTAGAAGAGAGGTTTGGGGGAACAAAGGTGATTCCAGAGGAAAGCTTAAGTATAATTAAGAAGGAAGACTATATGCCTGGGTATAGCTGTTAATTATCAGATAAATTCAGTTTTTCTATCTTCTCCCTGTGGCTCTGTTTTCCTATTGTGTTAACTAATAATGCATCCCTAAAAAGCCCTTGGTACTCACAAAGCTCAGTATCCCACCTGACTTTTTAAAAAAGATTATTTTAATTAAAAACGTTATACAGGAGTCGGGCATCTTTAGCATGAGCATCGAGGATCATATTTAGTAGCAGCAATCCCTTGGAACTCCACGAAGGCTTAAGGAGAGAGCATTCCACTTCTCCAGAAGGCTATTCTGCATTCTGGTGACTGGACACACCCACCACAGCAGCCACGTTGCAAGTAATTAAGTCTCCCATGGTAGGCATTTTGTGCATGCATTCAACACATTTTCTCAAAATCCCAAATGTGTCCTCAGCACTCCAAATCGCTAATCTCTCAGTTAACTTATACTCTTCCCCACTCTGCCTGTTCTTTACAGTGCTCGCTGCCCCAGACCACTTTTGAAAATATATACAGTATCCTAATGCTGCTCTGTTTGCAGTCTGGGTCTACTAAGAAGTGACCCCCACTAAATTTGACAGAGCGAATTCTAAGGGAAGTGAGCCCAGGAGGACTGGCCACTTTTCCCATAAAGGTCACCCTTGGCTTTTGACTGACCTGCCAGGATGCAATCCAAAAAGGCAGCAAAAAATTAAGTTAAACTTAGTTTCATTTGCATTTGTGATTTGCATTCAATGTCCTTAAAATTAAATGCTGTTAACATTATTATGCTGTGGTGTAGTACTGGACAGTTTCTTCTTTTTGCCGCATTAACAATTACAAGTTGGTGGCATGTTTCAAAAATATCTGGGAACTATGCCCCAAAATTTCATGCATGTAGGGTACAGAGGATCGCAACATTCTCATAGACATCTACTTGGAAGTACATCCATTGAGTTTACTTCAAGGAAGAGGCCCTGTTGGCCAATTAAGAGGTTAGATCAAATTAACATTTTATCAATGATAAATCAGAGAGTACATTTTTATTAGCTGCTACCTTTAATATAAGCATTTAAAGAATATGGTAGCAGACTTTCCTGGCAAAATACAACCTTATTATTTTTTACATAGGATGGATTGCTTCTTTTAAGATAATGCCTGTTACAAGATAAACTACATCACTCAAAAACAAGTCTGATAATGCATTTGTCTTCAGAACTAATTTATTATATATTTATAATTATTTAAAATATTCACATACAACCTTTACGCATGGAATTGCTAGGCAATATACAGTATGTTATGGATCCCAGAAGCAAATAAGCATCATGTATAGCATATCAGGATTAGACAGTTTGATGCTCACCAGTATTTTGGAGTGCAATTTGAATAATCTCTGATTGCTAGCCATTTTGATTGTGGTTTGTAAGATTTACAGTCCATCATTTATCTGTGCTAGAAAGCTAATTCAGAGGGATAAAGAAACCACTGCCTTCACTTCTTCATAACATGATAATCGTGTCTTATATTTCTGCCAGATTTGGCTACATGATGATCATGTCATAAAGCTATCTTTGAGCAAAGCAATGTTTTTCTCTCATTTTGAATGAATGAATGTTGCCTTACCTTCCATGCACGTGCAAACTTTTATAAAAACATAGGTGAGTGTTATTAATCCAGACTTCACCAGGAAGTAAAAAATGCTTATGCAGGGTAGCAGATTTTAAAACAAATCAGGCAGGTGACAACGGCCTCTACACTTTGGTTAGAACAAGAGTTTCCATCTTTCTTGCCAAAACATTTCATTTATTACAACTGTTCTATCTTTCTAAGGCAGCTGTTGACAGCAATTTGGAAAGTTAAAGTGGGAATATTTGCAACCAGAAGCCAAGATATTATATGATTTTCATTAGAGTGAAATAGTTTTTTGCAGTTAGATAATCTAAGGTTCATAATTAAATGGATAGAAAACTCTACCAAATTATCTATACATTGCATGAGTGGGTTCCCCTCTTCTCAATGGTTGCTTGCACATAATCAAGGAAGCATCACGTCATACAATTCTAAGAGGAGGATGCAGCATATATGCATGAAATATGCAAGAGTAATGGGGCGATGAATGATGAGGAAGATGCATCAAGAACTTTAACAAAGCAAATTAGAGCAGGCACACTCTATTTTAGAAATCTACAGCCTATTAAACACTTAATCTCACTGAATTGTCCTCATCAGTCCTCATTTTAGATTGACCCTTGACATGTAAATGAAACCCACCCATGGGGAATGTATACAGTGACATCACACTTAAATATTTTATTGTTTTTATCCTACCCTTTCTCCAAGGACTGAGGATGGCCTTTGCAAATGAAGTGCCCCTATACCAAGTGCCAACCATGCTGGTTTGCTAATGCTGCTGCTGAAAGAATTGGCACTCATTTAATATGATACTGGCTGTTTCTTTAATGTGCATCACATTTAAAATCAAGCTGCAAAGAGACTGTGCTTGTTGTATTCTTACACTTGGTCTTTTAGAACCAAATGCTGAGTTCTCAATTAATGAGGGTTGTCACTGACCATGCCAGGGGGCCTAAAAATGATGTAAAGAGCTAGAGGAGTATATAGTGGTTAAGGGTCTGGACTCAGGACCAGGAAGATCCAGGGTCAAAGCCACACTCTGCAATGGAAACCCATTGGGTGACTTTCAGATGATCATTCTCTCTCAACCCAACTGTTATTGTGGGGGAAAACTGAAGGAGGGAATACTACATATGCTGTCTTGAGGGATATAAACCTAACTAATGAATAGTTTCTTAAAATAGCTTTATTCAATGTCATAACTTAGAATAAAGAAAGTAAACAGCAAAAGTTATGAGGAGGGGTAGCAGCTGATCCTCAAGCCATTCCTCCAGGCCGTGCCCAATAGCAGCAATCCTTGCTTGCTCCTGGCCTGTCCTTTATCCACCATATCAAAGAAGACACCATTAGTGCAGGTGTTGGTGTTCCTCAAAATGCAAATGGAAAGCCTAAATAAAGTAAATATTTTGAGACTGTGGAAGGAGCTATGATATTCAACCTTTCAATCTTAGGGTTGCACCAAAGCTATTATTCTATTAACACAAATAAACTGCCCTGATGCTATAATGCCAGTTTGAGCCTTAGCGTACCACACAGTTCTAAGGGGAAAGTCTAACTGAAGAGATTGCTTAGGATACCTAAGGCCTTCACATTGCTAGACTCTTAGGCAGAGCTTTCCAAACTTTTCATGTTGGTGACACACTTTTTAGACATGCATCGTTTTGTGACACACTCTTACAGCAGGGCACAAGGCAGGCACTAGGACCTGCGCGGAATCACAGCAGGTTTGGAGGCAGCAAGGCACAAGGCAGGCACTAGGACCTGAGTGGAATCCTGGCAGGGCTCCGAGGCAACAGCAGCCGTGACACACCCAGACACTGCAGCCGACACACAGTTTGGAAAGCTCTGCTCTTAGGTGTTGCACTCACACCTCTGTTTCTCTGCACAAACAGGTGGAAAGTTTCAGTTTAGAATGAAATGCGATGAAACAGTTATGTGTTCTAACACTGGTTAATTAGGATTAAACCATAATTTGATAGTCTAGTTTAAATCATGGAGTCATTGAACAGAAGGATTGGAAGGAATCTTGGAGAACATCTAGTCCAGAGCTTTCCAAACTGTGTGTTGTGACACAAAAGTGTGTCGCCACACACAGTCTGGTGTGTCGCCACAGAACCCGGAAGCGCTGATCATCATCAGCGCTTCCGGGTTTTCCCACGGCGACACACCAACTGCAGAGTGCAAAACCCGAAAGCGGTAGCAGCGCTTCCGGGTTTTTGCGCGCTGCCGCAAGGACGGCACTTCCGGGTTTTCCCGCGGTGACACACCAACGCTGGTTGGTGTGTCGCCGCGGGAAAAGCTTTGGAAAGCCCTGATCTAGTCCAACCTACTGCCCAGTGCAGAAATTGACTACTACAACATCCCTGAGAATTGGCCATCCAGAATCTGTTTAAACACTTCCAGGAACACAACACTCCTTGGTCTTCTTATGGCAATTTGATTAGTTCTGAATTATAAAATCTACAACAAAAGCAAAATGACCTCTTCCTCTTTACAACCAGAGGAGAATGAGAGGAAGGACACTTACAATCCCATAAGTCATTCCTGGGATGTTATTTCACAGTTAATATTACACGGAGTTATCCCATGGCTTTCCATCTATGCCTGCATAAGAGATGGTCATATTTCCCACCAGCTGAATGCAACCCATACAGAGTTCCACCAAGTGATAGCTGGTATCCCTAAACTGGGCTTTGGACCAATATTTGTAACTGGAGATGCTGGGCAAAAGAAGGAAGAACACATTTCTGTCATGAGGAAGCAGGTGTAAGATGTCAACCCAATGTGGGTGGAAGACCAATGAGGTGTGAATCTAATACTACTTGAGACTGATCAGCTTATCACCATATAGGGGATGGTTGCTGTCATAAGGAAATCAGAGAAGCAACACAGGGAAGCACAATTATGATTAAAAAAACAAGTAATTGGTTTAATAGGCCTGTGTGTTTACACAATTTTTTTGTCTTGCTCAGAGGCAGAGTCCATTTTTAGGTCAGATCATAGCTATCTATCTATAATGAGTCAGTACCCTGTGACAGAGGCACATAACTAACATGCTTGCAATTAAAATGGGAATATCATTTTAATGAACATGGCAGATGTCAATATACAATTGGAAGACAAGATTACATGAGCATGCAATATCCTTCCTGATGAGGATGAAATAGCATTCTTTGGGTTTGAGAGATATTATTAGAAATAAAAAGAGGCACTTAGATCCTGAGAAGGACAAGTGGGACTTTTACTTGGCCAAAGGGCCTTCCTTAGCTCCTGTCCCTACTGTGGGTCTAGTGTTTAGGAATAGGATTGCAATGATCCAGGTATATACTTCTTTGAATAATTTTCAAAATGCATGCAGCCCTGATATTTAACCTGTCCTTTGTGAACAATTTTTCTTGATTTGATCTAAGTCATCCAGGAATGTAAGCCAGGCTGCCTATTATTGATTTTATTGTATATGTTTTTTTGATAAGCTACCCAGAGCCACACTGTTTGAGTTGGGCAGCTATAACAATTATTTAAATAAATCAATGAATGAATGAAATATTTGTTTTCCAATGTGTAGGAAGTGATCCACTATATTAAACCTTGGCCTGTGGGTTCAATTGGTTCCTTGGAAGGAAATATGGTGAGCATTTTAACAAGGCGGCTACATGACAGTCCCACCCATCCTATCTTATAAGTCTTACTATTTAAAAGTAATACATATGTATTATGTTGCGCTTAACTGATAGGAAACAGAATAAACTAGGTAAAAGTCTCCACAGAAGGGATGGGCAGACTTTTGGTGACAGAAGGCTGAATTTAATTTTTTTTTAGGTAAGGGATAATACAAAGTGAGGGGTGCCATGTGCTACTTATGGACAGTATTTCCAGTTTTTTTTCCCCACATGGAGGGGGAGGGTTGGGAAACTATACTAAAGCAATTTTAGAGTTGCACCAGTTTTTATTTGTTTCCCACCTCAAAATGGCAGGAAACCACAACACTGATTTCTATTATTTCTGCAGTCAAAATTGAATCCGCATTCAGATCTTTAGGAGTGCTTCAATTTACATGCATCCTGAATAAAGCTTAATCTGCATTTCAATGAATTGCATCGAGAGGTGTTTATTAGGGCATTGAAGTTGAGGTCATTACAGATAGCCTGACTAAGAGGTCCATTTTTTCCTGTCCTAAAGTTATGGAGACCCTGGGTGATCTTAGGAAAGTGATCTTCCCCCAGTCATTACAAAAGCAGCTAGTAGTGGGAGAACATTATTCATTGCTCTGAGCTTACCCTGTGCCAGTATTTATTTATCTTTTGCATTTCAAAATTAGTCATAGTACGCTCTTTACATGCAGCGACTCTTCTTAGGACTCGGAGGAACAACTGCCAAGCACCATAATCAAGCCATTCTCAAACTTTTCTTTTCCTTCCCAGACTTGAAAAATGCTGGGCAGACCAAACTGTTTTTCTTCTATAACCCGTAAGATAATAACTACAATCTTGCATTTCTAATGTAATAAATATTCTGTAAAACATATATGAAATATGAACCTTACCCAGGCTTAACTCAGCTTTATTGATAACCTAGGCATGGTTAAAAATATGGTTGATCTCCATTATCAGAAAGGGAAGATTGCCAGCCCCACCAGACCAGACCAAGAAATCAAATCCACAGGAAGGCTAAAACGACCTTTATTGAGACGGGCTATAACAACAGAATCTCACAAGTCTGATTGTGTTGTACACCCTCTTCTTCCTTATAATTCAGTAAATTAGGAAGATGTCTGTCTGAGCTGCCACAAAGCATCATGCCTGAAGAACCTTCCATCTCTACAGTCTTTTTTTAAAATAATTTTTATTAGATTTTAACATAAATAAATGATAAACATGAAAATAAATAAAGACAAATTAAGAAAAAGAAAAAGTGGAGAAAACAGCACAGATAGAAAAATAAAGAAAAAGATACATAAAGAAGCAACTTCCAATCATCTTTACAGCAGTTACAAACAAACTTATTATCTCTCCTCCCGCTTTAAGATCTCTACGTCTACATCTCTACCGTCTAGCCAACCAAGAAAAATACAGGACAGGATTCTCCCCAGGTCAAAAACTGATACTCCTATGTTGATATCTATCTATCTATCTATCTATCTATCTATCTATCTATCTATCTATCTATCTATCTATCTATCAGATAGTTCTGCCCTATTACATACATATCAACATCTTATACTCATCAAGCACAAAAAGGCTTTTTCCCTACCCATTCACTAGTAAAAAGCTTTATTTAAAAACCCTAACCATTTACCAGCCTCTGTCCCTTTGATGCAACAAGCTGTCCCTCTGATCATACTTCTAATGTCTTCTTGGATCCCACTAGTATACAGAACAACCCTTGTGCATCAGAATGGAAAAAAGCATTATGCTGAATTCATATTGAATAGGAGCTACATTCACAGAACATAATCTCACTGAGATGCCCTGTGACTGTGAACAGAGTCCATATACAGTACAAGGCGTGGGTATTCTCTAATACTCATATTGTGGGTATTAGGCCACAAAGGAAAGCAATCAACAAATGACAAGGACCCAGGTGCCTTGTTCTTCTCATGATGTGATTTTCATTCAGTGCCTACAACTATGTGAGACTGCATCATGGGGAAACAGTTTCATCACCTCCACCAGCAATCTGAAAGGTGTTACTCTGCTAAAGTTGCTAATACATCAGGACTTATTTTTGAAACAGACTCTGTACTATTTAGTGCTAGGGGAAAAAACAGGCTCTTTCAATTGTGAAGAGTTTAACAAGATTTTGTTGGATCATAACATGCATAATCTCTGGCTGCCAGCTATGTTGGCCATGATATAAGCTGCAATCCAACAATATTTGGAGGGCCACAAGTCCCCCCACCCACAGCCCCTGTGGTTTTTATTCTACTTTACTTTCCCTATTTATGATTTCTCTGTCAGCCATTAGTTCAATTTGGTATAACGTCTGCAACCACAGAGAATAGAAATTAGGACAATGAATGTCCATTTCACAAAAGCCAAGGTAACTGTGTAAACAACTGAAGCATGTTTTCTTGCCAATTTTTTTCAAGCTCTCTTATGCATATCTAAGTATTTAAATCATAAATCACCCCAACATTTTTGCATTATTTAATAACTTTCAGGCACTCATCAAGTGTTTATTTCTAGAAAAGACACAAGAGGTTCCCATTTCAAATACAATTATCAACACTGATCTGTTCTAACTAAGGACACCAATTATACAAAAGACAATACCATTTCATAGGAAAAAAGAGACTTTAACTTAAGGGAAGAAACCACTTCACTTTCGAATTATATCAATTAGTTCATGTTCTCTGTTTTACTGAAATGGTTCTAGTTAGGATTCAGTTTCTTAGATGAACAAGCAGTTCCTCATGATATATTTTAAAAACCATGCAAGCTCAGCATAAGACTCTTTGTTTTGTATATACAGCAGGAGTCTACTGGGTATAATATATACTATTATGCTGGGTATAATATATTTATCTATTTATTTATTTATTATTTAAATTTATCCCCACCCATCTCCCCGAATAGGGGACTCTGGGCAGTTTACAACATATCAACAGTTAAAATCTATACATATAAAATTACAATATAACAATAGTAAAGGTAAAGGTTCCCCCCGCACATTTGTGCAGTCGTGTCCAACTCTAGGGGCCGGTGCTCATCTCCATTTGTTAGCCGAAGAGCCAGCGTTGTCCGAAGACACTTCCACAGTCATGTGGCCGCATGACGTGCGCGGAACGCTGTTACCTACCCACCGAAGTGGTACCTATTCATCTACTTGCATTTGCATGCTTTCGAATGCAAATGCAAGTAGATAAATAGGTACCACTTATATATAATATAATATATATATTATATAATAATATATGTATAATATAACAATAAATAGATAAAAATAGATAAAAATCCAAGAGATGGTAAAATCAGCTATCAGGAGGACATTATGGGGCCATACATACATACAGTGCACCAAAGTCAAGCCTTATAGACCAATCAAAATATGTTTTATTAATTTATTAATTTTATTAACTATTTTTTTTCAGAGAAAATGTTACTGTACTTAGGAATGCTCAAGGATCATATAACAAACAAGTAAGGAAGTGTTTAGAAAAAAATGGCAACCAATTCTAACATTTAATGTAATTTATAAAATAAATTGTTTATGGTGCCTGACTTTTTGTATTCGCACTGAAGATGTTGCCTAGCCTGGCAATGAAACGTCTACAAGAAAACAACAAGGCTCAGAGAGCACTAAGGACTCCACAGTTTTTGTATACTACATATATAACCTGCTGTATATGTTTGTTGTATACACCACCTCCAAACATTTCAGCAACTTAAAAAAGAAACACATAAACAGACTGTAAAAGAACAAGTTCATATTTAAAATTTAGCATCCTCTAAAAATGTATCTTTGCGAAGAGAGGACTCACTGGAAAAGACCCTCATGCTGGGAAAGACTGAAGGCAAAAGGTGAAGGGGACGGCAGAGGATGAGATGGTTAGATAGCATCACCGATGTAATGAACATGAATTTGAGTAAACTCCGGGAGACAGTGGAGGACAGAAAGGCCTGGCGTGCTATGGTCCATGAGGTCACGAAGAGTCGGACACGACTAAACGACTGAACAACAACAACAACAAAAATGTATCTTACACTTACATTCTTTGAATAATTGTAAAGTGAGTTCCAGCAGGTTTCAGCATCATGCATTTGACTCTACACATTTATTTCTGAAATAAGTATAAATCAAGCAATTAAGCCTAATTGCCAAGGATCTGATTCTACAAGCATATTGTCAAATTGATTTTAAGATTAAATTTCATGTCTTTTCAAGATCACGACATAGTATTAGTTTTTGAAAAAATATGGATTTTAATCTACAGGAACTAACTTATGTGTGTTTTAATAGAGTGATACACACAATCTTACTGCCTGTAGGAATGGTAAAAGAATGAAAACAGATAAAGTTACTTCCTATTGAAAGAGGAAAAAGAAAGAATACTAAATATGAGACAAGATAGATATTTAAAAATGATTTAAACAATTTTAGTGTTTTTTTCTTTTACTTTTCTGTTGACTGTTCTTTTTGAAATATTTTTGAGATTTTAAAAAATCCTGCACAATTTTACACTCCTGTAGATTTTCCTCTCAAATCCATGTGTAAATTTTAAGAATTTAAAGATACTTTAGATTTTATGATAAAAGGAAAGGCTTGTGTTATTCCACAGTATCTATAACAAGCTTTGTACCTTTTTCAAGAAAGTTATCAGTAGCACCAATGGAGTTTTACATCGCATTTGATTCTCTTAAAAAGAAGGATTCTGCACACTCACATTTCTCTTCAAGAGGACAACTCACTGGTGATTTTAATAGCTATCACCCACTCTTATCCTCTTAGAGGATCATTCTGTATCCATTCAGATTTAATGAATTATCTGTGGGATGTGTATATATAGTTACATTTAGCTTAACATGTCCAATGTCAAGTGAAGAATTTTAAAGGACATTCAGGGGCTGTTCAATGGCTTTGTAAGATTGTTCAGATCTTGTTGCTGCAAATAATTATATGCTATGTTTGTATTTTTAACATGTTTGATTTGTATTCTACTGGGTTTGGATATTGCATTTTTTGTTATTTATTTGTTTGTTACATGTATATCCCACCTTACTATATGAAATACCTAATGTTGCTAAGGCCAAAAGAAAATCTTATAAAAATAAGAAACTTTATATAAAAATAAGACAAAACCTTTTTTTAGGGCAACATCTAAGGTTTTTGGATCCAAATTGTAAAACCACAACTAAATATGGTATGTTTCTACTAGGAACTCTTTTGTACGTTTTTTACTGAAATGAATAGACACGTGTCAAGATCATGGTAAGCAATTTCTGGTACATTCACAGGGGCATGTGCAGCAGCTGATGAAACATTTTCATAGCATGCATGGATGAATAGGAAAGAAGACTGGCTTAGCTGTTTAGAACAACAAATGTGTAAAGTTAATGGGCCAAGCAGGGATAAGCAAATATATTTCATTTAGCTTTGTTTTGTATGCATTGAAAGAATGGAATTTCCCTAACCATTAGGACATTTACAAAATGCAACAGTAGCACTGCTGACATTAATTAAATGAGCTTCAAGGGTTAAAGATATATACTAGTGATTGTAATTTAATCAGAAGGACCAGTCTTCATATTCGTTGCTCTGCAGAAAAATAAGAGCTTCTGTTTTTTGTATTAGTCTAGCTATTCTAGACAAATAGCTTTTTTAACTGTGTCTGGACTAGTAAGTAAATTATAACCATCTTTTCTGAGAGCAGGAGTTAAGAGAACTGGGTAGAATCTAGCAACTACTGGGCACACTAAAACCAAGCTAATACAATAGGATCCAAATGCATATATATATATTCAATTTATATGACCGCCCATCCTGCTAAGGCTGTAACATTTCTATCTATAGTTGAAAGCTTTTCAAACATATACAGTACTCTTTACTTTTGTTAATTTTGATATAAAAATTAAATGCTTGTTAATTCAGTTAACAACAACAACAAAAAAGCTATAGAACCCTTCTCGTATATTCAAGGCAGAAGAAATTAGTAGCATATATCTGTAGCTTAAGTATTTTCTTTGCTTTCTGCATATTTTTAAAGGAAAAATGTGTTGGTGAAATTTCTTCTTCTAGTTTTTAAAAATCCATTACTTTGACTGGATTGTACCCATTTTTAAAAACTAAAGCACAAAGATGCAAACAGGATAGCAACTTGCTATACAGGTCTTTACCATACTAGAAATTAATCATTTAGAATCTATTAGATCCAAAACTTTTGATATTTTGAAATTATGAGGAAAAACACTAATTAATCTATAATTTTAAAAATGACAGCATCAATTGCTCTCTCTGTGTAAAACTGTTTCTTTCTCTTCTTGCATGTTGTTCATATGAGGATAATAAAGAAGAATAAAATAAATGGCTGTTCAACAGAAACAAATCAAAACGGTACACACTCACTGGATGAATGGAGTTAGACTACACAATTTTAAATACACAGTTGTATGGTAATCAATGGAAACTCTATCCAGAAATGATGACAATTTTCAGTGCAGTTTTTCCTCTGCGATCTTCTTTTATTATTAACAATCTATTGAAATTAGCATAATTAAAACAGTCTCTTTAGCATAAGTTAATGGCACAACTATGGCAAAAGGTATATAACCAACAAAAGCTATAGAACCCTTCTCATATATTCAAGGCAGAAGAAATTAGTAGCATATATCTGTAGCTTAAGTATTTTCTTTGCTTTCTGCATATTTTTAAAGGAAAAATGTGTTGGTGAAATTCCTTCTTCTAGTTCGCCTCCTCCATATTCTAGAATGGACCTGTCCCCATTCATTACATGTTACTGGATTATTGTTTTTTAATTATGTTTCGTAGCTATCAAATTTATAGTGGTATAATCCACACCTACTGATGAACATAGAGCCCTTATTTACATCAGTGCAATAGATTCCAATTAGTTCCTCTTTGTAGAGCCTGCCTTAACTTTTTAAACACCCTGTTCTTAAGAAAGAATGAAACATATAACTGCTCCTCAAAAAGTTGTTTTTCTTCTTTTCCCTGCAATATTGTAGGAGTGCCTCCAAGCCTTTCTGCCAATAGTAACTGCTTTAAGCCCCCGAGGTACGGTCATCAAGGTGCTGCACTGACCCACTTAATTGTGGGATTTATCCACACCTCACTAAAACAGGGTGTTTGTTAAACATCATTAGAAGCATTAAGATCTATAAATAAAGATTCTATATAGCAGCAGCTTCACGGTTTGATTAATGGAACTTTGAACTAATAAAGGTAAACAAGGGCCAAGCAGGACTTTTTTCGTTCCAGAAAGAAAAAGGAGGAAAGAAAGAAGATGAAAGAGAAAAGGGCAGTTCTTTTCTGTTAATTGCTTTGTGTTTGTTTAGTTCCAAATCTTATTCTTACTCAGGTGGGCACTCTCCTCTCAATGAAAAAGATAAGGAAAAAAGAAGAAAAAAGAAAAGAAATGATTGTGAAATAGAACACAAACTATCTATACATTTTAGAGGCTCAACCCTTGTCAGAATTCCTATTTACTTACAGGACACTTTCAGCTGTAACATGAAAAGAAGCAGCAAAACCAGAAGTGAAATAATTTATGCTTAATGTGATGTGTTTGTGATTTTATAGGGCAACATATGCATATCATCCAAATCAAGTATTTTTTAAAAGTTTAACTGATAAAATTATAAAGTACCTACGTATTTTCTATCACCCCATTCATCCACCAAAATTGGATGGTGGCATATGGAATATTCCTTTACAAAATGCCAAATTAAATCAACAATAAATCACTACTTATGTTTTTCCTCAAAATAAAACTTTTTTTAAAAAAAATCTGCTTTTATTTTATGCTTGCACTTTTAAAACAGAGGGCATAAACTAACTGTACTGAACTTAATAGTTAAATGTATTCTTAACTATTCCATTGAATTAAATGGGACATAAAATGCTTATTTTGACTAAGTTTCACTTGTAGCATTAAGCTAAATAATCTCATTTATACTTACTACTTATGTAACATATTATGGGGAGGGAAATATATTCTCATGGATGCAATTACGTTCTTTAATTTCCATAAATCTTTGAAACACTGTGTTCCTTCCAAATAAAATTTTGCCAACAAATTTCTTATTAAGACGCATTGCTTTTTCAATTTACTGCACAAGGAGATTATAGGAAAGATTAATCAACAGTAATTTCAGGTTTCACCAGTAGAAGATACTTCTTTAATTCTGCACATCTGTAGTAACATGTATCCTTTAAAAGTGTGGGACAGATTTTAATGCGAGTCATAATCAGATTACAAAGTAATTAATTTATGACAGTAAGCAGAGAGAGCAGATCTCAAATGCTAATGTCTACCACTGTAAACCTAAATGCATTTATGGGAATGCTGCTCGGCATGAGTGGATGAATCCATCTCCCAGATGTCTGAATGTCCATTGGTCCCAGTCAAAGGGCCTTTTCCCATTACCTAAACCTAATGGCCATGCAGGGGGAATTTGATGCGAGGAATGTAGATGTGGAGGTTAGAAGGAACCCTATCTTTTTTATAGGATACAATTATCATTCCTAAAACAGTCTAGATCAGAACCAATGAACATTTAGAGCTCTAAGCAGTAAAGCTTGTTTCTCTAAGCCTGGTTATATGAGCAAATGGGTGTTTTTTGTCTAGGGAGGAGTGGCAGTGAGAAAGGAAGACGGTTCAAAAAGATTAGTGTGAGAGAAGATAAAGTTCACTGTTAAATAATATGAGAAGTCTTTTTCAGCCTTATCAAGGGTGTGTTAGATTCCATCTTTGTTTTATGCCTATGTGCATTAGGGGTAAGGAATGGTTGCTCCTCCCTGCTTGCATTGTGGCATCACCAAACCACTTTGTGGTTTGATATCCTTGGCTGTGTACAGATAACACACATAATCAAGTCATTCAAAGATCTAATGGTGCAATTTGCACAGCACACTAGACTTGATCAACATTAACTTTTCTAGATTATTTCTAAATTATCATATCCAAATATAAATTGCCCCATGCAAATTTTAAAGATATTTGTGTCCTGAGGGCTTATGCCCAAACCTTTCAAGCATTTAGCAATTTCTCTTTATATTTACTTCAGATTAAATCTCACTTAATGACAGATATACATAGGATTGTGTTGTTAATATAGGTAACTAGAAATTATATCCTTCCACATGACAATTAATTTTAAGCACAAAAGTGGTAAAATGAATGTATATTACATTAACTTCTATTTGGCTAAAATGCTACTTATTATTGCCCCTTGGGACAATATAGTTAATACATTCATGCTCACCTGTGAATATAGAATCATTCTAATGCAGCTTTGCAGAAGATAATGGGCATCTACATACAGTACAAAGTTACTTAATTTTTTTTTCTCAACATCATTAAGAAAGCAACTCCAAGTTTGGCCTTATACCAAATGAAAGATTCCTTGAACTTTGGAGGAGAAGCAATTTTGGTATTTTGGTAAAGATTCCTGCAGTCAGCACCTCCTTTCAGAAATTTAACAGCAAGAGGGCAAATATGGTAAAACTGAACAAGAAAAACAGCACTTTGAAATACAGCAGTTGCACACAGCTGATTTATGATGCCTCTGAAGTTCAGTTGTGCAACACATTTAAGTGTTCACAGCACATATCCTGAACATATATTATTGCTTGTTAACAACTAAGGTCTCAAGGTAACTATAAATGGAATGTATGGTACTCAGGTACAGAGATTTTTAAAAAGAAAAAGAAACAAATGTTTGATAATTTCAAAACAGAAATAAGCAGAATTGTGGATTTAAAAACAAGAAGGTAAAGAAAATAATATGTACCAGTGATACAGCATAAGCTAAAGAAAGTCAGCTAACTAAACACACACACAATAGAAATATCCAGGGAAACTAGATCTAGAATATACTATTTAACTATTATTATGTTTAAACAAGATCAGCACATAAAAGCATCTAAACCCAGATAAACCCACTCTGTTGAAGAAATAAATTCCTAGGGATACATTAAATTCAATTAAGTGGTTTACAAAACTTTACACCAAGAATCTGACCCAATTTTTTTAAAGAGTGTAATAGAAGGCAACACTTCAGATTCTTCCATATTAATTTTGGGACAAACAGGATATTAAGTTCAAGTTTATTCATCTAACAATATTTGTTAACCAACATAAGCTCTATACCAGTAATTTCTTACTGGGGCCTTTCGTTGGGCACCAGTATTTAATATCACACTCAAAAACTTACTTCTATGTGTAATAACATTGTACTGACTTTTCTTCTCAGAAAATAAATCAGTTTCTGGTCTCTAATAAACCCTAATTTTAGGCAGGTTTTTGTCACACTCTCTAAACAAACCCGAGTCACGTTATTAAATTTGATTGGGAATGGGATCCCACAAAACTCAATCTTCCTTGTATGCTTTGAGCAAAAATTATTAGAACACTAAAAACAGATTAAGACATCAGACCCCAAGGCAAACTAACATTCACAGTTTATACCACAAAAGACATCTGTGTTTTGTTGATGGCCATATTACAATGGCAAGCTGCCATTCACTTGCAGTTTTACTTTCATATTTTAAATAGAAATGTTCTTTTCTTGGTGTCCTTTGAAGTAAGTACTAAAGGGTTCATATATTAAAAACTTCAAGCAGATGCCTAAGGCCACATTTATAGTCTCAGTAACATTCATTCTTTAAAATTAAAGTGGTGTTAAAATTACAGGGCCATTACTGAACTCTCAGTATTTGGAGTATTCAAAACACTTCAGCCAGAATATATAAAAAGAGGAATATTATTAACATTGATCTCTCTAAAGATAGGCAGAAAAGTAAAGGCAGTTATCCAAAAGTTAAATACACTGAATATCTGTTCTATCAAAAGCATATACATTTCCCTGAATCTGCAATTTTCACACACACGCGCGCACACACACGTATTTTTCTCTGCTTTTTATAATGCATCCTCCACAAGAAATGGCACGCCTAAAAGTCCATACATTAGTATTAAAGAAATGAATATGGACTAAGAGTCATATTCAACTACTCAAGGTAACACAATTGGTTTAGTATATCTTCTGCAAACTCATTCAAAACGCCGAGAAATCTTTCCATCGGTTGAAAACAAACAAACAAACAAACCTACCCAGGAAAAAGCATTTACTTTTATTTTTTTAGCATTTTGGAAAATATTCAAAACAGTGAAGGGGGTAGCCACTCTAGCAAATTACCCATCAGGGGATGACTAGGAAAATGAATAAAACTTTCTGAAAAGTGTACAAGATAAGGGAAGGAAAAGTGGTAATTCACCAACCCATTCGCTTGCTGACCGAGCAGCCCTAAAACCAAAATCTCAAAGGCAACCTGGGACGCACACTTGCTGAAGTTTGGGTGGGCATTTTTGGGGAGGCTCAAGGCTGGCGGGGAGAAGAAACGGCGACACGAAGGACAGAAGAGCCCCCTCTTCTCCAAAAAGAACCGGAGACGGGAACCACATCAGACCTAAACTAGCAGCGCCCCAAGTCATCTGCGCAAAATAATCTTCCCTGCGGGGGATCGAGCGCGTATACGGTCACTAGGGTGGAAGAAGGCCCGCAGTCCCCGAGTCCTTTGGGCCGGGAGCTGTTCCGCAGGCTTGACCACATCGCCTGCCAGCCCAGCTAAGCCCCTTCGACAAGTGCGCTCGCAAAGTGCCCAGTGCGCGCAGCGTCGCTGGTCTCTGCCCGGAGGCGCTTCGCAAAATCCAGGACCTGAGCAGGAGAAAGCGGAATCGGAGGGACAGACGGGGGTGGTTGGGAGGGGGGGGGGTCCCGGGTCCCGTCCACTCACCACAGTCTGCTGCTGAGCGTCTGGCGCCGCCGAGCTCCCCGACCCCGCCTGCGCGCGAGGAGGAGAGCGAACGAACGAGCCTGCCGACGCTGAAGGCAGCCGCCACCGCTCCGGCTGGAAAGTCCGCACCCGGCAAACGCGCGATTCGCTTTCCCTTCGAGAAGCGTGCCCTCCGAAGTCCTCACGAGGTCCCAGTGAGCATGTGCGCACGAGCTCTGCACATGCCCATTCAGGACCAAGATGCTGCCGCCCTGCCCTTACCTTGCCCTTCACCTAAAGACCAGCGGCGTTCGCGCGCGCCCGAGCGCAAGAGTCTCCGGCCGCTGGAAGGGACCGTAGGAGCGGGTGCAGGGGTCTCTGGGCGCGCGCGTGGGAGTGGGAGGCAAAAGAGTGGATGGTAAGTGTGCAAGGGAGGAGGCGGCAGAGGAAGGCAAAGGAAAGAAAAGTAAATGAGACACCGGTAAATTGGAAGACGTCGTGCAGTCAAGGATTTCGGGACGGAGTGGGCGGAAGGGGGGGACCACAAAGGCTCCCCTGGTGAAGCTGCTCACACGCAGATCATCTCCTGTTACCTTGCGCTGCGTTGTAACCCGGGGCGGCTTCTCTTGGCGATTACATCGCGCAAGAAACACGAGAGCTTCGGAGGGTAGGACTAACGCGCCGCGGGGCTCGCTCCGTTCGCCTCCAACTCGGGTCCAGGTTCTTTCTTAATTACTTGGGGAGCCCCACTCGTGGAGCGGGACCCCTCCAAATTGTGGCCCAATATTTGAAAGCGTGTGGAGAGGACCGGTATCTTGCATGAATGGCAGGACAGCACATCAGGTAAAACAGTCCCGAGCCTCTATTTCAGCTTTTGGGTTTCCCGCGCACACTGGACCATCGATTTCAATAAACAAAAACCGGAGAGAAATAGATTGACAAAGGAAGCAGCGAAAAGAAGGAGGGCTCAAGTTATCAGCCTGGTCCTGAACCTCTGGCAGCCCTGCATGGATTGCTTCCATGAAAGTAAACTATTATTTCCAGGGAACTCTGGCAAGACCCTTTATTGACTTCAGAGCAATTTAAGAATATTTAAGATTGCAGCCATAAAGCCCAATGACATTGGGATCCTAAGGCCACAAGTGAGTTCAGCTGCCATTGAGTGCAGCTGTTCTGTAGGCTTCCGTGCCCTATGGGATTGAAATCTTAAATTTTTAGAGTCTGTTGTTAAATTTGAAAGTCACATCCTTTGAAGCCTGCAGTTCTGTACAGAATATATGGGAATAAGCCCTGTTGAACTCAGTGGGATTTATTTCTGTAATACATGTTTTTATAGGATACTGTTATTAATGGGTTTGTTTTACAAAGAAGTGCTTTACCAATCGGTATCTCTTCTAATCTTTTTAAAGAAAAGCAATGAAAAGAATGGATGCTTTTGAAAAGAATGGCTAGCCTGTATCACCATAATACAAATTCTGGTTAATGTTTATAAAAAGAAGCTGCTTAGTAAAAAATAAAAGCCACCCCCTCAAAACACAGAGCTGAGCCCACCAAGCTTGCAAGTGCACTAGGCTTAGATTTTGAAGGACTTGGATTCAAATCTCTGCTCAGCTGCAAGACTTATTTCCCACTCCCTGTTTTCCATAACATTAGCCTGAAGAAGAGTTCTGATCAATTCAAAAACTTGCACACACTTGTTAATTTGATTGATCCTAATAAAGCAAAAGTGGGCAATGTTGGAGTGGTTAGATGCTGCAATTCAGGCCTCAACCTTCCCCAAGGATTCAGGTGACTTCACCGGAAGGAAAGGAGATGAGGGTTTTGGGGCCTTTTTCGGCTTTGTTTTTTTTCCAAGGGATTGGAGGAAAACTGATCCTCCCTCAGCTTAATCCAACTCCAGACTCCAAAACTGGCCTGAAATTGCCATTTGGGGATAATTTGGGGCTGTTTTCAGGATTTGGGAAGTTTTAAGTGTGGGGATAGGGGTGGCTTGCTTACCATAGGTGTCTCACTCACATCCTCACTTTTAAATCCCTGAAAAATGGGCCAAAGTAGTCTTTTGGTGGGACTTTAGCCAGGAATGGGACTTTCATAAGCATGATCTTCGGATGTTGGGGGTGTGTGTGCTACAGATAGACTTCTAGGGCTGCATGCAGCTCAAGGCCCAGAGATAAAGGTCCCCCCCCCCATCTATGATTATGTGTAACCTTGGTACAGAGCTGTTTGGCAGATCAAAGGAAATGAGAACTCTGCTACTTCGGTCTTCTTGGAGGAAGGGTAAATAAAGAATATGAAAAATAGATATATTTTCATTTTATTCTCTTTTTATTGCTTCTTTATTTTGGAACTGGAAATTTTAGTAGATTATGTGCCATCAAGTTGGTGTTGACTCTTAGCGACCACATAGGTAGATTCCTTCAGGAGGATCTGTCCCCAGTCTGATCCTTCAGGTCTTCTAATGGTGTACCCATTGAATTCATCCACCATGCTGCTGGTTATCTGCTTCTTCTCTTTGCTTCCACCTTTCCCCATATTAGGTCTTTGCACAATGTGTCCAAAGTATGATAATTTGAGCCTGGTCATTTGTGCCTCAAGTAAAAATTCTGGGTTGATTTTTTCAATTATCCATTTGTTTGTTTTCTTGGCTGTCCTCGGTATTCTCAGGAGTCTTCTTTAACACCAAAGTTCAAAAGCATTAATACTCTTTCTATCCTGCTTCTTCAAAGCCCAGGAATTGGAGATACTTAACTTAAGCAATGCGCGGAAGAGGAAGAAGACAATAAAATAGGAAGGACAAGAGACCTCTTCCAGAAAATTCAAAACATCGGGGGCAAATTCCAGGCAAAAATGGGTATGAACAAAAACAAAGATGGCAAGGACCTAACAGAAGCAGAAGAGATCAAGAAAAGGTGGCAAGAATATACGGAAGATCTGTATAGGAAGGATAATAATATCGGGGATAGCTTTGACGGTGTGGTCAGTAGCTTGAGCCAGACATCCTGAAGAGTGAGGTTGAATGGGCCTTAAGAAGCATTGCTAATAACAAGGCAGCAGGAGACGACGGTATCCCAGCTGAACTGTTTAAAATCTTGCAAGACGATGCTGTCAAGGTGATGCATGCCATATGCCAGCAAATTTGGAAAACACAAGAATGGCCATCAGACTGGAAAAAATCAACTTATATCCCCATACCAAAAAAGGGAAACACTAAAGAATGTTCAAACTATCGAACAGTGGAACTTATTTCACATGCCAGTAAGGTAATGCTCAAGGTCTTGCAATGTAGATTCCAGCAATTCATGGAGCGAGAATTGCCAGAAGTACAAGCTGGGTTTAGAAAAGGCAGAGGAACTAGAGACCAAATTGCCAATGTCCGCTGGATAATGGAGAAAGCCAGGGAGTTTCAGAAAAACATCTATTTCTGTTTTATTGACTATTCTAAAGCCTTTGACTGTGTGGATCATAACAAATTGTTGCAAGTTCTTGGTGGTATGGAGATACCAAGTCATCTTGTCTGCCTCCTGAGGAATCTGTATAACGACCAAGTAGCAACAGTAAGAACAGATCACGGAACAACGTACTGGTTTAAGATTGGGAAAAGAGTACGGCAGGGTTGTATACTCTCACCCTACCTATTCAACCTGTACGCAGAACACATCATGCAACGTGCTGGGCTTGAGGAATCCAAGGCTGGAGTTAAAATCGCTGGAAGAAACATTAACAATCTCAGATATGCAGATGATACCACTTTGATGGCTGAAAGCGAGGAGGAGCTGAGGAGCCTTATGACGAAGGTGAAAGAAGAAAGTGCAAAAGCTGGGTTGCAGTTAAACCTCAAAAAAACCAAGATTATGGCAACCAGCTTGATTGATAACTGGCAAATAGAGGGAGAAAACGTGGAGGCAGTGACAGACTTTGTATTTCTAGGCGCAAAGATTACTGCAGACGCTGACTGCAGCCAGGAAATCAGAAGATGTTTACTTCTTGGGAGGAGAGCAATGACAAATATCAATAAAATAGTTAAGAGCAGAGACATCACACTGACAACAAAGGTCCGCATAGTTAAAGCAATGGTATTCCCTGTAGTAACCTATGGCTGTGAGAGCTGGACCATAAGGAAGGCTGAGCGAAGGAAGATAGATGCTTTTGAACTGTGGTGTTGGAGGAAAATCCTGAGAGTGCCTTGGACTGCAAGAAGATCAAACCAGTCCATACTGCAGGAGATAAAGCCAGACTGCTCACTTGAGGGAATGATATTAAAGGCAAAACTGAAGTACTTTGGCCACATAATGAGAAGACAGGATACCCTGGAGAAGATGCTGATGCTAGGGAAAGTGGAAGGCAAAAGGAAGAGGGGCTGACCAAGGGCAAGAAGGATGGATGATATTCTGGAGGTGTCGGACTCGACCTTGGGGGAGCTGGGGGTGGCGACGGCCGACAGGAAGCTCTGGCGTGGGCTGGTCCATGAAGTCACGAAGAGTCGGAAGCGACTGAACGAATGAACAAAAAAACAAAATTTATTTTTATTTATTTTTTATTTTATTTAGGTTATTTATACCCTGCCTAGTCTGGGCGGTTTACAAACAGTTAAAAATAAAAAATTTCAATACAACCATCCGCAGCTTGGTCTTCACATTGTGTAATAGTTATCTGTGTTGACACATTTTCATTGCACCAGAGTTAATTAGACAATTAAGTTCCACAGTTCATGTCAAATACTGCAATCCCAAGTATGGTCTGTAGAAATAAGTATAATGAAATCCCTTTATATCTAAATAAATGGCTAGTTAATCTTACCTGATCGTGGTTATGTACATGTGTATGTACCATGTGTTTTTCAATCTCAGCAACTTTTAAGATTTATGGATTTCAATTCTCAGAATTCCCTAGCCAGCATGCTAGCTGGGGAATTCTGGGAGTTGAAGTCCATACACATTGCTGAAATCCATACATGTTGCTGAGATTGAGAAGCACTGCTTTATGCGACTTAAGCTGTCTTTAGAGAAATGGAGACGTTATACAAGGTTACAAGTTAAAAATAAGCAGGGTCAGACCTAGTTGATACTAGGGTGGGAGACTACCAGGAAATCCCAGGACTGCTGCCTAGACTGGGAAATTAAACAGCAACTCTAGAAGAAGATGGTGCCAACCATGTCTGTGTTGTTGCCAAGAAAACAACATGGACATTTCTGGGAAGTCACTGGGAGTCCAGCTTGGCATGAAAGAGCCTTCTTTACCTTTAAAATAAAAGCAGGATTTGTGAGAGTTATTCTGCTGAACACAATGGATATATTGGTCCAGGATTGGTTAAGCTGCATCAGGATTTTTATTATTATCAAGAGACAAGGCAGTGGAATGCTACCTATGAGCAGAGTTTTGCCCCACAAGGATCCTTTACTGGAAGGATGTGTGGGGGGTGATTTTCATTCTCTCAGCCTGGCCTCTCTACTTTTTGAAAAGCAAGTGCTTTCTGTCATCACCTTTTCAACAAGGGAAAAGAGATGGTACAAGACCAGCAGCATCCAGGGGTGGTGGGGGTGGGAAACGGGGCATAGAATGATATCAGCAGCATTGTGGTGTTGCAATACAAGCCCCAGCTCTTTTCTATTATGTGTCCTGGTGTCACGCGCAGGCCTGAAAGCATCAAGAACCGATGGACACCACTGCACTAGACCTCAGTGACTTTAGGGGCTGCAGATCAGAGTTACTATCAGTGAAAACCACCTCTTTCCTCAAGAGGGGGTTTCTGCTGGATCAGTAGCCCATAACCGGAAAGCATTTCCATGCAGAAAAGGACATAGTTGGACTCAACCCCTTGAACATGAGGTTTTTATTTTATTTTCTTGTTTATTTCAGCATTTCTATAGTGCCCTGATAGGGGCGTGGTGGCTCAGTGGGTAAGACGCCAGGCTTGTCGATCGCAGGTTTGGAGGTTCGAATCCCTAGTCCTGCGTGACGGAGTGAGCTCCCGCACTCGCCCCAGCTCTTGCCAACCTAGCAATTGGAAATCATGCAAATGCAAGTAGATGAATAGGTACCACTTCGGTGGGCAGGTAACAGCGTTCCGCGCGCGTCATGCCGGCCACATGACCGTGGAAGCGTCTCCGGACAACGCTGACTCTTCGGCTAACAAACGGAGATGAGCACCGGCCCCTAGAGTCGGACACGACTGCACAAAATGTGCGGGGGGAACCTTTACCTTTTTATAGTGCCCTACTTCTCAGGATTCAAAGTAGTTTACACGTTTTTGACTCACTGAATGGGATACACCATCTCTTTGACGGTGATGCTTGAATTAATATACAATAAGCTTCGTATGCCAATCATTTTGTTTGTCTATATTTATGACAACAATGTTCATCCCTGCTGTACACTTGTACACATTAATGGTGCTGTGTTATAACAAGTGAACTAGTGAACCATTTGGATAGTGGATGACTAAATGGAGTAATAGCAAAAATAGGTTTATTTTTTCCATAGTGAATTATTAGTGGTACATTACTCTCCAGTGATGACCATAGCAACTGTAGTTCTGATGTGTTAGAAATATCTAACACATTATTATTGTTGTTGTTGTTGTTATCTTATTTAATAGTAAGATGCATTAATATGTCTAGATCTGTCCGTATTCTTGATGAACGGGCTTGCAGTTCTTAAAAGCATTAGGCTTTGTAGGAAGCGATAATGACAATTCTTTAGTTGCGATCCTTTCTGCTTCGTGCAGATCTCTCCAAGGAGTCCTGCTGCCTGAAAAAATAAAGAAGTTATTGTTACAAGAAGCAGCAGCAGCAGCAGCAGCAGCAGCAGCCTAACAGTTTTCTCTCATAGAATATGGAAGGCTTTTTGTGGAAAAACAAAGTAACCACAGCAAAACATCTGAATTCAAAACGTGAAAACCAGCCCACTTCAAGATTTATGATATAAGTTTGATTAATAAATAAATAAATAAATAAATAAATAAAGAATAAATTTTGTTCCAGCTCTGACAACGCAACACAAACTTAGTTGTAACCAGGCAGCTGCTTTTGCTATCACTTGTTATCCCACATCTGAATCCCAAACGTGTCCAAAAAGAAACAAAGGCCGTAGCATCATCCATTAAGAGTTTGGCCAGCATTTCTTAATGACATGCATTTTGGCATAATCCTAACTTCATTATTTCTGCATAAATTCTTGGAAGTTTCTTTTGAAATAGTGGCTGTATGAAGGGTCCACACATTGTGCTAAGCTTGAGTTTGTTTTAACCATAATTTGTTGAACAAACAATAGTGGCCTGGTTCATGCGTAAAGCAGAGCTATAAACTATGCTTTCCAAATTACAATTGCTGGCTTCACAAAATACACTAAGCCAAAACCAAAACATATTATGGCATATTGTGATGTGTGTACCCAACCACAGTGAGTCAAGAAATCCACAATTAATTCCAGTCTTCAATTGTTCTTAAAAGGAGTCTTACCGCTGCTTTCTACTACCAGAATTGTCTCTATGTTGTGATCCCTGATCCATGAATCTGGATTCCAATGGTAAAAGGGGATTGGGAACATGCTTGGGGATGCACATGACACCTGTCAACTCAGCACCTCCTTAAATCAGACAAATATTTTCTAGAAAAAGATGCAACTTTTTAAACTAGTGGTTGACAGGTGCAAATGCACACCTACACCCATTCCAAATTATCCCCTCAGATCCAGATCATTGCACAATCCTATTCTGTATCTTATAATGACAACTCTTATTTTCACTGAGGTCCTGATTGTTTTTTTTAAATGTACCGTTAAAATGTGGTGGTGTGTATTGCTTGGAATTGCATTCTTAAGAATTCAACCTCCACCTCAGGTTTGTAGAAATTAGGTATTATTTTGAGTGCATGAGTCTATATGTGAATGAACTCTAACATAATACATATCAGATGGTTATATATGTCCTGTTAAAAATGCATAGAAAGGAAACACAGCTTAATTCATATATAAAGGATGCAGTGCATCCTTTTGTGCCTGAAGTCTGAAAAAAGTGAGGCTGCTTTAATAAAAAGCAGAAAGATGCTGTGCTGGTGCAAGATGCAAAGCAAAACAAATCCAAAGATTTTCAAGATATTTGTTGTTTATTCGTTCAGTCGTTTCCGACTCTTCGTGACTTCATGGACCAGCCCACGCCAGAGCTTTCTGTCGGCCGTCACCATCCCCAGCTCACCAATGGTTGAGTCCGTCGCCTCCAGAATACCATCCATCCATCTTGCCCTTGGTCGGCCCCTCTTCCTTTTGCCTTCCACTTTTCCTAGCATCAGCTTCTTCTCCAAGGTATCCTGTCTTCTCATTATGTGGCCAAAGTACTTCAGTTTTGCCTTTAATATCATTCCCTCAAGTGAGCAGTCTGGCTTGATTTCCTGGAGTATGGACTGGTTTGATCTTCTTGCAGTCCAAGGCACTCTCAGAATTTTCCTCCAACACCACAGTTCAAAAGCATCTAGCTTCCTTCGCTCAGCCTTCCTTATGGTCCAGCTCTCGCAGCCATAGGTTACTACAGGAAATACCATTGCTTTAACTATGCGGACCTTTGTTGTCAGTGTGATGTCTCTGCTCTTAACTATTTTATCAAGATTTGCCATTGCTCTCCTCCCAAGAAGTAGACGTCTTCTGATTTCCTGGCTGCAGTCAGCATCTGCAGTAATCTTTGCGCCTAGAAATACAAAGTCTGTCACTGCCTCCACTTTTTCTCCCTCTATTTGCCAGTCATCAATCAAGCTGGTTGCCATAATCTTGGTTTTTTTGAGGTTTAACTGCAACCCAGCTTTTGCACTTTCTTCTTTCACCTTCGTCATAAGGCTCCTCAACTCCTCCTCGCTTTCAGCCATCAAAGTGGTATCATCTGCATATCTGAGATTGTTAATGTTTCTTCCAGCGATTTTAACTCCAGCCTTGGATTCCTCAAGCCCAGCATGTCGCATGATGTGTTCTGCGTACAGGTTGAATAGGTAGGGTGACAGTATACAACCCTGCCGTACTCCTTTCCCAATCTTAAACCAGTCCGTTGTTCCGTGCTCTGTTCTTACCGTTGCTACTTGGTCGTTATACAGATTCCTCAGGAGGCAGACAAGATGACTTGGTATCCCCATACCACCAAGAACTTGCCACAATTTGTTATGATCCACACAGTCAAAGGCTTTAGAATAGTCAATAAAACAGAAATAGATGTTTTTCTGAAATTCCCTGGCTTTCTCCATTATCCAGCGGATATTGGCAATTTGGTCTCTAGTTCCTCTGCCTTTTCTAAACCCAGCTTGTACATCTGGCAATTCTCGCTCCATGAATTGCTGGAGTCTACCTTGCAAGATCTTGAGCATTACCTTACTGGCATGTGAAATAAGTGCCACTGTTCGATAGTTTGAACATTCTTTAGTGCTTCCCTTTTTTGGTATGGGGATATAAGTTGATTTTTTCCAATCTGATGGCCATTCTTGTGTTTTCCAAATTTGCTGGCATATGGCATGCATCACCTTGACAGCATCATCTTGCAAGATTTTAAACAGTTCAGCTGGGATACCATCGTCTCCTGCTGCCTTGTTATTAGCAATGCTTCTTAAGGCCCATTCAACCTCACTCTTCAGGATGTCTGGCTCTAACTCACTGACCACACCGTCAAAGCTATCTCCAATATTATTATCCTTCCTGTACAGATCTTCCGTATATTCTTGCCACCTTTTCTTGATCTCTTCTGCTTCTGTTAGGTCCTTACCATCTTTGTTTTTGATCATACCCATTTTTGCCTGGAATTTACCTCCGATGTTTCTAATTTTCTGGAAGAGGTCTCTTGTCCTTCCTATTCTATTGTCTTCTTCCACTTCCGCACATTGCTTGTTTAAAAATAATTCCTTATCTCTTCTGGCTAACCTCTGGAATTTTGCATTGAATTGGGCATATCTCCCCCTATCACTGTTGCCTTTTGCTTTCCTTCTTTCTTGGGCTACTTCCAGTGTTTCAGCAGACAGCCATCTTGCCTTCTTGGTTTTCTTTTTCTTTGGAACGTTTTTTGTTGCCGCCTCCTGAACAATGTTGCGAACTTCTGTCCATAGTTCTTCTGGGACCCTATCTACTAAATCTAGTCCCTTAAATCTATTCTTCACCTCCACTGCATATTCCTTAGGAATATTAGTGAGCTCATATCTAACTGATCTGTGGGTCTTCCTTATTCTCTTGAGTCTGATTCTAAATTTTGCAATAAGAAGTTCGTGATCTGAACTACAGTCAGCTCCAGGTCTTGTTTTTACCGACTGTATAGAGGTCCACCACCTTTGGCTGCAAAGGATGTAGTCAATCTGATTTCGGTGTCGACCATCTGGTGAAGTCCATGTATAAAGTCGTCTTTTAGGTTGTTGGAAGAGAGTGTTTGTTATGCACAGTGAGTTGTCTTGGCAAAATTCTATCAGCCTATGTCCTGCTTCATTTTGTTCTCCCAGACCATGCTTGCCTGTAATTCCAGGTGTCGTCTGACTACCCACCTTAGCATTCCAGTCTCCTGTAATGAAAATAACATCTCTTTTTGGTGTATTATCTAGTAGGTGCTGCAGATCCTCATAGAACTGATCTACTTCTGCTTCTTCAGCATCTGTGGTTGGGGCGTATATTTGGATCACTGTGATGTTAAATGGCTTACCCTGAATTCGAATTGAGATCATTCTATCGTTTTTTGGATTGTATCCAAGCACTGCTTTAGCCACTTTATTATTAATTATGAAGGCTACTCCATTTCTTCTGTGGTCCTCTTGTCCACAGTAGTAGATCTGGTGGTCATCTGATGTGAAGTGGCCCATCCCAGTCCATTTCAGTTCACTGACACCTAAAATGTCTATATTTAATCTTGACATCTCACCAATAACCACATCCAATTTGCCCTGGCTCATAGATCTTACATTCCAGGTTCCTATGGTGTGCTGATCTTTAGAACATCGGATTCGTCGTTCACCACCAGCACCGTCGGCCGCTAGCCGTCCTTTCGGCTTTGAGCTAGCTGCGTCATCACATCTGGGGCTAGTTGAACGTATCCTCTGTTCCTCCCCAGTAGCATTTTGACCATCTTCCGACCTGGGGGTCCCATCTTCCGATGGTATACCGACATATCTCTGGTTGTACTGATCCATTTAGTTTTCATGGCAAGAATACTGGGGTGGGTTGCCATTACCTTCCCCAGGGATCGTATTTAGTCTGACCTCTCTGCCACGACCTTCCCGTCTTGGGTGTCCCTTCACGGTTTAGCTCATGGTTTCATTGAAGTGCTCAAGCTCCAGCACCACGACAAGGTAACGATCTCCTTTGCTGGAGTTTCAAGATATGCACAGCCTTAATAATTACTATAATGTAAAAGGAAAAGGGGCGTGGTGGCTCAGCGGGTAAGACGCCAGGCTTGTTGATCGGAAGATCGCAACATCAGTGGTTCGAGACCCGAGCGCCGCATGACGGAGTGAGCTCCCGCACTCGCCCCAGCTCTTGCCAACCTAGCAATTCGAAAGCATGCAAATGCAAGTAGATGAATAGGTACCACTCCGGTGGGTAGGTAACAGCGTTCTTCGTGTGTCATGCCGGCCACATGACCGTGGAAGCGTCTTCGGACACTGCTGGCTCTTCGGCTAACAAATGGAGATGAGCACCGCCCCCTAGAGTCGGACACGACTGCACAAATTTGCGGGGGGAACCTTTACCTTTACCTAAAAGGAAAAGTAGAGGGCCAGTTTGGTGTAGTGGTTAAGGCATCAGGCTAGAAACAGGGAGACCGTGAGTTCTAGTCCCACTTTAGGCACAAAGCCAGCTGGGTGACCTTGGGCCAGTCGCTCTCTCTCAGCCTTGGGAAGGAGGCAATGGCAAACCACTTCTGAAATCTTGCCAAGAAAACTGCAGGGCCTAGTCCAGGTAGTTGCCAGGAATCAACACTGACTCAAAAACCTTGCCAAGAAAACTCTAGGGACTTCTCCAAGCAGTTGCCAGGAGTCAAAACTGACTTGAAGGAATACACACACAAAAGGAAAAGTGAAGATTGTGAGCAGGTTAGTTTTGTACTTCACTCTGTTGAATAGATGGGGATTGATGGGCAACTTTAAGGCCTTTTATTTTTCCTTCCTATGGTTCTGTATCTCCCAACTCAGCTTTGATCAGACAGTCTTTCTAACAGAGCAACCATTTACCCAACTTAGGAGCCTGATGGATGTGTGGGCTTCAACACCCAAAGTAGCATGGCCATTATCAAGAACTGAAGTCCACTCGTTCAGAGGGCACCCAGAATTAGGAAAAACTGAAATGAAGGATGCCTTTAAAATAGGACTGTTCTCTAGAAAGTGAGATGCATTCCCACTAACAATGATCCACTTGATTCTGCCAAAACTGAAGAATATTTTGTATCTGTTGTCCCTATTCTCACAACACAAATAGCCTAGGCATTTCTTCTCCCAGTCAGTAAGTGTATAAAGTGGGACGGCTGGTGCAAGACAAGTTATGAGGCTGTCGCTTCCTGCCATACCATACTGGGCCATTGGTAGCTTTAACAAAATGCTTTTTGTTTACAATTAATTTGCAGGGTGTAAAAGAGAGACAGGGAACTTTGTTGTTGTCAATGCAGGGCAACAGCTTCGATGTTAGTATAATTTTCTGCCACCTCAAGGGTTGCTGGATAGCATTTTAAGTCAGACATGAGAAACAGCTCTATGTGTTTTTCTCTGATCCTTAAAGTGGTACCCGAGAAAGATTGCTCATTATTTGCAGCTACTTTGCAAATTAGTCTAAAGGTCTTGTGAAATTGGATGTGCAATAGCCCTGTAGGAATGCCAGTTCTTTAACTTTCCTAGAAAAACCTTGCTGGAACAGTGAGTAACTTTTTTTCTGGATAAGATACATTAGCCATGCTCTGGTCCATAATCTTACCCTAAGGAAGATCTCAGGATTTAAGAGATAAATATAGAAATTGCAAAGATAAGCTATTTAGAGTTACCAATTCATAAGATTTGATGGGTGTGTTTATGTGTATTCGTGTGTGTGGGGGAGTAATAGGACTTTCTATATAGGACTCATCAGGTGTATGTAGCAACGGATCTTTCTATGGAATTCAGACTCTCTACTGGGAATTGAATTCATGGACCACTGCATGTGACTGTGTATGCTTGATGAGTCCTGAACAGGACAAAACTGGTTGTCTGGTTGTGTGTGTGTGTGTGTGTATCTGCCTGCCTGCCTGCCTGCCTGCCTGCCTGCCTGCCTGCCTGCCTGCCTGCCTGCCTGCCTGCCTGCCTATCTATCTATCTATCTATCTATCTATCTATCTATCTATCTATCTATCTATCTATCTATCTATCTGGTTGCAATATAAGTAAAACACCACAGGATATTTCTCTGTGTAAAAACAGAGAAATTTCCCCCCCCCCCTTCTATGAGGAGGGTATTGAAATCTTGTAAAACCTCATACATGAGGACATGATATAATGTCACATCTGTATCTCTCTGGTCTGAGAGCTTAAGAGGATGGTCTGTATATACCATTCTAAACATACACTCTAAATCTCCCTTCCTATAACATTATTGAGCACCAGGGTCTGGATAGCTCCTAAAACTAATGCGCTATATATCGTCACCTAAAGTGCAATGGCCCATGAGTTCAATTCCTGGTAGAAGGTTTGAACCTAATATCATATATGGAGATCTAAAGTCCAGAAGAGTTTTTGTTGTTTCTTTTTTCATATTTAGCACTAATCCATTCCTCCTTGAATTGACATCAGCTGGATTTCAGCCATCTCCTTCTATTTGCTTGACCCTTCATTCCTTAAAAGTTTTTAAAAGCCCAGCTTTAATTTCAGGCAATAAGCCATTTTATTCCTTCAATTGTTTGAAATGAATTAACATATGCAGATTAGCAGTGGCCAAAGGAAACATGGCAACGCAGCCCAGTCCGAGTCCCCATTTAGCATGTGGGCACATCTAGCTTGCTCATCAGAGAGTTCAGCCTTCACATCCAGACAAAGGCAGGGCTAAGGCAGAGCTTTCCAAACTCTGTGTCGTGACACGTTAGTGTGTTGGCTGCAGTGTCTGGGTGTGTCGCGGCTGCTGCTCCCCCCGAGCTCTGCCAGGAATCCATGCAGGTCCTAGTGCCTGCCTTGGGCCCTGCTGCTTCCAAACCTGCTGTGATTCCGTGCAGGTCCTAGTGCCTGCCTTGTGCCTTGCTGCCTCCAAACCTGCTGTGATTCCGCGCAGGTCCTAGTGCCTGCCTTGTGCCCTGCTGTAAGAGTGTGTCGCGAAATGATGCCCTGCTGTAAGAGTGTGTCGCGAAATGATGCATGTCTAAAAACTGTGTCACCAACATGAAAGGTTTGGAAAGCTCTGGGCTAAGGTGTACGTAGCAAGATTTAAATGAATTGGCATGGGCAGTGAGTAGCTGCCTGAGGAAAAGCTAAAACTCAGCCCAGGCTTTTGTTTATAATGGTGGCCCTATAGCTTTGGCAATAGGGATGGCTTTGCAAATGGTAGTCCAGATGAACGTTCTGAACACAGTTTCAGCAGAGGGCATCCGGTAATAAGGTAAGCATACCTACCCCTAGTGTTACCAGAGCGCCAAGGATATGTAAGAGCATATTTCCTGGCACAACGTTTGTGAAATCCCTCCTTTGTCAAACTCTCAGTTTCTTTGGCCTTTTAAAAATATTATTCCATCATGTTTATTGCTCCAGGGACTTTACTTAATTTCATCTCATTAGCTAATACTCCCACCACCCCCACTGCCCTGGTTCTAACATATTTATACCACTGCTTTTATATATTCAGATGATTGAATTTATCTGATGATGACATTTTATTGTATATAGTGTCCTGCTTGAGCTCTCTGTAAGTCCAATGCCAGTGGTGTTGCCCCACGGAAATATAGATACTATTTCTACGTTTTGACTTTTTTTTTTTTCTAGATTAGGTTTCTGGGGTACCAAATCAATACAAAAATGTTTGAAAACTACGTTCAGGGTAGGATCCAGCAATGTCTATTTTTTCCATATGGTATAGTGATGATACTGTTTTTGTTATTATTTATAATTTTCTAAGCTTTTTTTATAGATACTGTATTTTGATTTTAAAAAGGCCCTTTGGGTTCATGCAGCTCCCCAGTGATAGGCAGTGGAAAGTTGTACAGGAGAAGAGAAAATATGATGTCTGGGAAGGATCCTTTCATCCAGCAGGTCACACTTTAAAGCACTGGATTAAAATAATTGTACAGTAATCCTTCATAACAGGCTGCTTATGTCTACAGTCATTCACTCTGTAACTTTGCCTTTCTTCTTCAGTTACATATCTGAAGTGGCAGCTCTTGGCAGGTATGTGCTGAGGATTTAAAAACAGGTTGGTACACCAATCCTTAACCACTTCGCAAAAAGGCTGCTAAGTGCAAGGAGAGGTAACTAATCCAGGCTAAGAGATCACAAAGATATGGAAGGAGAGAGTGCACACCAGCTTCCTGTTTCATTAGTTGGTGCCAACTATCTTCCCTTGAATGCCTTTGTGGGACCCTGGGAGGCCACAGGACAAAAATGTGCTGTTGTGATTTCAAACATAAGCACACCAGAGCTTTCCCAAAGGTTGTCAAGGAAATTCCACTCTTATTCTTGTATATTTCCCCATCAGAGGTGTTCACAGGAGTCAGAAGAAGCTGGTGATGGAAGCAGTGCTGTGGTGATGTGGTACAAGCACTGCCTTTTTTGTATGTGCATTGTGATGTCACATGTGCATATGAAAAGGATGGAACTTGCATTGCAGTGGTGTGACATGTTTTTTTGTCATTTAGATGAAAGTGCTGGATCCTGTGGACATCCCTGTTCCCCATCATGTAAGTGGGAAACCTAAGTACAAAAAATGTGACAAGATATCAGCACAGACTTTAAATCCCAGTATCCTCATTTCCATAGACCCTCCTGCCTCTCTTTAAATATCAGATGCAAGTTGCACATGAGGTATACATGTGTGAAAGTATTCAGTACAGTCCAAGATCTATTCATTCATATTACAATATCCGGGATGGGTCATGTATCCGCCAGACTGGCTCGCTTTTTATTCTCCCCTGGAAAAAAAAAAAGGGAAGGCTAATCCCTGGTGGCTGTTCTTCTCAAAAGAACACTCTGTCTAAAGGACATTCTAGATGCCAGGGAAAGAAATGCACACAGTGAAGTGTCACACAGGAAAAGGATTAAGCTCACAAACTCCCAACATACTCATGAGTGTGCCGGATGGTTCGTGCATCGTGTAGGGACACCACCATTCATCACACATTTTTATGGGTAATATTTGTGGTACAAATTGTGTGTGTGTGTGTGTGTGTGTGTGTATGAGAGAGAGAAAAATAGATGTGGTTGGATCTTATTTTTTACAGCTGTTAACAAAAATGTAAAACAACAGAGCTGGGACAAATTTTAATTGCTTTTTAATGAGATGCGTAACATCCAGTTTGGAAGAAATCTAGAAACTGAAGCTAACTAGATAGATGCAGGTGCAAAAAATATTGCTCTCATTTAAATAGAAGCATGGTATATTTCCCGGCAAAGGTGAAACTCACCAAATGGCCTGCATTCCTGCTTACTCTGCAGTCAAGTTGCAGTGCAGTGCATGAGCGGGAAATCTCAAGGTTGCAGTTCACTTGTTTGTTTGTTTTTACCTTTAAACTGGACTTGGATTAAATAACTCACATCTTCAGTTAGAAAACCGCCCCCTGTAAAGGAGGACACTATCATTACTTCAGTGTGTGTTGAACCCTTCCCTTTCACTTCTGAACTGATTCCCACCATGGAGTTCATAAGGATGAAATCATGGATATATATTTCATATATATACACACATATATATAGTGTATATACACACTGTATATACACACACACATACACACACATACACATACATACATACACACACACACATACACATACATACATACATACTGTGTGTGTGTCTGTATGTATGTATGTGTGTGTATATATATGTATGTGTGTGTGTGTGTTTATATGTATGTATGTGTGTGTGTGTGTATATATGTACGCGCGGTGAATTGTATAATTGAATTTGGTGAATTGTATAATTTGAATTGTATATATATGAATGTAAGCCGCCTAGAGTCCTCCATTAGGGAGGGGATAGGCGGGGTATAAATATCACTATAAATATAAATAAATAAATGTGTGTGTGTGTGTATGTGTGTGTGTGTGTGTGATTTTATTGTTATTATTTCTTACGAAATTGATCTAGTTATAAATATTATACTAGCCTTCCTCAACTTGGTGCCTTTTAGATGTGTTGGGACTACAGTTACCAGAATTCCCTGCCATATTATTCCTTTCTAATCTCCCATCAGAGTATGGATCAGACCTGCCCTTGCTTAGCTTAGCTTCTGATCCTAAGAAAGGCCAGCTAAGTACAGCCATTTGCAGGGCCAAAATCCATGGAGACCGTCATTTTGGGGAAGGTTGCATTAGACATACATAAACAGTGAGCCGATTCTTCAGTGCAGAGAAATGACTAAACATTGTATTACTTTGCTTTTTACTGTCGTCAAGTTCAGAACATTTGTAACTCATAACCAAATGCATGTTAGCCATTAAAGCCCAGTATAAGGAGGGAGTAAGAAGTAATTTGAGAGGAATATTCCATAGCCACTGATAATATTGATGCTTTCCTTCAAACTTGCGGGGTCCCAATTATTAACACAACATCTAACAGAAATCTGCATTTTTAAAATCACTGATGAATGTGCTCTCTTTTTCTTCATACAGCTACAGATAAGTTCATACAGCTAAAAAATTGTCCTTGGGCTGGTTTGAAAGAAAACAAATCTTGGGCCAATTTCAGAGTATGTATGCTTCATACATTAATGCGTCATGCTGGCCACATGACCATGGAAGCGTCTTCGGACAACTCTGGCTCTTTGGCTAACAAACGGAGATGAGCACCGGCCCCTAGAGTCGGACATGACTCCACAAATGTGCGGGGGGAACCTTTACCTTTACTTTATGCTTCATAAATATGCAGCTATCAGGTAATGGTCAGATCAGTGTGGTTGCTCCACAAAATCCTGAGAGAACATTTTTGTCTGGTTAATGTGTTGCCAAGAGTTTATACAGAATACACATCACAAGCAAGTATGTATTTCTTCCTTTGCAAACTGATGGACAGGGAAGTGTTTCTTCCAGCTTGATCCTAAAGTCCTTCAGAGTCAGTGCTTCTAAGGACTTAAGTCCCCAACTTGGCACCTGCAGCCACCTCTCTTTGGGTTCACAAGACTCCCTGTTGCACCTGATTTTATTTTGTTCTTAAGGAAGAAAAAGAAATGGGAAGTAAGTATGCTGTATAGCAAAGTGACAGCATCAAGCATTCTAGTCCCGCCTTAGGCATGAAAGCCGGCTGGGTGACCTTGGGCCAGTCCCTGTCTCTCAGCCCTAGGAAGGAGCCAATAGGAAACCAGGAGACTGAGAGTTCTAGTCCCGCCTTAGGCATGAAAGCCGGCTGGGTGACCTTGGGCCAGTCACTCTCTCTCAGCCCAACTCACCTCACAGGGTTGTTGTTGTGGGGAAAATAGGAGGAGGAAGGAGTATTAGGTATGTTCGCCGCCTTGAGTTATTTATAAAAATAATAAAGGTGGGATAGAAAATTAAATGAGCAAATAAAATAAATAATCTTTACTACCAATAATGCTTCTGAGCCCTGTCCTCAAGAAGCCAGTCCTGGATCTGACAGTTTTATCAAGACTTGCCCAGTCTCCAACTTTTAAGGAACATTGTAGAGAAGATGGTAGGGTGTCAGCGTCAGAGTGCTCTTGAGGGAACAGATTATCTAGATCCATACTGTATAGCTACTGCTGATCAACAGAGATTATGGTGTTTCCCAATCTGGCTGGGGAATTATAGAATATGAATTCCCTACATCTGCAAAATGCCAAGGTTGGGAAATACTGATCTAGAGTTACATTATCAAAGGCTATTTCTGATGTGTTCTGTGATTTTTGGCTGGTAATGCAAGGAACTGCAATCCTAACACAACTGAAGGGCATCAAGTTAGGGAGGGTGGATCAATTATGTTTTTAAATTTTGATGCATGTTGCAAATAGTAAAACAGAAAGTCATATAAAAGGAACATTGGCATTCAATGGGGATACCTCTTTCAAACTTGCTAAACTGTAGCTTCCAGTATGTCTCATCAGTAGCCATGCCAGATTGACTTATGGAAGTTTAGCAGCATCTAGAAGGCTACAGGTTCTCTATGCCTGTTATCTTGTGGACTTGAACTGATTATTTAAATATAGCTCCATCCTATGATCAGCCTGTATATTTGAAAATAAATGCAACTATTACAAAATCCCATAAGCCTTTAGAGACTTCCTTTGAAAGAAAGCTGAAATATGTGTGCCCTCTTTTCACTTAAAACAACTCGAAGAAATCAGATGAGTGTAACAATATTGTTGTGAAAAGAAATAAGGTTGGCACACTCAGTTTGTTTCTGAACCTCAGCAATAGGGCATGCAATAGATGGTATTTTAAAGACATGTTTAAAAAGTCCAGAGTGCAGCTTCTCAAAAAGGCCTGTGAAAGACATTACTAGCTGTGCTTTTAAAAATAATTTCTTCAATTTAGTCATTAATTTCATTCTATTGGTTTTATAGTTGCCTTCCCCTCCCCCCTTGCCCAACAGGGCTACTTGCAGTGGGCCAGATTGTAAATATAATACAGGTCATGAAGTAGTGACTATATTACAAGTAGCAGGTTACACTTCAAAACGTTTGGTTCACAGAGCAGAAGGCTATTCATCATTTTTATTATTCTAAAGGGCTGGAAATGCTTTAGAAACTTTGCCTAGGAAACAATGTAGATTCTGAACAGCTGCACATAGTTTCTGCTTGCATTATCTTCGCTTTAATACAGAGTGCCAAATTGCAGTAAATAGTCTGGCCATTGTGGAAGTTTGTTTTTTTAACTGGAAATCCATTTCCCCCAAAACTTTTTTTTTTCTTTTTACAAGAGCAGACTTTGTCACCATCCTTAGTGAAATAAACATGATTTATTGGCACAAAGTGTGCAGCCTGAGACTTCAAAACTACATGCGGCCCCTACAGGGCACCTGGGAGGGGAGGGGTGTGTCAAAAAAGTCAAGATGGCATCTGCACCCGTGCAATCAAAACTTTCTAGCCCCTGGACCTCTTTTGGTACATTTCCTGAAACCTGCAACTATAATTGCAGAAAAATAATATGATTTCTCACCATTTCTAAACTAGAAATATAAGCACTATAAATGCTAATATAGGCTTAACATCAACATGGATCTCTTGGCCCTGCCTGTTTTACATTAGTGTCCCACCTATTGCAGCACTAACACTCCCAAAACTTTTTAAATGATCCCTAACCTCCAAAAGGTTCTTCATTCTTGGCTTAATATGTTGCTCAATAGAGTTGTGGTAAGTAGTATCACAAACTGAAAAACTGTTCAATATGTGATGGGGTGGTTTTGGGAGTATCCTTGTGTGAGCTCCGATTTGTCACGGAAGCAATGTGAGGAACCCCTCAAACCAGCAAATGAGCTGAGCTTGAATTAATTATGCTCTTGTTCAACATTTACAAAAAATAATACATGAGATGAATGTTGACCCAGTTAACCTACATTCATAACATGTGGTTTGGTGGTGTGAATTGGCTCCATGCCATATGTTATCCTATAGAAGTTAATATTTGTTTTTTGAAAGGCTGCTCAGATTGTTGAAACTATGGAAGAAAGTATAGCAATTCTTCCTCTATTTCAGCCTATGTCAAGATACCTTGGGATGGAGGTTCCCCATTCTTGTACGCTGAGATCTGTCTCTGCCACCCCTCACCTTTTCCCTTCAGGAAAGATACAGAGCAAAACCCTTGTCAGGGGTCATGCTGGCTGGGAGTTGCAATCCCATCAGATTTAGAAGGTGCTAGAAGCCCAATACTTCTTTCCTTGTTCTGTGTAACCATCAACAGCTCACTGCAAGAGCACTAGTGAATTGACCGAGAAGCTGTGAGCTCAGAGTTTAGCTGCCTTACCAATGCTCCACTTACAACCCAATCCATGTTTTTAATAATTTAAATAGTTGCATAGTATAAATACAAGAGAAGTTGTAATCTAGCTTTAGCCATCACCACATGGTTTTCAAGAATCCATTCAAAATTATAGACATGTTTATAAATAAAATATTGGTTTCAGCTATAAGAAAATCAGAGAACACTCCATTCTCATTGTTGGCTAGGGATAGGGATCTTGAAAAATTCCATTAAGGGTCAAGGAATATAATTTAAGAAACGAGTCCAAACGTGATAGGGAAGGAACTGAGAAAGAAATATTAAAGAACACACTTTTGGATATGTAGAAAATATGCAAGGAGAAGGCTGAGCTGTTTTGAAACATCAGGATTGGGGAGAGGACATTTAATTTTTTCCCTCCCGTTCATGGTCTTCACTTTGGATACTTTTAGTGCACTCCCTCATCCTTCAAAATGCACCCATTCATTTCAATTCACACCATTTAGCCCATACTGAACTCAGTGCAATTTACTGCTGAATAAAGATCTCTAGGAGCTGGGGGCATTGTACTTACTGCCTTGCGCTGTATAGCCATGAATAACACTGCAAAAGTCACCAGTGAATTGACCAGGAAGCTTTGAGCTCAAATTCTAAGATACCCACAAAGTTCAAGCACAGGACAGAAACTGTCTTTTGGGATTGGGGCTACAATATGTTTTCTGTTTGTTTTCTTGGAAATCCAGAGTGTTTGTCAATGTGATGGAAAAAACAAATTCTCTGCAAAATGGTTTTCCCCAAAGTCAACTCTGTTCTTGATCATTTTCCACCAAGGTGATGCAATTTCCCAATTTGCTGTCCTCATGTTGCTCCTAAGATGAACTTTACTCACATCTTGGTATCGCTTGTTTTTGAAGAGCTCCCTCCAAGCCTACTAAAGAAAGTGTTATTTTTGTTCCCCTCCAGACTTATCCTTTGAAAGCGCTGAAGCATGTTGAATACAGACAAGTAATTTGTCCCCTCAGGCTGTCTGTGTCATTATTAAAATTTACAAGGTAGGAGTCTTAGCTGAAAGAGAAAATATCTTTCAAACATGAGGTAGGAAGACAATGGGCTGTAGCTAATGTTGTTCATTCGGTGCTAATAATGGAGAATCTATTTGTTTCTTCTTCTTTTCTTTCTCTTTCAGCCCCTTTGTTAGATCAAATTGTTTCTGCTGGTTTTTATAATTACATCTAAATCAAGAATGTGACGTATAATTTTCAATCTCTTCTGGCAGGGAAAAGAAGTATTTTATTTGCTTTCCTGTGTGAAATTTTGAGGCAGTATTTTTATTTATTTATTTTTATTTATTGTGACATTTATACCCCGCCTTGTTGTTGTTCAGTCGCTTAGTCGTGTCCGACTCTTCGTGACCTCATGGACCATAGCACGCCAGGCCTTCCTGTCCTCCACTGTCTCTAATGGAGGACTCTAGGCAGCTTACATCCACAATCCTTTATACAATTATACAATTAACCGTGTGTGAGGGGAGGGGGTAAGGGAACCGACTCTTCTAAGGCTCCGGACTACAATTCCCAAGATGCCTTGAGCCAGCTGCTGACTTCCTGTAGATGTTACTTCCGGGTCCGTCGTCACCGCTGCCATTCGATCTTCCTCCGATCTTTTCTCCTCTGGTGGAACTGACTTCCCGACAGGAGGCCAGCAAATTTTCCCACTTAAGGTGGTACCCATTTATCTACTTGCTAGGCTTTCAAACTGTTGGGTTGACAGGAGCTGGGACTAGCAACGAGAGCTCACCTCATTGCGCGGGGGGTTCAAACTGCCAACCTTCAGATCGGCAGTCTACAGCTCAGCAGTTTAACCTGCTGAGCCACCGCGTCCCTATTTGTCACTAAATGGACTGATCATGAGTGGAATACCTTGAAAAGGCAGAGGGAGGAAGCTGATGTTGTCATAAAATTTTATTTATTTATCATTTATCTATTTATCATATTTATACCCCGCCTATTCCCTCCCTGTCGGAGGACTCTAGGCGGCTTACAGCGTTACAATTCATATATATATAATTATACAGCAATTCATATATGTATCGTCGCGCGCTCAGGAAGGGGGAACCGACTTTTCTTCCGTAGGTATTGGACTACATGTCCCAGCATACCTCGCTTCTGAGTCGGCTGCTGACGTCCTGGATGTTCAACCAATTGGGTTCCGTCGTCCTCTGTCGTCCTCCATCGCCATTTTCGGGATTTCCGGGATCTTCTTTCCGATTCCAAGGGCGACCCCCGAATTACAGGATGTCGGCAAATTGACCCACTTTAACGTGGTACCCATTTATCTACTCGCTTTCGCTTTCGAATTGCTGGGTTGACAGAAGCTGGGGCAGATGGCGAGAGCTCACCTTGTCTACAAATTGCAATAATGCTGCTAGGATGAATACCTATTCACCCTTCTTCCTTCCACAGTATTTATAAACTATCTCAATTGACAGATTCTTGGTGGTGCACAGTACAAAGCAAAATGTTTACTAACCTCCCTAATCCACATTAAAATGCCAAAGTCATCACAGTTCTTTGTTATGAACCAGCAATCTATTGTCAAAGAATGGTTCTGAGCACCTTCTGAAACATCAGAAGAGCAACAGCCACATTTATGTAGGGAGCCAAGAAGATGTCCTTGGAGAAATGATGCAGAGACAATGGTTGCTAAACATGCTTTAAGCCTAGGAAGGAAAGAAAATGGAAGGAACTAAGACTGACACCTCCCTAATTGATTACAATATAGGGGCGGGGGCGGGGCGGGACTCAGTTAGTCTTTCAAGATTCTGTTACTATAGCCTATGTCAATAAAGTAGAGTTCCAGCCAGACATGTGGAATCTGTTTCCTGACCTGGCCTACCTCAAATGCCTGACAGTGTACCTCTGAAGGCAGAGTTAAATATTAGGAGGAATAGTTGGTGAAGATGATGGGAAACTTGCAAAGATGGCCAAACTTTTCCTTGATCAGAAAAAAGTCAATATCAACTTTTATTGCTGACTGGAAACCCCTTATAGACTTTTTGCGTGAGACAGAACAAAATGAACTTATGATTTATGGCTTTGATGATTAGAAAAAAGAAATAATAGAAAAAAGAGAGCTTTCCTTTTTATAACCATAGAGTAAGATGTAATTTTGTAATTGTACTTATATATGCTGCAAAGAAAATCGGAAGCTACTTCTTTCTATTTCTTTTCATTCTTACTTTTTGCACTTTTTATCTTTTTCTTTTTTTGTCCCTTCCTTCCTTCCTTCCTTCCTTCCTTCCTTCCTTCCTTCCTTCCTTCCTTCCTTCCTTCCTTCCTTCCTTCCTTCCTTCCTTCCTTCTTTCTTTTCTTTTCTTTTCTTTTCTTTTCTTTTCTTTTCTTTTCTTTATATTAATTGTTAGTTTTTCTTTTCTTTTCAAAATTCTTAATGAAAATTATATGCATATGTATATAAAGAAAATGCAGGATACCTAAAACATGGCCTTACTGAAACCAAAGATAAATTCTGTACTGTATTTGGGAGATGGTGTAAATAATTAAAGGAAAGTATACTGCAAGGGAGGAATAAATGTATCTGGTCTGCACAAAAGACTGTGCAAAGAGACTTTGGTCAAAAGTATGTTTCGTGTGTTGTTCATATGCCAACTTCCTGAGCAACACATAAAGTGTTAAATGTTCCTATGCATAAACCCTTCACACTGGAGCATTGTATGTTAAATGTTCTGTAACGTTTAGTATATCTGAAAGTCCTGCTAGGATATAAAAGCTATGCTTCCAAGGAATGCTTCAAACAATATACTTAATTCACTATAGCCATCAGAGCATATACAATCTCTGCATGAAACAGAAACAGGATTCTCACAGGTATGCTCTGTTTAATTCCTTTGAAAAACATTTTCAACTTCTTTGCTTTCCTACTTTCATGCCACTTGTAAGTTGGAGAGCTCTTTTTTTTACGAGATGGACATAAAATCCACACCTCTGGTCATGCAAGAGAAATTGCTGAAGTGTTTGATTCAGCCGTGAAAACATTCTGGTTTTGTCTTTCACTGTACAAAGCCATCAAGAGTGTTTTTCAGAAATTTTGGACTAGGCTAATGTCTAGTCCCCACAGAGAGTCACAAGACCAGATAACACTTTTTTGGCAATCGTGATTACTTATCCTAATTATTTGCTCGTCTCAGAACAAAACAACAAACTTATGTAATATCCAAGTTCTCAGTAAAAACTTTGAAGTACATTCACATTTCCTCCTATCTTTTTATTTCTAAACCAACACGGAAAGTAGTGGAAAACCAATAGCATAAAAGATCTATGCTCCCTACTCCATGCTGTTTATACTGTGAACTAGGTGGCTGGCTGGCTATCAATTATGAAATGAGTTGGGTCCTTTCAAATTGACTCTGGTTCCTACATACTCAGGATGTGCTATGCACATAGGGGAATATGCGTTCGTAAATGAGCATGGGCTTGTGTGTGTTTAACAATAGCAACAACAATGGCTGCTGAAGACATGGAGAAAGATAATGTAATATAATTCATTTCATTGTCTCAAGATACTGGATTGGTTTGCAGCTTCAAAAAACAGGAACTTCTCTTGGTTGTTGTATTGCAGTCCTCTAGTAGGAATGTGCGCTAGTTGCTCTGGGGACAAGCAGAAATGGCTTTAAGCCAGGGGAGAGCGTCAAAAAAGTCAAGAAGATGGCCACAACCACATGACCAAACTCCCACCTTTTTTAACATGTGTAATGCATGATGCACATAAAAAGAGGGCAGGGCTTCCAACACATAGTCACAGGTGCCATCTTGAACTTTTTGGCCCTGCTCTGCTTTAACACCACTGTGGAATCAGTAAAAGGGAATCCAAATCTTGCTTGGTGAGTGCATTACCATGATGGCATTTGTTTAAGATTCTGAATATCTGCCATTGCAAACCCTTTCTCATTCCTCTTTCTTGATTGTTGTACATGAGGTTGTGCTCGTTATGATATTCCCATTAAGACAGAAAGCCAATACAGATGCCTAGTGGTTCTCATTGTGTCCAAGTAACCTAAAACACACACACGATTTTCCTCCTTGTCATGTCAATTAAAGCATCTGAAAAAAATGGAAGAGGAATGGAGGAGGGATGGCTGAAGGAGCTGAAGGAAATCCAGTCTTCATCTACTCTTTCTTTTAATGGTTTTTTAAAGACAACTGCTAAGTCCTAAGAAGCAATATGTGTAACTTGGTGAAGCTGAAACAAAGTCAGGATATGAGCAAATGTTTTCTTGGGGAGTTTGTCCTTGCTGCTGGAGGATTCCCTGCCAACTGCTGTACAAGAGCTTTTGTCCTCTCTCCTTTCCATTATAACCAACTTCTCTGTAAACTCAGCCAAACTGCAGTGGACTGAAAACTCCAAAATAAATATCTGTACGAGGAGTCAGCTTTGCCTTCAGATGAACCACAAGCATCCCAGCAAATGTCACAATGAGAAACCCTGTGGTGGTTTTCCAATTCACCTCCAAGCTACTAACACAATAAGATATACAAGCTCTGTCAAAATGTATCTAGTGTGTGGTTACTGGGTAGACTAAAAGCAGCACGTATTTTGCTCTCTGATCCAAATGTGTTCTTAAAGGCTGGCCATTTCAGAAGCTCTCCAGTTTACTGTCCTTCCTACTGACTTAGCCATTATCTGCTGCAATCCTACCATGCTGTTACCATAGTTGCAGTGAAGATTGGCACCACTGCTTTTTCCGTGCAGTGTGCTGTGCTTCGGCTATGACATTAGAGAGGCGTATACATGAGAGCTTGAAATGAAAGCAACAGCTTTACAGAAAATCCCCTGAAACTGGGATTGTCTGATGTGGCTAACTACATTAAAGCGGTGATCTTAATTTTACTGTCCTTGGACATCTTTAAGATAGCCAGTGATCTTGTACAGTGCAGTGGTTAAATGTTGCAGAGAGTCTGTCTGGGATTTCCTAGGTTCAAGGCCCCACTCACCATGGAGCTTGCGGGGTCAGTTATTATCTGAGGCTGGTTATTATTACCCAGTTTGACCTGAGGTTTGATGCAGAGTGTATCTACCACTGTTCCTATGTCTGGCCACTTTCTGGGTAGATATTTTGAGGGGCTGTGGGGAAGGGGATTCCTGGACCTCAGTCCAATGTTCAGTACTAGCTGTAGCATCCCCAGGATTATTCAAGAAGAGCAGAGTAACAGTGCCAGCAGAATATTCATGTTTATACATCCAAACCCAAGGACTGGGTCCTGTAGTCCTGCCAAAATGTGTAGAAAAGGGGTGTGCAATCACCAGTTTGATTTGAATTGTTGATTTCATGAGTTGATTTCATGAATCAACTCAATTTGAATTATCAGTTTGATTTGGTTAAAAGTGGGCAGGCATGCATACATCAAATAGCTGTATAGACTGAGAGGCACCTAATGGCAGTTCAATAATTCAGGTTGAAGGGCTGAAACAGTTAGGTTGCCTTCTGACCAAAGTTTGCACAGCCCCTGTTCCATGTTAACTCCTTGACTTTCCTTCTCTGTATCACATATGCTACAGATTCATATATACATTTAGTTACATACATTTATATAGATTCAGCAGTAATGACAGCATTTCTTGGAGTGCTTGCAACTGCAAAAAGAGCTGTATATGTAGACTCATATATTCAAATAGTTTTCATTAATACATCCCTTACAATGGAACTCCCCCCGTCTTTTTTTTTAATCCGTTCAATTGTGTCCGATTCTCGGAGACTGCCTGGACTACTCCCTGCAGTTTTCTTGGCAAGATTTATCAGAAGTGGTTTGCCATTGCCTCCTTCCTAGGGCTGAGAGAGAGTGACTGGCCCAAAGTCACCCAGCTGGCTTTGTGCCCAAGGTGGGACTAGAACTCATGGTCTCCTGGTTTTTAGCCTGATGCCTTAACCACTACACCAAACTGGCTCTTTTTCCAGTCTTATTTAATACCTAAAAAAATAATAATCTCCAAATCTCAGTAAATTGCTGTTTACCCTTCTCTTTGAAATCTCCAAATTGGATGATTACAATTATCCTTGATTCTTTAGGTTTTGTTGCTGAGTTTCTCAATGTTAACTTTCTATTAATCTGATTGAATTGTTTGATGGAAAATAAAGCTTAGCTCTGCCAAACTTAACCTGATGCTTTAAATATGATTCAGAGATTTCCCAACTCTGTCCTGTTTAGCTTAGAGAACAAACTGTTTTGTTAGCATGTTTTTCCTGTTAAAGAACATGCTGCTTTGCCCATCTCAACTCATAGATGACTAAGACATCAGGACTGCTCATATTTCAGATCTGAATTTTATTCCCACTTCACAGATACATGAAATAGAATCACTAACTGTCAGCAGTGCAATCCCTCACATGAAGTTTATTATCACATCCAGGTACAACGTATAGTTATGAGTACATGTGACAAATGCACAATAGTTGCAAGTTTTCTTTATGAAATGATGTATTGCTTAAGCAAAAAGCCCTAATTGGATTGAGTACTCTATTCAATCTGTGGTAGCTCTCAGCAGAACATCTAAGTGTGGATGCTTACCCCAGAAGGGAATCGCCAGAAAAGAAAAGACACTTGAATTGTTTGTTTTCTTTGAAAGTACAATATGAATAGGAAAAGAGATGGGAGGTCTTTTTTTTTCTTCCCTTTTTTGCATCTGCCATAAGTCATTACTGATGCAAATGGCATCTCAGGTTTCTGTCTGGGTTTGGAAACATTTATGAATTGCAATTGATTGAACTTCTCAACTCTGAACTTCAACCTCCATCTTCTTACCCAACTGGCACCAAACAATGCCTTTCATTTTGTTCCATATCTCATTGTTGGGGGATGGAATACTATTGTTAAATGCCTGATGAGGGGGAAAAAGTGATACTAAAGAAGCCTTACTTTACGTGGAATCACAGAGATGCTCAGAACCTGTTTTCTCCACTTTTATAAGCATAGGATTCTACGCCAAATAAGATCCAACTACACATGGGGCATGGTGGCTCAGCGGGTAAGACACCAGGCTTGTCGATCAGAAGATCGCAAGTTTGGAGGTTCGAATCCCTAGCCCCACGTGACGGAGTGAGCTCCCGCACTCGCCCCAGCTCTTGCCAACCTAGCAATTCAAAAGCATGCAAATGCAAGTAGATTAATAGGTACCACTTCGGTGGATAGGTAACAGCATTGCGTGTCATGCTGGCCACATGACCGTGAAAGCGTCTTCAGACAATGCTGGCTCTTCAGCTAACAAACGGAGATGAGCACCGGCCCCTAGAGTCGGACACGACCGCACAAATGTGCGGGGGGAACCTTTACCTTTTTACACATGGGAAACGTTTAATTGCTTGTGGAGGTTTTCCTCTTTTTGTGTTTTGTTTTTTTTCTCCTGTCTTTCCAACAGCAACTGTTTCTTCAGATCAAAGCTGGCATAATTGGGCAAGTTCTGGGGAGCATCTGTTGGGGTCTTCCCTCAGTCCCATTCTAGAATTCAGTGTGTAGGAAAAGTACAAAGTGCAGAGCAAAGCTATATAAGCCTACTGGGAGAGCATCAAAATGATGCATAGCTTCTTGTTAGTCATTGTCAGTTACAGCAATACAGCTACTGCAACTGCTGTCTACAACAGTGAATTTTTAACAGGGATGAACCTACACAGGAGTCATCTACAACAGGGGTCCCCAACCTGTTAGGAACTGGGCCACGGGGCTCCTGCCTGCAAGCCCCGCCCCCTTCAGCGTGATTGGCTCCCACCCGCAAACCTCACCCCCTAGTGTGTGCGATTGGCTCCCGCCCACAAACCCCTCCCCCTGGCACGCGCGATTGGCTCCCGCCCGCAAACCCTGCCCCCGGTCTGCGGAAATCCTGGAAACCCCACCCCCCAGTCTGCGGAAATCCTGGAAACCCCACCCCCCAGCCCACGGAAATCCCAGAAACCCCGCCCCCCTGGTCTGCGGAAAAATTGTCTTTTGAAACCGGTCCCTGGCGCCAAAAAGGTTCGGGACCCCTGATCTACAACATACAATGCATGGACTGTAACAGCCACTAGGACAGGCTAGCAGAAGACTAGCAGAGCGCATCCACAAACACCAACCAACAGTCAGAAGACATGATGAAAACTCCTTAATCTCACAACACATGGATAGACTCAACCATCGTTTTAACTGGGAAACTTAGCAGTCTAAATCAAGCAAAATCCAAAAATGCTAGGGAATTTGGCATTCAGACAAATCAGCTATCAATAGATGCACAGAGATAAACCACATTATATACCATTCAAAAGAGACAATTAAAAAACCTAGGAAGGAAACAAAAAGAGTAGAACACATCTTCTCCAGTAGCCAACATTCAGATAAGCAGGGATCAACACCAGACAAACAGGCAGAAAACTAATTAAGGAACCACCAAGGAGGAAATCACCACCCCCCACACCAAAACTTGCAGGGCAAGCTACTATATATAAACAAGCAGCAAACCCCACACTCACTTGCACTGATGATGTTACCTAGTTGGATAACGAAATGTCTGCAACAACCAAGCTCAGAGAGCACCAAGAACTCCACAAGGAAGACCAATACTTTATTTTTCACTTCCTTTATTCCTTTAATTTCTTTTGCTTACTACTTACTCTTTCTCTGCCAGAATATGTTCTCCTGTTTTTTTTATTTATTTATTTATTTATTTATTTATTTATTTATTTTTCAAATTTATTCCCCGCCCATCTCCAATGCAAGGGACTCTGGGCGGGTTACAATAAATAAAAACTTAAAAACTATAAAAAATATCTAAAAACACAAACAAAACATAATAAAATAAAATCCAGGATGGGCTTGGACCCGCAGAATAGATAGTGGAGCTATGGGGCCAGCCAACCCCAGGAGGCACTACCACCTCCGTCGTCCCAGGCCAGGTGGCAGAGCCAGGTCTTAAGGGCCTTCCGAAAGGCCAGGAGGGAGGGGGCCAGTCTCACCTCCGGGGGCAGAATATTCCACAAGGCGGGCGCTATCACAGAGAAGGCACGCCTCCTGGACCCCGCTAGATGGAATTCTCTTGTTGAGGGGGTCCGAAGCATGCCCTCTCTGCACGCACGGGTGGGGCGGGCTGACGTTATCGGGATGAGACGGTCCCTCAGGTACCCTGGTCCTATGCCATGTAGGGCTTTAAAGGTAATCACCAACACCTTGAATTGGACCCGGAAGCAAACTGGCACCCAATGCAGCTCGCGTAGCAGAGGTGTTACATGTGCCAATCTTCTGGCACTCATAACTGCTCGCGCCGCTGCATTCTGCACCAGCTGAAGCTTCCGGATACTCTTCAAGGGTTTTCATGAGAATGTGGCTTTTTCAACACCTGGCGCTTCTCCCAGCCCTTTCCAGGGAGAAGAAATAAAGATTCAAGGTTAACACAAGTACCTGGAGACCAGAGTGGGGGAGATATGCCCACACTAATCTAACATGGCCCAGAGCTGCCAGATTGATCCTGTTCTGTATGGATCACCTGACTGGACTGCCAATGGAATGAGTAGTAATCTGATTTGAAATTGTTGCTGGTTGTTGACTTAAATGGAAAACAGTGATTTAACACCAGAACAGCTAAGAGCCACTTAAGTCTCATGCATGGGCTAAATCAGCTAAATCCATTTATAATTAGCAACCTATTATAGATACCTTTCATTTAATGATTTATTCATAGGTTCTAAATTCCCAGGATCGTTCAAGGAGATCCCTCTTTATCAGGGCATGATTATATATGATTTTTTTTTCTACAGAAAATGAACTTAAATATATATACTTAGTTTAGTGGGGGTGGGACACAGACATTGCTGGGTTCATAATCAAACTAAGCCAAACTGAACTTTCCTTGGTTTTGGCTTAGCACAAGGTTGGATGATGTTCTGATGATGATTGGGTGTTGCAGTTAATATTTTTTGGATGGCAAGTTCTACAGTGGGTGAAACAATAATGCAGAGTGCACAGGGCTATTACATATGATGTCATCAGAATCTGATTTTCTATTTTTCCCATGATTGGGAGGGTTGAGTGCTTTTCTTTATTTTTTAAAGATTATAGAAAATTTGTTTGAAAAATATACTATATTTTCATGTGTTTCCTAACTTAAATTATTAGGAATGTGTGCCACTATTTTCCAGTAATTATGAGGCTTTAGAGCTGCAAAAAAAGCCTCATTTCCCTGGAATCTCAACTTACCCACCCTTTTCTTAAGATATTGTGTGAATCCAGCCATTGTGAATTGAGAAGCATGGTTTATGGCTCATTGTGTCAAGCAAATCTAGGCAATAGGGATTTATTCAACCAATCATGGGTTAGCACAACATATTAATGCCAAAACCATGGGCTCATTCTTGCTTTTTTTGACCATGGCCCTGAGAATAATTTTCTCTTCTGTTTTAGTTGTCTATGTGAGTGTGTGTGCATGTGTGCAAGAAACGTCAAGAAGTGATTGTGTGGCCAAAAAAGAGCTGTTCAATCTTATAGTATTGCAGACCAAACCTAGCAACTGACAAGCCCAAGTTCCATCTTCTATTTACATCTCCATTTGACTTTTCCATGGGTTAATATGTCTTAAGAGGAATATGTTTCTTAGTCTTCTTGGACAAACTACATATCAGTCCCCCCATATTTCCAATCTTCTCTCTGTAGCAAGCACATATTTGGCAGCCTGGAAAGCAGAGAGTTAAAACCAATCTAAGTTTCCACCACCAGAAGAGCAATGCAATATAGCTATGTTCTGTCATAGCTTCTGCTTCTTACAACAAACACATAAAAAAGAAAAATAGCATTACAATGGAGAAGCAAAAATGTAAAATTATTTCCAACATTTGAGTATGCCAAAGACTTTCTATGTGCAATTCAGGAAAGGGATGACTGACCAAAACTATGAGTTTAACTGCAAAGAGATTAATTGCTAATTTGGATATGTATTTGGCCAAGTTTCTCTATCACTCTTGAAGAAGAGTGGAATCTACAGATTGTGAGGGCATGTAGCCACCAATGAAAGCAGGAGTAGTGAAAAGCATCAGGGAGCTAAGTGAGGACTGAATGTTTTGTAACCAAATGCATATGTCATAAAATGGCTGGGTGGCTCTTCTGCATTTGCTAACAATACTGAACTTTTATGTAAAGAGTCAAAGGTAAAAACACACATACAAGTTTGATGGATGGGTTGATTAAAGCACTGTGACTTGTCTCCAACTCCCGTTCTGGGCAGCAAAAGCCATTAGTACTGCTGCTGGTCGGGGTGGGGAGGAAGGCTGAGCTGCCAGCAGCGGACTGTAAAGTCTTCTATGGGCTAATAGAAGGATCACGATCTCTGACAGCTGCAAGGCATTGGGTCAGTCATTGCTGAAAAATAAATGATGAAGGAGAAGGCTGCAGAAAAGGCATAATTCTGCAAAAGCAATGGACAGTAAGAAGGATTTTATAGCCAATACAGTTTACTCTCATTTTAACATACCTTTCCAGGAGACAGGCATCTGGCAGAAGCCACAAAAATGTCATGTACATCATAATTCACTGTGCAAATGACATGCATTATGTAACTTACAGCCAGTTTGGTCTAGTGGTTAAGGCAATGGGTGTAAGGTGCTCCTCTCCGATGCCCTAAAATCCCTTTCTCTAGAGTAAACCGCAGACGCGAGGTTTCTTAGAAGTAAAAGGATTTATTACGGTGCATGAAGGCTAACACAAACAAAGACTGGAATGAGCAGGCATAGCATGGCATAGTACATTTAAACATTCTCCTCCCCATTGTTCTTAGATGATGACACGTGTAACACCCAGGCTCCAGGGTGCTCAGACAGTCGTTCCCAGGGCTGTACAATTCAGCTTGACACCTCGTTGTGAGTCGTTCCCCTTTTGCCGTTGTTGCTTGTCTCGCGTCGGTTTCAAGCTACCCTTAATACACAGAGCTGTCTAGCTTAATGGCAGAGGTCTGCCAGGACTCTGACATGCTACCCGCCCAAGAGTCACCACCCCTTCCCCCAGTGAGTTATACCGAGATTCTAAACTGTATTTACACCATTCATCTTGAGCTTTCATGGTTCTGGAATGATAAAACAATTTCCTCTGTTATTGCCACCCTTCTTAATGAGGTTTATCCGGGAAGTCCCTATGGAAGTCCCTGATCAATGCTGGGGCGCGAGTGTGCCTTGCGTCCACCCATTCTTTGTGCCCAATTGGCAAATGCTGCCACTTGATTAGATACTGCAGCTGCCCTTTCTGTCTCCGGGAATCTAAGATTCTGTCGATTTCGAAATGTGGTTCCCCATTGACAAGTAATGGGGCTGGCTCAGGCGCTTCAGGGTGCCACTGTGCTGATGGGTTATATTGTTTGAACAAACTAATGTGAAACACGGGGTGTACTTTTTTCAATGCCTTGGGGAGCTGCAACTTGGCTGTTACTGGGTTAATTACGGCTATAATAGGAAAAGGTCTGATATATTTCGGGGCTAACTTCCTAGACGGTTGTGTGGTGCGCAAGTTTTTTGTGGAGAGGTAGACTTTGTCCCCTACTTTCAACTCCCACTCTGCTGATCGTTTTCTGTCTGCAAATTTCTTGTAATTTGCTTTCGCTTCCTGAAGCATTTTCACCATGACTGGCCAGTTGCTTCTTATCTTAGCGATCCACTCGTCCACCCGTAGTGGGTCAGTGGCATCTGTAGCTTGGGTCAGTGCTAATTCGGGGATAGTTACGAAATCCTGACCCGTTGCTATTTTAAATGGTGAGAACCCCGTACTCTGGTGTATAGCATTATTGTAAGCTACCTCCGCAAATGGTAACAGTTCAGCCCAATCGTTTTGCTGGTAGCTAATATAACACCGTAAGTACTGCTCCAGTATGGAGTTAAGGCGTTCAGATGAACCATCCGTGCATGGATGAAATGCGCTACTTAATCCCTGTCCAGAGCCAATTAATTTTAAAAATGCTCTCCAGAATTTGCAAGTGAAGGTGCTGCCGCGATCGCTTATTATGTGTTTGGGTGTCCCGTGAGCTCGGTAGAAGTGCTGGATAAACATCCTGGCCAATTTGGGTGCATTTGGGATCCCATTACAAGCAATGAAGTGTGCCTGTTTAGAAAATAAGTCTGTGACTACCCAAATCGCCATTTTCTTACTGCTCATGGGTAAATCTACAATAAAGTCCATGGCGATTTGCTTCCATGGTTGAGTTGGGCTGGCTACCAGCTGAAGTAACCCTGTAGGTTTCCCCACCTGCCGTTTTGCAGTAGCGCATACCTGGCAGGAGGCTACATACGCTTTCACATCTTGCGTAGTGTTGGCCACGAGAACTTACGCCTGACTCCATGAATGGTTTTCACGAACCCAAAGTGTCCCGCTGTTTTGTGGTCGTGGGTTTTTTCTAGCACCCCTTTTCTGAGTCCTTCTGGGACATATACCTTTTCATCTTTCCACCATAGCCCACTGATTTCTTGTAGTGTGTGCTTGTTCTCCTCCCACCATGTGTCCTTTAGTGTTTCCTCCCGTAACTTAGTTTCAAAAGGGTTTCCTTCTGACTCTCTGGCTTTGCTTCGTGTGATTGCTAAATTGCCTTCTAGCCTGTCCGTCTGGCTAATTTGTCTTTGCGGTTCATCTACCGGTGTCTGTGTGTGTGCTTGCGTGGGTATCAGGGTTTCAATTATTCCCTCAATTTTGCTGTCGTGTTGGGGGAGGCGTGACAAGGCATCAGCCAGGAGATTTTTCCCCCCAGGGAAATATTGCAACGTGAAATTAAATCTGCTGAAAAACTCAGCCCAACATAATTGTTTGGGATTTAATTTCCTGGGAGATTTGAGCACCTCTAAGTTTTTGTGATCCGTCCATACCTGGAATGGAATGGATGCCCCCTCCAAAAGGTGACGCCATGTTACAAGAGCGTGTCTGACTGCGAATGCTTCTTTCTCCCACACATGCCATCTTTTTTCTGTCTCACTGAATTTTTTGGAAATGTATGCACATGGCCTCAATTTTTTGTTGTCATCGAATTGTAGTAGAATTGACCCAATTGCGTTATGGGAAGCATCAGTGTGGATTATGAATTGCTTCTCCACTTCTGGATGTTTTAGGATGGGCTCCTCAGTGAACAGTGCCTTCAGTCTGTCAAACGCCTCCTGGCATTCCGGGGTCCAAACTATCTTTGTGCTGGGCGTTTTCCCCTTTTCTCCCTTTCCTTTGCCTTTCGTTTTCAGCAAGTCAGTTAAGGGCAATGCGATCTGCGCGAACCCTTGAATAAATTGCCTATAGAACCTCGCAAACCCGAGAAATGCTTGGAGTTGTCTGTGGGTTCGGGGGGGTTCCCATTTCTCGGTTCCAGCCGCCTCCCATTCCACACTGTCCGGGCCCAATTCCTCCTCCAGTCGCAGATACGCCCTATCAAAGAAATAAATTTCTCCCGACACCCAGTCCACCCGGGGGTTCCTTGCTTTGAGCCATTTTAACCCCAGTACTATGTGACGTGTCGCAATAGGGGCCACGATAAATCGTAATGTCTCTACGTGAGTCCCCACTGACATTTGTATGTCTTCTGTAGTGTTTTCTATTGGCCCCCCTTTCATTTCTGACCCATACAATTGACAAAACATGATTGGGGTGTCCAACTTGACCATTTTGAGTCCCAATTTGCTCGCTACTGTTGGGTGCATTAAACATCTGGAGCACCCAGAATCCAGCATTGCCACCCCCTACAGTTGTTTTTTCCCATCCAATGTTTGTAATTTTATCTTCATGTTCATTGTGGGGTATTTGGTGCCACCTTCCCCCTCGTTGCGCCTTGTGTTGAAGGCCTGTCCCGCAGCGCACTTTAGAACAGGCCGTTGGAGTTTCCTGCCGGCTGGAATTCCTCCTCTGATGAGTCGCTGTCATCTTCCAGGTACTGCCGGCTTTCCCTTTCCTCCGTTGCAGCCGCTGCTCCTTTGCGTTTTATGGTCACTGGTTTGTTGCCTCTGCCGTCTGCCGACTTTTTCACCGGTGGCTTTTCTTTGGAGTTAGTTTTGTCGTGTGGGCAATTACTTATTCTGTGTCCTTCCTTTCCGCAACGGAAGCAAAGTCCGTCTTTCAGAGCTGTCTAGCTTAATGGCAGAGGTCTGCCAGGACTCTGACAATAAACAAATAATGATGAAAGTAATGTATAGTACGTTAATTTGCATCATTTGGGCATTGATGTACATGATGCCACTTAACCCCCTTTCAGCAGATGGCCATGCTCCAGCCCTTATTAATTTTCCTTCTTTTTATCCATCCCAGTGTAGCCATTTTGGAGTGTCCCATTTTCCTTTTGACCATATTTATATAAACAAGTATCTTAGGGAAGAAAAATCCAGTGTAGCAAAACCTCCATTTCATTGTCTTCCCTTCCTTGAGTTACACATCAGTGATAAGCTTGGTCATAAATGAAGCTTTGTCACCCATTCAAGGTTAGCAAGGCCAGGAAACAATAGTTACTAGGAGTCTTAGCACCTACTTTAATGCAATTAGACTATTGTAACAAAATCTGGAAAGCCTGTTACAGCCCTCTATTATGGCAATGTCCCCCAGTTTAGTACAGAACTCTACAAGCAATAAGAAAATCTGGTAGACTGCTTCTCAAAATGTATTATACTGTAAGTTGTAGATGGAACATTGCATATGTGAATGTTTCCCCACATTAGAAACAAGAAGAAATTATGATTAGAGCTGGGGTTGGAGGCTTTAGTCTGCAAAACTGTTTTGGAAATCTTTCTTCCATGTTATTCACTTGGGAAGAAGGAGTTGCTCAATAGCAGGAAAAAAAATCAGTATTCATTTACTGATCATCAGCTAGAGATGTAAACAGATTTTGGTTTGATATTGCTGACAGCAAATTTGGGTTTTTCACCCTTGTGTATCCTGGTGGAAGAGATACTAGCAGGAATGAAGTCTAACTGGTATTTGTCCTCCCAAGGAAAACAATGCAACTCATTTTTGAAAATGTAAGAGGTTGCTAGAGTTCTTGGCTTTTTTCCATTTCATAGTAAAAATGAAGTGCTTTAAATATGCTACTCACAGGAATGCTTTCCTCAAAAACTGTTTTTTCTTAGAACAACCACATGGAAGAATTGCTGTAAAAGACGGGAGGCTGTCTAAACACCTTGTGCAATCTCAGGAAAAAGGCAGGATGATTACACAATAAAACTTTAATCTGGTCTTCCATATGTGGCTTTGGAAATTTTGGAAATTAGTTCATCATAGAATGGAACAAATCTTGAAAAAGAGATTTTTTTATTAAACTTCACTAAATCACATATTCCTTCAAAATAGACTGAACTGGCATTGCATACGATAACAGCTGCAAATATTTTATATGCTTTTTATTGGAAAAGATCTCTGATCCCCTCTATGGAAGAATGACTAGTTAAACTGTGAGAATATGCTTTGATGTCTAGAATATTTAAAAAGTAGATCTGATGTGCAATTTAATCTTATTTGAAAACCATTTTTGGACTATAATTCTATACATGGAATTGTGCCACATCCCAAAAGTTGGTTCTAGAGTTCATATTTAAATCAGATACACAGTCTACACATTATTTACAGTATTCTTTTAATGTACTGTTTACTATTTATAGCCTTTCTTTTTTCTCTTGTTGATTTAATTATTAACCAGATATTTTTACAGATCAATAGAGACATCTCTTGACCAGATACTGGATATGAAGTGTCTTATAGTACTCTAAGTTATTAATGGTGTATTTGAATATATTAGCCATAGGATGTCTTTGATCTGATTACTTTGTTGGCTATGCACCCATATTCTATTGCTTCTACTGTTTTTTTCTTACCTCACTATATTTTCTATAATCCTCTAAAATGGTATTTCTATCTTACTCTTTTTCTCTTGAAACAATAACGATCATAATAAATTCTTTCCCTCCGTACCCCCTCTCCCCTTCATCTGGAAGTACCCAGAGAATCAAAATATAAAACTGGGACTACCATGTAATATTCACTGACATGTGACTACGAAGAAGCAATTGCATGAGAATCAAATGTTAGCATAAATAATGCCTCAGCAACTAAAAGAACTACAGTGCAGACATCGTAATTGAGTCTGAAGATAAAGAAATGTTATGGAGCATGAATGCTGCATAGCATGAAAGTGAATGAGCCCTCACATTTCTTTACGAACTTCAAAAAACACTGTGCCATAATATCTCTATTAAAGGAAGTTAGATAGGAAGGAAAGTTATAGTGGAGTTAAATACAATCCCATTGCTCTTTAAACGCATCTCTGAAAGCCAGGCATTCTAACATAAAACAGATTTGTAAGTCAAGAATTTGCAGCAACGTGAGGTAACCTTTTTATTTCTTTTAATCTTTCCTAAGGCGGGGCGGGGGGGAGGGGAAGCAACAATTATTTCCATTATGAAAACAGCAGTTCTGGCTGAAAGTGGGGGGGGGGGCATTTTATAATTTGATTTAGGTAATAAATGTAGATGCGATCAGTCAAACTATCTGGCAAAGGAAACTCTATTTAGATTAAAATCCAAGGAACAGGATTTGGACTACACCAAAAAAAGGGGCGTGGTGGCTCAGCGGGTAAGACACCAGGCTTGTCGATCAGAAGATCGCAAATTCGGAGGTTCGAATCCCTAGTCCTGTGTGATGGAGTGAGCTCCCGCACTAGCTCCAGCTCTTGCCAACCTAGCAATTTGAAAGCATGCAAATGAAAGTAGATTCATAGGTACCACTTCGGTGGGTCCGTGCTCGTCATGCGGCCACATGACCGTGGAAGCATTTTCAGACAACGCTGGCTCTTTGGCTAACAAACGGAGATGAGCACCGGCCCCTAGAGTCGGACAAGACTGCACAAATGTGCGGGGGGAACCTTTACCTTTACCTAAAAAAAGTATGCCATTTTGAGGAGTCAAAAATACAGCTTCAATAGATCTTACATGGCCCATTCTTGCCCATTCAGTAGCTTCTTAATTTCTGAATTATTTCCACCTACGTTTATATGCAGTGAATGGCAGACCTCACATTGTTTGCTTTTATGTTTTTGGTGGTACAATAATATGTCACTGCAAGACTACCATCTATTTTCACCCTTATGTCTGTTTTTTGTGGCTTGGAGTTCAGTTTCATAAAAACCTCAGGTTGTAAAATTCGTAATGTAACTTTAACAACCACATCTGTTTTAAACATTTTGGCTGTAACAACCCAATGTGCATTTAATGACACAGCTATAAAAGTAAAAGTTGAAGGAAATTATCACAGATTTGAAAAACCATAAGAATGGGCCCCATATTTAAGTGAGAAATCATATAACAAATGAACAACCGGTTTGCATTTATAATGGTAAAGTTTTCTACTTAAACATTTAGTTTTCATTGCTTGTGGTCTGCATTAACAAATTATTTCACATTGCCTGCAATTTCACTTGTTTGAAGTACATTGTTATTTATTTATTTATTTGATTTTTTAAAATCCCACCTTTATTATTTTTATAAATAACTCAAGGCAGTGAACATACCTAATACTCCTTCCTCCTCCTATTTTCCCCACAACAACAACCCTGTGAGGTGAGTTGGGCTGAGAGACAGTGACTGGCCCAAAGTCACCCAGCCAGCTTTCATGTCTAAGGCGGGACTAGAATTCACAGTCTCCTGGTTTCCCATTGGCTCTGAGAGAGAGTGACTGGCCCAAGGACACCCAGCTGGCTTTCATGCTTAAGGCGGGACTAGAACTCTCGGTCTCCTGGTTTCTAGCCCAGCACCTTAACCACTAGACCAAACTGGCTCATATAACATATATACCATTCATATATTCAGTGTGTATTCATATGTTTAGTGTATGCTGGTTATAGTTGCATTTTTCTTCCTCTCTGTTCTCCAAAATACTGAGCAAAAAGGGGTTCCATTCAGTGTTTAACTTTTGTGCTTTATTATACTTTTTATTATATTTTTCTTAATATTATTAAAACTCTATCAGTCAGTGTTTGTTAATTTTAACGTGTAGATATTAATAGATAATTTCCTATTATACAAAATAGAAGGACACAAACAAGCAACATATAGTCTAGAACAGTGTTTCTCAACCTTCGCAACTTTAAGATGTGTGGACTTCAACTCCCAGAATTCCCCAGCCAGCACGTGGGAACTCTGGGAGTTGAAGTCCACACATCTTAAAGTTGCCAAGGTTGGGAAACACTGTTCTAGAAGGACTATGTTCCATTATGGATTTGAAACATCACAACATTTAAAATTTAAACATTTTAATATTTAAATTTTAGAAATAATATACTTTATTATGAAAAATATGTTTGTTAATGAAAACTGAGGCAACTTTCTTAAAATCTATACTTTGTCAGGGACAGTGGGGCAGACTGTTAGTTTTATTTATGAAAATTTATCTGAGCCTTTGGTCATCCAAAAGATTCCCAGATTTACTGCCTTCTGTTTTAATACATTAAAAACTGAGAGCAATTAAAATGTTAAGAGCCAGAGTTTTTCTCAGAAGTTCAGGATGCCTCAAAGGCAGTAGAGTGACTTAGAACAGCTTTGCTGGAATGCTCTGAGATCTGTCTCTGCAAACACAAAAGCAAGTTAAAGGCAGCAGCAGAGCAGACTGAGATATAGTAAATTTGATTCTGGAGGTTTTATATGGGTCAAAGAATATACCTATATCATCAATCAATGTAAAGAGGCTTCTATGGCATGTATTACTGAACCAGATTCTGTGCAGTCCCTTGCTTTATGCAGAGCTGTGCAAGAACATATAGACTAAAACTTGACCTAATGTTTCTCCAGATATTTCAAGGCCTCCTAGAGAGAAAAATACACATCCAGTGCGTATTACTTCACTCTATACACGTGTGTGTGATTCTTAAGTGGTCTCTTACAGGAAAACAAATTACTATGTTTTACTTGTGGTAATGAACCCTAGTTCACAAATACAGGCAGTCCTTGTTTAAGGACCACAACTGGAACCGGCAACTTGGTTGTTAAGCAAAGTGGTTGCAAAGTGAAACCGCAGCAGTGCTTACAATCTTACTTCAGCTTTCCTTTGCTTTACAGACCTGCAAAGGTTGTAAATGGAGAATTGGTCATAAAGTTATTTTTTCATCACCATTGTAACTGCAACAGTCGCTAAACGAGGCAGTTGCATAAGAGGACTACCTGTAATGATAGTGAGGGAAAACAATTAAACCATCAACCTTAGCTCTGCTCAGATGTTTAACCTCATTTGATGGAGTGTGTGACATAAGAAGTAGCAGCATTTTGTGTAGGGGTGTGTGTGTGTGTGTGTGTGTGTGTTTGTGTGTGTGAGGGAGACAGGACATACTTGTTATCCTTTCCTTCCTGATAGTACAAGGTTTCAACCACATGAAAATCCTACTTAAGTACAGCACACTCTGCGTCGCACTCATGTGCTGAACCACAATGACATAATATGGATGGCGCTAACAAACCCTTTGTATCTCTCTCTTTCCAAATATTCTCCATCATTTGAGTTTGAATAGTTTCAGCAAACAGAGTTTCTAAAGAATCACGTGTTCCTTTTGACCCATTCAGCAGATAGAAGAATACACATTGTCTGCATGGTATTAAAATATATAAGAACAAAACCATATGTGCAGCCAAGATCTTAACTTAATGTTTAAGGGGAAACTAGAAGTCTTCCACAGATGTTTTGATTGTAAAAGGCAAGTTGATTTTAATCAGTAGATAGTTAATGGCATTAATGGTGTCCATTAATTGCATTAAGCAGGACTTTGCTAAGTTGTTGCAGCAGCAGCAGCAGGACAGGCATGAAGTGAGGGAGATTTTTCTGAACCTCCTTGGTTTGGTTTTTTCATGTGCTGTTTGACACCTGATTCCAGCTGCTTCTTTACCTGAAGTCCCTCTTTTGCAGTTCTGGAAACATGCAGGTTTTTTCCTCAGGTGAAGCCAACCAATCAGGGATCACATAGTGTGATAAGCTCATGCTGTCATGGAAACCAATTTGGCTATTGAAGTGAGCCCAGTGCTTACTGCCTTATTTCTCAGCAAGCAAATGTTTTCACCCAATCTGATAGCCTTCTGTAGCTGCCAAAATATGGTATGTTTGGAGATTCTAGCAGGGGAGTGCTACTATTATATATACCAAAGAACAGTACACAACTATCATGTGTACTGTATCAAAGAACTATATATTGCCCTGAGAATGGTATACTTCTCACATGTGGGATGGTTGTCCTCTTTCAACAAGAGCAAAGATTCAGGATGGATACACATGGAGAGGTGAGGGAGAAAGGGAACACCTGCCTAGCCAGCCAGATCAACCCAATCAACCCTGGCAATCAATGGGAAGACAGATGTCACAGCTGGATTGATCTCCTAACCAAATAAGGTATGCGTTTTACAGAAAAAAAGAAAAGTCTTCCCTACTTCCCCTCCAATCGTCAGTTTGGATTCGAAGAGAAAAATGTTCTTCAGAGGTGGTCGGGGCACGAAAGTAGCAGCTGTCTGGGGTCACACAGTAAGTATTTGTGGAAAAGATTTTGGAATAATAGTTGATTACAAACTGAATATGGGTCAGTTGGGTGATGTGGCTGCTAAAAAGGAAAATGTAACCTTAGGATGCATCAACAGAAGCAATGTTATGATTATTTCCTAATCAAAGGAAGTAATTATTCACCTTGTTTTATACTGGTCCATCTGAAATTACTGTGTCCTGTTCTAGGCACTATCCCGCAGGGATAAATTTAGAGAAACTGGACTAGGTTAAGAGAAGGGCAGCAAGAAGGCTCATGAAAGGAGAAGCTGAGTCTTATCAAAAGAGATGGCAGGAAGTGGAAAAGTTTGGCCTTCAGAAGAGAAACTGAGAGGTTGTATGATAGAATCTGAAAGGATATCACATATAAGAAGGTCAAGACTTGTTCTCTGTCCCCCAGAGAAGAGGACAAGGAATAATGGTTTTAAGTTACAGGAAAGCAGATTCCAGTTTAATATCAGAAAAAACTTCCTAATGGCAAGAGCAGATGCTTTAGTGGAGATTCCACTAAATTTTGCTAATCCAATAAAGGGAACTCTTCTTCTGGGGTGTGTGTGTTAATTCATCATACCTTCCTCCAAAAGATAAAACAACCATGCTCTGTAGACCCCAACCCAATCCATATTTCATTATGTAGATCTGAATAACTATCCCCCTTCTTATTACTTCATTCTCAGCAACTGCCCTCTTTCCCATCTTTACAGTGCATTGAAAAGATTGTTGCAGACTGGGATGACAGGTCAGATTTCCTCCTCATTTTACGGCCTGTCTTGACTCTGGTGAAATGCCTTATTGATTCAAAGCACTTAAAGAGCAATCAAAAGGGTCTTCCAATGCCATGGAAGTTTTTCATATTTCCTTCTTGATGTCTGTAGCTTGAATCATGTCAACTGGATTTCTATTTTCTCAGTGGAAACGTTTCGCCCCTTATCCAAGAAGCTTCTTCAGTCTGAGCAAAGTTTGTAAGGGAATCCTTAAATATGTTTCTAGGGTGGCTGTGTGACCTTGCACCTGTGGCTAGGTTAAATGATTGGTTAATGATTAATGTTCACATTTTAGACAGGGAAGATAAGTGGTTTGAAAGAGGGGTCAAGGAATCCATTTATGCCAACTTGGAAAATCCTTCCTTGAATAGAGGTGGGGGCCTCAGGCACAATCTTTCCCCTATTTTCCTCCCTGCTTTGTCTTCTGTGCCTAGGAAGATTAAGACCATTTCGCAAGCTCAACAGCAGCATGGTGATCTTAACGATCCTCCTTTGGATGATAAAGGGACTTAGAAATAAACATCTCAAATAACCATGACCTAGCCCCAGGTGCAAGGTCTTCTTGGATAAGGAGCGAAACGTTTCCACTGAGAAAATAGAAATCCAGTTGACATGATTCAAGCTACAGACAATTCCACCTGGATGACTGAGAACCTTCATCGACATATTCCTTCTTGATGGTGAGTCAGATAACAGGGGATGCCCATTTTTGAGGTTAATGTTAGGAATAAACTTGAAGAATTAACAATCTCCTTGTTTTTCTTTTTGGATGGATGCAATCCTGCTGTCAGTAACAGAGACAAAGCTGGGGCTGGAATGAGTGGCACAGTCCCAGGACCGTGCTTCAGGAAAGGCTCCAAATTACCTGCAGAAGCACACCATGGCTGCCATATCTGAAAAGCACCAAGCTGGTCAGCCCGTTGGCACAGCAGCTGTACGTCACATTACTTTAAACAGCAGTCATCCTTTTTCATGTTACTTATTTATTATTTAAATTTGCATCACCTCCCATCTCCTCCACACCTGGGGACTCTGGGCGGTTCACAACAATAGGTTAAAAATATGTTAGCAGTGAACTGGATCCACCAGGCGCTGCCTTGGAGATGCATGGCCAAGGAGAGCACTGGAGCACTGGAGTTGAAGGCCTTACTACAATGGTGGTGGGGAGAGAGAAGAAGACGACACAGGCAGCATCAATTGTAGCAGTGGCAACTTAGTGGGGGCAGCAGAAGGAGGAGAATCAAAGAGGTAAAAACAGAAGTCAGGTGGCATGTGTGGGTCCCTTTTAAGGTATTTTGAAGGACCCTCCTAAAATCTGGTACTGGACAGTTCTGTTTTAGGGTAGGGCAAACATATTCCAGGCTTCTACATCTAGGAATCTTAATTTGCATATTAGCCTGATTTGCTTTTTTTAATTTTAAAAAATATCCCAGGACAATTCACAGAACTACAGTAAAATTGGTAAACATCAATAGAAACAGATTAAAAATAGTGGTGAGATTAAAAGGATCATATCTGCTGGGACCCCCCTGGCTATCTGAGTCATATGGCAACCCTGTCTTCGAGGTGAGCCACAACATTGACTCCAAGTGGTGTACCTAAGTAAACTGTGAGGAACATTTTCACTTTTCCAGAAGAAGCTTTGATGGGCCTCCCTGAATGGATTAATAACCACATAGAAGCGAATGCAGGTAAGGACTGTTCCATACAAGCAAGAATCATGGCCAGTCAAATAGCTCTTCTTTGTAATACAGTACTAATTAGTATCATTATTTAGTATTAAAAAGAGATTTCATGGGAGGCTTACAGATGCCAGAAGTGAAAGAGGCCTTGACTAATCTAAAAGACCCAACATACAAGGAAAAATGATGGCAAAAGAGGAGGCAAAAAACAAGCACAGGCACCAATTATTAATACTAATATAAAGAACAACAGCCAAAAAAAGTTAACTCTTAATTAGAGTTACCTGTTTGATTCCAGATCTTCGTAAAATCTGCTGATCTAGGTTTTGGTACTTTCCCACCCCTGAAAAAGTAACAATTTTATCATATAAACAAACAAATCAGATTTTTTCCTATTACTTCAGTTGACTTTCCAAAACATTCAAGCATACCTTGTACGTTTTGTACCTTCCAGCTTTTGCTATTCCTCTGACAAATAGAAATGCTAAAAACCTGGCCTCCCCTCCATTCCCTGCCACGTATCTGGGAGCAAAGACCACGTTTTACCATCTGTACAGCACAGGTGTAGAGCTCTGAGTAAACGCCATACACAACCTGACCAACTTAGCATACTGCATGCATTGTCCTGCTTATGGGCCACTAATTCAGGGGACAGCTGTTGGGAGACAACCATCTGCATAGGACTGGATAAGGAGGGAAGACTAGGGTCTCAAAGGGACAGACCCTTGAATCTGAGTAGCAGCTGACATAAGCTAATTTATTCGACATAGATATTAGCAGGTGCTAACCTGTCTCAAACTAGAGTTAATGAGATATTCACTCTTGGGATTTAGCCCAAAGGCCATTAAAAAGCTTTGCATTATTTTATCTAGTTTGCTAGACAACACTGTACTGCTGTTGTTAGTGGGCAGGTGTAACTGAATGTAGAGTTTTAAAAAAATTAGATTGTTATTTGCTAGATTTCCTAATTGGTTCAAACATGGAATATCCCCATATAGGAAAAATATTATGCCTAAAAAACAAACATGCCAAAAATAACCCTTTCTCTCTGGTTCCTAATTTTTTGTGTGTGGAGGGAATGTATAGAAGACAGTACAGAAGTCATGTGAGCTCTTGTTGGAAATCCAGTCTAAACTAATTTTTCTTTCTTCCGTTACTGCAGTATTTGGTGTACTCGTGTAGCAAATGACGCATTTGTCATCCCCTTGTCCTAGCACTAGTTCTATCTCAATATTCCATTATTTTTCATGCTACTTTAATGATATTTATTTATTGTAAATTTGAACAGTATTGATTTAGGAATATATTCATGGGAAATATTGTATGTCTATCAGGAAGAGTACATTCAAAACTAATTTACTTGTTTTGCAATATTTTCCCTCCAAATTCATCTTTAAGATGGGGAGGCATATAGAGAAGCCATCTATAGGCAGGAAAACTGTGATTACCTTCCAATTCTTAGCCATTGATAAAGCCATTTATTTTTGGAGGTTAATTTTCAATGTACTATGCAACTAATTAGCTATGAATAATCACCTCACTGTTTAAATTTTATTTTAAAGCCTGCATTCCTGCATTGGATTTCTTCCTGTTAGAAGAATCTGAAAAAAGAGAAAAGTCAGAAGAACTAAAGAATCTGAAACAACCTAGATGACTTCACATTTCTCCTGTGCTCTCATTACAGACACAAATGATAAAAGACAGGAAACCATTCAGACTTACTTTTCCCACAGTTATGATGCTATGCGCTGATCTCTCTGGCCCTTGATCTCAGTACTGTATAAGCACATATTTGTTAATGTGTGACCACAGAATAGCAATTATGGGGGGGAAAATGACACAGTGGTCCCTGAGAAACAAAAGGAACTCCAATGAAAAATTGGGTTTGAAAGAATACAACCCCAACAAAAACACAATTTACTCCTCTTCCTCTTCCTTCTATTGCCATTTACACACAGTCTACCAGATAGTTCTGAGTGGATTTAGTACTTTTGACTACCAGATCCTTCCCAAGGATCTAGGATAGTTAAAAGATATTATCCAAGTAAGGCAATTTTTGTAATTGATGAGTTCCGAATCTATCCATTCCTATTGTGCCCAAGTGCTTTTCCAGATTATTACTATTATGTATTGTTATGCCTCCAACTATGTAAATATGTCAATGTATTAAATTAGAGTTATTAAAATTAAAATCACCTATAAAATGATCAACAATGAAAAGCCTTTTTTAAAATGTATATTTTTAGGCCTTTTAAGAAAGTAAAGAAATTAATAATATAAAGCTTAGAGATGTTAAATTCATTACCTAGCTTTCATCATCACTAATACTGTAATGTGTCTTAAAGAATCAGATTGAGTTTTATGTGCCAAGCTTTTTTCTTGAATGGCAATGTGATAATATGTGGATTATAGCACTACAGTGTGGAGATTCAAATTAACTCTTTCTGGTAATATAAATTATTTCTGATAGATTCTCTTTCTTTCCAGTGCAAATAAATCCTCCAGACTGCCCCAGACATTTTAATTTTCTGGTGGTATCTCCAGTCTTCCATTCACTGACTGAGACATTGTCTTTTTTTTACTGATGGAGGATTGTTCGCAAGCTCTTCCTCTTGTCTACATATCCAAGGCACACAATAAGATGAGAAATAATGTGTAAAATAGAAGAATGATGATGTAACATTCTCAGATGGCCAAACATCAGTGAAGTTAATAGCTTTATTGACATGTGTTAGGAATTGATGAACAGCATAAAGATTCCAGTAACAACCTGTATGGATGTACTTTTTTCAATGGTGCATGCTCTTTCTAAAAATTAATAAGGTAACTTAATAAATTAACAGCACCAAGGCATGTTAATCACTTCCCTAAAAATTTGGGTGATAATTTTGGGGACTGATATACCTCTTTAGTACTTTTGAATTTTGATTCATACTTATTTTTGCCCCATTTAATCAGACAGTGTGATAAAATCACACCCTACCTACCTACCTACCTACTGACATTTCTATCCTCTCAATTCCTGAAATTTCTGACTGGCTTATATCCACCAGTAAAACAGGGTTAAAAATCTTCATAACAATCTTCAATAATACCCATAACATTACTGTACCACCAAATGGGAGTAGGCTAACTAATTTCCAGCATCCCCAAATACTTTCCTAAAGAGCCATAGCCTTATGGAAGCTCAACAGGGGGAGGATGGTTCAGAAATCCAGAGGTTCCTCAGAGGGGATCATCACAAAAAGGCTTAATGGGAGACCTTCAACAAACCTTCTTGTGAAATAATGAACAACCTCTGGGCTCTGAGACTTGTTTTTCAGGCTTTTTTTAAAAGGACAAATCTAATCTCACTGATCTCTTACATTCCCAGCAGAGCTAATAGCACAGTGGTGATGTTGACACATAAGCCTAGCAGAAAGCAAGTCCTTTGGCAAGTGGCCATGGGAGACAGGGAAAGGTAACTCAACTTCACTGCAACCATCCCTACTTAAGACTTGTAACATCACTTCATAGTAGGGCTATCAGATCCGGGCTGCAAAAATCCAGGAAACTACTAGATGGCAGCAAAAAGATACAGAAAAAATCTAATTCTTTGCTTCCATCTAGCGGTTGTCCAGATTTTTGCAGCTCAAAAGCACTCATACAGTGTTTTACATTGCAACAAAATTTCTCTTTGTATGCCCTGAGTTAGATGTATGGATATAAAAAAACATTTTTGGTAGATTAGGGGTGGAGTATAATGAAGTAGCGTAGTCTAAGATAAAGAGAATACAAAGGGCTTAGAAATCAAAACAACACTTTGAAGTATGCATAAAAGATAGTGTAGAGCTGGCGGGGATGCACATTCTTAATGAGGTATACATTTCACCCAGCAGCACACAATATAGCAAAAAGAATAGTGGTGCTTAAAAGTTCACAAACTGATAAGCACCACTGTATACATAGCCATATGGATTGCCTCTTTATTAATCTTTTATTCCAGGCAATTTAAATATAGCATAAATATAATACCTTTATGGAGACCTCCCAAACCATAGGATGGGTTATATACGTTCCTCAGCAGTAAGTGAAGTAAGCTTCCACAATACAGCAAAACTCCATATATACTCTATGTTCTTAGGTAAGTTCTGTTAGGGTTTCTTAAAGGTAATTAAAACATTCTTATGTCAGATGCATCATGCCTTGAGTGGCTGATGCTGATACCCAAGAAAGATAAGCTACAGTATAGCAACTGTTTTTTTCTCTTCTTGAGTCCCTTCTTACTCCCTGTAAAAAATGGGAGATTTCTGCAAATGAATAGCAAATGATGAGAACTAGGAACTGAATGAGGAAAGGAAACTCCAGTTAATGCAATAGTGAGCAGGCAGAAATAGGCTGCCCTTTCAAAAACTACAAAATTACATTAACAGTTAGCATGGAAGCTCTTGTTTATTTATTTATTTTCTATCCTGCCTTTATTATTTTTATAAATAACTCAAGGTGGTGAACAGACCAAATACTTCCCCCTCCTCCTATTTTCCCCACAACAACAACGCTGTGAGGTGAGTTGGGCTGAGAGAGTGACTGGCCCAAGGTCACCCAGCCGGCTTTCATGCCTAAGTTGGGACTAGAACTCACATACTCCTGATTTATGATTTATAGAAGGAACAAACTCTCAACAACAGCTTCCTGAGTTCTATCATCCTGTAGCATAATGTTATAGCAAGAAACGGGATGTTAAATCAGTAAACAGGATTAACAGTAGTGGGAACATGCTGATATGGATTGCCAGTGTCTCGGAAGGCCACGCTAAGTTCTGTAGGACTCAAAACAGTGGGGTACAGTCTGGGGTGCAGTGAGTAAACTAAGCAAGTCAGATCTAATGGTCTCCAGACAATGGAGATAACAATGCCAACAATTGATCCCAGAGACTTTCTCCCCTAGAAAGTGCTGCACTTTCTTCAGGCCTGAAGGGAAAAGCTGACAAAACCTGTTCCCTGAAAGCGAGTATTTATATTTAAAATTTAGAATCCAAACCATAATATATATTCAAAGTGTCTGACAAGAGGTACGGACAAAGAAACTCCCATACAAACATCTTACAAGTGAATTTCTCAATATCTGGACATTTAACAACTCTGTGTTTATAATTCATGAAGAGAAAGTATTCTAAATTGTGGATAAAGCAATTCACATAAATGCAAAATATATCTTTGCACATAAATAACTTTCGAAGATACACCTCAGATACTGATACATTTAACTATACATAGAACTGTTAGACAATATTAGCTTCTCTCACTGTCTCATTCTATTTTGGACAGATGAACCCACACTCTGTTAGTAGGCTCTTGACATTATGCATCAAAGATCTAACCTTTGACAATGGGCAATAAACCCCAAAGTTGCTTTTAATGAAGCAAATCATAAGTGGTAGGAAGAAAAAAAGAGAGGAATTGATTGGAAGTGCCTGGTGTTGTAATAATACATAATTGATGAGGCTCCTAGAATGGCTTCAGTAGCTACTAAATTATTCAGAACAGGCTCATTAGGGAAAGATTTCATTATGGGATAATTTAATTAAATGCTGGACAAAAAGAAGTAGAAACCATATGGTAGCAAACCCTTCCACTGACACTGAAGATCTGAAAATTCAGTTAGGGAGAATCATGTTTGGAAAGGGAGCCACTGTTATTTGTAAAGATGCTGTAGGAATTATTAGGTTTTCAGACTGTTCTCATTGTCTTGCAGCTTTGGTTCCATGGAAGCATTACAATTTTTGAGGCTAGTTTAGTCGACATTTATCCTTTACCACTTTAAGGATAAAGGCTATAAAGGATACCTATCAGGAAAGAGCCAGTTCAAACCCTGACAAATTGCTCTGCATGACATTCACTGTATCTAGGAAGGATGGACATTAGGTGAATATCTGAATATAGTAAGTGTTGGAATCTGGCAAATCAAGCATGCCTCATTAGCATATGGGTGATTGCTCTAGAAGGCAAACTCTGTGCTTCCAGAGGAAGCTGCTTGTTGCCCCTCCCACTTCCTCTTCTCTCTCTCTCTGATTCTCCATTGTGGAAGAACACACGTGCCTGAGCTCCTCCATGGAGAGGCCATGTGCTAAGCCTCAAGGCCCTTTCTCCACGCAGCCTCTGGTAGCAAACAGGGCCAGAGGTATTCAGTTTAGGAAACAGAAAGAAGAACTGAAACCAATTTTCTACTGAAATGGCTGTACCTGGATAAATGTAAGAACTCTTTTGTACTTACTTTTTGTACCTGCAATGTCTAAGCGTGTGTTTCTTTATGCTTGGGTGGGCTAAAAGTGTAAGAATAAGAACCTGAGTCTCTCTAACATGCTCACAGGCTGTGTTTTTAAACAATATTCCTTTTTCTGCACACAAGTTTACACAACGTTAAGCTCTGCTCCATTCACTGGTTCTAACAGGCCACTGAATGATCTTCAGTAAGAACGTTAGATGGCAATCCTTCTGAGCATTGTTGGCAGTCTTCCCTCCACCTCCCGCAAAGTATCTCTTCACTCCTATTAATTGATTTTGCAAGGTAACATGTGTACCAAATTCATGTCTGAAATAATTCATGGATTTGAATTCCTAGGAAAGTTCAAAGCATTGATTGGTTTTAAGACAAGTGCCATGCAATTTCTTTAATTGGAGACTGACATTTTCTTAATGTGATTATGTATTTAATTAGAACTAAAAGGATGTCAGAAAGTTAAATGGAAATAATGGCAACATCTTCTTGCATTCCATGTTGGCAGATATTTTCAGCTGGTACAAAGGAGTGGAGCAATAGTTAAAATTTTCATGAAATGAAGCTTTCAGTTTTTGGCCTAACCATCATATGTAACTAATGAAAATTGTAAGTTCTTAACTGGTCACTGAAAATAATTACTTTGTCATCCAAAAGAACATTTGAGTGCTAAACAGGACTTAGCAATGTAATAATATTAATTATAAGAGTTTTATGCTATGCCATTGCTTTATGGAATAAGATGGCAAAAGTTCTCATTACAATACCTCAGAGCCCTTTGGATAGCTTCAACAAATGCATATTAACAATGCCTTGCATTTTTCTATGTTCAAATCTATGTTTGCTTAGTATTATGAACATTCAAGCTGATGACCAGCTGTTTCCTCCCGGCAGAATTTTTTCAAGATAAAATAGACAAGGTCTGGTGCATACAAATCAGAAAATATTAAGAAAGAAGTTGACAAGCATAGCAACTGCATAAAATTCACATTTCCAGGCAGATTCATCAAGTATACTTAAATGTCTTTTAAACTTTTGTATTGAAAAAGCAAACATCTGTTCAACATTTATGTGTTATGTGAATCAAGCCTATTTCATGGGACTCTGTAGGATCACAAAATGCTACCTGTGAACTTCCCTTCATATGATTTATGCTATGTTACTTGTATTCATGAATTCAGATCTTCACTCAGGAATTCAAGTCTTCACAACTAATAAAAACATATAGACAAGCCAAAACTGGGGGGAAAAAAACAGGTTTAGTGTCATAAATTCCACACAATAGGCATTCGATGGATGGGTCCTGCTCAGGTCACCATATTGAAAAGAAATAAGCAGCTTTCCAATAGCTACTCCCAGGTTTGGGTTGCACATGACTGGGAATCTGATTGTGCACATGTCCATGTGGTGCCTCTAAAACAGGGTTGTGCAAATATTTTCCAAAACTAAGTGCTATGCTTGCCCATTAAGTGAAATGGCAGGACCACATTCCAGTATATGAACACTCATTTAACTACATTTAATTTAATAGGATTCTTTTCAATGTATTACATTTTTTCCTTTCCATTTGCTCACATTAAAAATGACAATTTGATTACAATTTCTGGAGCAGGACAGAAGGTGTACACAGGACTTGGAAGGAGGAGCTTGTACACTTCGGTGGCCTCTGTGCACTCTTGTTCTTAGCACAAACTGTTGCTTTTGTATAATGGTTCTTCAGAAATCTACAGTCATCTTAATGCCACAGATTTCAGTGGGATTAAACCAAAATTAATAATTGCCACCATAACAATTCAGTTTCCAAAAGATGCATTGAAGTGCATGCAAGTGCCAACCTAGCACCTGAAGGCAACACTTTTAAAGCAGCCAGTGTTGGAGGCAGTTGCTCCTGAATGCACCAAAGCACCTTTAAGAGACTGAAGCGCTGCACAACTCTGTTCTAAATACTTATACAGACATACAGTGTAAGCACGAAAAAGGTTCCATCTAACAGAGCTGTTCTGTATAGAGAATTCTAATTGAGTTGCACTCTTTGCACTTGTTCAATGATATATAATGTTAAAAGAAGTGCAGTTAGGATGCCAGCCTGAAGCAGATTTTGAATTTTTGAGTTTATCACTATTTTGCAAAAACTAAACTAAACTAACTAAACTAAACTCGAATCCTGCTCATAAGATGCTAATGTGGGGACTCCTTGTTTAACCAAGGAAACAGAGTTTGACATATGGGAGGAAGGAGAGATCTTGTACTATTTGCTTAGATCACTTTCACTTGATAACATCCATCAATGAAGTAGGTTAAGGGCATGAAATTGATCAAATACCAGGATGAATATCCCCCCATGTAATAGGCATTCCCACAGTCTTAAAACTCTTTTGTTTTGCTGAGCCGTTGAGTGCTTTTCCCCTCTCCCAATATCATCCTGTCTGCATGCATATTTTACCTATTTTTTCAGTGAGGGGATATCATATGCATTGGGATGTTTTTTTTATTGGCTTAAGAAGTTTCTTCATTTTTTGTTCTTTGCTTCTAAAATGTGGTAAGTGTCTCCTTGGCTTGCACTTCAAGGTGTCCAACCGTGATGTAACATGAGGCAGAGATGCACAAGCAAAGGACTCCAAAGTAGACAACCAAGATTAAAGAGCTGGGAGTAAGGTAAGAAAATGAGGAGGTAATAGTGCTAGCAGATCTGAAGTGCAAAAATCCAGACAATTACTGTAGTTATTTTTTTTCATATCTCTTTGCTGCCATCTATTATGATCCAGATTTTTGAGGGCCACATCTGGTAGCCTTAGCTGATAGGGGAAGGGTGGGAGACAAGAGGCAAAATGTTTCCTAAAGAGAATGATTTCTGGTGCCACTACTTATCTTCAGGTAGCACTGGATCACACCTAGACTCACAACACTTGTAGTCTTTCCAAAGAGTCAGCTCCACCACTTCAGCTTCAGAATCTGGGGACTAATATCACCATTCAAAGCTGAACTGATTTTTAATGTGTGGGCATACTGTGAATTTGAAATGTTTTAATAATAATAATAATAATAATAATAATAATAATAATAATAATAATAATAATTTTATTGAGATTACCTCAGGTCAGACAGTCAAAGAACAAATGAAAACTAAGGTGGGTAGAAACAATTTAGACCAAAGCTAATATAGTGCATTCTGGCTCTCAATATTATTTTCATACCTTCTTTATAGGCAATTTATAGATTAAATTAGATTAAAGCCTTTGGACGACTAGTTGCTGATATTGCCATACAGGAAAAGAAATTCCGAAGCTGCAAAGATAGAATTACAGTAGGTACGTGGAATGTAAGAAGCATGAACACAGGAAAGCTCAACACCGTGTAAGATGAAATGAAACAACTACAAATAGACATCTTAGGCATCAGAGAATTGAGGTGGACTGGGATTGGGCACTTTTAGTCAGAAGATCACACCGTTTATTACTCAGGACATGAAAAACAAAGAAGAAATAATGCTGCTTTTATAGTTAGGAAGGATATAACAAGAACAGTACTTGGCTACAATGCAATCAATGACCAAATAATATTGATTAGACTTAGTGCAATCAATATGACTATCATTCAAGTTTGTGCTCCAACCACTGATGCAGAAGAAGAGGAGGTTGATGACTTCTATGATCAAGTTCAATTTGAAATTGATAGAGCATGCAAGCAAGATGTGCTGCTTGTGATTGGTGATTGGAATGCCAAAGTTGGAAACATGAAAGAGGAAAATGTAGTTGGATTGTATGGCTTAGGAAACTGAAATGGAGCAGGAGATCGACTTATCAGTTTCTGCCATTCCAATGACTTCTTCATAGCGAACACATGTCCACTATACATGGACATCACCAGATGGAGTATATAGAAATCAAATTGACTATATTATTGCTAAAAGGAGGTAGAGGAGCTCAATTATAGCATCAAAGACATGGCCAGGTGCTGACTGTGGAACAGATCATGAACTGCTCATGTGCAAGCTTCAAGTTAAGCTAAAAAGAAGAAAAAGAAAGCCAATCAGTTTCCACAATATGTTCTTGAATATATTATTATTATTATTATTATTATTTGGATTTATCACCGCCCATCTCCACCATGGTAGACTCTGGGCGGTTCCCACCATTTTCAAGGAAAACATCAGTCATTAAGAATGAATGTGAAAAAGGACTGTCAAAAATGAAGAAAGAGAAGAAAGCAAACTGGATGTCAGAACAAATTGTTGAAGTTGCCAAGAAGAGAAGCCAAAGCCAAGAAAGACAATAATCTCAGAAAGGAACTTAACAAAGAGTTTCAGAGAGCTGTTGGAAGAGACAAGAAGCAGAATTACAACAACATCTGTAAAGACATTGAAGATGGAAACTTTTGTAGTTTTCAATAATTTGTGAGATCAGAGTTATAGAAATATTAAGAGACAAGCGAACTGAAAGCTTGCAGTAAAAAATGTTGCTTTTTATTTTAAAAACAAAGAACAGTAACTTAGCTTGCTTTCTTCAGCCAAAGAAAAGCACATGACTTGATTAACACAGCCCCGTACTCACATTGCAGAGAAGACAAAACAGAGAGATAACAGCAAGGTAACGAAGACAAAAGGCAGATTTACAATTTAAAGCTTTTACCACTACTTGGCAGTACCCGATTGGACAGGGCTTGACATGTGACCATTCACCTAGGCAACCCATTCCCAATTTGGGAAAGAACAAGCAGGTAAATCTCTGATTGGCTAAACAAACTAGACTAGCAGGCACTGGCTATTAACATTCCTGAAGGGGGGGGGGGTTGCAAGAGCACTCCTGAAGCCCACAGAAAAAAACTTTTAGGCTTGGCTTTTAAAAGTAGCCTTCATATTCTTTTAAGATCATAAAAACATATGCAACACTCCCCTTTTTTATGACTAGAAAGAATATGGAAACAAACCCAATTTTGTAACCAACTCACTGTGCCAAATGCTAGACAGAGGCTTGGTAAAAATATCAGCTAACATTAATTTAGTATCACAGTATTTTAAAATAACCTTTTTCTTGGCTAGAAAATCTTTAACAAGATGAAAACGAACATCAATGTGCTTTGTGCGATTTCTGGTACCTTCTGATAATGCCAAATGTATACAGGCCTGGTTGTCTTCATGAATGGTTACAGGCTGGCTTAAAATGACTCCAATGTCTTGCAACAATTGTGTAAACCAGATTACCTCATTGCAGAGTTGTGCTAAAGCATAAAACTCAGCTTCAGCTGTGCTGATAGCTACTACTGTTTGTTTCCTGGAGTACCATGCAATAGTTCACTTTGCAAATTGAATTACACTCCCAGAAGTAGACTTCCTATCACTGAGATCCCCAGCCCAATCTGAATCACACCAGCATTCTAACCTTTCCTCTGTGTCTGTAGCAGACAACCTTAAGCAATAATCTTTGGTGCCCTGTAAATAACGAAAAAGTCTTTTTAACCCAGACTTTGCAACAGATGTAGGATGTTCCACATGTCTGCTCAAAATGGACGCACTATATGAAATGTCCGGCCGGCTATTGTTTGCAATGTAAAGAAGACTACCAATGGCTGATCTGAAACTGTCTCCTTCAGATAACTCACCATCCCGCTTTTCCCCCTCCTCTTTTAGAAACTCAGGAAGCATGGGGGAGGAGACAGACTTACAGTCTTGCATTTTAAAATCCTCCAGCAGTTTCTTAATTTTACTACTCTGACTTATGAGAAAACTGCCATCTTTTTCTCTCTGAATTTCTAATCCTAAGTAATTGTTAACTGCTCCAAGACATTTCAATGTGAAATTGTTTTTCATACAAACCTCAAAATCACGCTTTTGTTCATCTGATGATGTGAGCAGCAACAAATCATCAACATACAAGCATAAGTACATTACACCTTGCTTATCATTTTACATACACACATGGATCAGCAATTCCCTTCTGAAACCCAAAATTTTGCAATGTTTTATCCAACTTAATATTCCAACAACGCGCTGCCTGTTTCAATCCATAGATGGACTTTTGCAATTCACACACAAGATGTTGTTCTTTTTCATAACCAGGAGGTTGTTGCATAAACAATTTTTCCTCCAAATCACCATACAGAAAAGCAGTTTGAATATCATAGTGATAAACAGACATTTTCTTAATGGCAGCAACCTTTAAAAGCAACCTGATAGATTCAGCTTTTGTCACTGGAGCGAAAGTTTTGTCATAATCCACATTTTTTCTTTGAGTAAAACCTTTTGCTACTAATCTTGCTTTATACTTTTGAATTTTACCTTCTGAATCTTTTTTCAGTTTAAACACCCACCTACAACCCAAACACTTCTGACTGGGAGGCAAACTCACTAATTTCCAAGTTTCATTTTCCTTTAAGGAATCTAATTCCTGCTGCATGGCTTCATGCCAGCACTTAGCTATTTCAGGTGGCATCTCATTGATTTGCTCTAAAGACTCAGGCTCTGTGTGAATGTGAAATGCTTTCACAAAATCTACTTGATAACGATCAGGTGGAACCCCCTTATTAATCCTTTCAGACCTGCGAGGTAGGACAGGACTTACATTCTGATTCCCACCATTTACCTCAGAAACCTCTGACTTTTCAGACAATTCAGTTTCTTGCTCATTGACTTCACTAGGTGAATCCCGCAGATCACCATCAGCAAAACTTTGCTGTTCCCTCATGGATAAATCAACTGAGGAACTAGAGTTTATTTTATCCCAATTCTGCTCAGCAAAAGAAGCACTTTTACGAATTATCAATTGATTATCCAGTATGAACCTGTAGCTCCTCTGACTCTGTTCATACCCAACAAAGATTGCTTTCTTTGTTCTGGAAGCCCCCTTGCGCCTCAGCTGTTTTGGAATGTGCACCCAAGCTGTGCTCCCAAAAACTCTGAGATGATTTACCTTAGGCTTCACACCATAGAACAAATGAAATGGCACATCCTGAATTGCACTGTTAAACAGCCTGTTCTGAACATAACATGCTGTAGAAACAGCCTCACCCCAAAACCTAAAAGGTAAACTAGCATCCTTCAACAAACACATCATGGCTTCCTGCAATGTCCTGCCTTTTCTCTCTGCCACAGAATTCTGTTCTGGAGTGTAAGGGTTAGCTAAAATGTGTTCTATCCCTACAGGAACTGATGGAATACCCATCAAGCATGGGTATGGCAAGCAACAGAAGAAAAATCAGTCAAGGTTCTAACCAAGCTATGCCAGCAAATCTGTAGAATGACACAGTGGCCAACTGATTGGAAGAGGTCAATCTACATTCCAATACCAAGAAAGGAGTCTTAATAGAGTGTGTAAACTATCGTACAATATCCTTGATTTCACATGCTAGCAAAATAATGCTTAGTGTCATCCAATGCAGATTAGAGCCCCACATGGAAAAAGAGATGCCAGATGTTCAAGCTGGCTTTAAAAAAGGCTGAGGAACACAAGACATTATTGCCGATGCACACTGGATAACTGAAAAAGCCAAAGAATGCCAAAAAGAAGTCAGTATGTGCTTCATCGATCATAGAAAAGCCCTTGATTGTGTCAATCACATCAAGCTGTGGAATGTGGTCAGAAAAATGGGAATTCCAGAACATCCAGAACATCTCATTGTCCTCATGAGAAATTTATATACAGGTCAGGAAGCCACAGTTCAGACAGAACATGGTGAAACAGGCTGGCTCCAGGTTGGCAAAGGAGTGCGACAAAATTGCATACTCTCCCCTTATTTATTCAACCTATATGTGGAATATATAAAGGGAAGCTGGATTGGAAGAACATGAGTGTGGTTTTAAAATTGGAAGAAGAAACATCAATAACCTGCACTATGCTGATGACACTGCCCTGATGCAAAATGCAAAGGATTTGCAAGCCCTAGTACTAAAAGTCAAAGAGCACAGTGAAAAAATGGGACTAAAATTAAATATAAAGAAGACCAAATTAATGACAACAGGTAGAACAACCAGCCTTAGAATTGACAATGAAGATATTGAAATGGTGGATAGCTTCTGCCTTTTCCGATCAACCATCAACAATAAAGGAACAAGCAGTCAAGAGATACACCGCAGACGAGCACTTGGTAGAGCAGAGCTTTCCAAACTTTTCATGTTGGTGACACATACCAACAGCGGCGGCGGCAGCGTGGCCTGCGATGTCCTGGTGTGTCACACACAAACCCGGAACCGCTGATGGGGGGAACCGGAAGAAGCAGCACCCCTGCCAATCAGCGCCGCCGCTGCCACCACCGTTCCCCCCATCAGCAGTTCCGGGTTTGCGTGCGACACACCAGGACACCGCAGGTGACACAGTAGTGTGTCACGACACACACTCTGGAAAGCTATGTGGTAGAGCATTCATGAAGACCTTGGAAAAGATATTCAAGTGATTTGTCTATATCTGCAAAGATCAGAATTGTGCAAGCCATGGTATTCCCTGTGACACTCTATGGAAGTGAAAGTTTGACTTTAAAGAAGCAGAATAGCAAGAATATTGTTGCTTTTGAACTTTGGTGTTGGAAAAGACTCCTGAAAATATTGTGGACAGACAAGAAAATAAACTGATGGATCATTGAACAAATCAACCCAGAGTTCTCACTTGAGGCACAAATGACCAGGCTCAAATTATCCTACTTCGGACACATTATGTGAAGACCCAGATCAAGAGGTAGATGTGAATGTTGTATCGTTCATGGTACTGCTATCCTTCTACCAGCCTGCAACCATCTTGGCTTTTCATGCTTCAATAAAATCCATAAGAATTTAATCATGAAGTGATTTCTCCCATGGGCTTTTTAAAGGAAAGTGTGAACAGCCAAGGAGGCCATGGAGCAAGGAAAAGTTGTATAACAGAAAACAATCAGCAGTGGTGCCTTCTGCCTTTTCCAACAATAATGAAAGCTCAAATAATCACCAAAAGAAATTAGAAATTCCCTGAAGGAGAAGAAAAGCCCATATGAGAAACTGCAAAGCAAATTTTCACACAGCATTAATTAAAATAGACCAACATTGACCTCAAAGACTTCTATTTGTGCCTGTGGTGCCTAACTCCCATGTTTTGATTGTGCTTGTGATATCTCTCTCTCTGGATACACAAGGCACTGCCCAGTGTTAAAAATGGAAGACCCTCAGGAGATTTGAGCATAATCGTCACTACAAAATTTAACCTCTCTGTGACTGTGTTGGAGCTATGTGCCAGTGCGGCCCTAGCCCGTTTGTTTCATCTTAAGCCACACAATATGTTACTTATCAATACTGTATATATCTTCCCCCATTACACAGACAGAATGAAGTTAATAGTATTTGGGATCTCCTTGGCAACCATATCCCTAGTCTGCTTTGCCATTACCCAGATGCATCAGTAATTATTGCTGGTGATTGTGCTTCTATGACATCCTGAGCCACAAATTAGCCAACCACATTTTAACCTACCATTGTTGTTGGAATCCAGACCATGTCCTTACAGCAGTTTATTATGCAGTATATTGTGTGAACTCAGAAAATTGGGTAGAGTAAATCATGATTCACTTAACTAACAGGTAAACCAATACGAAGGACAATAAATTACCTTGTATAATCAATGTCTAAAATCTGAAGACACAATTTTCCTTAATGTTCCTAAGAATTTTAAACTAGGGCTCTGCTAAACATTGGAAATAAATGCTTTACAGAGCACATTAGTGAGAGCAAAGCGCTTCTCTTCAAACCATTAAAGCAGCTGTGTCTTTTGCACGGCACATAGAGCTGTTTCCAAAGCTGTTCCCAGTATTCTCAGTGTGAAGTATGTGCTGAGGTAACACTTTGTCCAGAACTCCCAGTGAAGCAAATGATTTGTGCATACATACACAAAGAGCAAGAGCCTCGTGTGGCGCAGAGTGGTAGGCGGCAGTACTGCAACCGAAACTCTCCCCACGACCTGGGTTCGATCCCAGCGGAAGTTGGTTTCTCAGGTAGCCGGCTCGGGTCGACTCAGCCTTCCATCCTTCCGAGGTCGGTAAAATGAGTACCCAGCTAAGCTGGGGAAAAGGTAATCACGACTGGGGAAGGGAATGGCAAACCACCCCGCTATAAATCTGCCTAGAAAATGTCAGCGAAAGCGGCGTCCCTCCAAAGGGTCAGTAATGACTCAGTGCTTCAACAGAGGACCTTTCACTTTCACTCACACAAAGAGCAAGTTTTCAAAGCAGCCATGGAAGCCTTCTAAATGATGTGGCCACTTTAATGCTTCAAAAAGGGTACTTTGTTCAACAATGTGCTTTGTGAAGCACATCTTTCAAACGCTTTGCATTTACTGCAAGCCATCTTTATTTTTATTTATCAAAAGATTGTTGTACTGAAGTTTTGTAGGGCTCAGACCAGAGTGGCTTAAAAAGTAAAATTGTGTGTGTGTGTGTGTGTGTGTGTGTACACACATACATACATACAAGAACAGGCACCATAGCAGCACAAGAACAGGCACTAAGCACCCAATCCATAGAAGCAGGGGTCTACCACACTAGACAGGACCCGAGGTGCAGAGTGTGCAGAGAGGCCTCAGAGACAGTCCAACACATGGTGGCAGGATATAAGATAAGTAATCAAAAAGCAAATCCTTACCTGCTTAACTGGGAGTAAGCCTCATGATATTCAATGGAGCTTATTTTTGAGTAGATATACAGTATATATAGGATTGCACTGATAGTTACTAAAAGCTAGTAGGGAAGACAGGTTTTTTTTCCAGACCTGAGCACCTATGATAATAGTTGTCCTTCTTGAAATATAAGCTATGAAATTGATTGAAAAATCAATTGCAAATCCAATGCCCACCTGATCAAATGCTTATTTCTATTATTTTATTTTAGAATAAAAGGCTTTTTAAAGTATCAGGTGAAACTAAGATCTCTTTTCTGCTGGAAATCCTCTTCTTACAGGTCAATGAATTAGGGAGGCATCTGTCTGAGCTGCTTCCAAATGTTATTTGTCTTTTGTGGACTTAAAATATGTTTCACCCCATATCACCCTGGTGAAAGATCTTGCATATCTCTGTCAAGGTCATCTTCCTTACTCTCTACACATTAAGCCTGTATGGGCTTTCTACTTAGATTGACCTGAGTCAATTCCCTAAAGACCCACCTTATTTGTTTTTTTTTTGTGGCCTCCTATTGATGGTGGTGGATCCTTAGCTATAGGTTACCTAGTGGGAGTAAAGTGCCATTTTAAATTCCCCATTTTAATCCCAGGAAGGGAGAATGCTGGAGAAGAGCCAGTCACAATTTTGGGAAGGAAAGGCAATTTAATGTTTCCCATGATGTTTAGGAACAACACTGTGTTGGACATGGAGTTTGTGGGTCAGAGGCTGGCAGCTTTTTAGCTGCCAGGTTCTCTTACTGAGTGTTACAGAATTAGGCTGACCATACGTCCCGTCTTGAATGGGACTGTCCCGTTATTTCACCATTTCTGGAGCGTCCTGTCGTTATAGTAAAAATCTCAATTTTGTCCCGTTTTTGAAAGTTTCCTGGTGAAGCACGCACATGCGCACGCCCTTTGCCCCCCGCACGCGGACGTGCCTGCCCACACGCCCCCCGCATGCCCGCATGCCCCCCCCCCATGCACGTGCCCGCACGCCCAGTTGGTCCGGCGACGTTTTTGCCTCAAGGAAATATGGTCAGCCTATACAGAATGGTACCAAGAACATACAGGGTTTTTTTTAAAAAAATGCCCCAAATTTATTTATTTAATTCAGTTTTGGCACCACCTGACTCCAGAATGATTCTGGCAAGCTCACCAACAGTTGTGAGATTTTGGGCATTATTAATAATTGTAGCAGTTATTTTTAATTTAATACACGTAATAATTATTAATTTTTATTTAGTTTGAGGGTCCCATGAATGCTATCTGGAATGTGATGACACTACCGTTCCAAACCCGATCAAGTTGGTATTTTTGCCTAATACAAACTGCACGTGGGCTCACCCTATTTGAAGACAGGCTTACGTACAGTAACTATTGATCCGCCAAGCCGAATGCAGTTCCCGTTCATGGACAACAGCCCATGGTTCATTTCTTTTCTTCTGCTTCCTCTATCTGGCAAGTATCTGACAAGCCACAATTCAGGTCTGGTAGATTGTATTTAGTTTGTTGTTAGGTCACAAATTGTGCAGGTCTAGCCTGAAGCTTTAAAGAGTAAGAAGTAATTGGATATCACTTTGGGAAGTTGAAAGTTGACAATGCAAACAAGAGGATAGAACCAAGGAGTCAATAAACATATAATTTCTATTCTTCCTGCACATAAACTGAACTGGCAGGGGTGTGACATTCCTAGCATTTTAACCCAGGAAAAAGCCTAATCCCTGTTTAATGGTCTTTGAATGGAAGTGGTCCGCAGTTTGGTAAATGTTTAAGTGACAGATTGATAGACACCGAGCTAACGCTTTAATCCTGCCTGCAGGCCGTAGCCCCAGCAGACAGGTTCTCTTTTACACTCCCAAGTTTGGGGTGGAGGGCAGGGGGCTGTATTTCCAAGTCAGCCTAAAGTGAGAAGGGAACGCCAAAAGAAGGAAGAACAAAATCAGCCATGGGCATTTACAGGTATGAGCAAACAGAACTTTAAAAACGTTATCTGCTGTATCTACCTATCTTTTTCTAAATCACCTTTAAAAAAAAAAGCCTTACTTCTTAAATCTTTTTTGCCCTATTTTACTTGTCTGTTTAAATAATTTTGTGTACTAGCTTTATCTGTTAGTTGTCCTGATTGATGTGTACGCATACATACATATTAATTCTATATTTCCATTTCATTAAATAAATAAATGATATCACTCAATTCATCACTGCAGCATTTGTGTCTTCTTTGAGCTAGAAAAATTGGGAAAGATCTCCATAGGATTTAATCTGTTAATATTTCCTTTGAAGGGAGTTTTCAAGTAAGTCCTCCACACATACAGTATTTTAAAACAGGAGTGGGCAACCTTTTGGTGTAGAGAGCTGCAATCAATGTTTTGGGCGGGGCCTAAGGGCTGAAAAGTGGGTGGAGCTACAACATGCATATGGGGGGAATTTTGGAGGCTTTCTTTGTTTTTTCCATGATGTGCCCATTTAAGGGCTCTCATCTCCAAAAAGCCAGAGAAATATGCTATTCATTTTCAGAAGTTAGGACAGGAAAAAGATGATTCAGAGCTTAAAACTCTGAATAGGCTAAGGCAGTGTTTCTCAACCTGGGCAACTTTAAGGGTTAGGTGTGGTAAAGATAAGTCTTCTTGAATCAAGTTCACTTCTGGTCCAGTACTTTTCTTAACAATAGTTACAGAAGTTACTATTACAATAGTACAGAAGTTATTTTTTTGACTTCCCAATCTAACCTGCCATCCTGGGATTTCCTAGTGGTCTCCCATCCAAACAAGACCAGGTTTGATCCTGCTTTTTCCAGAACATTGGAGTCCAGATGGGTGCTGCTACTTGCTGTGCTGGATTGATTCCTAATGAGGCAAATGACAGTATCCTACAAGAAGTGATCAGAAGGCATCAACGTGTAACCTACCAGCAATGTGTTTATAAATTATACATACAGTATTGTGTAATCTTGTATCCATAAGCTGGTATTTACATGACTTCTGGCAGATCTGACTTTTTTGGAGGCCTAGTATTGATTTTTATACTGTTTGACTAAATTAATTAATTTCCTATGTCTAACTTTCTCAATAGGATTAGAATGGTGTTTAAGATTTTATAATTTGTTATTTTCTGTATATGATGTATTAAAATACATGAGTTTATAGTTTATGGAATCACTCCTTCTGCTGATACAGCATTGCTCATGTCTGTTGGTAAGACAGAATACATACATACATACATACATACATACATCTAGTCTGTAGCTTGAATCATGTCAACTGGATTTCTATTTTCTCAGTGGAAACTGAGAAAATATATATATGATATTTAAGGATTCCCTTACTAACTTTGCTCAGACTGAAGAAGCTCCTTGGATAAGGAGCGAAACGTTTCCACTGAGAAAATAGAAATCCAGTTGACATGATTCAAGCTACAGACAATTCCACCTGGATGACTGAGAACCTTCATAGACATACATACATCTACACTTGCTATAGCTGAGAAAAAAAGAGCTTAAACAGACAATTTAAACTGTTTAACTAGCAAAAGAAATACAATATTTTTTGAATATATGCATTAGATTTTAGTTATATTTTCCCCTATTGAAACTGGAAATTTTCTTGCCAACATATTTTTGCTGGAAAATGTATATGTGTTTGAAATACCTTACTCATTTTGAAATACTTTTTTTTTTTAGAAAAGAGCTTCTGCTAATGATTGACAGCTGCACTCAAACCATGAGGATTATAAGGGATCAGAGGGGATTTTCTCATTTATTTTCATTAACCCTTAAGTTAACATTTCCCATTTTCTTCTGAATTCTACTTCAGTCTTCACAATGTCCTTTAACAGCTAATTCTGTTGTCAAATTCATATTTGCATGTGAGAGAGTGAGAGTGTGCACATATGTATGTATATTATTTTCTAACATAGAAAAAAACAAACAGTGCAATCCTGACCTTGAAATATACCAATTGAACGAGGATAGGATTGCTACAAATGTCTCCACCTGAGTTCTCCAACACATTTATGCTCCTACATTCCCAGTCATCCATGGTTCTAAAGTGTTCTTGCTTCCAACCAGAGTTGGAAGAAACCATGCATTTAATTCATATCCACTCTAATCAGTCAGTCTAGATCAACCAGATCCCTCAACTTGTATCCTTCATGTTCTAGAACAGGAATTCCTATATAGTAGTCAGCCAGCCTGCAGCTGAGAACTCTGGGCATTATAGTCCAAATTTGGAGAAGATTGGCTTAGAGAAAAAGGTCTCGTTCACACATAATGCTAAATAAGGACTTTTTAAAACCGTGATTTGATGAACAAGCCACAGTGGCTCAGTTAACTCAAAACACAAAGCCACAAAAGGAAGCTAAGTCAGAGCAAAAATACCATAGAGTTATATGTGAAGTGGCCTACATATACCTCTGATGATTAATAGTCAAGGGTAGAATAAAAACATTATAATTAATAATAAAAAGAAATACTCTCATTTGTACTGTCCATAGGGATGCTTAATTGTTGAGCGTGCCATCTGGCAAATGTAATTTAAGTAAGTAAAAGTTTTACCTGGTATAGTATATAAACCACATTCACATTGCCATCCCTGGAATCCGCTGATGACTTTTAGAATGCACTTAAATCTACCTAAAAACCAGTCGTTATGATTTGTGGGAAACAGATGGCAGCACTGTAATCTTCTTCACAATAGACATGCTCAAAATGGGACACTTGCAAGATAGGACAGTCAAGGAGATAAAGTCACAAAAGTTACTTCAAATCTACTTTTCCGGTGGGTGTGCTGCTGTACAAAACACAAACTGAAGGAAATATACATGCATGGTGTACACTGGGAGTCAGGCGGCATATACATTTAAATAAAATAATAATAATAATAATAATAATAATAATAATAATAATAATAATAATAAGTCCTGCATCTGCACCTGTGCAGGCCCATCCATACCCAGCCACTTACACTGCCCCTACTTTGGCTCTGGTGTCCACTCCCCACGGTTGAAGGTACTATTGATGGACACCAGATTGGTGAATGGGAAAACCTTTGCACCTTGCTTTCCTGCCGTAGGAGACAGCTAAGGCAACTGTGGCTTTAGATTGATGCACACTTTGCATCTCAAAGGTCTTCCTGCAAGATGCAGCAGGGCTCCCCTCTAGGTTAAACCGTTCCTTATTTGGCAAGTCAACCAATTAGTGCCAGACATGTCAGAGACATCTGGACTTGATTATGGCAGCATTAGCTGTTCATTGGGATGTTTTGACTGGAGCTCTTCAATAGGATGTATTGTACTTTATAGTTGTTTATTTTCCAATCAAAGTCCACCTTTAAGTCAAGATTGGTGCTTCGGTCTCTTCTGAATAAAAGGAATGTAAAATAGGTCTCCACTGACCCTTAGGTTGAGGGTCACCCATCCATTACTCAAAGACTTAAAGCTCTGAAAGTCAAGGAAAAATTGCTTGTTTGTAGGGGGAAGTCTTAGAGCGGGTTAAAATTAGCAGAACCAGGTAAGCTGAAAGGTTCAAAAATGGGCAGAGATTTCTTGGAAGGGAGGCATTTTTAAAAAATGATATGATTTACAAAACTCACTGGACTTGCCATAATATATTCTGCCTTGTCCTATATTTAGAAGAAGATACTGGTTGAGGCCAAAACTGGTCTACTGTAGGTATCAGCTGGGGTGGTTAATAAAATGGCTGATGAGAAACCAGTGGGGAAGGGTTGTGGATGCAGTGGGTGGAGTAGAAGAGCAAGAAAATAATTGATTGTGTGTTTTCACACAATGCCCCTTGCTGCTTTCCCAAAGTCTATGGCAGGAATTTGTGTCTCTATTTTAATATTTAGAGACTTCTCGTGTATTCTCATTGCTATAACCTCGAAACAGTATACAAAATATTGTAAAACCATGAAGCGATCTAATGAAACAATAACTATTTGAGGCAGGAACTGTATAGAAAAAGAAACTTCCACTTCAGCAAACTGAAGAAGTCTCGTATCTCAAACCCAACTCCTTGCCTAGACTCCTGCTAAGGACAGATCTATAAAAATCAGATTCAGTTCTGATTCTAGGAATTTTTTTTAAGTAACTACTATATTCAAGAGTCACTTTTCAGATAGCAAGATCCATCGCCTTTAATGGGGAGAGGCCAAGATATTTTCCAGCCAACGCCTGCAACCGGTCTATGGGGTAGGGCAGAAGTTGGGGAGAATAAGGAACGGCTTGCTTGAGCCCAGGAGGAGGTGAGGAAAAAGCTTCTGCTTATGGGGAAACAGACTATCCATGAGTCCTGCAGAGCCCCAGCAATTTGAATGGAAACACCAGCTTTGCACTGTTCCAAATAAGCAGGTGCCGAGCCACTAATAAATCGAGTCAGTTCCCAAAGCCAGGCAAGGCCGTGAGACCCAGCTGGCCCAGAGCTGATTCTTAACTAAGTTCTCTGATCCTCCTCTTTAGCAGCTGTTCTGATGGTTGGCTTTCCGTGAGTCCTTCCCTCTCTTCTCCAATTTCCCTCATTTCTTCTCTGACTTTCTCAACGGACTTTTCTGTTGCCCCACACACTCTGACTACACCCTCATCACATTCCTCTGATGTCAATTACTCTTCCATTAATCCTCCTGTTCCAGCGGGATAGAGAACTGATGAATGAAATGTGTTTCTGAGGTATGTTATTGCCGGTGTGTATGAATATTCACTGTAATGAGAGACTGGAAGTGCCTGCCGATGCTGCCCTTCACTGGGCAGCAATAATTTTCACAGTTGAGGTAGCAATTATGTTACCCAGTCCCAGGATACTTTATACTGCCATCAGTTATAAAGGTGAATAGTCACTATGTTTTTTAAAAGATCTGCTGGCAAGCCTGCCTCATTTACTGTTGAATTTTTGCAAAGCTTACCTTGCTCATGTTAATGAAGGAGCCAGTGAGGGCAAGTGATGACATATCAACATTTGCATTGCAGTAGAAAATGGGTAGTTGATTCTCTTTTTGCTAGCTGCTCCTTATTTAATGAAAAACATTCCATATGACTGGGCTTGTAGGGCAACAACCCTGGTGGGCAGAGATGACCCCATGAATAGTGAAGAACAAATGGGTTGGGTCTCTAACAAATTTTAATGATGCCAAGAGGGCAGCTAATAGGAGCCGAGGCAGAGGAATGATGTCATCAGATAACTGACCAGTGGACTTCCTTGCCTGTTCCCAAGTTTGGAACTCTGTATTAACGATGTCAGGCTAGCAAACACATTTTTATTTAGTTTATTATCTGTTTAATATGCAAGTAGATGTTTGGTTGATGCAACTAAAAACACGTTTTGTTGGGCTTTGGTGTGCCTATGCTTTTAATATGTTTGAATCACACTTTTTCCATTGTATTTTAATGGATATTATTTTCATTTGTTTGATACACAATTTGAGTACCATTTATTGGGGGAAAGGCAGAGTATCAAATAAACTAGCAAAGAATGAATGTGGGAGGATTAACAATTAATGACATCTAAGCACGATATTGTGAGGTCATTAATATTATATAATTTGGATATATAATGCAAATATTTGTGATTATTCTATAGTCTGAAATAGTGTTAATTCATAAAAAGTAACACAAGCGCTGGAACAAAGGACAATGATAAGTAATTTAGGATAACAAGGCATATGCAGAATTACTGGCTTCTCTACTGTACTCTGATGCCTCAGCCAGTAATCCATGCCTGATTGCTGTACGGAAGGTCTTGCACGGCAAAGTCTATGATTTTCACGTGCAACTGTGCTGATAACTGTTTCCGTTCTACATACTGTATAGTACCAATCGAAGAGAATATTTGTAGCTCAGGGTTGAACTGGGGAGTCTTTGGTGCTCTCTGAGCCTCGTTGTTTTCATGCAGACGTTTCATTGCCAGGCTAGGCAACATCTTCAACACAGGCAGGACAAGCCAGGGTATATAAACAGACAGCAAGTTCCACTCCCTTTTCGCACTGCAGATGTTGCCTAGCCTGGCAATGAAACGTCTGCATGAAAACAACAAGGCTCAGAGAGCACCAAAGACTCCCCAATACTGTATAGTATATGATTGAGCACCTAGAATGCCAAGGGCCCCTACTTCTTCCGTACTACTATTCCTTTCCTCCAATGGAATGCATGGAGGAAAGTGATTCATGTTATAAGGAAAAAAACTGCTTCAGTTCACTGAGATTTTTGTACACCGCCCAGAGTTCACTGGAGTTGGGCAGCCAATAAATAAATAAATAAATAAATAAATAAATAAATAAATGTAAATAAATAAATAAATGTAAATAAATAAATAAATGTAAATATATAAATAAATGTAAATATATAAATATAAATATAAATATAAATATAAATATAAATATAAATATAAATATAAATATAAATATAAATATAAATATAAATATAAATAAATTCCTCACAACTATATCTGAGTCTCATTTGTGGTTTTTCAGAACAGCCAAACCTCCAATTTAGCATTCTGAATTCAGAGAATCATGATACCTAGGCTGACCATATGTCCCGTTTTGAATGGGACAGTCCTGTTTTTTAAGCATTTTTCAACTGTCCCGTCATTTTCATAAAAATCTCAATTTTGTCCCGTTTTTCAAACCCGGTGGGAATGGCCCAGGAGGAGGATCCAAGCCGGAGTGCGGACCGGGGCAGAGTTTGCAGGCGGGAGCCAATTGTGCGGACCAGGAGTGGGGTTTGCAGGCGGGATCCAATCACGTGGACCGGGGGGCGGGGTTTGCAGGCGGGAGCCAATTGTGCGGACTGGGGGGCGGGGACCCCTGTCTTTTTCATGAATATGGAATATTATATATAAGACCCCGTCCTGTTTTGCCATCCTGAAATATGGTCAGCCTAATGATACATGAATGTACTATGAGTATGAAAAGCAGATTAAAATATTCTATGCCATCACATTGTTAAATAAGTTTTTGGTCCAAATAGCATGTCAGTTTTTTTAAAAAAAATCTGGATAATGCCTAAATGTCATGGTTGCCATATAGTATGTTCCTGACATTTTCATCTCTTTAGACAATTGATATGCTTCTGCTTCATTGCCTGTAAAGCTTTAGGATGATGGGTTCTAAATCCATTTTTTTTTCTTTTAAATAGATTATTTCCCCCTGTATGTATAAAATAAAGTTATTTATTGAACCTACTTTTGATCTCAGTCAAACATCATCACTAGCAATGAGAACATCTGTTTATAGCTGAACTAGATTTGGGGGGAGGGCAACCTATGCTTAAAAGGTCATGTCATATAATTGTTATAATAATTTGAATTGCACATTCGTTTAACGTATTGAGCTTAATTTTTGAGATCAACAAACAATTTGTTCAGAGGCTTAGTATGGGCAACAGGATTGGGACAATGGCATTTTCTAAGGATTAGCTTTGCAAACACAGATGAACATATGGCAAACACACTTGTTATATAAAGTATGAATCAGCCTTAGAGAACACTTTAACAATTGCTATCAATAAGTACATGACATCATTACAACAGAGCGATGGCTTTGTTGTCCCTTTGTGACATAACACCTGAAAGCACCTTTTAGCTTAGCAACCTTTCAAAGGACAATGTTATGATGTAGGTCTTTAATGCGTTTTTGTTCCCTCTAATTATAAGGAAGAGTTGATGGGAAGGGCAGGTGCCAGGTAAGAACAAAGCTGTTTGCTTCAATAATCAAAGCAGAATACACAGGACATCAGGAGAGAAAATAATTGTTCCAGTAAACCTGGAAACATAGTTTAATAAAAATATCTCTCTCTTCAGACATCTGCCAAGATCAGCTAGTATAAAACAGTTTCCTGAATAGGCTGGATCATCATTATTGTATTTAGCATTATCACAAATCTGATCATTGTTAGCTTGAGTTTCATATTTTTTTTTCTATTTTCCTTTCATATTCCCTTCTTAGTTTGCCCCAAGAGATCTTTGTCTAGACAGTGACCTGGGAATGGGGGGGGGGGGGGGGAACAGGCATATGGGGAGAGAAGAATGAGAAGAGATGAGGTGGCAGGGGGAAGGGAAATTCTCTACATTTGCTTTTATCTACGAAATAAGGCACAGAGATCTGCTTTCTTATGTTCTTGCCTTTCTTTTTCTTGAACAGTGAAATTTGACAGAGGTGAAGCCTCGTTTAATTGTGTAAAAACAAATTTGAGAGAAGTTCATTCTAGATTCATGGGGTTGGACTCATGCCTAGAGAATACCCATTGATATCAATGGGACTCATTAATCTTCAGCCCGCTCTAAGCATGACTATGTCTGGATTCAAGACATTGTTCTCAGAATTACAATTACAGTTACAAGTATGGCAACTACAAAAGCCACCTCATTCATAGTGCCTTGTCCTGGCTTCAGAATGAGGCACAGAAGAATGGGATGGAGAACCAGTGGTAGATTGGCAGCAGCTGTATATGCCTGGTGCAGAACAGATTGGATTCCATATTGCTCTATGTAAGTCTGCAAGTTTTCTACCCCTGCTGTGAATATTAAATAATGCAGCAAAAGACTTGGGGGAAATAAAATTGCATTCCTATTGTGACCTAAGAAAGCCTCAAGGTAAGCTTTGCACTATTTTCCTAGCTGAGGTCTTTACTAGAGAAACATTTCTCTTTTTGCATCCATGCCAATCTGGCTACACTTTCTTATTATTAATAAACACCCTCTAAATGATAGCCATGGGAATATCAGGCATAACTCTAGGGATTGTTCATTAGCAACCTTAAAATATGTTCAGCAAGTTTCAGAGCTAGGGATGAAGTAGAAATTCATTTAGTTTGCAGTTGAATGCATTTAATTTCACATTTTTTAACTAAACAGAGGAACCAAAATTCAGTAATCATCTGAAAGTTGTAGGTTTATGAATTTTACAATGTGTTTTCCTAAGTACTATGTACAAAATTTCTGTAACATATGTATAAAAAGCAACATACAAAATTTACTATATTAGGAAAAACTGTTTACAAAATTGTGTAGATTAGAAAATATTACCAGCTGAAATGCATCTATCTGGAGAATTTTGTACCAAAAGACCTACACATTTTAATATAAACTTTTTTAAAAATCAGGTCTGTCAGGTGCAGACAATAGGAAATTGGGAAAACTGGAATTGCCACATTCTCCCATCCCTACTGAACTTGGCTTTTGATGAGAATTGTTTTGCTTGGTCGTATTTGTGTGTTTGCGTGCGTGTGCATATGTGTCAGAGTTCGGCAGACCTCTGCCATTCATACAAGTACGTGCTAACCGACATGCGGAAATAGACTCGCAACTGACAAGCAGCCGAAGCCAACGTAACGAGCTGTGAAACGGAACGTATCAGCCCAGGAAGGACTGTCTAGTGAAGCTGGAGCCAAGTACTTCACACATCAACTTCAAAAGGACAATGGGGGGAGAAATGTTTAAATGTAACATACCATGCCATGCCAATTCATTCACGTCTTTGTTCCTGCACCTATGTACTTCAATAAACCTCTTTACTTTTAAAGAAGCCTGCGTTTCGGAGCTTTCTTGAGAAAGGGGAATTTGATAGACATCGTTGGGAGCAGTCCTTACATAAAGACGTGAATCAATCCTGACCACGTATCCTGAGGAATATCCCGGCAAAATTCGGTGAGCTCCCCAGTTGAAAGCGGTCACACCACCGGAAAAAAAATTTTTTCCACCCACGGAGCAGAATGGAGTCAGTAGCAGCAGCGGAGACTCTCGAGGTAGCCGGAACCAGCGCGGCAGCTGTCCGGGCGTTGGAGGCAACCCAGCGAGCGGAGTCGTCCCCTACAGAGACTACTGAACAGCGAGAAAATAAGAAATCACAGAAGAAGGAGGTAAACCTCATGGCCCTCAGCAATCCCAAGCCTACCCCGGCGGGATGGTCTATCGCAGTCAGGGAAGGGCTGAAAGGAAAAGGAGGGAAAGCCAAGAAAAGGGTCACCCAGACCCATCGAATCGAAGCCCTGGAGAACCAGATGGCACACCTGAGCCTAGAGGTAGGGACGATGAACAAAAAATTGGACTCCATGGGGGGGGGCATTGAACAGTTGTTAAGAGCCCTAGAGGGACCTAGGGAGGCAGAAAGGAGCCCAACAGGCTCCGACGAAGAGGAAGAAATCGTAGAGTCAAGTGGGGAAAACGAGGAGAGGGAGGAAGAAACACTATTCTATGGGCAGCTTCCATACAGCCGAACTCCTGTAACCCCAGACTACGATCATCGCAGAACCTCTTTGAGAGCCCATGCCCCAAGCGGGGTTAACGAACTAAAAATGAAATTCGATGGGGACCCAAGGAAATTAGCATGTTTCCTAACACACGTTCAGGGGTTTATGGAGGAATTCGAGCATACCTTCCAAACGGAGGTGAGCAAGGTGCGTTATGTCTCCAGTTTTCTAAGGGGAGAGGCGGGTGACTGGCTAGTGAGTCTCCACGACTGCGGAGCCAGCGAGCTGAGGAACTTTCAGAAGTTTATGTACGCACTCAGACAGAGATTTGAAGATACGCTATCTAAAATCTCAGCGAAGACTCGAATTCAAAATTTAAGACAAGGCAACAGAACAGTAGCGGAGTACACTATGGACTTCAAGAAACTCCTATCGAAATTACCTGACTGGCCTGAATCCTTCAAAGTCCAGCACTTTCAATACGGATTACGACAGGAAATTATAGAACTAGCCATAACGAGAGATGACCCGGGGACGTTAGAAGGATGGATTCAACTGGCTGGGAAAGTGGAAAACAGCACAATGCAGCTCCAGAACATAAAAAGTTTCAACTCCATGCGCAAGAAACCTGGGACCTCTTTCACTCAACCCCGCAAATTCACCAAGCAATGGAATTGGGAGGAGGAGAAAGAACGCCGTACGAAAGATGGGCTATGCTTTCGTTGCGGCAAAGAGGGTCACCGGATAAGCAATTGCCCACAAACCAAGACGAACGCCAAAGAGAAAATCCCATTGAAAAAGGCACCTGACACCAAAGAAAGCAAGACTGCAACGGCGAAGTACAAAGGAGCGGTGGCAGCAACCGTGGGGAGACGGGACTGGCAACAGGGGAGCAGCGAGTCCGACACCTCAAATGATGACTTCGAGCCGGCGGAAAACTACAACGGCCTGTGCTAAAGTGCGCCGCAGGACAGGCCTTCAACATTGGGCGCAACGGGGGGGCAGGTGTCCCAAAATGCCCCACGATGAACGTTAAGGTACAGTTGCAAACTTTGGATGGGACGGGACAATTGTGGGGGGTGGCCATGCTGGACTCTGGGTGTTCCAGATGTTTGATACACCCAAAAATAGCAACCAAACTGAAACTCAGGTTGGTTAAAATGCAGACACCCATCACGTTCTGCCAATTGGATGGGTCCGAAATGAAGGGGGGCCCAATCGAATTCACCACTGAAGACATACAAATGTCTGTGGGGACTCATGTAGAGACATTACGCTTCATAGTCGCACCCATTGCTGCGCGACATATCGTGTTAGGACTCAAATGGCTCAGGAAAAGAAACCCTAGAGTGGGCGTCTAGGGAAATTGAGTTCTTTGATGGGCTTTACAAAGCGGTTGAAGAAACAAATGGAGTAAGTGAATTGGAATGGGGGGCGGCTGGCACGGTACACGAAGGGATGGAACAATGGGAGGAGGATCAAGACGAGGAGGGGGAGACGCTCCCAGACACAATCCCGGAGGTCTACACCTCCGTGGGTGAGGTGTTTGGGCAAAAAGTATGCGAACAGGAACCCCCCCACAAGGCTTCAGACGCAACGGTTGATTTGATCCCTGGGGCCCCCTTCCCAAAACCCAAAATGTATGCGATGACCCAGAAAGAATTAGGTGAGCTACGTAAATTCATCGATAAAAATTTGGCAAGGGGTTTTATTGAACCCTCAAACTCACCTTTAGCTGCCCCTGTACTTTTCCGGAAAAAGAAGGATGGGTCCTTACGGCTTTGCACAGACTACAGGGGGTTAAATGCTATTTCAGTGACCAACCAGTACCCTCTCCCACTCCTCAAAGACATGCTAGCGCAATTGGCAAAAGGCAAAATTTTTACCAAGCTAGATGTGCGAGAGGCATACTATCGAGTACACATACGGGAAGGGGACGAATGGAAAACGGCATTTAACTGCCCATTGGGTCAATATCAGTATCGGGTTCTCCCGTTTGGGATTGCGGGAGGACCGGGCATATTCATGCGACTAATTAATGAGGTTTTATATGAGTTTCTCTACCAAGGGGTAATTGTGTATTTAGACGACATCTTGATTTTTTCTGATAACCTGGAGGAACACACACAACTAGTTAAGAGAGTGTTAGAGAAATTGCTTGAGGCTAAACTATATGTCAAATTGGAAAAGTGTGAATTCCACAAGGACAGCTTAGACTTCCTAGGCTATAGGATATCTCACAGAGGCATTGAAATGGACCCGGGGAAAGTAAAAGCAGTGTTAGAGTGGGAACCCCCCCGAACCCGCAGACAACTCCAAGCCTTTCTGGGTTTTGCGGGGTTCTATCGCCAATTTATTCACGGGTTCGCCCAGATTGCACTACCCTTGACGGACCTATTGAAAACAAAAGGAAAGGGGGCCAAGGGGAAATCACCCAGTACTAGACTAATTTGGACCACGGAATGCCAGGAGGCATTCGACAAACTCAAGGCTCTATTCACAGAGGAACCCATCCTCAAACACCCGGAAGTGGAGAAGCAATTCATAATTCACACGGATGCTTCCCACAATGCCATTGGGTCAATACTGCTTCAATTCGATGAGGCAAAGAAATTGAGACCGTGCGCTTACATTTCCAAAAAAATTCAGCGAAACGCAAAAAAGATGGCATGTTTGGGAGAAGGAAGCGTTCGCTGTCAAACACGCACTAGACACATGGCACCATCTCTTGGAGGGGGCGACCATCCCTTTCCAGGTCTGGACGGACCACAAAAACCTAGAGGCACTCAAATCCCCCAGGAAACTGAATCACAAGCAATTGCGGTGGGCTGAATTTTTCAGCAAATTTAACTTCACCCTGCAATACTTTCCGGGGGGAAAGAACCTCCTAGCAGATGCGTTGTCACGACTACCCCAACACGATGGTAAAGTCGAGGGGCTGGTAGAAACACTATTCCCTAAGCAAGCACACACACCTCAACAACCAGGCGAACCCTCGGAACAGGGCTGCCAGGCGACCAGGCTAGATGGTACAGCAAACACACTCACCCCCACGCTCGCACACACATCGCCACAGGCAGGTGAGCCAGCAGAACGGGGGGGGGGGGGGGGAAACGAACAGGTTAGAAGGGAATCTAGCTCTCACTCGCAGCAAAGCCAAGGCAGCAGAGGAAAACCCTTTTGAAGCTAAGCTACGAACAGAAACACTGTCTGACGACTGGTGGAGGGAGAACAGACATACGCTCACTGAAAGCAACGGGCTGTGGTGGAAGGAAGGAAAGGTGTACGTCCCCAAAGGACTTAGGAAGGGGGCATTAGAGAAAACACACGACCACAAAACGGCTGGCCACTTCGGGTTTGTTAAAACACTACATTTGATCAGGAATAAGTTTTGGTGGCCAACCCTGCGCAAGGACGTAAAGGAATATGTAGCCTCTTGCCCAGTATGCGCCACAGCAAAGCGGGTGATGGGGAAACCCACAGGGCTACTGCAACCGGTGGCCAACCCTACACAACCATGGAAACAAATCGCCATGGATTTTATCGTGGACTTACCCACGAGCAGCAAGAAAACGGCAATCTGGGTGGTCACTGACCTATTTTCCAAGCAAGCACATTTCATTGCATGCAATGGGATTCCGAACGCACACAAATTGGCTAAATTGTTCATTCAACACATCTACAGAGCCCACGGTACGCCCGAACGCATAATAAGCGACCGCGGAAGTACCTTTACGTGCAAATTCTGGCGGGCATTTTTAAAATTGATTGGTTCTAGCCAGGGGTTAAGCTCTGCGTTCCACGCGTGTACTGACGGATCGTCTGAACGCATTAACTCCATACTAGAACAGTACCTAAGATGCTACATTAGCTATCAACAGAATGATTGGGTGGAGTTATTACCTTTCGCTGAAGTAGCATACAATAACTCCATCCATCAAAGCACGGGTTTCTCACCGTACCAAATCGCAACGGGGCAGGACTTTGTCACTATCCCCGAACTCGCGCTGACCCAAGTAATGGAAGGGTCCACCCCTTTACAGGCAGACGAGTGGATCGCTAAAATAAAGAGTAATTGGCCGGTGATGATGAAAACCCTCGAGGACGCAAAAGCAAATTACAAAAAATACGCTGACAGGAAAAGAGCGGCGGAATGGGAACTCAGAGTGGGAGATAAAGTGTATCTCTCCACAAAGAACTTGCACTCCACACAGCCATCTAAAAAACTCGCACCCAAATTCATTGGACCGTTCACTATTGTAACTGTAATCAACCCAGTGACGGTTAAACTGCAACTCCCCAAAGCATTGAAACGTGTCCACCCAGTTTTCCACATCAGCTTACTAAAACATTATAAACCATCTGACTGGTACCCCGAAGTGGCCGAGCCAACACCGACACTAGTCAATGAGGAACCACATTTTGAAATTGACAAAATTCTAGACAGTAGACGACATAAAGGACAGCTGCAGTACTTAGTGAAATGGCAACACCTCCTGATCGGGGACAGAGAGTGGGTTGCTCAAAAACACATGCAAGCCCCAGAGATGATCAAAAACTTTCACAAAGAATTCCCGGACAAACCACGTTAACCAATTAAATGATTTACTGTACAATTATTGATCTGACCCAGAAGGTACCAAGTGTAAAAATGTATATACATTCCAAGGGGAGGGGGGATTTTCTTGGACGGGCGGCATGTCAGAGTTCGGCAGACCTCTGCCATTCATACAAGTACGTGCTAACCGACATGCGGAAATAGACTCGCAACTGACAAGCAGCCGAAGCCAACGTAACGAGCTATGAAGCCCAGGAAGGACTGTCTAGTGAAGCTGGAGCCAAGTACTTCACACATCAACTTCAAAAGGACAATGGGGGGAGAAATGTTTAAATGTAACATACCATGCCATGCCAATTCATTCACGTCTTTGTTCCTGCACCTATGTACTTCAATAAACCTCTTTACTTTTAAAGAAGCCTGCGTTTCGGAGCTTTCTTGAGAAAGGGGAATTTGATAGACATCGTTGGGAGCAGTCCTTACAATATGCATGTGTACACACGCACACAGACACACAGACACAGATATACTAGCCATCCAATGCCACCTTACCTTCTTCCTGCCTGGGGCAGATCATAGTGAAAATCCTTTATCTTTCAGTCTTTAATTTTTGTATCTTTCAGAAGATAATATCGACTTGTGCCATTGGCTTCCATCACCAAAAATACGTACACACCAGAAGTTCCACTCAGGAGTGTCAGCCAAAAACTACTGAGCACTGAAAATTGAGGTTATTGATGTTTTCTACAAATATATATGGACCTATTTCCTCCCCAGTGATCAGTGATGCCTAATAGAAACACAGTACATAAAGTAAATGTTCTGTGTCTGCCCAAGAAAGTACTATAGTAGCTGCACATCTCAAAAGAGATCCTGTAGGCAGTCATGGAAAATTAAAAGTAGTTAAACCCCAATTATCAAGTAAGCCTGATTCTTCAAAGGAAAAAAAAAGACTATGTTGCAGAAATTATTCTAACAGAGGGAACGGAAAGCCAGTAGTTCTGTAATTTAAAATATACAGTTATTTAAGAAAAGGAAAACAACTTTTCTCCCATCCGTTTAGAATCAAGGGTAAATCATAACAAGTCTATAAAAGTTACCTTTCTCTGTATAGCTTAGCATTTCCACTCAGCTAAGGGAAATCTTGCTTTGGTAAAAATGGTAACATTGCAGGAACAGATGTTGCAACTAGAACAGAAAGGGGAAAGTTAATTTTTTAGCCCCTGCTGCAGTTTAATGAAAACATTTCATTTACTTTTTTTAAAAGTATACACCTGGTGATTATATGCCACCCTTCAAAATAAATGTTTCCCAAGGTCACATATAATACATAAATTATCTCTCAAGCTGTTCTTTGCACTGGAAGGAGAACTTCCACTCATGTCAATAGAAGTTCCTGTTCTAATGCAAGTAGCTGTTTTGAGACAGTGGGAAGACTTCCTTTCCACACCTATAGTCCTGATGTTTTTCTCCATGGTTATATTTCAAAATGAGCAATTTGATTGCATACGTGCCCTTAAAGACAAATCTAATACGGCCCTTTGGTAACTGAAAAACTTTAGAAAGAATAAATATTATCATTATTAACATTTACCTTATTGGCCAAGGCAGCCATTCAGAAAAATGATAAATCTGCCATGGAAATGACATTTGGTGATAACTTCATCACAATGAATATTAACATGCAAAGCACAGAGAGTTTTCATTTCCTAGATTAATTGAGTTGTCTTACTGGATCAACATTAAGATATGAAGCCAACCTCATTTCATATCTGAAGACAGAATCTTCTGAGTACATAGGCAAACAAAGAACACTCAAGCAGACTTCATGATTCATCAGTTACTTCTCAATGGTGTGGCAACTTCTGTTGTGAACAAGCCAATTGTGTATTTTCTATCACAGGTCATTTGGCTCAGATATGTGATGTGATGATAGCAGACTCTTCTAGTGCTTCTGAACAGGTCAAGCAAAAGTAGTCAAAGAGTATTTCTTTTAATCATGTAGCTTGAATCATGTCAACTGGATTTCTATTTTCTTAGTGGAAACGTTTCGCTCCTTATCCAAGGAGCTTCTTCAGTCTGAGCAAAGTTGGTAAGGGAATCCTAAATATTTAGGATTCCCTTACCAACTTTGCTCAGACTGAAGAAGCTCCTTGGATAAGGAGCGAAACGTTTCCACTAAGAAAATAGAAATCCAGCTGACATGATTCAAGCTACAGACAATTCCACCTGGATGACTGAGAACCTTCATAGACATATTTTAATCATGTAAGTGTTCTTTTAGAAGCAAGAGATTTATGATAACAGCAGGAGAGTATAAGTTGAGCAAAGCAAAGGGCATTTTGCATTGGCTGGGGTTGAGAGGTGGGACAAAAAAGATAATATCTTAAAAAGTAAGATTTATTCCCTTCAAATTTAGCTCAACACCTGGTGACTTTATGGACACAATCCATGTAGTTCTTTTGGCAACAATGGTTTGCTATTGTAGGATAGCAAATTCTTCCAGGATGATTTTCAGCTTCCCAGGTTGGCCTGCAGCTCTGGGATTCCCTAGTACCATCCCATTTTAGCACTCATGACCAAAAAAAGTCAGCCAGGTGCTTCCACCTGCTGAGATAAGGACTAACCAAGTAGAAGTTAAATATTGTATTTAACCATCAGCCCAATCCCATACAAAATAAAACTTGCCTAATACCACACAGGATCAATGGCAATGTCAACCAAGAAAACAAAGCAGCATTTTATGGCACATGGCACTGGATTTAAAAATAAAACAAAGCTGTAATTTTTGCATTGTTGCTATTTTTTTTAGAAGAAGGAACTCTTGTCATTATATCACATAAGGAGAGTTTCATTTTTAATTTTAGTTCATTATCTTTCCTCCTTATTAAGAAAGGTAAATCTGTTTTGCGTTTTCATTATTCCATTAGCTCAAGAAACCTCATCAGCAACGCAGAAAGCTGCCAACCTAAATAGGCAATTTTCATATCCAAGATGGTCTAATTTGCTTAACCATCTATTCAGGAGAGGCTGGTGCTAACAATTAGAGAAAGCTGCGTGATTTGAAAATAAGTTACAATTGATTGCATTTCAGTGGAAATGAAGTTTGGAATGTCTAATTGGATTTGGCCCAAGCATCTGAGCCACAATAAGTTGATGGGAGATTTCAAGAGGAAAGAATCTTCCTCTGAAATCTAAATAAATAAAATAGCTTAATGTAATATTTCCCATGCAATTAAAGCTGTATGCTAATGATGACATTGCTTGTTATCACGGAATGAAAAGCAACAACTTCTGTGATGCCTTTCAGCATTTGTTGTGAATTTCCAAGGCATTCCAGGGCAAACTATGCCAACAGTGGTCAAATGAATGCATAAACCAGATTCCTGTCCAAGACCAGCCATTCTGTGGCTGTTGTGTGCATGATCAGAAGTCCCATTAAACTTAGTAGGATTATTTCTGAGATTGGTCTATAAATCCCCTGAGACAAGAGTCAAAACAGCCATGACTTCTCTGGCCTTACCTTTGCCCTACTCCTGTTGTGCAGCCCTTTCTCTCACCGGCTGTACTCCTCTTCAGTCTTGCTGGGAGTCATGAAAGCTCTATATGTGAGAAGGAGGAGCAAGGCTAAGCAAGCGGTTGTTGTTTGTATGGAGTCCAAGGCAAGAATCCTTGGGGGAAAAAGAGGGATGGATGGAGGAAAGAAGAAAAGGTGACTATTTGTAATGCTTGCTTAAAGGAATACATCTGATTAGAGGCCTGCAACTTAAATGAACAGCACAACCCATCTAGCATAGACGTGCTCTCTACAAATTCTCTTCAACACAACACAGAAACATGATTAGACAAGACAGAACAAGATACAACACAAGATGCAGAACTGTAGCCAAGTACCTGTGATGCCCTCGATCCGTTGACTATTAAATCAGAGTTCCTGACACAAGCCAGTCAGGGATATGAAGGAATCTTTATTAAAGCTAGTGATCCATTGCACGTTAAAGACTCGAGTGAATAAAGCTCCCGCAACCAACAGTTTAAAAATCTCCAAGGTTTCACACACACCCCTTCGGGATTCACGGCTCGATCGCCCTTCCCTTCATCTCTCAGTTTTCAGGTCCTTTCGTGTCTGAATCAACTAACGCGGTGAAATCGCCCTTTGATCTATCCTGGGTGCTGAATCGCTCAGTGCGATACTTTGATTAACATAGTTTGCAGTTCTGTGAATACACACAAACCTCATCGCCAGCATTCTCCCCTACTTTACACGTCTGGTAGTTTTACTGTAAAGCACCCCCAAAATGACCCTGTGAGTTTAACAGACTGACGGGATGTTCCTTCCTGGCACCATGGCAGGATGGCATGGGTGACATCCTGACAGTACCAAGGACATGGAATTGCATGAACTAGTGGTTGAAGGTGTGTCTTATATAATTGCAATTAATCATAAATTATGCAGAAATACTGCATAACATGGGTTGCGGTAGGGCAAGCTTGCATACCAAAGACTCCAGGTTCAGTCCCAACCATTGATAGTGCAAAGGATATCAGGCCAATCTATGCTGGGACAAAGCCTGCAAATCACAGCAACTCAGGCTCCCCAGTCCTGGCATTCTCTAATTGCATTGGGACTACATACTGGCTCTGCATTCTGGGAGTTGGAATCCCAGCACTGGTAAAGAGCATAGAATTAGGGAAGACTGGAGTAGATGGTGCAGGGCTAGACAGACCAATTATCTCAGCACAAGACAGGTTAATGTATCAAATGCATTTGGTTAACTAATTACTTATTTTCAGTTCATTTGTTGGATTTTGAATTGAATTTTTAAACTATGGGGAATTACCTTGAAAGCCTATTTTGTCGAAACGGGATGAAAAGGCAATTCTCCCGCAAGTTGAATTTGACTCCTCATGACTAGGGTTACCAGATGTTTGGCAAAAGGAGGACATGCCTAGCAGGCATAGCCTTAAAATCAAATATTGTCTGGCTTTTTGGATGACTTTTTTTTTTTAAAATTGGGCTTTTTTCACAATCAAACTTTCAAACTTTCATGTACTGTAGTCCAGGGGTCAGCAACCTTTTTTCCATCAGGGACCACCTCTGTCGGAATTTTTTTTTCAAGGACCGGGGGGCGGGGTTTGCGGGCGGCAGCCAATCGGTTGGATGGGGGGCGGGGTTTGCGGGCGGCAGCCAATTGGACGGATGGGGTGGGGTTTGTGGGCGGCAGCCAATCAGCCGGATGGGGGGCAGGGTTTGCAGGCGGCAGCCAATTAGATGGACGGGGCGGGGTTTGCAGGCCTGCCGCTCCGGGGCACCAAGGGCATTCTCGGGGTCCCTGGAGCCTGCCCTTTCAAAGGGGCAAGCTCCAGGGACCCTGAGAATGCCCTCGGTTCCGGCAGAAAGGCAAAAGCCTCACCACGTCTATGCATGCTACCGGGCCCCTTCCGGCACAGAGATTTTCCACCTGCCCCCCCATGTCGCTCAGACAAGAAGCAAGAAGGGTCCCTTCTGAGACATTTGCCACACCCACATTCCTGCTGTGGGCTAAGCTGCCTCTTATCCTACAGTTCCCCTGGTTGCAGCTCTTCCACCTGTCTCCCAAGGTCATTCCCACATACCTTACAGCTTCTTTCTTTGCCTCGTCCATTGACAGACTCGACAACCTAGATTTACATTATTTATTTCCTGATTCCAACAGTCCACTTCAATCCAGCCTCTTCAGATCTATGATCGCTGTAGTCTGTAGATCACATGACTTGTCATATGTTTCTATGGTGAGATTTGAAAAGCATGTTGTCGATTCTATATTATCGCTAGCATATGTTCTTGAAAATAAAGATTTGTTGGAAAAATATTGTGATTGGAAAAACAGTCTTTCTGATGCTGGCAAAGGTTATTTCGTATACATGTAAACCTAAGTACATTTTCACTGTAACTTTTGCCATGAATGCTAAGAAAGTTAAACAGTTAGTGTGTCCTCCTTCCCCCCCCCCCCATTTGTCCACTTTTCCAATTGTCCATGTCCTCATTTGCCTGTTTAAATATCTGGTAATGCTACTCATGACTTCAAAGGTGTATCATGTGGATTTCTTGGTAATCACATATCTGCCACCTTCTTCTGGGATTTTTGTTTTTTGACATAGCAGTTTAATTATTCATATTACATTTTGCTGCTAGGGAAAGAAAGGGGCATTTGTAGGCTGATCATATTTCAGGATGGCAAAACGGGACGGGGTCTTATGTAATATTCCGTATTCATGAAAAAGACAAGGGTCCCCGCCCCCCAGTCCACGCAATTGGCTCCCGCCTGCAAACCCCGCCCCCGGTCTGCACAATTGGCTCTTGCCTGCAAACCCCGCCCCCCAGTCTGCACAATTGGCTCCCACCTGCAGACCCCGTTCCCCGGTCTGTGCGATTGGCTCCCACCTGCAAACCCTGCCCCCCAGTCCGCGCTCTGGCTCGGATCCTCCTTCTGTGCCATTCCCGCTGGGTTTGAAAAATGGAACAAAATTGAGATTTTTATGAAAACTACGGGACGGTTGAAAAATGCTTAAAAAACAGGACGTATGGTCAGCCTAGGCATTTGTGGCATTTTTCAGTTTCAAAAGCCAAATTAATATGGCTTCCGGACTGTGCATCTTAACTTGAGAGATGGGGAGGTGAGGTCTTTACACTGTTTGCTGCCTCTGCTTCAGCAAAAAAAAAAATATGTCTTGGACTTCATTCTGAAAAATGGCCACCTAAAGAGAATCCAGAATCAACCAGTTCTGCTTTCACTGTTATATTAGGCATGGAAGCCTGTGGGAACATAAGATTTGTTTGTTCTGGTCACTGCTTTTTATTCCTTTTTGCTTAGTGAACAAGGATTCGCTCAGTTTTACAGCCAAGAAACTTTTCTTCTCTAAATTTATGTCTCAGCCTTAGACAAGATTTCCTGTGTTAGGCCTGTTCCAGGTTGTAAAGATGTTATAAGTTTGAGGGATGGAGGGGGAGGAAACCTTCTTGAGACCCTTGTTTAATTTTTAAAAGTAGGACTACAAATAATTTGCTTTATATAGCAAAATACATACGAAACTTTTCTCATTGTAAATGATATACATGATTTAAAAGACTGATTTGAAGTATACATGAAAACCGTGATTGACGATATAAACTCCAACCTTTTTATGTATGTAACTCTTTCAATATCTAGGCTGACCGCACCTATCTACAATTAGTTAACTCACAGCAAATTATATACAATCAATAGTATTTAACCTGAACACTGAAAACCATGGGCATGGGAGGGAATTTAATTAGACAGAGTGAAGCCCATTCCACGATTTACCTTCTCATTAAAGGTTTTTTTTGGGGGGGGGGATGGGGACAATCAGATGTGGAGCATAATGCTCCCCACCTCAGTGCCTGTCCCAGCCTCCCGAATATTGGGTCACATCCACTCTTCATGACTTTCTGAATATGATGAAACTGCAGGGATTGTGTGTGTGAGAATAGATGCTTTGGTTCAGTCCTAATTCAATCCTTTCTCTCACAGCTGCAGTCCAAAAATCTGTTCTCCAAAGCCACAATTTGCATTTCACAAAGCTCCCACTGATAGAGTGTTCCCCAGAAAGCTATCTTGCTGTCTATCTGCAACTCTCAAAAGTGGATATATATATATTAAAAATAATATGAAAAATATGCCGGAGAGTGCATTGTTATGCCTCAATCTTAAAAAGACTCTAAAAGCGGTACACAAGAAGCAACAGTGACAAGCCAATTCAAAATAATGATGGCAAAAGAATATATAACTTAAAATTAAATAATATAATGTTAGATTGCAATTAACAATTAACTGCCATTCAAGCTAGAACAGTTGAACCCAGTTGCAATCTAACATAATATTATTTAATTTTAAGTTATATATTCTTTTGCCATCATTGTTTTGAATTATGTGAAAAACCCTGTTTTAGGCAAATGAAATGGTGGAACTGCTATTTTCAAGAGAGAAGGGACTTGATCCTTGGGCTGCCCAGCTCCTCATAATCTGAAAAGATAGCAACTGAATTTTATAAAATCCACATTCTGGAAAAGAATAATGGAATTATTTTTACCTTGAATTTCTAACCTGAGAAATTCTCTGACTGCTCACTTAAGGGAATGATGTTAAAGGCAAAACTGAAGTACTTTGGCCACATAATGAGAAGACAGGATACCCTGGAGAAGAAGCTGATGCTAGGGAAAGTGGAAGGCAAAAGGAAGAGGGGCCGACCAAGGGCAAGATGGATGGATGATATTCTGGAGGTGACGGACTCAACCATGGGGGAGCTGGGGATGGTGATGGCCGACAGGAAACTCTGGCGTGGGCTGGTCCATGAAGTCACGAAGAGTCGGAAGCGACTGAACGAATAAACAACAACATCCTGACATCATTGCATTGAGAGTTTCTACATTATAACAGCCTAGAGCTTTCCAAACTGCCGCTGTTGGTGACACACCAACGGTGGCGGTGGCACGGGGACGTGCGCAGCGGTGGTGGTGTGCATGGTGGCGGCGGCAGCGGCCGCGCTAAAATGCAGAAGCGCTGATGGCGCACTGCCACCGCCGCCGTGCACACCGCCGCCACCATGTGCGCCCCCGTGCCGCCGCTTCACGACACACTAAACTGTGTGTCGCGACACACAGTTTGGAAAGCTATGGCCTAGTGTGAAATTAATGGAGGATGCCAAGTTCAGGACTTAAGTGTCACAGACCGCCTCAGCAGCTGAAATAAATATTACGAAGAATTTAATATGGAAAATATAAATATATATTTGGAAACCTTAATATCCGATTGTGCTACTTAAATCAGTATGCAAATGTATATCAATCATGTGAAGCTGTTGAGGGTTTGTTATGATTTTTTGGATGATGTAGGGTCTCAAAGTGTGTGTTGGGGTGGGGGCTGAAATAAAATGAGGGAGAGAATAAATCCGGTGGGAAAGTTTAACAGAAACAATGTCCCCAGTTAGAACACATGGAAGGCCTGTGATTCTGAATGGTGGGCACAGGCCCCTGGTGGGCACAGTTTCCTAGTTCTGAATGGCTGGCCACCCTTCATCTGTCAGAATGTTTAGACCAGGAAGCAACAAGGGGTAAAAGAGAGATTTTGGTGGGAGGGAGGTTGGCCAAGGATGAGTTCGAGGAGAAGGAATTTTGTTCAGAGAGAGTGGGAGCAAAGGATTTTTTTGCTTTCCCCTCTGGTGAAATGCCCTAAATGGGAGAGTCTATGTGAGATGAAGTCAGAGAGAGTTGGAGAAAGTTACAGAAGGTCAGATAGATGGAGTTCTGATGAGATCTAGGTACAACTTAATGAAGTTGTTCAAGGGTGTTTAAGAGAATCCACAGAGCTGTGGTATGTTTTTCTCCTTCCTTTTATTTTTTTTCAGGAAGGGGAGCAGAGGGGAGCAAACACACACCTTGGTCTTTTGTGTCTAAGTGCAGGCATCCATGGTATCTCATTAACTGAAGAACAGAACAGTGGCTGGTGGGGTGGAGGGGGTGGGAAGTCAAACAGAACTTCCCTAGTTCCCAAACAACTAGGGAAGGATGACCCACAACCCCTGGGAAGGGAGTAGGATAATTAGATAATTGGAAGAAGTCGCAAATATGATTTAATCCAATCTCTGCTAATGTAGGAAATCCACTGATTGTAGGTATCTTAGCCATCAATGTCTGCTTAGAAATTTTGAAGAAGAGTTGACCACATTTCACTGACGAACAGCTTGTACCACAAGAAATTTTGAATGACTGTCAGATACTTTGGGTTGTTTCATCCTTTCACTAGAGTAGAATGAACAAATGTGCTTAGTCCTTTATGTTTCAGATGTCTATCATATCACTTCTAAATGGTCTTTTCTTCAGTTAAACGTACCCAATTTCTTCAGTCTTTCCCCATGATATCTTGGCCGCCCTCTGGATGTGTTCCAAAGAATGTAAAAAGTTTTACCCATGCAAAAAAAAAAATGATAGTCAAAAACTGAGAAAAGGCATTTATTATTGGCAGAAGGAGCACCAAAAATACTCCTTGCTTAGAATAGCATTTAAAGGTAAAGGTAAAGGTCCCCCCCCCGCACATTTGTGCAGTCGTGTCCGACTCTAGGGGCCGGTGCTCATCTCCGTTTGTTAGCCGAAGAGCCAGCGTTGTCCGAAGATGCTTCCGTGGTCATGTGGCCAGCATGATGCACGTGGAACGCTGTTACCTACCCACCGAAGTGGTACCTATTAATCTACTTGCATTTGCATGCTTTCGAATTGCTAGGTTGGCAAGAGCTGGGGCGAGTGCGGGAGCTCACTCCGTCACGCGGGGCTAGAGATTCGAACCTCCGATCTTGCGATCTTCCGATCAACAAGCCTGGCGTCTTACCCGCTGAGCCACCACGCCCCTCATATTTGCTCTTTATTTGCCCCTCATATTTGCATTTGCTCTGTCCCAAACCAAGCCTACTTTATACCACTGGTAGCAAGGATGAGAAAATAGCCAGTGTTCCACCACGAAAATTAGGAAGGAGGGGAGAATCTTGAGATAGGTTCCAGCAGCAGTCCTGCATGCATGCATTTAAGAAACCTCTCTGTATTGTATGTAAGCCAAGAAACATGTGATGGGAAGTTTTGCTGAAGACTGCCTTGTTATTCACATTTGGGAAATAAATGAATTAAAAAGAAATCATTGTGTTCTAGAGTGAAAAATAAGAAAGTTTGGGGGACTGAATTAAACTCCAGCCTGCCAGAATTCTGTCCCTAATTTATAGCTTTGAGAATTCCTGGTTCTCCTAGGCAGACTCTGTAAAACTTAGGAGCTATACAGTATGTGCTCAGGGGAAAACCACCTAATAACCAAAGGACCACCCACAATTCATTATTTTCAACACACACTCTGTGTGTGTGTGTGTGTGTGTGTGTACACAGAAATATATATCTTTGTGTGTATATATATATATATATATATATATACATATACATACTTTCCAGTAGAATGGACCATCAAAAGTTACGTTTTTTGGCAAATATTCTAAATATATAAATGGAAACCCCAAACCCTAACTTGGCTCACCATTTTACAAACTTCTGAAGTTTTACAAATCCTGTAGATTTGTGTGTGTGTGTGTGTGTGTGTGTGTGTAAACCTCTAAGGCTATATTCCTTTGGAATGCTCCAGAGAGAGAGTGGGGTGGTATAAGACTTTTTATGGAAGTCTTCCTATTAATGCTAATAAAAATGACATGATTCAATCAAGACTTAAGCCTTTTAGACCTCAGTCATGTACAGTTACCTTAGCACAAGAGGTCCATTATAAAAACAGGCAGGGGGTGGAAGCATTGGTTCTGAGACAAAATCAGGTCAGCAGGATGATTTGGAGCTTAAGTTGTATGTCTTGAGAATGAAGCAGTGACCACACTGAGGGTATTTTATATGACGTAGATCTGCCCCAGCTTTCTTAGTCTTTACCACACAAGGTTATTTTTTTTATTTTTACCTTTTTAGAGTTCTGTAAAATCTATTTTTATAAAAATCCAGAGTGCTCCGTAGATCGCCCATTATTCCATAACATTCATCTTACAGAGGAGTTGGCTAATCATTGAAGATTAAATATAAAGATTCTGAATTGAATTGAAGGTGTCAATATGTGGTTCCATAACAAACGAGACCTTTTTCAATTACTGGGAACATGAAACAAAATAGTGGAAATAGAAAAGACAGTTTCTTTCAGCAATGTGAAGGCCATTTCCAAGTGGCACTGTGCATTAACAAAACAGTGAAGTGTGTACATGTGTTTAAAAAACTGGACTGTTTCCCTCATGTCTATAATAGCATAAAATAAAAAGATTTTAGATAAGATTCCATTCAGTGAATCAATTGCAAAGCCATGCAGTGCCTTAGCAGGCATTCTATCCTCAATCTAATGGAAATTTTTATGAGGATGTCAATGTTAAGTTGATTCCTATAGCAGAAAGCACATACAAAGGATCCAATTACAGCTGGAAACCTAAAAGATGGTATTAACCCCCAAGACTCCAAATATGTGGAGGTTAGAAGAAAAGGCCATTGCTGCTGATCTGCTGAATGGCCTTTCTCCTTTAGGCCTATATTTTGTTTTTTAATTCTTTGGATCTGAGGTTCAGAGTGACCCCATGGCTTGTGATTTCATTTACTATGAAGTGAAAAAGAAAGCAAACAAGGCTTTTTCTGCAATACTGTAATGTTATTTTAACTACAAATCATATTTTGGGATCCAACATTTCTTGCCTTTAGAGCTGTAGTATTTGATTGATTCATCTAATTTTATTTTATTTTATTTATTTATTTATCACATTTGTATCCCACCCATCTCCCCCACAAGGAGGGACCCTGGGCAGTTAACAGCAAAAATTTAAAATCAATAAAAATAAATATCAGTAAAAACAAAATGTGTGTGTGTGTGTGTGTGTGTGTGTGTGTGTGTGTGTGTATATATATATATATATATATATATATATATATATATTACGCAATTTGATCCAGAATGGTAGGTTTCATTGTATCGGTTGATAAGGCTGGATACGGCAGATCTAAGGGGCCAGCCAACCCCAAGACTGGCTGTTCCCCTCCCCTCCCCAAGCATGATGACATAACCAGGTTTTTAGATTTTTTCTAAAGTCCAGGAGAGAGGGGGCCGATCTTATTTCAGGAGGTAGAGTGTTCCAAAGGGCGGGGGCTACCGCAGAGAAGGCACGCCTCCTAGACCCTGTCAGATGGAACTCTCTTACAGACGGGGTTCGTAGCGTGACCTCTCTACAGGACCGGGTGGGACGGGTTGATTGAACGGGGATGAGGCGGTCCTTCAGGTAACCTGGTCCCATGCCATGTAGGGCTTTAAAGGTGATAACCAACACCTTGAATTGAATCCAGAAGCAAACTGGGACCCAATGCAGTTCACGGAGCAAAGGTGTTATATGTGCCGATCTTGAGGCACCTAAAATCGCCCACGCGGCTGCATTCTGAACCAGCTGAAGCTTCCGGACGCTCTTCAAGGGTAGCCCCATGTAGAGTGCATTACAATAGTCTATCTGGGAGATGACCAGGGCATGAGTGACTGTTCGAAGGGCCTCTCGCTCCAGGAAAGGGCGTAACTGGTGCACAACACGAAGTTGTGCAAAGGCCCTACTGGCCACGACTGCCACCTGCTCTTTGAGCAGGAGTCATGAGTCCAAGAGGACCCCCAAGTTACGCACTGGGTCTGTCTGGGGTAGTGCAACCCCATCCAGAACTAAAGATGATACATTCCTAGACACCGAGGGGGCATTGATCCACAGCCACTCCGTCTTACCAGGATTCAGCTGAAGCCTGTTGTTCCCCATCCAGACCCCCACAGCCCCCAGGCACTTGGACAGGGTAGTCACAGCATCACTTACTTCCCCCGGGCTGGAGATGTATAACTGTGTATCATCAGCATATTGATGATACCTCATCCCGTGGAGACGGATGATCTCGCCCAGTGGTTTCATGTAGATGTTAAATAGGAGAGGAGAGAGCACTGAGCCCTGTGGCACCCCACAAAGGAGGGGCCGTGGACCTGATCTCTCCTCCCCTATCAACACCGATTGGGACCGGCCCTGGAGGATGTTTTTCAAAGTTGGCAACTTTAAGATGTGTGGCCTTCAACTCCTAGAATTGGTGCTGGCTAGGGAATTCTGGCAGTTGAAGTCCACACATCTTAAAATTGCCAACTTTGAAAAACACTGATCTAATAGCTCAATTGATTAACAGTGCTCAATTAACTTCTTAATGCTTACATCTCTACTCAAAGCCATGGAGTTCAATGGTATTTACTCCCAGATAAATGTATAAAGGACTGCAACATAATGTTTTTAATTAAAAAGATGCCTACAATTAATCAAGCAACAAATTAGCAGCAAGGTTTGTTTTGTAAAAATATAAAAACTGGAGATAGCCTTTACCATTTTAAAATGTGGCTTTCCATCTTTTATGCATTGGAGTACGTACTTCTTTTAAGATGGACTGTACTCATGTTGGCCTTTACAAAGAACTAAAACAACTTTGTTGAAAGTGGCCACTTCTGCTGGGTCAAAAAAGAGGAAACACATAGCTCCCAAAGCAGACAATTATTCGTATAAAAATGTGGATATGTTAATGCACATGACCACATGCAAATGTAGAAACAGTTGCTAATTTAACTAGAAATATAATTCATAATGGGGACAGTTGACCAAGGAACCCAGTGCCTACTCACTTGAATTTCCAGGGATCAACTCTGGATGGGCAGCTCCTGTGGGGCTCACTATTCTTACAAATCCTTTCTCTTTAAATATAATTATTTATGTTGTTGTTTATTCGTTCAGTCACTTCCGACTCAGCTTCTTCTCCAGATAATTATTTATACTTTGTATAAATTTTCTACCACAAAAACTTCCAAAAACAGCTAACCAAACTATATTATGTTATAACATTCAAAAACAACTATAATATTTTTAAAATAAGTATCAATAAATAAAAATATCTGAGGTCCATACAACCCTGGTATGTAATCTCTTGGGAGGAGAGCAATGACAAATCTGGATAAAATAGTTAAGAGCAGAGACATCACACTGACAACAAAGGTCCGCATAGTTAAAGCAATGGTATTCCCCGTAGTAACCTATGGCTGCGAGAGCTGGACCATAAGGAAGGCTGAGCAAAGGAAGATAGATGCTTTTGAACTGTGGTGTTGGAGGAGAATTCTGAGAGTGCCTTGGACTGCAAGAAGATCAAACCAGTCCATACTCCAGGAAATAAAGCCAGACTGCTCACTTGAGGGAATGATATTAAAGGCAAAACTGAAGTACTTTGGCCACATAATGAGAAGACAGAATACCCTGGAGAAGATGCTGATGCTAGGGAAAGTGGAAGGCAAAAGGAAGAGGGGCCGACCAAGGGCAAGATGGATGGATGATATTCTGGAGGTGATGGACTCGACCTTGGGGGAGCTGTGGGTGGTGACGGCCGACAGGAAGCTGTGGCGTGGGCTGGTCCATGAAGTCACGAAGAGTCGGAAGCGACTGAACGAATAAACAACAGCAAAAATACAACCCCAGCAGCAAAAGCAATAGAGTAAACCATGGTTTTTCAGGCTCCCTGAAAGTAATTCCGCAGTATAATGTAGGTTCAGTTCCTGAAAGGCTTGCTCCTACATGGCCATCACTTTCTTTGTTTGATCAAATTCTATTTAATCAAATTCTAAGTACTCTGGGTGGCTTATGAAGATCAGTTTAGCTTTGTAGAGCACCTCTCTAGACGAAATAGGTTCCTGTGGGAGAACTTTAGTTCTACCTTTTGGGACTTCGAATGCAATCACTCTTTAAACAGAGAATGTGTTCAAGCAGGGGACTGTCCCCCATACAGCAGAATACATGGCTTTTTTATTCTTGCTTTGGAAATATTGGTTTAGGCCCATGCATTTTTATGTAAATTCAACTGAGAAATTAAGGCAGAATGGGATTTCCCCATCCAAGATTAGAGGAAAATTTTGGAAAGGGGATAAGTAGTGACTAACATTCAAACACCCTCTCCTAGTTCATCAGCAGCATTCTTCTCCAACTCTGCTAGAGAATCAGAGGATATGATACTAGCAGAAGAAGAGCAGATGTCCTGCAAAATCTAGAATAAGTCACAGCAGACAATACAACATGAGTGCAGATTCAGATCTTGACTTTTGTCATTTATAAACCTTCCTGCCTATCACATTGTTCTAATTCAGAGTTGGTGTGTCAGCCTGCAGATCCTCAAACTAGGAGCCACTCTAAACTGCAGGTAGATAAACTACTACTGATTGCATTAACACAACGAAACTAACAACTGGAACCTGCACTGCTGGAGTCTCAAGTAGAGGAAGTGATTGCAGCCCATTTCTTAAAGGGCAGTAGGTTGCATCACACTCCCTAAGAAAGAAGGACTGAAGCACAGATGTTAATGAAAAATTGAGATCTGATTCAGAAATGCAGTGAAATCAAGAAATTCACTTGGACCCATCTCAATCTAGTTAGCACATAGGAAGAAATTCTGTATCATTTAAACTTCTTCCTGACAAGATTGTTTTCTTTTCCTGGTGCTTTTTTCCCATCAGATATGAACAGAATACTTCCTGTGCTCCAAGTAGTTTGGCTAGTGTCCAAAAAGAGGTGACCCCACCCCCTGCAAAAAAAAAAAAAAAAGCACAAAGCCAGAATTCTTAGTGGTGGTTTCTTGGTTCTTTGTTTTGAACAAAGACGAGAATACAGGCTTTGGGATCTTTTAATCTCCACTGATTCTGTTTATGCTTAAGTTGTGGACATTTGAGACCTGTGGGAATGTAAAAAATGTCTTGTAGAAGCCAAACGTTCTCACTTAGCTATGTAGTGTTTTGTAGATTTTATCTAGATTTCCAACAAGAGAGAGGAAGAAAAATCCTCTAACCTTGTTCTCATTTCAGAGGAGGAACTGAACTAGTTGCTGCTTGTTCAAGTAGGCTATTTTCATAAATCATCATCAATGCTGAAGGACAGGTTCAAACAAGGATTAAGGACTCCATATTGCACTAGATCAGTGTTTCTCAACCTTGGCAACTTTAAGGCGTGTGGACTTCAACTCCCAGAATTTCCCAGCCAGCATGAATTCTGGGAGTTGAAGTCCACACGTCTTAAAGTTGCCAAGGTTAAGAAACACTGAGTTAGATGAATGCCTTCAGGAGCTCAAGATGACAGGGATATACTGCCTATTCTTACATAGTGTACACCCTCTGTGGTGTTTTCAGTTACACTGACCTCCAGGAAGCAGTATGTGACCTGTGGTTTGCCTGTACTACACCACTGCTGCGCAAGCTACTCTGGCTTCCATCTTCTTTATGGGCACAATTCAAGGTGCTGGTTATTACCCTTAAAGCCCTGTATGGCATGGGGCCAGGTTATCTGAGGGACTGCCTCTCTCTGAGGACATCTACCCATCCCGCAGGGTGGTCTCACTCCAGGTCCCCTCTCTTAAATGTTGTCGCCTGGTGGGACCTAGGAAGCAAGCCTTTTCCGTAGTTGCACCGACCCTATGGAACAGCTTCTCCCCTGAGATAGGGAGGGCCCCTACCCTCTTTGCCTTCTAGAAGGCCATTAAGACCTGGCTTCTCCCTCAGGTGTTGGGCCAAGATGGAAGGTGAGCCCGGTATTTGCATTCTTGAGATGGGAGTGTTACGGCTCTTGGTGGTGCTTCAGAGTTAGGTTAGGGTTAGGGTCCCCCTGAAACCTTGCTGATAAATTAGGATCTGTCCCAAAGCACTTCTCCGTATTGCAAGCTCCCCACCCCATCCAAAAAAGGGTCATTTTGATAATATATTATTGCCCATTTCTGTTTCTTGATATAAATGCTCTATGACCCCATAATTAGAGTTGGTACCATCAGCTTTTTCCTTCCTCCTTCTTCTAATCATTTTGCTTTTTCTCTGAAGATCTAGTTAGTTTAAATAGTGGTGAATTAGTTTTTATAATAGAAATCCAGTTGACATGATTCAAGCTACAGACAATTCCACCTGGATGACTGAGAACCTTCATAGACATAGTTTTTATAATGTTTTTAGGTATTTTCATGAAATGTTATTTTTTTTATCTTTCATTGTTTGCCACCTTGAGCATCCTATGAACAGAAAGGTACTTCCAAGTTCATGTTTTAAAATACCGTGAGTTATAAAATATGATTCAGCTTTGAGTTGAAAACCGTGTAGTTTTTGCAGAACAACTTTGTCTTAGGAATATGAACAAATTAGCCCCTTTCTACATTTTTCAAGATAACTTGCTTCTAATTTAGAGCAAAACTGTTGTATAATAATTTAAATTATGATATATTTTAAAAGTTTACTATAGTGAAAGGAAGACAACAAAACAAGTGTTGAAAAACTTGAAATATAAATACTATTACTGGAGTATGGTTATCTTACGCCTGAACCAAAACTACTCTGTTTTTGAAGAACATGTTTGGCAAGATTGAAGACCTTACTTTTTAAATAATTTTAAATGCTTAGCAAACAATAGAATCCTTATGGAAAATTTCCCAATAATTTGTATTGCCCTCACATAGTTTTAAGTGACTTCATTTGTTTCAGTGATATCATCCCAGAGATGAATTTGGTGATATATACGTATGGCAACATTCATCTTGTTAATTACATATGATTCTTAATTGGTTGAAATCACCGATGTGACTACTCATAGCCACACTGCTTTCATTCTCTCCTGTATTGACTTCATGTAAGCAAAATTGATTTGTTGTGTGCTATTAAAACAGCACTTTGATCATTATATGCTTCCTTCCATTATATGGTTTGGGAATCATCTGTGACTATTCCTGGAAGGGGCACTTAAAATGGCAGATAAGAAGGAATAACTAAAGGGGTTTGAGGTGAGCTGGACTCCTGGTGGCTTCATGGACATAAATGTGCAGTTTTCTCAGCAACAGAAAAGAAAGAAAAGATTTGCCACAGCCTTCTACTGAACTGTGTTTCTGACTTCCCAGTCTAGCTTAAAGCCCTGGTAGTCTGGTAAGTGGTAACCAGGTCTTACCTACCATAGTTTCTGAGCCTAAACAAAGTCAGCCAGAAGTGCCACCTGCTGAGGTTGTTAAGGAAAACACTAGTACCTAAAAGGGTTTTTTTTTAAAAAAATAATAATATTTGTTCCTTTTTCTGGCAGGAGACATTTCTACTGTTCTTTCTATCAAAATAAGCAAAACCAAACCAAAAATCCCTCCCACTCTTAATTATGCTAATCTCTAAGACTTGTTAGAATTCATTATTTTTCTGCATTTCCCAAAAGGGAAATGATACTATATGGAGACATAACTGCTAATTATATTGAGTTTTTAATTTTTAATTGCTTTGAGTGCACTGGTATGCAGTGATATCTGTATCCTAAAAGTAAATAAATGCATTATAAGCTCTAAGATTATATTCATATTGAACAAACATTAACTGAACTAATATTAATTCTGTACATTGTAAATATGAGACCATCTCTAACATGCAATTAAATCACACTGGTACTTTGTTATTGTGCTGGTTCTTCTGTTTGCCTTAAGCAACATACAGTATCTTTGAATGTAAAGGAAAGACTTTTCCACCATTTGCTAAATTTAGAAAGAGAAAAGAAGGCTGCATTGGCCAGTAGGGAATGTTGACATTGAACAGTAACTGATATCCCTGAAGCACAGGTCAATAACCTGACCTTTTTGCCTACCATTAAAACAGCCGAGCTTTTTGTTATTCTTGAAGACAATCGAACCAACAGATGGTAGTTCAGAAGCTGTGCAATGGTCAACTGCTTTCAGAGTCTTTATAACAGGCACCATGATGTTAGTAGATCAATCAATACTTCAGAAAAACTCAACGCATCTTTTAAATGATTCTGAAAGGGCATGATGTTAGTTCAAGGTACTGCCATTTAGTGGGCAAATGGGCATATCTGTCCTACCTGTATATGCCTGCAGGTGATTTGAAGATCCCTTATGCAACCAGCTATGAAACATTACTACTGCTAGCTCCACCCTCTTTCCCTACACACACACAGACACAAAAATAGAAGTACAGACAACACTTACATTGCACAGTTGAGAAATCCTATCCCATTAAGTATGAACTGCATACTGTGCAGACATCTATGAATAAGGTTTAAGATAAGATAAGAGACACACAGTCACACTATTATAATTAAAATTAAAATTATAATTGAAACATGAAATTCATCAATTAAAATGTTATCAGACAATAGCATTTCAATAAGAAAATAATAATAGCACTCATCAGATTTAAAATTATTATAGTTATATGTCAACAAAAGCTTTTATGGATAAAATATTTTCACTAGCCAACAAGAACAACAACAACAACAAAACAGAGATAGAATCATTTTGCTTGGGAGTTCTATAGTCTATCACTGAGAAAGCCCTGAGAGGCTTTACGCAAAGGAGATTCTGTAATTAAAACACATAATCCCTGGCTGATTGAACCAGCCCTATAAAGCTCATCCTCAGGTCTTGCCAACTGTGGCATGAAGATACTTTGCTAACCATTTTTAAAGGATATATCCTCGTGATGTCACCTTTGTCTCATCTTCAGCCCACGTTTTTCAGCTGTTCCAGTTTTAAAGTAGCATTTCCCCTTTTCCAGATTCAAGCCCTGTTGTATGAATGATGTACACTGCTTCATTTACAATATTGGTGATGGTGCAGCCAGGGGCTGGGATATGCCTAGCTTCAGTTGGCCATTTGAGGCTGCTGTGGGCATGCCCTTGCCCTCAGGTTGCCACCTGGCTTCTGCACAGGCATCTGCCCATGCAATGACTAACTGGCACTTCAGAAAGTGCCATTCAGATATATGTGGGCATACACAGGTTTAGCACTCTTCTGGAAAAGCACTAGACCTGTTCTAAAACATGTGTTTTAACATTAGATTTCTCTGGGGAAAAATGGACCAACACTTCTGTTGATTTATACCAAGAAAGAGAGTCAGGTTCTGTCAGCTGTTTGTTGTTGATTCTGCTCCAAATAAGTGCGTTGCAATTTTCTACTGCTTCTGCGAAGAAGGGATTTTAAGTAGCCATACTTTCTAGTGGTTTTATTACTTTGGGAGGGAGTAGTACCAGTTTGTCCTCTTCTGAGTAGTCCATGAGCTACTTTTGAGTGCTGCCAGTTGTGGCTATTCCCTTGCAACACTTGGCATATATAGGAGCTGGGGAGAAATTGACAATTGTTCTGTTCCTCCTTTTAACCCAGGTGACAGATCCCAGGTACATCCAAGGGACATGGGCTGAGTTGATTGCTGCCAATTGGCTTCCAATATTTTATATATTTTATTGACATACAGTGGCATTACTTATCTATTGCTTCCCCCGCTTTATCCCACACCTGACTGATAAGTTATACATACGGCAGGGGGGCACCGGGTAAAGCAGAAGAATTCTCTTGGGAGAACATCCTCACATTTAGACTGCATCTTTCCATGGTGAGTACAACTTGTCAGCTGGGCTATTTATGCACATGGGTTTAATGCTGTTCCAAAAGGCTGCTAGATCTGTTTAAATAAACAGATTAACACTCTTCCAGAAGAGAGCTAGATCTGTGTTCAGAAACTGCCTAATTGACATTTCACTGTTTCTGCACCGGTTACCTCTCTTCAGGCAATTTAAAAAGTGGCTAAAACCTCCATCCCAGACTCCATCCGCAGTCACTCAAGCTGATCCCAGGATAAGGGCATCTGTAGGTGATAGTTAGGTGATAGAGGGGGGCGTGGTGGCTCAGCGGGTAAGACGCCAGGCTTGTCGATCGCAAGTTCGGAGGTTCGAATCCCTAGCCCTGCGTGCGGAGTGAGCTCCTGCACTAGCCCCACCTCTTGCCAACCTAGCAATTCGAAAGCATGCAAATGCAAGTAGATGAATAGGTACAGTACCACTTCGGTGGGTAGGTAACAGCGTTCTGTGCGCGTCATGCCGGCCACATGACCGTGGAAGCGTCTTCGGACAACGCTGGCTCTTCGGCTAACAAACATAGATGAGCACCGGACCCTAGAGTCGGACACGACTGCACAAATGTGCGGGGGGGGGACCTTTACCTTTTATGCTGCCACTGAATAATCCCCAACTTTGGCCGTATTCATTTTACTTTAGTATAATTTACAGTTCTTCTACCACAGAATTCAAGGAAGCTTATATGGTGTTACCAGGTGGTCTCCTATCCAGGCACTAAAACCTTCTTCTTTTTTTATCTGTTCCATTGTGTCCAATTCTGTGCGGGGGGGACCTTTACCTTTACCTAGGTGATAGTTCTTCTCACCAGCAGATGATGCTAGGTGGGGAGAGGAAGTTCAGATGGAGAATTCAGCAATTGCTGCCCTGAAATTATCCTCATTAAATTGCAAGGGCAATAGAAGCTGCCGGCCTCATCATTGAGGCAGAATAGAGCTCAGCTGTTGTGACAGGACAAATTATGCTGACATCTGGGAATACTGCATATTAACATGAAGGGTAGTCCTAAGTATGCTTACTTCTCATTTTTAAATGTTGGAGGTACATCAAGAATAGCTGCAGCCATCTGCCATTTCTAAGCTTGCCAGAGAGAGCTAACTGGTGAAGAGTTCTGGGTTGACCTAAATAGACCCTGGGTCTATCTCAGAAGGACAATTCTTATCATTTTTAATGGTGCATTTTTAATGTTGTGCCATTCAGATCAGTGGGGTATCAGTGGGCCATTAGATACTAAGGTCTGCATTGGCTGGCTTATTGCAAGGTAACTAAGCTAAGAAAATACTTGCCATTAGCCCTGGAGATCAGAAAGACTGTTAAGTATAAAAGAAGATCGAAATGGTACAGTTGGACAGATTAGATATAGCTATCCTAGTTTTTTCCCCCTAACTAGAGAATACAGGAATATTGGAATACACACACACACACACACAGAGAGAGAGAGAGAGAGAGAGAGTCAAGAGGACACTCAGGACCTTCCTCAAGAACTCAATGGATAGCATAGTGGTTAGAGCGCTGCCTCTGGAGTGGGAGACTGGGGTTCAAATCCTGGCTGTACCTACCTTACCAGTAGGGGTCCTTGGGCAAAGACCCCCTAATGCTTCACCTGCCTACCTCAAATATGAGAGTGACACGAACTAAGAGAGTCATGCTGGCTCCGACATTGCCCGGATTAACAAGGTCCGCATCAGATGTTGGGGAACCAGGACAATCTGACGATAAGTGGGATAACAAACCATATATGGACGAGACAAGAGAACCTGGAATTGATGGAATGCTACTACAACAGTAGACCTAATGAGAGGGGATATATGAAACGTATGAGGGAACTATGGATGGATAGAAGACCTGCATCCACACTAATTGAGAAACAGCTAGTTACCCAATGCTTCAACATAGTGAAGAGGAAGCTGCTCTCACAACTTAAGATAGACCAACTACACATTATATCCCAGACTCAAGAAGACCTGGAAGAACAACTGGAGGTGCAGCCAACACCTGAAGCTGGAACATCACTGCCATCCCCTCCATTACAGAGCACAGCAGCTGATATGAGGCAAAAGATCATGGATAAACTAGCTACAGTCAACTCTTGAGACCGATTACCAAGGCTCAGTGGAGAAGTACCATCAGATAGTATGCTAGAAGATGCCAACAGAGCCCTTACAACAATCCCTACTACCACCGTAACTCAAACCAGTGAACTGGTATATGCTACAGCCACTGTAATCCTGGAGATGCTTGGCTACATGATCAAGGAGAACAGCAGTGCATACCCCCCCTTAGGTTGGAGGCTAAGATCAAGGCAACTTGGACAGAAGTTAGTCAGCTGGTGGAACTACAGAAGGGTGTGGAGATTAAGGATAAGACTCGGCTACTGAAAAAATACAAGGGCCTGACTCCATCTGAAGCCCTAGAGACTGCTAAACAAAGGCTCACAGCACTGGCTACCAGGCTAAGGAGATACACTAGAGAAGCAGAAGCCAAGAAGATAAATTCCCTGTTCGCCAAAGAACCATCCAAGGTGTACTCCCAACTGCAGTGCAACAATGTAGTAACAGCAGAGCCACCAACAGCAGAAACTGAACAGTACTGGAAGAACATATGGGAGAAAGAGAAGACACATAACACCAGTGCAAAGTGGCTGCAGGACCTGAGAGCAGACCACAGCAATCTCCAAGAACAGGAACCAGTCACCATCACAGTAGCAGACATCCAACAGCGGGTCAAGAACATGAAGAGCTGGATAGCACCTGGCCCAGACATGATCCACACCTACTGGCTAAAGAAACTAACAGCAGTGCATGAACGCCTAGCAGCACAGAAGAACCAGCTGCTAGCAGCAGGCTCCCACCCAGACTGGCTAACACAAGGTAGGACAGTGCTGATCATAAAAGACCCCCACAAGGGAACAACACCATCCAACTACCAGCCAATAACTTGCCTCCCCACAACATGGAAAGTCCTATCAGGCATCATAACCACCCAGCTGCAGGACCATATGGGCCAGTACATGAGCACAGCTCAGAAGGGCATTAGGAACAACACCAGAGTCTCCAGACACCAGTTGCTCATAGATAGAGCAGTCGCCTGAGACTCAAGGTCTAGACAGACCAATCTGAGCACAGCCTGGATTGACTACAGGAAAGCCTACAACTCAATGCCACAAACATGGATCTGTGAATGCCTGCCACTATACAAAGTCAACAGGACACTCAGGACCTTCCTCAAGAACTCAGTGGGACTGTGGAAGACAACACTGGAAGTCAACTCATGGCAGCTCGCACAAGTGGCCATCAAGTGCGGCATATACCAAGGTGATGCGCTGTCCCCACTGCTATTCTGCATGGGCTTGAACCCTCTCAGCCAGATTATCACAAGAACTGGATACAGATACAAGTTCAAGAGTGGAACTACTATCAGTCACCTCCTCTACATGGATGACATCAAGCTGTATGCTAAGAGTGAACGAGACATCGACTCACTGATCCACCTGACACGGATCTACAGTGAGGACATTGGGATGTCATTTGGACTGGAGAAGTGTGGCCGGATGGTAGTAAAGAGAGGGAAGGTAGTTAAGACTGATGGGGTGGAACTACCAGCAAGCTACATAGCAGATACTGTATATAGACCAGCTACAAGTACCTTGGTACCCCAAAGACACATGGGAACCATGATAAGGAGGCAAGGAAGACAGCAACATCCAAGTACCACCAAAGGATAAGACAGGTCCTGAAGAGCCAGCTCAATGGGAAGAACAAGATCCACACCATCAACGTGTATGCCCTGCCAGTCATCATATACCCTGCCAGTATAGTGAGCTGGCCAATGGAGGACATGGAGGCTGCCGATGTGAAGACCCGGAAGCTCCTCACAATGTACAGAGGATTCCACCCCAAGTCCAACACCCAGAGACTGTACACCAGGTGGAAAGAGGGCAGGCGGGGGCTGGTGAGTGTCAAAGCCACTGTCCTGGATGAGACCCAGAGCATCCAGGAATACATTAGTAAGATGGCACCTAAAGATGAGCTGTTGAGAGAATGCCTGAGTCAGCAGCAGACATGGAAGGAAGATCAAGCAGAGGAAGTGCCATGGCAAGACAAGACCCTGCATGGGATGTACCATCGACAGATAGCTGAGGTGGCTGACATTGAGGAATCCTACCAGTGGCTGGAAAGGGCTGGACTAAAAGACAGCACTGAGACATTAATCATAGCAGCACAAGAACAGGCACTAAGCACCAGATCCATAGAAGCAGGGGTCTACCACACTAGACAGGACCCAAGGTGCAGATTGTGCAGAGAGGCCTCAGAGACAGTCCAACACATAGTGGCAGGGTGTAAGATGCAGACAGGAACAGCTTACACTGAATGGCACAACCAAGTAGCTGGCATTGTGTACAGGAACATCTGCATAGCATATGGGCTAGACCCTCCCAAGTCCAGATAGAAGATTCCACAGAAGGTCGTGGAGAATGACAGGGTTAAGATCCTGTGGGACTTCCAGATCCAGACAGACAGGCAGGTACTGGCTAATCAACCAGACATCGTGGTAATAGACAAGGACCAGAAGACAGCGGTGGTGATAGATGTAGCAGTGCCAAGTGACAGCAACATCAGGAAGAAGGAGTATGAGAAGCTGGAGAAGTACCAGGGCCTGAAGGAGGAACTAGAGAGGATGTGGAAAGTAAAGGCCAAAGTGATCCCAGTGGTGGTAGGGGCACTTGGGGCTGTGACTCCCAAGCTGGGAGAGTGGCTCCAACAGATCCCAGGAGCAACATCAGAGCTCTCTGTCCAGAAGAGTGCAGTGCTAGGAACAGCTAAGATACTGCGCAGAACCCTCAAACTCCCAGGCCTCTGGTAGAGGACCTGAGGTTGAGGAAGACACAAAGCACCCATAGGGGTGAGAAGGGGATGGGGGTTCAGTTCCCTTTAATGGAACACCCAATAATGTCATCGTAGAGTGACTCTCAAAGCAGTTTTTTAGACTGCCATTCTGGCCCTGTGAGTATGAGCGGATGTGCTGAGGAGACTCTAGGCTCAATCAGACCACCAGAATGGATTCTAATACTTCTGGTGTTAGGAGGAATAATTTAACACTTTCAGTGGCACAGCAGTGGTTGTAACTGAAGCACAGGAAGAGAGATGGAGGGAAGAAAAACAGAGATCCTGACCCCTGGAGGGTGAGAAGTTAAAGCTATCGTGTGTGTGGTGCACTTATTTATTTCTTTATTAAATTTCTAGGCCACCCAACATACAAATACACATACACATACATACATATACACATTTACATTAAAACAATCATTCAACATCTGAGGGACAACATAACCTCCAATTGCATCACTCCCAACTCCAGGGGGCCCATCCAGCCAAAGGGGTAGGAGAAGAACAAGTTTTTAAGGTGGGGGGCAGTAAAATCTCTGGGAGATGCTGTTCCTAAGGGCAGGTGCTGTGACAGAGAAGGGCCAAACTAAATGGCATTGCTTAATTAACGGGACCCAGAATGCACAGGTAGGGCTGACAGTTCATAGAGTCCCTCACAAGTGGTTTTTGTTGGTTGAATTGGTGTTTGTTAGTGCATGCACACACATATATAACCACTGACTGATTAGCCTTCTTCGTGTATGGCCCTCTATTGATCATTATCATGCTCATTATCTTTGCTCTACTTAAATGATTGATTCCCACCACCATAAAAACTAAGAGCAAAGTCTTGCACCAGCAACTATGATTATCATCATTATCACATTATCACACCATGATCAAATTAAATACTTAATTTGAGTATTAATTATACTCTTGCATTGATGTTTTTCCCACCGACAATCTTGCATTTAGGCGAGAAATGGACAAGTAATCTATTTGTGCATGCCGTATAATCATAGTGGGATTAGATGTAGCTGGTGGAGCGAGGCTTCGTTCTTAGCTTTTTCTTTTCAGCTCCTTTTAGCTTTTGTTCAAAGTTACTCCGTCAATAAAAAGCCTATTTTGGAGGGGAGGTTCTAAATAAAAGTTAATTTATATATTAAACAGCGTATGTAGAAGTATGTAATGTTATCTTTATGTAGAAGTTTTGAAATGTTTTTTTTTTTATTAAATTTTATTAAGTTTTACAATACATAATAAAATTTAAAGTAGAAAAAGAAATAGAAACAGAAATACAAAATAAGAAAAAGATAAAGAAAAAGTGAAGTCAAGAAATAATAAGCAAAGAAAATATAGAAAATAGATGTCCTCCAATCTATCTTTGAACTTAAAGTACAACAATTGATTTTAAATGTTAGTACTTCATACAGTATACAGGAACTTTTCTTTGTCATATGCCTTTTGATTTCTTTAATCCAATCTTCTAACCTTCATCTTACTGTCTCCCAATAATCCATCTTTGGCTTCCACTCCTTGAAGTAGTAGTTAAATGTTGAATGTTCATTACTACATATTTATATCTTCAATAAAGACCAATTAGTATAACAAATAAAAGCCTTATTTACTTCTAATAAATTACAATATATTCTATTCATATTATGACTCATAACCTAACATGTTATGTAACTTAATACATAATTTAGCAATTCTTATAGTGTTCATACATATATATTTCTATAATTTAATTCTAATATATATATATATCTCCATAAAAAAGGAATTCTTGAATCTCAATTATCCATCTGTAATTTCCATTCCTTGTAGTAGTGTCCATTTAAACTAAATGCATAATCTATCATATCACTTAACCTAATAGCTAATATATCAATTCTTATAATATTCATACAATACATATTGATATATATCATCCTGTAGTAACCATCATTCTAATTCCATCATATCATTATCTTCTCATAAATATATCTCTAAGGAAAACAATATTCTATAATATCAACTTGTGTTTGTATTTAGCATCTTACATTTAGAATATCACTTTTTATATATCCATACAGTTTCTCATAACAATTCAAGTCCATATTTTTTCATTAACCTTTATATCCATACAGTTTCTCATATCTTCTGTTTAGGTTATGCCAAAATCACAATACACTGTGGGAGATTCGCAATATACAGCCTGCTCTTTTCTATATCTCATATAGAATATCAGAGCAACCTTCTCTCCCTTTCCACATATTTCACAACATCCATCCAACTGTGCACCCATATTTTCACTCTGTCTCCACTGCCACAACATATCTATACCAAGATTGTAGTGTAAAGCCTTCAGAATGTTCTTCTGAACTAATATACTCAAAATTTCCTCCTTCTGTTTCTCCTCCACTTGAAAAACATTTTTCCTTTCTGTCTCCGTTTCTGTTCTCTGTTCTTTCTCTCTGTTTTGCAGAGTTACGAACAGTAATTCCAACGACCTTTGAATATTTGAAAAAGCCTCAGTAATCTCTCTTCTGAGCTCCTCAGGTACAAGTTGGAAAGCCATCTTTCCTGTGTCCTTCAAATTAAAACAACAACCCTTCTAGTCAAAACAATAATCATGTAATCTGTCCATGGAATACTACCAGCAGAATCTATTAAGCAGAACGTTGTTGTTGTTGTTGTTGTTGTTTTTTAAAGTCAAAAGAAAAAAGAAAGTTCCAATAATCCAAAATACAGGAGAGAATAATATTTTAAACAGTTTATAGAAGGAGAAATAAAAAATATATTCCAAATGAAGCAAAATCCAACCAGGGAGGATGTAGAAAAAGACGACAAGGAAAAAAACACGTTACCCTGTGTTTTTATTCTTCAAACTGCGAGCTTTCGTTCTTCAAGCTGCAAGCTGCTTAATCCAAACAAAGAGTTTCTCAAAAAATGAATAGTCATTTAGTTTATCAAGCGAAGAATTACAAACAGAGTCTCCTAAATCCCTCTAATACAAAAGAGAAGTAAAAAAAAAAAAAAAATGCAGACGTTTCATTATGTTGCAAATATAGAGTCCATCAAACTTCCACCAGAATCAGTTATAGCAAAGAAAGCACAAAGTTAGCCAACATTTTCAACAAAGTCCAAAAAATAGATCTTAGATTTCAAAAATATTTTAATCTAAAAAAAACATTCCTAAAGTGATCTAAAAGCGGCTGGGCGCTCTTGTGTCTCTTCAAAGAGACTTGTTTCCCCTGCGAGAGCCTGATATATCTCGGCCATTGCCTTGCACTTACCCTGTTCCTTCCGCGGTGGAAAACTACAGAAAAAACAAGGGTAGGCAATCCCAATGGCCCCACGAGTAATCTTCTGGTCTCCCCTTCTCCAGGGGAAAAAAAACTTCAGTGGACCACAACTTCTGCAATCCACGCAAGCAAGGGAAATTCAGTCAGTTCTGAGAAATCTGACTGGTCGAGCTGGCAGCCAAGCCTGGAGTCGAAGTTTTGAAATGTTAACCGAAAAGGCTTTGTATACATTGGGAGTGATGGGTGAGATCTATTAGAGACAAAACTAAGTTTGTAAAATGTGTTGCGATGATTAGAGAATCATCCATACAGCCAGAAGAGATTCAGGCTCAAAGTCTAACCCCAATCAATCTATTTACCAGGAAATCTGTGAAGCTAAAATGTAATTCTGAATTCCTACGAGAAAGGGTGATTTGTGCATATAATAAATGCTGGAGGATAATTCAAGAGCATACAATGAAAACTAAACAAAGTGCCCTAGGGCATTCCATGTATTAAAAATGAGGCCCCTTTCCCAACCATAAAATAATGACGAAATCATTCCAAAGAAGCTGTAGGTCTAAACTGAGTTCTTAACTTTAACCCTGGTTATATTTACAGTATGTATGTATGTATGTATGTATGTATGTATGTATGTATGTATGTATTCATTCATTCATTCATTCATTCATTCATTCATTCAATTTCTATTACCGCTCCATCTCCCCTGAAGGGGACTCTGGGCGGTTATAGAACATTACTGTAGGTCTGCTTTGAAATACTTTTCTCCTTCTGTTCTCTGCTGTGCAGTGATATGCCTAAACCAGGGCTTTCCAAAGTTTTCCCGTGGCGACACACCAACCACCGTTGGTGTATCGCCGCAGGAAAACCCGGAAGTGCCACCGTTGCGGCAGTGCGCAAAAACCCGGAAGCGCTGCTGCCGCTTTCGAGTTTTTGCACACCGCCGTTGGTGTCTCGCCGCGGGAAAACCTGGAAACGCTGATGATGATCAGCGCTTCCGGGTTGTGTGGCGACACACCAGACTGTGTGTGGCGACACACGTTTGTGTCACGACACACAGTTTGGAAAGCTCTGGCCTAAACTGTCTTTTTGTTTTTATATTTATTTTGGCCCCAGCTATAGTGTTGGCATTGTTACTTTTTAAAAAACATTTAATTAACATACAGAGTGTAACATTTATTGTAAAAATAAAATACTAGCAAAACATTTAGGGAAATAGTCCCCGGAGGAGCTGCTTAGCTGGAGAAAGTTAGAAAAATATAACCACCATTGTATCAGTCCTGCTAGGGTCCAAGAGGGTAAAAAAATAAAACTTGCCGCTAGTTGCAGCAGTCCAATGGAAGGAACTACTACCAAGAAAAAAGGAGAACTTCACTACCAATCTCTGTAAAAATGGGGCTGTACAACTTTTCTAAAGACTGGAGGACATTTTTGGAAGTAAGGTAAAGGTAATGGTTCCCCCCGCACAGTTGTGCAGTCGTGTCCAACTCTAGGGGCCAGTGCTCATCTCCGTTTGTTAGCCGAAGAGCTAGCGTTGTCCAAAGATGCTTCCATGGTCATGTGGCCGCATGACGCACGCGGAACGCTGTTACCTTCCCACCTAAGTGGTACCTATTCATCTACTTGCATTTGCATGCTTTTGAATTGCTAGGTTGGCAAGAGCTGGGGCGAGTGCGGGAGGTCACTCCGTCACGCGGGGCTAGGGATTCGAACCTCCGAACTTGCGATCTTCCGATCGACAAGCCTGGCGTCTTACCCGCTGAGCCACTATGCTCCCTTTACTTTGGAAGTAAACTCTGATCCAAATTTGCTGCTGGACCTCAGGTGCCCTGAGTGGCCCATGATGCCACAGCCCAGTTTATTGGTATTTTATTTATTTGTTAGACCTGCATTCTGCCCTTTGTCCAGGAGTTCAAGGTAACTTACATGGGGATTCATTTTCATCTTATCTCCACAGCAATAACCTTGTGAAGTGTTGTGGCCAAAACCTGGCTCACCTAAAACAATCAAATCACTTTGAAGATACAACCTAATGTTATTAGCATGAAAACAACAACACAGTATATACTGGGCTCCCAGCAAAGCATTGACACTTTGCTGAGCAGCCTTGAGCAAAGGCAGAACCAGAGCTTACTGTATATACTCTTGGCCTACTACATTGCAAAGGCAAGACAAAGAAGCAGGCAGACACAGTGTAAATTACAGCATGACATTAGAATGTTTTTTTATAAACCCATCTGTGTGACCTTCTTATTATTTATTCCTTCCTACTAGGTCAGCATGCTAGCCATGCTATCTTTGAGATATGGTCAGTGAATAGAATTTGGTTTACTGGCCACAGGTTCCTGACTGAGTCTTCCCCCCGTCACCACTTAGGGGCAATTCAGCTTGCTGTGAATGTTTTCTTACAAGGGCACATGTTGGGGCGGGGGGATCTCATAGGTTTGGTGGTGAATGCAGCTTACATGTGTATGGAGAGAGAATGAGTGGCCTGAAATCACCTACCACATTTCCATGGCTGAGAATGGAGATCATTGGGTTTTTCCTGACCTAGTCCAGTACTTTAACCACTACACCATATTGACTCTTTCAGGTGGTGCAGCAGCTACAACTATCCCAGGATAGAGATAGTTTAGCCACATTGACTACATTGGTAATATCAAGTTTGGATCATTGTTATCCGGGCTGTCCTTGAACATGATCTAGAACAGCCTTTCTCAACTTTTTGACCCTGGAGGAACCTTTGAAATATTTTTCAGGTCTTGGGGAATCCCTGCAGATTCAGGCTCAAATATAGTTGCAAAATTATTATGTTTTTCATGTGTAGGCCTGTATATATGCATTAACAGTATTCTTAAACTAAAAACAAAGAATGAAACTTACCTCTTTAATGTGAAGTTGCCTGAATTTGAAATAATTTTTTAAATAAATCATGATCCCCCAGGGAACCCCTAGTGACCTCTCATGGAACCCTAGGGTTCCATGGAACCCTGGTTGAGAAACTGTGATCTAGAAATTACAACTGGATCACAAAGCAGCTACTGTGATACTAACAAGGACAGTTGTCAGGGGCCATATAAGACTGGTCCTGAAAAAGCTGCATGGACTACTTGTCCATTTCTAGCCTAAATTCAAGATCGTTGGTGGGAAATGCTTCCAATGCAAGCGAGGGCCATTCTTCATTGCTGTGCTCCAGATTTTGAATGCCTGTTCCCAAAAGGTATGCAAGCATCAACTTCACTGGGGTTGTAATATGTTGTCAGAGTCCAGTTTGACTCTGACTCTGACTCAGAGGAAAATGAAACCAATTAGAGAAACGAAACTTACCCTGTGCAGCAACCAACAAGAACTCATGATGAACAGGTGCAGGTTCAAAAGTGCAACACTCGTGATTAGTCTCGTGATGGACAGGTGCAAGACTCAGAGACACCAGAGGAGCAGGTGCAGAGCAAGGGACCCGGGAATGACCCAGCAGCACGGGAGAATCCTGTGAATCTGATTGGTGCTCCTGACTTACTTCCTAGTTCAGCACCAATCAGCACAAGAGAGAGGTGGGCAGATAAGCGCGCCAAACAGAGGGAGTCCCGATTGGCTCCCAAGGAGAGAAGGCACGCCAAAAACAAGATAAAAGGGCGAAAGAGTAAGCACCCAATCGCCAGAGACAAACATTCTACTGACCTAACAGCATCTTCAGGAGAAGCTCAGCCAGATTTGTCTTTGAAGTCCTGTCCTGTCACCGCTGTAGAATCGGAGCCAGATCTTCAACTCATTTCTGAATTGACCCCAGCTGCAAAACAAGCCCAGATCGCTTCAGCATCAATAGGGGTCGGAACGTTAGCTCGTAGTTTTTCAGAAAACCCCAGCAGGAGAGCTTCAGTCATTTCAGGTGTTTGTCAGCTGGCGTCTACGGCTTCACAGCGTTCGCCAGCCTTGGCAAGGCGATGTTCCGCCGCTACAACTAAGTACCTTGCTCAACCCTGTGCGTCTTGTCGTGTCGATATGTTCTGTCATTGGGGGGCTTTCTAGTTTATCATGCCCTGCCCGGCCTGGCTTACAGGCAGCGTTGCCTAGTGATAGTAGTTTAGTCTGCCTTGCAGCTCCCATTCCGTTCCTTGCAGTTCCAGTCCAGTGTCCCAGAGGAACCAGTCCAGTTTGCTTTGCAGTTCCAGTCCAGCGCCCCAGCGGAACCAGTCCAGTCTGCCTTGCAGATCCAGTCTAATCCTTTAGAGTGTCCAGCCTGTCCAGAGAATCCAGTCCTGAATCCTGAGAATTCAGAAGAACCTCGTTCCATCTATCCTGCAATTCTAGTTCCAGAGGATTCAGTCCAGCCTTGTCAGCATTGACCCCAGTAATCCAAGACCTAACCTTGAGTCTCCTAGTCAACCTTATCTACCTAGCATCTTGATCCAGAACTGTTGTTCTACTTGTTGCTGAACTTTAGTTATGTTACCGCATAGCTGCCTACCTCCAAGCGCATCCAGTTGATCCAGTACTCTTCAGTTGTATTAATGGACTTATACTTGTAAATATTATTTATATAATAAAACTAATTCTATAAAGTTCTGGTGGTCATAGTCCGAACAGAACATATGTGGTGAAGATTTGACTATTATTATAAACAATATAGTTGGATCTACAGACCATTTTCTCTGTGATTTTTAAATTTATTTTACTGACTTTAATATGATACTTCATTAGCTACTGAAGAATAAGAATGTGTTGCTATATTCTTTAGTAGTCCCGGTTTCCAGTACTATATGTATGTACAACAACAAAAATATCCCTCCAAAACCCATATTTGACCATTTTTAAAAAGTTATTTATAAAAACTTCTAACCCTAATGTATGCATATTTTAATTTAAAAAGTAATAAAACTAATTAATTAGAGCCTGTACATAAAATAAGCAGAAGCAAATCTAACCCTTTAGTAATTAATGATATAATTAAAGTGTCTGGCATGATCCAGATAAAATTAAATAAATTGTGGTCCTGTTGATTTCAGAATGAAATTTGTCTCACTGAGATTGGTTAATTTAAACATGCAAAAATTAAACTACAAACCCATATGCTTCCTGTTTACTTGAAAGTCGGTCACAGGTAACCCCTGCCAGTATATCCTTAAAGAATATTCATACTGCAAAATGTAAACAAAGGAAAGAAAAAAAGGTAGACATAAATACAACATTCATGGATTAATATTTGCACAGATACGCATTCTTTCTGGTTCCTTTTATAAATATAAATCAATTAAGTTAAAAAGCTTAAGTAAAGGAACTTTAGCTTGTCTAATTGCTTAAGTTTGATAGTCTGCATTTAAGTAACTTTTCAGCCACAACTTTCTATCCTACTTTCCCCTTCAAGGTATATTCTGATGCCCACAGATGACATTGACCTTTCTACACTAGAGATGCTTGGGTAATTTGATCTTTGTGAATTCTGAAACAAACTGGCCTGATCTGTACTTCCCAGACTAATGGGAGGATTGGAACATAATTATCCTTTGGATTTTGCTTTTTGCAGTGAATTTCGCAGCTGAAAACAACCTACTGTATCCAAATGTAAAAAGCACATTTAAATAAAATATTCAGAAGTGCATACATTTTGATAACATATCTTTATAAATATGCATTGATGAGGAAAATACATTCAAATTATATTTAAACAGGATTTATATCTGAATGTTCTTGCAGATTTCTTTAAATTGTGCACATTAATGCAGAAGTGGGTTAGAACAGAATAAGCACTTCTGAAATTGGCAAGACATCAACAATCTCATCCATCTGACACAAAGCTTCTTCTGATCTTGACAGGTTGAATGATATCAGACCATAAGGCAATGTTTCTCAACCTTGGCAACTTTAAGATACATGGACTTCAACTCCCAGAATTCCCTAGCCAGCATGAGGAATGGCTGGTTGACTGGGGAATTCTGGGAGTTGAAGTCCACATATCTTAAAGTTGCTAAGGTTGAGAAATACTGCCTTAAGGTGTCATGATCTTCTCTTCTGGAGTTTCAACAAGCTGTTGAAATTGAGGAACGGCTGTGGTTTTCCAACTGCTGATCAATGATTTATGTCTCTTTACATTTTGTTTTTTCAATGTTTTTCTTTTTTGTTTGTTTGTTTGTTTTGCTACTGAAACCTCTCATTGCTCTTCATTCAAATTTTTCAGAGGCCCTTGGGGATTCTGCAGCCATTTCTTCTCCATATTCAAACAGGCACACATTCACACGCAGTTTGGGCTTAGCCGTTATAATTACGGTATTATTCATAGGTTTTAATCTTGTTAATGATTTTTACATGATGAAATCGATTCATTAAGTGCTGGGCTGCCAGCTTAGGACATGCCTTGAGTTCCTGTCAACTTGAACTCCTCTCACTCCAAAAGCAAAGCAAAAAACGGAGTGATTTAAACAATATTGGAGAGCACAGTATTCAGGTTTTTATACGCAGTTGAATATAAAGCCTCTTTTGATTGCAAGGAGATATACAGGTAGTCCTCGCTTAAAGACTGTATGTTTAGCAACTGTCCGGAGTTACGACGGCACTGAAAAAATTGACTTACGACCGTCCCTCGCACTTACCACTGTCTCAGCATCCCCACAGTCACCTGATTGCGATTCAGGCACTTGACAACCGTCATGCATTTATGATGGCTGCAGCATCCCATGGCCATGTGATTGCCATTTTCAACCTTCCCAGCCAGCGTCCGATAAGCAAAATCAATAGGGAACTGTGTGATTCACTTAACAACCATGTGGTTCACTTAACGACCATGTGATTCACTTAACAATCACCACAAAAATGGTCGTAAAATTGGGTCCAGATTTGCTTAACTACCGCATCGCTTAGCGACCTAAATTCCAATCCCAATTGTGGTAATTAAGCTAGTACTACCTTTAATGCCTCAAGACTGAAAATGATTTGAGTGCTCAGCTTTTTGTTATGACAATGTACATTTGGGAAGTATAATCATGTTTGCCCAACATTACCTTAGATAAAGAAAAACTGTGATGGTGACTGCCACATTTTAAAGATTCCACTGATTGTTTCCAAGCAGTGGCGTCTGTGGTGGAATGTCTGGGTCTCCAGTGTGGTACCTATGGCTACATAGTTAAAATATGTGGAGCCACTGAAGTGATGGACCAGGTTTAAATCATGAAGATCACTGAGTAATTTTGGAACAGTAATTCTTGACCTTTCTGGTAGGCATATAGATGAGGATTGGGGCTGGACACATTGATAGATAATTAGGGTAAAGTTAAAGATGCCTTTTTCTAGTAGCCATTCAAGAGAAGTTAACAATCATGGAATGGCAACCTACAGATCTGAATACACCCAGTTGGGAGTATGGCAGTCTGCTCTGTAAACAAGCCGATACAGTCTTTCTGCTTCTGTTACAATTTTTTCTTGCACTTTCTTTCCTAGTATTGTTTTCTATTTTCCCCAATCCTTGTAAGAGGAGGACGAGAAGGAAGAAGAAAGGGAGAAAAATGGGAGAAAAATAACGTAATCTTTAGAAACAATAAATGGTAAATTGAACAAGTACTGTAAATATACGCAAGTCAACATACTTTTACTATGATTTATTCCATCACAGAATCTAGGTTCCTTAACCCTGAATTTTGAGAGCTCAGAATACAATTTCCCTGTAAATTCTATAAGAATTGTCAGAACTAAGGCCAGAGTAATATTTATTCATTTTTAATTAAAAATAATAGAGAGATTCCAAAAGGCTTATCTTGAAAATCTAAAGGTTTGTCCCATTTAAAGCATCTGTATTTTTAAGGTTCCTTTTATTAGGAATTCTTTTAAAAATATTCAAAATATAAACAGCCCTGTTAATTAGATTACATGGTTAGAGAAAAATGGTGCTCTGTATTTTTATTGCAGGGTTATTGACCATGGAAATGCATATTCATCATTCCGGTCTGTAATCCCTACTAAATCCATTCCAATTCTGTCAATCAACAGAATACAATCAGGATATTTACGAACGCAATGGATGAAAGATTAAGGAGGAATTTAGCAACTTTGCAAAACTGATGTGAACAAGATGGGATTCACTTGCAAAATGAGTTATTGTCAAGAAAAACATAGATATTAATTTACCCCTTACTTTCTGCTGAAGGTTCAGTTATAAGTTAACTAACAATGGGCAGTCCAGCTCCAGGCCTAACTCTGAGAAAATAACATTGGGACTCTTTATTCAGACTGCCACAGACTCATTTTGCTTGGCTTATCTATTTTTCTTAAATGGTAGTTTAAATTATTAACTGCAACTTCTTGCCACATAAATTCAGTGTTACTCTCTGGAATGGTGCCTAAAAAGGTCAGTGTCATCATTTTTTTGTTCATTTCCTATCACTAAATTGTGGCCTCCAACAGCTATTAATTGGCTAGCTGAGATCTTATAGGAAGATACCTATCTCACTTTTTGGTGGTTCAAATGATTTTGGTTATGCTCTGAAATTCAGAATCTAAAGAGAATCTAAAGAGAAACTGAGAGTTTTGAAAACCAATTATTTATTTATTTATTTTATTTAATTTTTATCCCGTCTTTATTATTTTTATAAATAACTCAAGGCGGCAAACATACCTAATACTCCTTCCTCCTCCTCATTTTCCCCACAACAACAACCCTGTGAGGTGAGTTGGGCTGAGAGAGAGTGACTGGCCCAAGGTCACCCAGCCAGCTTTCATGCCTCAGGCGGGACTAGAACTCTCAGTCTCCTGGCTTTCCATTGGCTCCTTCGTAGGGCTGAGAGAGAGTGATTGGCCCAAGGTCACCCAGCCAGCTTTCATGCCTAAGGCAGGACTAGAACTCTCAGTCTCCTGGCTTGCCATTGGCTCCTTCGTAGGGCTGAGAGAGAGTGATTGGCCCAAGGTCACCCAGCCAGCTTTCATGCCTAAGGCAGGACTAGAACTCTCAGTCTCCTGGCTTGCCATTGGCTCCTTCGTAGGGCTGAGAGAGAGTGATTGGCCCAAGGTCACCCAGCCAGCTTTCATGCCTCAGGCGGGACTAGAACTCTCAGTCTCCTGGCTTGCCATTGGCTCCTTCGTAGGGCTGAGAGAGAGTGATTGGCCCAAGGTCACCCAGCCAGCTTTCATGCCTAAGGCAGGACTAGAACTCTCAGTCTCCTGGCTTGCCATTGGCTCCTTCGTAGGGCTGAGAGAGAGTGATTGGCCCAAGGTCACCCAGCCAGCTTTCATGCCTAAGGCAGGACTAGAACTCTCAGTCTCCTGGCTTGCCATTGGCTCCTTCGTAGGGCTGAGAGAGAGTGATTGGCCCAAGGTCACCCAGCCAGCTTTCATGCCTAAGGCATGAAATTGTTGCTTGGAAATTACAGTGCTGTCACCACCCCATTCCTTTTTTGGGGTTTGTGTTTGTGTGTGTGCGTCATTGTTCCTTTAAATATAGCATGCCAATAAAAATGTCATATCCAATATCTTAACCTTATTTCAAAACAAGAAGCAAGAAAGTATATTTAAATTAAGTGCACTGAAGGGAGAAATAAGGTTGAATTTTCTGACTTTCAATGAAAAGGGGAAAATTGCCTTTCAAAAAGGTCTAGTAACAAACTAAGTTTACCTAATATAGCCAATTAGGAAAATATCACTCTGACTATCAGTTGATTTAACTTGATCTTAAAGACAAATTAAATTTGATTTGGTATTCAATATTATTTCATTACATCCCCTTTGTCATTCCTGATTGGTTGGTATCAGTCTTGATAAGAGAGAGATAGGAAGCTGCCTTCTACCAAATTGGGCAATAGGATTATTAAATTACAATTGTCTACAGTAGGGTTGGGCGGAGAAATTTGTTTAGTTAACACTTTAAAACCAATACATGAACCAAACCTTAGTTATTATCTGAAATTTGCAGTTCTGCAAATGTTGCAGTTTGATTTACATACTGTATAGTGACACAGATGCACACATAAGAGAAAAGTATGCACAAAAATGCTATATTTATTAAAATGATGTACAAAAATGCATTATATGAAGGAAAATTGTTTGTAAAAACTGTGTGCTTTAGTGCATTAGACAATAATGCAAATGAAAATGCATATGTTAGAGGAATGTGCACCAAAATAATATAAATTTTATTGTGATTTTTTAAAAAAGAAATCACAGGTTCAATGCAATGAAATTGACATATTCAGAGATGAGAGACTGAAATCGGCAGATTCACCAATACCTAGTATATAATGGTTCATTATATCATTCCAAGATTGTACGTTTTCAGCTCTACCAGAAGTTGCAAAAGATTGAATTTGGAACCTTCCACTTCCAAAGTATGTGCTTAGCTCCTCAGGTGGATCTTCGCTATACTCCCCTCCCCTCTCCTCTCCTCTCCTCTCCTCTCCTCTCCTCTCCTCTCCTCTCCTCTCCTCTCCTCTTCACAGGCATCTTTTAGAAAGCTAACATTTGTACATATGGTGTCAATTTTTATGAAAGATGACTATTGACACAAAAATCATTGTAGATGAATGGTCTGTGCATCTCTAATGTAAAAACACCAAATTCAGCAGCATGAATGTCATTATCCCTCATTCATAATAAATAATAGTGAGCAGACATTGTTCAAGCCTGTTGTCTGATCAGGTAAAAACAAAAGTCTTAGAATGAGGCAGTCATGGTCTCCTATCTGCAAAATAAATATTCCGGCTGTTCCTTACTGGTGAGATCTATTATCTTGTGGGCAATGTCCTGTTGTCTTGTCACCCGCTCTGACCTCATGCAACTGCCAGTTGACTCTGTGAAGCTTTATCTGATTCCTTAATTTTATTATGAAACATCATCTTTTCAACTTTCAGTTATGCAGATGTGATTGTTATGGTATAAGTTAATCAAGGTTTGTATTCCTTTCCCACCCACCCACATATATTTTTCTAGTTGATGCCTAGAATTCAGAATTGTTTCAACCTCATATTGTCATGTTGCAATCCTTCCCCAGATAGATGGTCTCCAGAAATCCACAGTTTATTTGACCAATGATGCAATTCCTTGCATATTTGTGCTCTCCCCAAATATCCCTGCTTTATTTATTCAATACCTCTCTTGAAAACTCTGAATAATGGCATAAATGAAGTGTAATCACAGAGCTTCATGGAAAGCAGATGTGAGTGGAAGGCGAGACTTCTTGCAAAACTTTACAAGACTTCAAAGCCTAGAAGAAGGAGCTGAACAAAATATTCATCTCTGCCAAATTTTCACTGGTCTTCATAAAAGACCATAACCAAGAAGGGGAAGGGGGAGAAAGGAGGAATCTTGGCTCCTTGTTTCAATTTTTCCTGGCCTAAGGCAAGATTTTTGGAAGGAATAAACTGGAAGCAAACGTGGAAATGAAGAAGTTGAGCGACAAGGCAGAGACCAGCTGGGCTGGCAGTGAACAAAAGGAATGCTGTCCAGCTCCTGTTTAAGTGAATCTTCAGGTTGTCTGGTTTTTAAAAGGCCTGTTACTTGTCTGCGTAGTTTTCATAAACAGCCCTGATGTGTTTTATTATTTTTGGAGCATTTTCAGCTGCATGTCTAGATATATAGTATTTTGACTCCTTTGCTTCAAAACACAAGATTAGTGCTTGTAAAGTGAGTGGCCTTGCCCAAGACTACACTTCTATTCACACACAAAAATTGTGCACTTGTTCATGTGAACAGTGTGGAATGAGAGAATAATAACTTGGCTCAGTGAAACAATAATGTGGATGCCAAAAAATGCCCACACATTAGAAATTATTCTAAAATATTTCACTTGAGGGAATTGTATTGAATGGTATTGAAGGCAAAACTGAAGTACTTTGGCCACAGAATGAGAAGACAGGATACCCTGGAGAAGATGCTGATGCTAGGGAAAGTGGAAGGCAAAAGGAAGAGGGGCCGACCAAGGGCAAGATGGATGGATGGTATTCTGGAGGTGACGGACTCGACCTTGGGGGAGCTGGGGGTGGTGATGGCCGACAGGAAGCTCTGGCGTGGGCTGGTCCATGAAGTCACGAAGAGTCGGAAGCGACTGAACGAACAAACAACAAGTAGAAAATAGTATTTAAAAAAGCAATCCCCAGACTATTACATTCCAGTCTAGAATATTATTTAATTTCTGTCATGAAAGGATTAAAATAATGTTTGCACTGATTTTTTTTTGCATGGAGATGGGATCTGGGTACAATGTAAAAGGTTGTTTTCATGCCTGCACAGACTGCTGCACAAATAATAAATCACACCAGGGAAAAACCATTCATGCACAACTCAGTGAATATCGAATGGGGATCAGATGGATACACAGGGGATTAGGATGGGATGTCATGACCGGCTGAAGAAGGATACTCATAGGATGTGGGATCAAGGAGAGCAGTGCCCTGTTGGCACCTTGCTGAAAGCAAAATGAACAGAGTTCATTCTTACCTTGATGTTGGTTGCCTAAACGGATGGCCTTGCTGGAAACAGGATGGGGAGAATATGATACTACTGGTTATTTTGGACCGTTTGATTGATTTTGATACCAGGACCATCAGGTGGGTTTGGCTCTGGAAAAAAAACATTTTGCACCTTAGTCATTGGCCTCTGATGTTCCATAGGTTTCCATCTTGTATCCTGTGCTCTTCAATGTTTCTATGAATCTGGGAAAGGGCTTCTGAAGGTTTGATGCCCAATAATGCTGATTATGCTCAGCTCTACTGTATTGATCCTTGCTATATAATTGCTTTAGAATTGACAATTGTGAGGGTCTCCCTGTGCAGTGGCAACGTTTCTCTTAAAAGACGAGACTTCAGCTCTCTTTATAAACAGAAAACGATTTATTGCCTACACTGAGGTAACAACATGTTAAAGGCAAGGATGACGGCTAGAGTCCTGGGTTGGCTTTTTATACTCTCCCGCCTATCGCCCAAACCCCTCCCCATTGCAGGCTTCACTCCGGGCCGCTCTTCTTATGTCATCATGCTTGAACACGTATTTATCCGTCAGCCGAGTGGCGTGATTGTGGCTCGATTTCTTGTCTCCGCCCTGCTCTGCTATTTGTCAGTTTCGTTCAGTCTGTTTAAATTTGCCGCGTTTTTTAATGGCGGAACCCTGGGGCCATGCCAGGGTTCTGACAACAATGAAGATATCAAAGTGGTGGATAGCTTCTGCCTTTTAGGATCAACCATCAACAGTAAAGGAACAAGCAGTCAAGAAATACGCCCCAGGCTAACACTTGGTAGAGCATCCATAAAGGCCTTGGAACAGTGATTCAAATGTTGTGATGTGTCTATACCTACAAAGATCAGAATTGTGCAAGCCATGGTGTTCCCTGTGACACTCTAAGGAAGCAAAAGTTGGACTTTAAAGAAGCATGATAGGAACAGTATTGACGCCTTTGAACTTTGGTGTTGGAGAAGACTCCTAAGATTACCACAGACAGCCAAACCAACCCAAACCAACCCAGAATTCTCACTTGAGGCACAAATGACCAGGCTCAAACTATTGTATTTTGGACACATTATGCCCAGACCCAGCTCTCTGGAAAAGGCTCTAATGCTGGGAAAGGTAGAAGGAGAGAGAAGAAGAAGACAACCAGCAGCAAGGTGGACGGACTCAGTTACAGTGGCGATGAGTGTGCTGTTGGGAGACTTGAAAGAACAGGTTAGGAATAGAACGTCATGGAGAAAATCTATCTATGTGGTCACTAGGAGTCAAAAAATGACTTGATGGAACATAATCAATCAGTATAATTGCTAGGTACTCCTGAATGATACCTAAATTTGTTAATGGATTGGATGAGGATGAACAAGCTGAAATTAAATTCAGAAGATAGGGGTACTATTGATCAGTGGGAAAACTACACTCAAGGGCTTGGGGTCCAATCTGATTAAAGTTTTCTTCCCCCTGAATGAGTGAGTTTGTCTCTGGGTAGTTCTGCTTGGTCCTCAACTGACCCTGTATTTCCTTCTGGTAGCAGTGGACAGGGATGAGTTATACACTTATAACTAGTGTGCTAACTGTGATTGTTCTTGAGAGGTTTGTACGGTATCTGGCAACAAATATCCATACTTTGATCAAATTACATGCTCTACATGGGGCTATCCTTGAAGACTGTTCAGAAAATGGAATTAGTGCAAAATGTGGCAGCTTTGTGGCAAGATACTGGCATCACATCATGCTGGTGTTGAAAGACCTGCATTAGTAATCAGTTGGTAGCTGAAGGATATATTTCTTCTTATATTAAAATCTTCAGGAGAAGCCTTTTAAAGCACCAGTCCTCAACCTTTTTGGCACCAGGAACCAGCCGTGGAAAATTTTTTTTCCACGGACCGGGGGGCGGGGTGTGCAGGCGGGAGCCAATAGCCCGCACCGGGGGCGGGGTTTGCAGGCGGGAGCCCCACAGCCCACTTCCTAACAGGCCGCGGCCCACTAGTGGGCCACGGCCCACAGGTTGGGGACCCCTGTTTTAAAGTACCCACCCTTTCAGAGGCCCATCTGTTCAATGGGCCCTTCTCAAATGATGGCATATATTCCCTAAGAATCTGCATTTAATTCTACTTTTTCCCTTTATTTCATTCACTTGTATTTATATCTTTCTTAGAGTCATAACCTGTCTTTCATTCATTTATTTTTTTCCTTCCTTTTCCTGCTCTTTTTTGGTTGGACTTTCAAATATTCATTAAAAATATAAAATAAAATAACAAAATCTTTTTGTCCCTCCCTTTTTTCTTGCTCTTTTTTGGTTGGACTTTCAAATATTCATTAAAAATAAAATAAATAAAAAATAATAAATAAAATAATAAAATAAAATAAATAAAATAAAATAAAATAAAATAAAATAAAATAAAGTAAATAAAATAAAATAAAATAAAATAAAATAAAATAAAATAAAATAAATAAAATAATAATAAAATAATAAAATAATAAAATAAAATAAAATAAAATAATAAAATAAAAAAATAAAATAAAATAAAATAAAAAAATAATAAAATAAATAAAATAATAAAATAAAATAAAATAAAAAATAAAATAAAAAATAAAATAAAATAAAATAAAATAAAATAAAATAAAATAAAATAATAAAATAAAATAAAATAAAATAAAATAAAATAAAATAAAATAAAATAAAATAAAATAAAATAAAATAAAATAAGTGACTGGCCCAAAGTCACCAAGGGAACTTCCATGGCTGAAAGTGAAGTAGAACCAGTGCCATTCTAAGACCTTAACTGCTACACCACACTTCTAAATATAATTTAATTGTGCTGTTTTCAGTTGTTTTTGAGTATTTTTTGTGTATATGTATTGTGAAGTGCCTTGTTTAGTCTGCATTGATGGAGATACAAATAAAATAATAAGAATTCATGTGGAAAGGATTCAGACTTCAGCAGGACCAGTGAATGCTTCTAAAAGGCCCCTATAAAGTTTGTTCCCTATAAAGAAATGCTGGCAGGAAAATGATTTTATTTGTAAATGTATTTTTTCTTGCACAGAAAGAAATCTCCCTGGCAGAAATTGCAAGAAATTTTTCTTACCCCTTAAATGTGTTCTGTGGCAATCATTTCCACATGTGCATTTATACCTATATATTAGTCTATAGAATTTTTAGGCATTTGTTTTTATTTTATGGTAAGCAAATTTAGTTGTTTGTTTGTAGATTTATGTGGCTTCTTAAGGGACTCTGGGCAGCTGACATAAAAATATCAATACAATACAGTAATAGGATACAATAAATGAAACAATAAAACAAAATCTGCCCAAATTTGTTCCCTGTGGAATAAGGTATGGGACTATTCAGATACATGCCTTTACAATACATTAGAACAGAGCTTTCCATACTGTGTGTCGCGACACAAAAGTGTGTCACCACACAGTCTGGTGTGTCGCCACACAACCCGGAAGCGCTGCGCGGTTGGTGTGTCGCCGCGGGAAAACTTTGAAAAGCCCTGCATTAGAATGATAAATGAGAACAAGAAATACATGTATTCAAGAGATTTGTGATGATAGCAAGTTGTTTAGGATTCATTGCCATCCTGTATACCAGTATGTGTGTATACATCCACTCCATACTAAGCTTGCAGAAACTGAAAGACAGTTCCAGATATGATGAAGATAATTACATGAAAATGAATGGAGTTTCTCCTCTATGTCTGATTTATCCCTCAGTTCTCATGAAGACTGAGATATTTGGAACTTAGATGAATTATGGTATGGGGCGCGGTAGCTCAGCGGGTTAAACCGCTGAGCTGTTAGTCTGCCGACCATAAGGCCGGCGGTTCGAATCCGCGTGGCAAGGTGAGCTCTTGTCACTAGCCCCAGCTTCTGCCAACCCAGCAATTCGAAAGCTAAGGCAAGTAGATAAATGGGTACCACTTATGTGGGGCAATTTGCTGGCGTCCTTTCGGGGGTCGCCCTCAAACCGAAGGAAAACCTGGTTGATTTCCGTGGATAACGGCGGAGGATGGAAGATCCCGATGACAACTTCCTGGACGTCAGCAGCCGGCTCGGAAGCGAGGCATTCTGGGGCATGTAGTCCGATGCTTGTGGAAGAAGAGTCGGTTCCCTCACCCCCTCCCTAATGTGCGGTAATATTATAACATTGTTAAATATATGATGTATAAATATATGTATTTCAATGATTGTAAGCCGCCTAGAGCCCTCCGTCTAGGGAGGGGATAGGCAGAGTATAAATACGTTAAATAAATAAATAAATTATACTTCAAAGGTAAGTTCAGTTCTTCCTCTTTGATATGAAATCTGCCTTGTTCATGCCAGTACCCTAACTATAAATAGGCCTTAATGATATATTTGGCAGTCCTTTTTCTTAAATTTGGGGTTAGGTAAATTAAAGGAAAATTAAGTCAAGTCCCTGGCATACTCTTTACAATCTCCCAAGAAAATAGAAAATAGAAAAACAAATCCCAGGAATATGGCATTGTACTATATTTTCCATTCTACTGAAGTATCAGTGTTCTGCCTCTTGGCTTATGTGATTACAGAGGTCAAGGTGTTTTGGAGACAAGTTTTCATGTCTCTGAAACAAGGCCCTCTTCACATTTTGAGAGCTACTGCCCAAAGCAATTCTAAGGGGAGGCCCATTGATAAATCATGGGTGACATCTTCAGCCTTTGCGGGGAAATTAAGTGTCCATTATACTAGGGGATCTTCCAAAACATGAAAGTTGCCCAACCATATCAGTTATGCAAGATTTTCTGGAAGTAAAACACTGGCAGGCAGATACAGTAAGCTTAGATCTAGAGATGTAGAACAGTTGCTGCAGTAGTTTCCTTGCAAGGAAAGGTGTCACTATTCATACACATTCCCTCTGTTTGTCTGCCTGTCTTGGCAAGGCCTAGCTCAAGTCATTTATGTGTCATCATCTCCCTAATCAAGGCTATGATTCCTGAGGGATCTGTTGCTGCCCCTTGCTTCTCTGTGTTAGGTTTCAATTGCCTGCCATGCAGGATCTATTAGGGAAGTGGTGAAATGTAAATGGCTCTTGAGCTGAAGGCTGGAGGAACTGGAAATAACTCAGAATTTGACATATATCTGACCAGTCATTAAGTGACTTTTATCCGTGGCTGCATTTCCTGGAAAGCACCCAGAAAGATATTAACTTTGAGATCCACATATATTTCTTCCAACTACTATCTGTGTGGCCTACCATTTAGCAAACAGGTATGATGCAATAACAGCGTTCCGCATGCATCATGCCGGCCACATGACCGTGGAAGCGTCTTCGGACAACGCTGGCTCTTCGGCTAACAAACGGAGATGAGCACCGGCCCCTAGAGTCGGACACGACTGCACAAATGTGCGGGGGGAACCTTTACCTTTTTTTTAATGATGCAATAATGTGGTGTTTCCATACATTTATGAACTGGTTGCATACCCACCATCATGCTGGTTTTTCGCCAAAAAGATTGCAAATAATTTGAAGACCTAAATATTAGAAACAGGATAGATGAAGGCTGAATGATGGTAAACAAGGTAAAACTAAATCAAGATAACTTGAATTTTGATCAGTGGAAAGTCTGGTTTGCAGAGAGAAATTCAGCTTGTTCTGGAAAGGGTCCCTCCAAAAGATCAGGTTTAGATTCTGCTGGTGCTCCATGATCATTGGATTTTCAGAAAGCAATTCAGGCAAGGGATACATTTGCATAAGCAATATGTCACCGATGACTTTTCCTGAATAGCTCAATCTGACAAGAATGGTCCATGCCACATTTACTTCATCTTTAGGCTACTGCAAGATGCTGTATGAGGGGTACATTTGAAGAAAATCTTGAACCTTCAATTGGTGCAAAATTAGGCATCTCAAAATTAAGATCACATTCTACTAATATGGAAGAGCTGTATTGGTTTTCCATATAGGTAGAATGTGGTCATTTTAATCTTTAAAGATTTAAACTGCTTTGACTTTGGCTTTTGGCGTGGTATAGATAGGGGGCAACGGGAGGCATTGTTGCCTACACTTTCAGAATACTTTGCAGCTCAGAGCAAAAAGTTTATTGGAAATATGTATTTTTAAAATATGCTTCAGATAAGCTTGTTTGTTTGTTTGTTTGTTTATTTTCCATACTACTACAATCATAAGACTCTTGGCAGTACACAAAGAAAGGCATAAAACATCCATGCTACAAAAGAATAACAATAAAAAATTAACCAATATAGTCAAAAAATGGAGCAACATACAAAAAAAATAAATCACAAGATTGCATCATCATAACTAAATTTGGAAGGCTAACAAAATGGAAGAGCTTATCTTAATTTGCTTCCAGGAAGTCATCAGAACCAGGCAAGTAAAGCTTCTGATGGAAGGCTGTTTCAGAGTAGGGGGGCCAGGAAAGAGAAGCATCTCCTCCTTGCCTCATCTCCCCTAACTTCACCCGTGTAAGGAATCCCAAGCAATGTGTGTATATCAAATGGGTTGATTCTAGCTGGAGGAGGCAGTCCTGAAGGTACCTCAGAGCCTTCATAGGTCAAAGCCAGCATTTTACATTGCAGCCGGAAACCTGCTGATAAGCAGTGGAAGTCCTGCAGCACAGGTATAATATACTCTTGGCACCTAGTGTCATTTAACAAGCAGAGCTCTGAATTTTGTACCAGCTACAGTTTGCCAGTGATCTTTAAAGGTAGACACTGAGAGGTCTTTAAAGGAAGACTGAATAGCAGTAGTTCAATGGGTAGTGTGAGAACACGAATTACTGTTGTGAGATGCTCCCACTCCAGGTGGGACCATAACTGGCACACCATCTGAAACTAGGCAACGGCCTTCCTGGCCACAGCCTCCACCAACCTACAGTAGGTGGAGGACTCCCAAGTCATGGTCCTGTTAGGGAGATAACTGGTGAAGAAGGAGGGGGCTCCCTCCAGGGGGATAAATGCATGCGCAGTACTGAATCACTTTGCTTTCCTCCCAAGAGGCTAAAGAAGGCACCGCCCTAGTTTTTTGGGCCTTTTCTCTGAGCACTACTAGTTCATTTTAGTTTAGCTGGATTCTGTCTAGCAGAGTAGAACAATAAAACGCTAGAGCCTTTACACCAAGTCTCAGCGTGTTCCTTCGCTCGAAGTCAGGACAGGTCCTTTCAAAAGATACCACAAGAGCTGACAAAGAGCCTTGGTGGACAAGTGGCAACTTGGCCTTGCTTGGGTTCCTATATTTTCCCATGGAGGCTTTTACAGCTTCCAGGCACTTCTAGTTTTTAAAACTGCATCTTAACATGAAATGGGATGCAAAAGTATTATGAGTGAGATGTGCAGAAGTGACAGAAATTGGAAACAGATTGTTTTGCCCCTCCCTTGTAATAATTGGAACTGGGCTCAACTGTGTTTTTGTTTAGTAAATGTAACTGCTGATTGTCTGGTGTTACTTGGTTGTGTAACCTGTTAAATATATAAAGATTTCTAGATAAACATAATTGATAAAATCACAATTATTATGTTTCTACCTTTCCAGATCTGTAAGTGAAAATGGTGCATTATAAATATTTTGCTTGTTTTTAATATGAATGGACAGATGGATTGCCCTTTGCCAATACTTACTTTAAAATAAGTTTTAAGGCTAATAAAATAATTATAGTGCATACTTTTCAAGAGGAAATTGGTTAAATCGCCTAAAGAACTAATCTGGCGGGGTCCAGGAGGCGGGCCTTCTCTGCAGTGGCGCCCGCCCTTTGGAACATTCTGCCCCTGGAGGTGAGGCAAGCCCCCACACTCCTGACCTTCCGAAAACAATTGAAGACCTGGCTCTGCCACCTCGCTTGGAATGGGAAGGGTAATAGCTCCTCTTGGGGGTGACTTGCACCGTAGAGTTCTTTTAAATATAACATCATAGCCTCTTGGATTTTATATATTTATATCTAATTTATTTTTAGAGTATTATATTGTATTTTGTATGTTTTTAATTACTAACTTTGTTGTAAACCGCCCAGAGTCCCCTTTGTGGGGGGAGATGGGCGGTGATAGAAGTTGGACAAATAAATAAATAAATAAAATAATGACAGCTTTTTCAAATGTCCAGTAAATTAGGAAGAGGTTAGCAGTTATACTAGCGGTAACTTTACATCCAGCATTTGACAACAGTATATATAAATCTCTTTATGTAAGCAGTTTGGTTCTGTTTTTATGGAAATAAAACTTTCATACATAGTTCATAAAAAATTAGCTGTAATCAAGTATGTAAAATGATTTTTTTCATAAAACTGAAATTGATATGAAATCAGTCAATGTTCTACTATGCGTAATTGCATGATATTTTCATGAATGTACTTGATTTACAGAATGACATTCACAGAAATAAATAAATAAATAAAATTAAAAATAATAAAGCATACTGGGGGTTGCACTTTAGATCTGGTTTTTGTCTTGGGGCAGTTGCAAAGTGATCAGATTTTGTAGGATACTGTTGTCAGTCCATTGCTATGGTCAGATCACTCTCTGGTTGCTTTTTGACTTCCTGGTGTCACCCCACCTTGCAGGGAGAAAGGACCTGTAAGATTGGTGTGCTCCAGGTGCCTGATGGACTTGGTTGGGTTTCAGAGGAAATTTGGGGTTTTCTCCAAGGAACTGCTGGGCAGTTTGACTGAGTCCTTGGTTGCTGCCTGGAATAGGTGAGTGGCAGAGGTCCTAGACCATATTGCCCTAGGTGGCCTCCCCCCATGTGCTGATGCTAGGGTGCCCCTTGATTTTCTGAGGGCTTCGGAGAGATGAAGTTCAAGAAAGGACTCCTGAAATATCGTTGGAGAAAGCTGAGTGAATCTGACTGAACATGAATAAAAACCCATATTAGGGATTACATTGCGGTGATAAGGCTGGTAAAATGACATTATTTCTCCATTCTTATTGCGTTTGCTGAAAGCTGCTCAGCGGCCCTGTTTAAGGTGACCTGGTGCCTGCCAGGGAGGGGCAAATCACAGTCTGCTGGGCCACTGTGAGAAATAGTCTCACTATCTGACAGATAAAGTCGCTTGGATAAGCTCAGAGTTGGACTCTGACTGGACAGGCCCAGATGAGATACCCAAGGTACAGTCTTGTAGGGTTATCTGTGACACCTGTGGAAGTGAACAGGATCCTCCAGTCTGTGAGCTCGGCCCCCTGTCTGTTAGATCCAGGCCTCTCCTAGATAGTTAAAGCCATCCGGTAGGTGATCCTGCAGTTAGGCCCATGCGGTAGTGTCTGTTTCTCTGTGGAAAGGGGTGGTCCCCTCAGCCTTGAAGGAGGCTCTGGTGTGCCCTGTCCTTTAGAAGCCATTGTGGGATCCAACACTTTACATTCAGTCTCCAACCTTCCATTTCTAGGGAAAGCGTGGAGAGAGGGTGGTCAGGTTTTAGCTCCAGAGGATCCTAGTGGAAGCAGATTATCTAGACCTGTTTCAGTCAGGGCTCAGTATGGAGACCACCCTGGGTGGAGCCAGGTTGGGGGTGGTGCATCCCTCTTGGTGTTCCTTGATCTCTCAGCAGCTTTCAGTACCATCAGCCATGCTATCCTTTTGGGCTAGCTTTGGGGGCTGGGGGTGAGAGACACTGTTTTGCAGTGATTTTCCTCCTTTCTCTGTGACCATTTTCCATCAGTGCTGACAGGGGACTAGAGGTCACATTTGCAGCACCTTGCTTGTGTGCTGCTATAGGGCTTAATTCTTAACTCCTCCCCTTCTATTTAACATCCACATGAAATTACTGGGTGGGGTCATCTATCAGTTTGGGGTCAGATATCATCAATATCTGAAGGACAGATGCTGAAGCTGAAGCTCAAATACTTTGGCCACCTAATGCGAAGAGAGGACTCACTGGAAAAGACCCTGATGCTGGAGGAAAGACTGAAGGCAAAAGGAGAAGGGGACGGAAGAGGATGAGATGGTTACTGTAGATAGCATCACCGATGTAATGAACATGAATTTGAGTAAACTCCGGGCGTGCTATGGTCCATGAGGTCACGAAGAGTCGGACACGACTAAACGACTGAACAACAACAACAAAATCATCAATATGTTGATGATACCTAATTATATATCTCAACCTTACACTGACCAAGTGATGCTGTCAAAGCCTGAAGAACTAAACTAAGATTATGTTAGCTTTGCAAGATGTTGGTTTTTGTGATCTGACTAAATTGCCATGTAAATGGTTTTTCTGATACTCCAATTCAATAATCATAAATAGTTTGCATGGTGAGCTTTTCAACAGTTAGTTTTGGTTTTTCTTGGTTTCTCTTGCTTTTTAAAGTATCTATCGCAGGATCAACAAATACAATACAAATCCCTTGTAATAAATTGTAATACATTAATAGCTCTGGTATCATCTTTAGGAAGGGTCCCTCCTTGCGGTGGAGATGGGCGGGATATAAATATGATGATAAATAAATAAATAAATAAATAAATAAATAAACAAACAAACAAACAAACAAACATCAGTACAGGAGAATCCAAGAGAATCTCTCTACCCCCCCCTTTTTTCCCCCCTTTTCCCCTTTTCCTTTTGTTTTGTTAAGCAAATGACAGGTCTGAGTCTTGCATCATGCTGCTCACATTTCTGTAAATGTTGTTTCATTATTCTGATATCTTAAGATTGTGATCCTGCTTGAAACACCAGACTGAAAAAAGGTAAGGGAACTCGAACCACCGGGGATGAGGACAGTTCACAGCTTCTGCATTGATTAGGATGATTTACTAGGTAGTTTCTTTTTTCCTGTCTTGGTTTTGAACCGTTGCTTCAGCTGCCAGTCTTAAATATGGCTTCAGTCTCAATACGTGGCCACTGTCCCCTGCAAAGATCCAAGACATATTTGTGGAGGATGGAAGTGTTTGCAACTCAGCAGTGCTTTTAAGGAACTGTTTTCTTCTAACTTAGATCTTAAATTAAAGCTAGTAGGGAATGATCACAAGTCTATCTAGTCAAAGTTTTTGTGCTCTCATTGCTTATTTAGTTCATGCCACCAACTGTCCGTGGCAAAGACTCATCTGCTATAACAGCAAGTTAACTTGGAACCTGCCAAACATTGTAGTTCTTTGCATTTTGAAATCTATCTTTGCAGAAAATTGGTGCTTGCCTATGGCTGTTTATCATTTAGCTGTGTTGGCAGACACTGGGCATTTCCCCAGAAGCCATCTGTCACCAAACACCACTGCTTGGCAAGGACACAATGCAGCTAAGGGCGGGAGAGAGGTGTCTTCACAAACACAAACAGGAAGGCCAGCCCAGCTCACTGACAGATTTCTAATGCTGTCTGCAGGGCAGCCCTTCTGTTTACCTAGCTTCTCTTTAATTCTGCTACCAGGGCCTGATCACTCTATCATTATGGTGTTACTCTGTGGCCTTTCCCAGCTCTGTACTTTTTAAAGTTTAATCAAGAAATTGAGTAAACAGAAACTCAATGCTTTGCTCTCTCTCTCTCTCTCTCCTTCCCGGAGTCTCTCGTTCCCTCTCCACCCCACTCCCCACCGCAGCCCATCCACAGCCATGACAAGCTGAACGGACTGACTGCAGAAAGTTCTTGGCTTAGATAAATGGAGGGTTTAAAGAAAGTTATAAATATTCTGCCAAAAGATGCTCTGATGTGATATTTTATGCTGCTAACCTGAGCATCACTCCACTTTCTTTTCTCAGCGACAGAGCTACTGGTATTTAGTCTCCAAAAGCAGGGTAACTGCCTTGATGCTTTCCAGAGGCAGGGAGGCATGCAAAGGACTTTCATAAGGTCACGGTCCGCTTGTCCGCTAATATCCGTAGCACGGCAGCTTGCAATTGATTTGCTGCACTATGCCCTCTCCTGCAGTATCCCATGTCATGCTGTCATGGGCTAGGGAGAAAAGAAGGGTGGGTGACCATAAAGAATAATATTAAATCTTGACTTTCTCCAGCACCCTTTCAAATTCAGAGGGAGTGGTATCACTTTACAAAGCAAAATGCAAATTATACACTATGAAGGTGCTTTAAGAGATCATATCGTTCTCTTTGATTAGTTCATCACTTGCTGATTGTGCAGATCAGAAGTAGGTAATTGGTTATATATAAGTGGTGAGAAGAGGAGATACATGTGTACATTGTTTATTTATTATGGCTGCTACTCAACAGATATCTTACTGATACTGAGCATACTTCTCCTTGTAGAAGTCCCCAATCCATCTCTGGATAGTTTCAAGGATCTAAGGTTGAAGGGTCTGAAAAACATTCAGTTGGAGACCTTGAGAAAGTTGTTGACAAACAAAACAGATGATACGGGAACAATTGGGCCAGTGTCCTCATTCACTATAAGGCAGCACCCTATATTCACAAGATTCCATGTGTGCAAGAGCATACTCATTTTTCAAGAAGTGAAACTTCACTGCAAACAAGGATGTCTTCTCCCTGCCCTTCTCAGCAAACCCTTTCTTGTAATGGGTTTTCATGAGAAAAAACTTCTTTCATTTGTTAGGTCTGCAAAGCACTTAATAACCAAATTATGCAGGATTCCCTGGTTAATGAGAAACAGTGTGGGGTAATGGTTAACATGTTGGACTCAGATTGGAGAGACCCAATTTCTAGTTCATCCTCAACATGGAACATCACTGGGTGATTTTGGGCTACTCATTCTCTCTTAGCCCGGCTTACCTCACAGGGTTTTTATGTGGAGATAAAACAGGGTAAGCCACCTTGGCTCTTGGAAAAAACGTGAGATGCTAAAATGTTCTTCAGAGGGTACTTTACTAGATAAGACTTGTTCTATTGCTATGTGGCCTTCTGGAATGACAACAAATAAGGCGGATGGACAGGATCAAGGGAATCACTAGAATATCCTTAGAAACACTATGGATAGTCATCAGAGGCAGGCTGAGATGTTAGGCAGGGGGAGATGAGGAACATTGCTTTGGTTTAATGCATCAGGTAGTATTACTAACCAAATTGATTTAAATCATATTTGCAGACATTTACATTGTGTATGAATGCAAATATTTCGATACCTGAGCTTCCTGATGTAGTAGAAGAAAATGTTTCAATAAACTTGATACGTTTTGATATAATGTGCTGTGTTCTTTAGAGCTCTGGAACCCATTGAAATAATGTTGTTTTGCAGCATAGTCAAAACACAGAGAAAGTAACTATATTTGCTGAAGGTATCACTGTGTAAATATTCTACTTTCCCCCCATCAACAGGTGGTGGAAATGGTGCATTATCAAAGCTACTAGGATGGGGAAGAGGTTATGTGCTGTACGCGGCACTCTGGAGAGTGACCAGAAGAATCTGGTCCTTCATAGATCTAAAACATTTGCAAGCAACTGAAGAGGGCTAGCCAATATCTTGTGGATTTTTACGTGCAAAGAAATCACTGTCCTCTTTTGTAACCGGGAGTGCTTTGCACATGTACAGCAGATCTACTGCAAGAAATGCCTGCCTGAATAAATGATGTCATTGTAAGTGCTTTTATGCACAGGCGCACACACATATACTTAATTTAAGAAACGTTAGTTTCTTAAAATAACATGGCCCTGTTCCCAGCAATTCAGAATGCATTCTTTTGATGCATAATTTTAATGTGCTACTCATCAGTACCAGTGGAGGACTATTGCTTTATTTCATGGGGAACAATAAGCTGAGCTCTTGACTGGGGACTCTGAGTTGATGTATTCTAAATTTAAATATCACGATTGCATATACAGGTAGTCCTTGACCTACGACCTTTCATTCAGTGACTGTTCAAAGTTACAGCAGTGCTGAAAAAATGGACTTACAACCAGTCCTCGAAGTTCTGGCTGTGGTAGCATCCCCACGATCACGTGATCGTGATCCAGGCCCTCAGGTGCCCGGCTCGTGATTATGACATTGCAGTGAGCCATGGTCATGTGATCGCCATTTGTGACCTTCCCTGCCAGCTTCCCACAAGCAAAGTCAATGGGGAAGCAGGCAGGGCAGGTGGCAAGTTGCTCCAGTAAGTCACCAAGGAGCCTGCTATGGAGTATGAGATCCCAGGGATCTCATACTCTGTAGCGGCCGCCCTTCGTAGCGCCCACCCACCCTGCCTGCAGACTCTCGTGGCCCTCTCCAGGCCTCCCCCGACCCACACACGGCCTCCGCCAGCCTGCCCATGCTCTGTAGTGCCTGCCCGCAACACCCCCCACCCCTCCGCGGCACCCCCGCGCTCCTTGTCTGGGACTCCTGCCTCTTCCAGGCATTGCTGCCAGGATTACCATTGCTAAGCAATGCAGTCATGTGACATCGTGCTTTACAACCGCATTGCTTAGCGATGGCGATCCCGGTCCCAATTTTCCATTTTAGAGTATCTGTAATGTGATATGTAAATATTGATATAGATGCAGACACCCAAACACACATATACAAGTTTTCAACTTACACAGAACTCATAACCCTTGAAGAAAAGAACAAGGGACATGGAGAAAATAGATAATTGAAAGCAATTCTTAGATAAAGGACGTATTAAATATTTCAATTTAAAAAAAAAAGGTAAAGGTTCCCCCCGCACATTGTGCATGATGATAAATGTTAGAATATGGGAAAACATTTACATTTTTTCAGTGGTAGTATCAGATATAGATAGATACATAGATGATAAATGATGCATTGTTCCTTGAAATCTAAGGCCAGTTTATATTAATGCAAGTGAACTTCCAGGGCATTGCATCTATTTTTAGTTATACTTGAGCAGCACTATTAAAAAACAACAGGGAAGAAGTCCCATTAAGTCAATGGATCCAACCTTATTTGAATTTAGATTGGATCCAACCCATTACAGCGATTTCATAAAAGTGCCATATACGTATGGTGAGGTTTGTTGCTACAGTTGAAAATGAAGTTTTCTTACTTGAATTTAGATTATTTGAGGTTAAAAAACTGACTTAACAAGCAGTTCAGCTGCATTTATGCAGCTTGCTCCAAGACGCAGGCTGGCGGCAGTGATCCCACTATCACCTGCTCATGCAGAATAAATACTCCAGAGAACCTCAGGGTTCCTTTGAAAAGACTTCAGAGAGTATTTTGTGTTTTGCAGTTACTATTAAATGAGACTGAAATTGAGGCCAAATTTTGGAAAAAAGGAAGCTTGGATATTTCCTGTACAGTCATTTAATTCTGATTGTAACAAAAGCACTTCTTCCCCATAGAGATGCAGGGAAAATGCTGAAGCAAAAGTTTTAGTTTGTTTCTCTTTCAGCAAATCTGCAAAAAGCCGCAGATATGACATTTAAAGGCGTCTCTTTTCTACTGGGTCATGCCCCACAGTTTTGGCACTGAACAATAGTACTCCCTTAAGGTAAAGGTTAAAAAGTTAACTTTAACTTTTTAAGGTAAAGGTAAAGGTTCCCCCCGCACGTTTGTGCAGTCGTGTCTGACTCTAGGGGCTGGTGCTCATCTCCGTTTGTTAGCCAAAGAGCCAGCATTGTCCGAAGACGCTTCTGCAGTCATGTGGCCGGCATGACAAGCACAGAAAGCAGTTACCTTCCCACCGAAGTGGTACCTATTCATCTACTTGCCTTTGCATGCTTTCGAATTGCTAGGTTGGCAAGAGCTGGGGCGAGTGCGGGAGGTCACTCCATCATGCGGGGCTATCGACAAGCCTGGCGTCTTAAGATTCAAAGATACTCTTACCCACTGAGCCACCACGCCCCCCAGTACTCCCTTAAAGCATCTGATAAATAGATCCCATGCTGAGAGGCTTCAACAGACAGATTTCAGTGGGTTTTTTAAAAAAAAGTTTGACTCATGTAATCCCATCTATACAGTATAAATGCAGAACTGATTAAAAACTGATTGCATCTTTGTAAGTCCATCCAGGGTCATTAGGAGGTGGGTTCAGTTTCTGATACTTTCTGATTTGCTGGCTAGAGCCAGAACATCATAGATAAAATGGCATATTGGACTGTGCAAAGCAACTTTCTTCCCAAATCGGGTGGCTTTCTCTTATCTTCAACATAGAGGCATCCTTAGGATCAGAGGCTTTGTTCAAAATGACAAAAAGGTATCATGCCATCATGAAAAATTTGCTGCCCTTTTCATACATGCATGTGATGTCATGACACATGTACTGGACCAAAGGGATCATTTGCCCTCTCTTGACACCCCCACCTCCCACAGTTCCTGGGACCCCCATATTCTATAAAACTGAGAGTAAAAAATTAGAAAGAGAGGAAGGAAAGAATGGGAAAGCCTGTCTATGAACATCCAAACAGGAGGCCCAGATGGATTCCCATGAACTATTCTGTCTGAAATATTCTGTGAACGTGTGCTGAAAGCAGGTAGTAAGTAACTATATTAGCTGGCCTAATATTTTATTTGGAATGTTATCTATAATACTTGCCTTCTTTTGTTTCATCTATATTTCCCTTTTCCCAATAAACTCTTTTTTTATATATCTATAGACGTCTCTTCATTGGTTTTAGAAAAGAATGTCTCATTAAAAAGTTCTGAACAAACTAGACTTCATGGTTACACAGCTACATCTTTTTGAGGAAGATCAAAACTACCTTCACTGAGTCAGGACTTTTCCTAGGGTTGGGCTGAAGAGAGAAGTCCTTGGTAGAAGGGCTCCCCAGCTGAATAGACTAGGGAGAGTCAGGGGGATTCAGCCTTGTAACATTCTGTCATGCTTCCCAAAGGGCTGAATCCAAAACCCAGGTAATTCTTTTGTCTCTGAGTTTTCCAACAAGTCTTCCCAGCTTCTGAAGAAGAAGTGGATGCCTAGACATCTTTTCCCTTCTTGAACTGAGAGAAAGTGGACAAGTGCATAATCATAGATTGGTCTTTCCCAACCTGATGAATATCAAATGTGTTCTAGTCTTATTACAAGCAAGCCCATCATGCATGCTGGTAGAGCTGATTGGAATCAGAATCCAAAACACCTGGAACATTTAATTTGGAAAGGCTGCCATAAATTATATCAGAGTTGGACCGGAGATAAAAATCTGGATTCCCAAAGGTGACTTGGGGTCAGTAGCTGTCTTCCAGACTACCGGAGGACTGATGTGAAGGTAAGAGTATCTGCTCATAAAGCCCAATGATTAACATGGATTGTCCAGGACAAAGGTGTGCATTATTTTCTTTGAGCAAAGAGCTGCACTTGGTCTTTGCTTGCCATGCCAAAATGGTACTCCAAAAAGATGCTGGGGGCAGATCAAAGAAATGTTAAGTCCACAATGAAAACTAGGACAAAGTTAATGCAATTACTTTCTGTGAAGAGCTATCGCTATCATCATCATCATCATCATCATCATCACCATTGTCATTATCATTGGACTGCCAACCACCAAGGGCTTTCAGCATTTTACAATAAACCCAGTCAAAACCAAGAATTAAAATTATCGACTATTAAAGGCCTGTCTTATAAGATATGCTTTCAGGACAGCGGTGATTGCAGGGAGGACAGGGCGGGGGGTTAGACTGACAAAAGCAGGTGGGGGGTCAAAACCGGCAAGAAGGCATCAGCAGTGTTGTGATCCAGGCCCCACCCTTTTTTTTGGTGTGTATTGACTTTGCACGCACGTACAAAAGAGGTGGGACTTGGATTGTAACATTACATCTGCCATCTTCCCCATTTTGACACTCCATCCCCCCCGATGGGTGCTGCTGGTTAGGGATTAAACATGGAGCCTTCTGTATGCAAGGAAGGGCTGTACTGCTGCACCACAGCCTTCTCCTAACCTGGCCCTTTGTTTTGTACAGTCTTCTGAGATCTTTGAAGGATCTGGTTATTCTCAAAGCTTGAAACAGACAGTGTTTGAAACAGACATTGTTCCAGATACATGAACTTTCAAAAAATAGTGACTGTGTTGGTTCCTAGGTGCATTTTTCTACTGTTGTAGTAGCTTCTGCAGTAGCAAACTCCCCTTTTCGTGGCTTCTTCTAATCTAGTCACATATAAAGTTTCTGTTCTTTCACCCACTTGACAAACATGTATGCTGTGGTTCTCTCTCTCACCACATAGTTAGGTGGCTTCTTTTTCCAACTCCCAGCTCCCCAAAAACATTTTCCCCCAGCAGAGAAGATTAGGAAGGATGGGAAGTGCCTGTGCGAAAAGACATCCCAAGCCAAGATAAACACAGGCCAGAAGATTAAGCTTCATCAGAACTTTAAAGCTGACCCAAGTTAAACAAATGAGCTGTCATGGGTGGCTTTTTAAAAAAGTGCAGTTAGAGCATATAGTCTTGGCGCATTGTCAAGAAAACGGGTAAAATAAGCCAATAGCTCCTGCAGTGCAAAAGTTTGAAAAATTTTCTTGTTTTAATGCTGCATTTCTCAAAGGCAATGTTCATATCTGACTCCAAATGTCATGATTTCTCCCCCTCCCATTCCCCCCCCCAGTATTTTCAATTCACACTCCTTCAGTTCAAAGCCAGAGATTATCAAGAGATTGCCCCATTTTGCCTGTGATGTTTAAAAACAAAGCAGGGTCTTAAGGAGCACCCTGCTTGAAATCAGATCAATGAATTCTTCAGTGTTTATCCATGCAGAAGAGATAGGAATGATCAATCATGGGTCTCGATCTGAAATCTATGTGTAGTTCTTTGCAGAAAAGTCTCTTGCATGTGTGCATCATCTGAAGTCTGCTGGGCCTCTTAAACAATCCCTGGGCCTTGATTTGTAAAGGAATTCATCAGGAGCCTCTTAATGAAATATGCAAAATCAACTAAATTCCCCAGTTTTACCCTAATTACCTATTTATTATTTTAATATATACCCCGCCCCTTTTTGCCCATAGGACACTCATATTAAGATTCCTCTTGAGCCATTTCAAAATAATAGTAAATGAGCCAACACAAAAAATAAAAGGGCCTCTCACCCATGTAACCTAAGCAGTTCCTTTACAGAAAGAGTAAGTATCCATTTGGGGTGGGGGCAGAGGCTGTAATTTGCCACAGTAGGTGGAGCAATGATGCATAAGGGTGGAGCCAGGATTTTTACTGAGTTTCGAGGGGGAGGTTTAGGTTAAAACTATTTACATAATTTAAAATCTGTTTTACTATCTAGGGTTACCATGTGTTCCTACCACAAAATAGCAGGAAATCATGCACTGATGTTTGGCAACGATGATCAGAGAAGCTTAGAGAGCATAGGAAAGGAATTTGAGGTTGACCATACTCAAGTTGCCCACCCTTCCTTTTCAGGGACTGTGACTCAAAATAATGCAAACGTAGAAACTGAAAGCCTCAGCGGTTGGCAACACCTAGCTGACCTTGGCTAATCTCAGAAGCTAACCAGGGTTGGCCCTGCTTGGCACAGGAATAGGGGACTAGTTGTAAATTCCTGGGCTGTTGATAGACTGAGAAGTTGAAAAAAAAATATCTTCGAAGAAGACCATGTCAAATCATTTCTGTAGCACTGCCAAGAAAATTGCACAGATGCATTCACCAAACTGAGGTTAATATTAATGTATTTTTACCTGATGCCTTTAAAAACTGAAAAGTAATACATTTCCTGACTAGGTGATAATTTATTCCAATCTATATACACTACCGTGTTTTGGAAAACCAAATGTCTATACAGGTGCAGATAGTATTTTACTACAGATTTGCCCATGATACTTAAACCTTTACTCATTCTTACCAAGAGGCATGATCATACAGAAAATAATTTCTAACTGACAGTAGTTAATACATTTGGATATAGAGATCTGTATTATCACAATATCAAGAGATTTGGGAAATTTAACAGTATCCAGGTTTCTGAATGGGGACAAGACTGTAATGTAATTCTGCTTACCATTTACCAGGATGATTTTAAAATGACAGTATTTACATGGGTTAAAGATAAGGTTTTGCTCAAACAATTTATCTTTAAAATAGAAGAATAGGGAGAACTTTAAAAAGGTAAAGGTTCCCCCTGCACATTTGTACAGTCGTGTCCGACTCTAGGGGCCGGTGCTCATCTCCGTTTGTTAGTTGAAGAGCCAGCGTTGTCCGAAGATGCTTCCGCGGTCACGTGGCCGGCATGACGTGCACGGAACGCTGTTACCTACCCACCGAAGTGGTACGTGTTCATCTACTTGCATTTTCATGCTTTCGAATTGCTAGGTTGGCAAGAGCTGGAGCTAGTGCGGGAGCTCACTCCGCACACAGGGCTAGGGATTTGAACCTCCGAACTTGCGATCTTTGGATCAACAAGCCTGGCGTCCTACCCGCTGAGCCACCACGCCCCGGGGGAACTTTACCCAGGGCTGAAATGGCCATAATATTGGTGCCAAGTGAATCTCTTTTAGAGGGTATTCTACAAACGGGGCACATCTCTGAAGAGGCTCTTTCTTTGGGGACCACATGCTTTGCCTCATTTAATGTCATAAGACCTGGATATCTGGGGGCTACTTTTCTCCCATGGTGTCTTTCCATCCCATTAAAGCCAACAGTGTGGGCATATTTTTATTTATTTATTTAATTTATTTTTCAACTTCTATCACCGCACCATCTGCCCCAAAGGGGACTCTGGGCGGTCTTATCCTATCTATATTCCAGGTCTTATCTGTCAAGCAATGCCATTTCATGGAGCCTAGCAAGCATGCCTTCTCTGTCACAGCACCTTCGCAGTAGAAATGCCCTAATTCTAAAGGAATACATTCTAGACCTTAACATTGTTCCAAACAACATATTAATATCTTTGAACCTTAATTTCTTTCCAAGAATCTGGTTCTTAAATATATTATTTTCTTCCTAGCATTTTTCCCACATGTGCAGGGTCCACTTTTTTTTCGGATCAACCGAATGTTGATCCATTGGTTGCGACAGGAATTGATTGACCAGCTTGTTGCCCGAGCGTGACGTCATGGGCTAAGAGAGAGTGACTGGCCCAAAGTCACCCAGCCGGCTTTCATGTCTAAGGCAGGACTAGAACTCACAGTCTCCTGGTTTTTAGCTTGGTGCCTTAACCACTAGACCAAACTGGCTCTTAAATAATATTTAATCAATAAGGAACTACCCATGGGCACAACCATCACATGAGCACTAGAGTTCCTTCAAATATATTCCAGCATAGAAAGGATGACAGCCAACCTTTTTTGAGCATCTTTTGAGGACTCTGATAAATCCCAAAAAAATATTTTTGCTGCATTAAAGGAGTTTTTTATTTTATGAAACATACTTTAAAAATCTGGAATGTATTAATTTATGAAGAACTTTGGATAAATCATGGCTGGGCTATAGCAAAGAAGGTGATACTGTAGACCTAAAAAGATTTTGTGTATCAGATTCTAAATGTTGGTTCAGTGAAATTCATCAACTTGCAATCTTTGAATGAGCTTTGTTTTGACAGAAAGGCATGATTGGACAGTATCTTTCTGCATAGTGTAGGTTTAACTCATTATTTGAAATTTGAATTGTAATGATTTTTATAAATACATAATTCAGATTTTTATATTAAAGAAAAGTAGCGAAATTTAAAAATTATATTTCTTGTTTTGTTCATTTCTTGTTTTTCTTTTTCCTTTCCTTTTCTTCTCCCCCACCCCTTTTTGTTAGTTTTGCTTAGGTTTCTTCATTTTTATATTAAAAGACCCTTCATATTGTAACTATAATATAGAGCCATGCAAGAATGCAAACAAAAGTATGTGAGAAATGAGTAACTGAGCAAAATACTTCTCTTCCAAAAAGACCGTGCCGACTGATGCATGGTTACAGCATAAACCTAGGACCCTTTTAACTGAGTATTAGAAATCTTTTCTGACATACCCTTTATCCTCTGTCACTAAACTCTAATAGATCCTCTGAGACTCTCTGCAATTCTACATGCATAGTAATGTTAGGGACTGGGTAAAGACAGGAATTTGAGCTGAGAGTGTCCTGAATAGTTGGGGGCTCTTTATTACTTGGAATTACTCAAGAGCTCTTCTGTCAATGGGGCATTTAATGACTTATTAATGCTCAGGGGCCAGGTAAGCTACCATTACAATTCATTACCAGCTTGGCCCAGCTTGCTGGGTTTGAAAACACCTTATCATTGCATGATCACCCAGGTAATTTGCCATCTTTTCTGACTACCTCAAAACAGCAAGGTTTGGGATTGATGGAGAGTAACAGGTTCTTTAGTGACACATTTGAATTCCTTGCTTAAAAGCTGTAAGGGGGTTGCAGATTGCACAGGTCAAATGTAATACAACTGGGGACTTTTGGAGCATGAGATGTTCAGTTTATATAGCTCAGACGTGCCATGCAGGGTTGAAAACCATTACATAACATAAGGTTTTGTGTTCAATATAATCTTAAGAGTAGTTCTCTGCAGCAACTTGACAGCTTCTCCATTCAGAGATCTTGATTATCAGCACAAATCATTAGAAGTAAAATGAGTCTTTCCCCCCCACTGTCTTTCGGGCTGCTTCAGATGATACTTTAGGCTTGTGTTATCAATAGCTCCAGTCCTCTTCAGGTGTTTTGAAAGGTTGCAATTTATACATGCAAGGGATGTATAAACTGGGATGGGTGGGGATGGGTGCGGATGGGGGAAAAGCACATTACCATCCCCTGTTCTGCCTTCTGGGAATGGAAGGCGGCTCTCTAAAGCAGTGTTTCTCAACCTTGGCCACTTGAAGATGTGAGGACTTCAACTCCCAGAATTCCCCAGTGTTTCATTGTTTAGTGTTTACAGTTTTAATCTTGTTTACATACATAAGGTATGTAACTCAGGTATAACCTGAGTCAGTATTGATTTGAGCAGCACATACACCTAGTAAAATAAAATGAAATAAATAAAATAAAAATACTTGAATATCAGCTATAATAGGAGGAATCAACATGTCTACAGCGGCTTTGGGTTTTTTTGAAAGAATGGGTTGAAAATAGTAGAGATGGTAGATCCTGTAGAGAACATTAATCTTGAAAATTTCGGGCAGAATGTTTCACAGCTTTCTCTGCAATAAAGTTTTGAAATATTTCCTTGCACCTCTTTAAGGCAGAGATAGCAGGGATGGGGAAAGAAAGCACAGTAGATTCTAATCTGGTCTATAGAGAAATTGCGCTGAACTAATACAGAAAGTGTCCTAGTCCAGTTTAAAAACTTCCTAGAACAGGTTAAGAAACAATTGGCTTTTAATTCTTTTCCAGACTGGCAGGCTTGTAGGTACAATTTATTGACAAGATTAGTCCCATTTGGGAATGATGTGCGACTTGTACAAAAAGTTATTTTTAACTCTGAGAAGTGTGTGTGTGTGTTATCATGCCTGCATATTAAATTAACTGCAATGTAAAGAAATGATCTGCATAAGAGCAATAATTTAGCAAGCACGCTGTTTCAGATGCACTAACACGATGAAGAAGACACAATCATCAGAACAGACATGGACAAGCAGCGAAAAGAAAACACCGAGCTATTTTTTGCAGGCAAGTGGGGAGAATGAAAGGGGGGAAAGAGGAAATGAACAGAAGGCTGAAAGAATTGAAGAACTGTAGAGAGTCTGGACACAGATACTAACAAGAGCCATGCTATATGTCAGACAAATACGCTGGGAATTAAAGAAGGATAAGAATAAATGGATATGGTTTCAGGAAAGACAGAGGATCACACAAAGAAGAACAAAGCAGATATAAGCAAGCAACATAACAAATCTGAATCTCAAATCTGAGTCTTTCTCCTTCCAAGTTCATTTAGAAGTGGGGGACCCAAATAGCAGAACCATATTCTTGAGTTTGCAGATGTGATAAAATGTACTAACTGGCCACTCGTCTCAATATCAAAAAGAACATCACACAACTGAACCAACCCCAGAGTTTGGTTCACATGTAGATGGAAAGCTGTAACGTTGGAGATTATGCAGAGCCAAGAAGCACCAGAAACTCCATCAAAACTTCAAAGCACTTTTAAATTTCTCTGAAGCAATTCAAAGGCACCTGATTCAATTTCATGCCTCAGATCAATTTGAAGAGTTGATTGAAAAAGGGTGATTTGGTTGAATCCCATTTGGAAATGCCCTTTCAAAGCTTTGCCCAATCCTAATATGGCACTCAAAATTATAATCTCATATTCCATAGACTCAGCTGTATTGCCATCTGGAGCTTTCCTGAAAGCTCAATTGAAATTAGAAGCTATAGTAAACCCTGTGAAGTAAGTGGGAAAAAATTCTATCTTTTCAAAGTTTTTCTTCTCTTTATAATTTTTTCCCTTGTGCCAAATACTTCTCACTTTTTTTTCCTAGTTGCCTAAATTATTCCCAGGCTCATGAGAGCAAAAAAGAATCAAATTTTATGTTTAAGTACAGTTTTTTTTCTCTCATTGTGGAAGTTAGCCAGAAGATCCCAAGGATCAGCAAACCTTCTTGTGGAATAATCTTAATATTATTATTATTATTTTCCATCCAGATTCAGTCAGAAGGAACCACATTAGAAATAATAACATTTGATCTGGAAAATAAAATATGCCAGGCTGAAAAGCTACAGAAACCATTCCTGACCCACTGGTGGGGACAAGCATTTCAAACTTTAGAAAGAATGGAAACATATATGAAAGTCTAAGTAGCATTAATGGAAGAAATTATTTACTTTTTCCATTATCTTTGTCAGTTTTATATGGCTATTCACTTGACAAGGGATCTGTGTCTTTTTCACAGCTGCGCAAAGAAACACAAAGAGATGCTATAGAAGAGCAGCTTTTTTTTTAATCCAGAGAATCGAAGAGGGCAAAATAATGTGGGCTTTGAGGGCTGGAGGTCCATAGGTGCACCTTCTCAGTGGCAGCCCTTATGGAATACCCCAGGGGTGCAGGAAGCCCCCACCTTGCTTGCTTCTCACAAAGTGTTTATTCTGACTGGTTTGGGGCATGGATGGTGGACCTTTGTGGCCTTGACAGTTTGATTTCTGTGGCTTTTGGTTATGCTGATTATTTTCATTCTACTAGTTTTAGTTTATTGAGTGATACTGTAAACCATCCTGAGAGTTTTGAAGTAGGACAGTATATAAATATTTGTATGTATGTATGTATGTATGTATGTATGTATGTATGGGGGCGTGGTGGCTCAGTGGGTAAGACGCCAGGCTTGTTGATTGAAAGATCGCAAGTTCAGAGGTTCGAATCCCTAGCC